>OY755247.1:64132306-64764041 GCA_963576725.1 Azorinus chamasolen | reverse complement strand
ATGAGAGGGCTCCTCTAGAAAAGGTCTGCACTGTTTTTCATGTTACACTTTTCTCTAGAAAATCCCTGAATATTAGCCACGAGCTTGACCTGTTTTAATTTTGGAATAGTCCATTTGAAAATTCAGCATTGTAACGGTTAACTCAGCAACCATGGGTGAGATCATGATGTCGTTGCAAACAGTTTTGATACAGATGAGATGCCAAGTACTGCATATCTCATCAGTACACAGACTGTCACACCCTCGCTCATACAGATGAGATGCCAAATACTGCATATCTCATCAGTACACAGACTGTCACACCCTCGCTCATACAGATGAGATGCCAAGTAATGCATATCTCATCAGTACTCAGACTGTCACACCCTCGCTCATACAGATGAGATGCCAAGTACTGCATATCTCATCAGTACTCAGACTGTCACACCCTCGCTCATACAGACGAGATGCCAAGTACTCCATATCTTATCAGTACACAGACTGTTTGTCGCACCCTCATTCATTTTCAAAGTTTGATAAAGATGAAATAATTGAAAAATAATATAAATTTTGTGAGTGACAGCGGGCATTAATCCAAAGAGAAGATTTGTTACATAATGAACTTGAGGCTCTATGGAGGGAACTTTTATTACCCAAAACCAAACTAGTACTAGTCAGTGTAGTTTAATTGACCTCCAAAACATACTTTTAAAATATTTTAGAAACTGTACGTTTAACCCTTTCCTTCATATAAACGCCTTTTTGCGCATACCTACAGGAGTCATCTGATCAGGGTCTGCCCTGTTTGCTTGTGAAAATTTAATAAATCTAACTCTACAGTTTCTGTCAATACCGAACACTCTTGTGCACTTATGAGATTATAAAAAATCAGCTAATTAATATTCATAATGTCATGGTTTCTTAACCCTTACAACGCTGATTTTTCAAATGGACTAATCCAAAATTCAAACAGGGCAAGCTCACGGTGAATATTTAGGGATTTTTCTAAAGAAATGTTTTATATGACAAACAGTGCAGACCCTGATGAGAGGGCTCCTCTGGGTCTACACTGTTTGCAAAGGACATGTGTAACTCGTGCCCCGCACTGTAAGGGTTAATATCTCATGCAATGGTACTGCAGTTAAATCAACGGCTTCTGTTAAGTATCTAGGCATAACTTTGTCATGTGAATCCATGGTTGATATTATTATGAACAAGGCTAGTGCCAGGACAGTGTTTAATGATATGTACATGTACGTACACCAAGAAACTTTCAGTAACTTCCCTAATACTATGTCACTTTGATTATGCTTGCTGCTTTTGGTGCCACTGTCTTTCTAACATGCTTGAAGGGTAAAGGTTATACAGAACAAGTTAATGATCGAGATTGTCATCATCATCATTATCATTATCATCATTTTGGCCATTTTATCTTAGTGTGATAAGACTTTTTTCTATCTAATTTATGCTGATATGACAATGTTGGTGTAAATTTTATGCTAAAATTTGTCAGTCTGCCTGCCTGCCCGCCCTGCCCTGTCCAGCTGTTTTGAATAACACACATATATGCCATTTCACCTATTTTCTGCATTTAAAGGGCTAAATGATATGTTCAGTTAATCAAGTAAATTGTTCAGAAAGAATGAGATCTCTTAGTAATTGACTTGCATTTCATGCCTGAATTTCTTTTCCATTGTTATTGAAATCAGTGTTGCCATGGGTATCATTTCTTGTCTGCTTTAGAAACTATTAAAGATTTCGAAACAATAAGAATTAAACCGTGTTGACCCAGGTCAGATCTTAACAGTTTTAAACCTTTCCCTGTTGAGCCGTCTGATCTGGGTCTACTCTGTTTGCAAATGCTTGAAAACATGTTTATATGAAGGAAAGGGTTAACTCTGCATGCTAGCAGTGAATTTATGACAACTTGTGCAAAATTTTGATGTAGATATTAAAACTGCCAAGTAAATCCATGTGATTATGTCTTATCATAATCCAAACTATTTTAAACTAAGCCTAACCCTTTCCTTGATATTTGATATTAATGCCTTTTTATACTGTCACAAACAGATTAGACATGAAGGAGCTGTCTGAACAGGGTCTGCACTGTTTGCTGATGAAATTAAAACATATATCTGACTCTACAGTGTCTGCCAATACATGTACGAAAACATCCTTGAACACATGCCTGTATAACAATTGAGCTATTAAATACTTATGATGTCATTATTTCTTACATGACTATTCCACAGGCAAAGAGTTAATGTCACTGTAGCTACTCAGTACTGATAACCCTTTACTCCGTGAACATTTATGAACGAAATAGTGACATAATGAATATTGAATGGTTTTTTTACAATGACACAATCATGAACACGGAAAAATTTGGCCTTGACAGAAAGTGTAGAATCACATAGATCTATATATATTAATCACAAAGAGCAGACCCTGATCAGATGATCTGGGTCTATACACACAGGTGCCCTTCGCATGCTGTCTCAAAAACAACAACTCCATTACAAATACTTTATTTTTTTAATCACATGTCATAAGTTTATTTCTACACCAAACTGTATGCTATGAAAACTTTAGAATCACTGGGAAGAGTGATCATTATCCCTTTCCCTCAACTGTTCAGTATTCATGTAAGTTAAAATGACATCATGAATATTTATTAGCTGAATTTTTATAACATAAAATCTTCAAGAGATCTTTTGTTCTGACAAAAACTGTAGAATCAGATCTATACCATGTCATAAGCAAAACAGAGCAGACCCTGGTTAGGAGCGTGAAAAAGTGTTTATACTTTATATGAAGGAAATGGTTAAATAGGGTTTGTTGGAGAAATGATGACACTAATAGCTAGTATAGACTCAGACCAAACAGCTCCTGAAGGAGGAGTTTAACGCTTTACTCCATTAATATTCATGTCAGAAATAATAGTATCATGAATACTTATTATATACCGGTAGATTTACTTTTATAATGGCATAATTATGAACACAGGAAATTTTATCCATTGCAGAAACTGTAGTCATTATCTAAATTATTTCATAAGCAAACAGAGTAGACCCTGATCAGAGGGTTCCTACTGGTGCCATCTGATCTAGGTCTTCTCAGTTTGCAAAGGCATAGAAAGGTATATTTATGAGGTAAAGGGTTAATCAGGGTCTACCCTATCTGTTACTTTCTCTGTCTAATTTAAACTTATCAAAATGCTGCCAAACTGATTTAGCTAAAGTTACAAAACGAGTGGAGAGTATGTGTGATTGTCTGAATACTTTTGGAAATTAGTGTTTTTATCCCTTTCCCTCATTCAAACGTGTTTTCACGCATTTGCAAACAGAGTAGGCCCAGATCAGACGGCTCCTAGAGGAACCGTCTGATCAGGGTCTACTCTGTTTGCTATTATAATTTGATAGATCTGTTTCTTTACGTTCTAAAATGTCTACAATGTTCCACCTTCAAGAATTCTTTGTAATTGTTTTGTTAATGAATATTCAGCAGGTACTGAAAATTGGCCTAAATATAGAACAGGGAACCAGGGTTAATTGTGGTGCACTGTTTGTAAATGTCATGAGTGTCCCAACACATGTAACTGGTGTTTTTATTACGGTGCAATGTTTATAAATGTCTGAGTGTCCCAACACATGTAACTGGTGTTTTTATTACGGTGCAATGTTTATAAATGTCTGAGTGTCCCAACACATGTAACTGGTGTTTTTATTACGGTGCAATGTTTATAAATGTCTGAGTGTCCATTCTTCCGGCCTTGATATCTGATATACCGTATAAGTGCACATGCATGTAGGTGTTTGTTTAATGCAAAAAGATTCTAAGCTTTCTGCTTTGCTTTCAGACTGCATTAAGATACTACCTGTATTCTGAAAAAAATAAGTTTCTTTATTTAACCCTATACTCCATATAATTATAAAGGGTCTGTTCTGTTTGCTTATAATATATATAAGATGTGCTTCTACACTTTGAACTATAAGGTAGAAATTGCATATTGAGGATCACTAAAATTTGTTTTCATCGATCACTACCAATATGCAGGGTTGCTCAACAATGATAACATGACATTCCAGTGAGCAATAAGATTGGGGTGCACATTTGACAGTCATCCAGTTAATTAGTAATTTATTATGTCGGTAGATGCCCTCGAGTATGGAAAGAGGAGCAGTTATACATACCTGAGTACAAGGTCAGAGGTCACAGTGGTACAGATAATCATTAGATATGGTCTGACTGTCTGGCTGTCTTGTCATTTTGCTGACAGGAGATAACCACTTAACACTTCCCTTGTTTGATATTCATATATAAAAATAATGGCATCATGTACATGCATAGTTAGTAGTTGAATTTATTAGTTGATCTTTTTATAATGGTATATATACACATGCATTTTGGTATTGGTATAGTCACAGTAGAGTTGGATCTATTATGATTTCGTAAGCACAGAAGCAGACCCTGATCAGACAGCTCCTATAGGAGCTGTCTGATCTGGGTCTACTTTGTTTGCAAAGACATGAAAAGCATATATATTTATGAAGTAAAGGGTTAACCCTTTAGTCCATAGAGAAGATGCCTTTTGACCATTTTGCAAACATTAGACCCAGATCAGATAAAAAAAAAATGTGTGTTCATAATGAGGGAAAAGGTTAAGCGCTTCATTGGCATATAGTTTTGACCGAGATTAAACACACAAGTGACTTGGTATTTCTGCAGGATCCAGTGATCTAAACTGTTAGACATTGTGTACAGTTTTGAAGTAGAAAATGCAATGGGATCAGAGCTCCATTTTGAATAGGGATAGACAGTTCAGCAAAGCCTCACTATGTCAGACTTTAATCCTTTCCCTGTTCCATATAATTATTTTTGAAAGAAACACCATGAATATTAATTAAATTAATTAGACACTGGAATTTATGGCCATGGCAGAAACTGTATGATGAAATCTATGTGATATTGTGAGCAAACGGGGCAGATTCTGATCAGAGTACCCTAAATTAACTATAGGAATTGTCTGATGTGGGTCTACTCTGTTTGCAAAGGCGTAGAAAGGTATATTTATGGAGTAAAGTTTAACCCTTTCCTCCATAAATTATACGCCTTTCTAAGCCTCTGTGATAACCATTTTGACGAATAGAGCATTTGCTCCATAGGAGCACTGCTTTCAATACTACACAGTTCTAACATTTTCCTTTTCTCTAGTAATTGTTCCTTTTCGGTAGATTCATTCAAAGAGGTTGGGTCTAAAAATAGCCTATGGAGGAAAGGATTAAGTACAACAAAATTGAGAACTTTTTTAGGCAGTTGGCTGCTTAATGCAGGTTGAAAGTCAGTACAGAAACCATTCACCCTGCATATTTTGCTTGGTTTGCTCATGGTTAATTTGCTCAATATGCTAGGAAGGGTTATGTAAGCACGTTACCTCTGTACGCTAAACACTTGGAAGCTAAAAAAACACCGGGTATCTGCAAAATTTTGTTGGTTGCTACAGTTCTGAAAAAAAAAATTCTGTTAAAAAACGAAGTCTCACAGTGACTTGAGTGAAAAGTTTGGATCATGGTAAGATGCTTGACATCACATCAGATCTGGATCCAGACTGTTTGCATGGGTAATTACAAACTGGCCACATGCCTGCTGAAGATTGCACAATAAAAGTGTTAGCAGCTCGGTGTGCATGTACTTGACCTTATGACCCACTACATGATTGTATAGTTTACCCTTTCTCTCATAAAACATTTTGTAAGAAATATTGACTTCATGAATATAAATTTGCTGAATTTTCATAATGGCATATATATACATGCATATGACCATGGGAATAATTTACCATGTCACAAACTTTACAATCATATCTAAGGGAGCCATCTGATCTGGGTCTTCTCTGTTTCCAAAGGCGTGAATAATCATTTATATGAAGTAAAGGGATAACTGCTGTGTACCATTACCCTGTATGTACAGTTGAACCTCTCTATAGCGCCCACTAAAATAATATCTGTGGTCGTCTTTAACAACAGATGGTTGCTAAATGTAGGGGGAAAGTTATGCAAAAAGCTCATAGAAGCTTTTGCATAACTTTTTTCCTGCATTAAGCTACCACCTGCCCTTATGATCCAGAATTAGACCTATTCTGGTGGTAGCATTAGAGGGGTTTTACTGTTGATCTTATTCTATAGTAATTGCAACGGTTAAACAAAAATTCTCTGTACATGTACATATACGGTTACCATTATCAGGGTTACAGAGAAGGGGAGTATTGGGGTATTTACTCAATTAAAATTGTGGAAAAAGCAATTGTTTTTCAAAATAATGGGTAACAAAAAGCAAATAAATATAGCAAAAAGCAAATAATTTTTTGACTGCCTAATGAGACTATGAATAATACCCAATTACGAAAATTGCCAATACCCAATAAAAATTGCAAATACCCAATTCTGTAAAAAGTCAAGGAGTAAATACCCAATTGCACCAAAACCTTATCTGTAACCCTGCATTATAGAATTTGAGTTGCTGAATATTCATAATGTCATTATTTCTTATATAGATATTCATGAGATGGAGGGTTATGTGTTACCCCTGTTGTTGTGTCCATACAATCATGTGTGTCTGTTGGTCAAGATTGATTTCCACTCAACATCATCATTTGGCTCGGGCATCTGTGCCTTATGGATACATTTTAAAATCTTTTATTTTGCCTTGGCGTCCTTGCCCTATTAATATTGACACCTTTCAAAACCTTTATTTTGCCGGAGCACATGTTTGTATGGACACATTTCGATGTCTCTGTCTGGCTAGAGCATCAGTGTCCTATGGACACATTTCAGAAAGGGAGATGAGAAACTCTTAACCTTTATTCTCCAAAAACAATATGTTTCCTCAATCTCAATTGCTTTGACCCTGATGAGACACAGAATTATTCAGCGTCTCTTCTAGATCTATTAGCTGTTTGCAAATGATAGATTGGTCACGATCGCCAAGATGAGGATTAACCCTTTACCTGAGAGAAATTAACTTTTTGTTTTACCTTTGAAAACAGAGTAAACCTAGATTAGACGGTTCCTATCGGAGCTGTCTGATCAGGGTCTACTCAGTTTTCTTAACCCATTCCCTCTTAAGCTATTGTTAGATTCAACCTCTATGAGTTATTCTACCGAAAAGGAGCATTAACTACAGAAAAAGGAACATTTTAGAATTTCGTAGTTCTGAAACCATTGTGATAAATATTTAAGCATTTTCTCCTTAGGAGCAAAATTAATGCTCTACATGTATTTATCACAACGGTTTCAAAAAGTGACTTTTACAGAGGCGTAGAAAGGCGTATTTATGGAGGGAAGGGTTAATGGAATAATGAATATATGTATTTATGTGTACATATATGTATATATGATCCACAAGTTTCTGAAATAGCAAAAAATTCCATATTCATTGATCATTATACGATTTCAGTGAATGAATATTTGTTAACTAATGAATTCTTGTATAAATAATAATGAGGTAAAGGGTTAAAATTGATACCGGTACAACAAATCACCTGTATTTGTAATGGGTACAATACATCACCTGTATTTGTAAGCGGTACAACAAATCACCTGTATTTGTAAGCGGTACAATACATTACCTGTATTTGTAATTGGCTATTCTTTCAGCCAACAAGTGAAAACTACACTGATAATTATCACTGATAATCCTTTGAATGCTAAAGTTATCAACGTGGAATGGTCTTTCTTTGGTATGGTGGAGTTCATTCAGTAAAAAAGGATAAAACATATGAAAGAAATTTAAACGACAAACATTGCAGACCCAGATCAAAGGGCTCATCCAAAATCGCTCTGACGTGGGTCAACTCTACAGTGTTTGCAAATGTCCTTTATCTCATTTCCGCACATTGAGAGGGTTAATCAGAATGATAACATCTTCTGTGACCCAGTGAACACCATGACCTGAACTGTGGTTAAAACCATGTTGTTTGTTGTCATTGTATACATATTTAAATATTTATCTCGGTCATAAACCGTTTAATGCCTTGCAAACAGAATAGACCCCGATCATACAGCCCATATACCGGTAGTAGCCGCTTGATTAGGGTCTGCACTATTTGGTAAATTGCTCCAAATGAGCTGTCTGATCTGGGTCTACTCTGTTTGCTAATGTGTGTAAAGGCAGTTATATGAAGGGAAAGGGTTAAATCTTCGCTTGCTGTTCACGTCAATATACTTACCTGTAAATAGTGAAGGCCCAGATGAGACAGCTCCTGCAGGAGCTGTCTCATCAGGGTCTGCACTATTTTACAAGTTGGTTGTGCAACCAGTGTACTCCACAGCAGTGATTGCACAGCGAAATACTTGTACACTGTGAAGATATATGTAATTATACAACAGGGCATGGGTAAAGAAGGAGAAATGTATTTTAAAATTCAGCAAGGAAAGGGTTAATTAAGACAGGTTCAACAGTATAGTGTTGACCACTTGGATGCTGAAGTTTCAAAGATGAATGATCAGTGGTTAATCCTTTACTCTAAATTTACTCCTTTCTATGCCTTTGCAAAGCTGTCTGATCAGGGTCTGCTCTGTTTGCTTTTGACATGCTATAGATCAGTGATCCTGCAGTTTTTGCCACAGCAAAGATTTCCCTTGAAAAGTTCACATTATAAAAATTCACCTGATAAATTTTTATGTCAATATTTCTTACATACATAAAATTATTGAACAGGGAAAGGGTTAACTCTTTACTCCATATATATATATGCTCCTTTCTATGCCTTTTCCAAAAGAAAACTGAGAAGACCTAGATTAGACAGCTCCTGTAGGAGCCATCTGATCAGCTGGGTTTGCTTATAGAATAATAGTTATGATTGTACAGTTTCTGCTGTGGCCAAAAATCCTGTGTCCATTTATCATTATCCCTTTCCCTGTTCTATATTTATTCCAAATTTCAATACCGACTGAATATTCATGGATAAAAAAGTTATAATGAAATACGGAAGTGGAACATTTTAGCCGTTGTAGAAACTAAAGAAACAGATCTGTCAAATATCATATGCAAACAGAGCAGACCCTGATATAGGAGTCATCTGATCTGGGTCTACTCTGTTTGCAGATTTGTGAAAACACGTGTATATGAAGGAAACTTGTTTCTTGCATTCAAAGGGTTAACCCTTTGTTCCATAAGCCAATGGCTTTTATTAGCATCTACAGTAAAACCTCTCTACAACGGCCACTAAATTGTATTAGTTAGTTGGTATTTAGAGCAGGTGGCTGCTTAAAGCAAGGTGAAAGTAAAAAAGGTGGCTGCTTAAAGCAAGGTGAAAGTAAAAAAGGTGGCTGCTTAAAGCAAGGTGAAAGTGAAAAAGAACGCTCCTATAGGAGCGTTCTGTTTTACTTTCACCTTGTTTTAAGCAGCCACCTGCCTTTAACACAAAATACTTGGTACATTTGTATACTTTAGTGGTCATTATAGAGAGGTTTTACTGTAAATATATTTATTAGCATAACTTGTACTCCAATGTTTCACCTTCCATATTTCCTTATATTTTGTTCATGAATATTCAGTCTAGGTATTAGAATTTGGACTGTATGCAGAACAGGGAAAGTGTTAATGGAACTTGCTATATATAAAGTTTTAGTTGTAGAACTATGTGCAACCATTTTAGAAACTACAAAAATAATCATTCCATTAGCAAACAGTAAGACCCTGATCAGATGGCTCCTACAGGAGCTGTCTGATCTGTGTCTTCTCTGTTTGCAAATGTGTGAAAAGGCATTTACGTGAGGGAAATAGTTAGATAAAGCAATACATAAAATTACAGGGTTTTCAAAATACCGGGTAGCTTAATGCAGCCTGAAAACATTGCAGAAAGCTTCCCATGGAGCTTTCTGTATTGCTCTCATTCTGTATTAAGCAACCGCCTATGTACGAAATGCAAGAAACTCCTTTTAAAACATGTAATGTCCACCAGAACAGTTCATTAGAAATGATTCAATAGACATGGCTCAAGCTGGAGTTCTCCATCAGGGAGAAGTTAAGTGGTATTCTGAGGGAGAAGTTTTGGCCCCGGTTTTGTATCTCCCTATATGTTCTAAATATTAAAACTTCTCCCTCAGCTCGAAACAGGGAGAAGTCAGCAGGGTTAGGGAGACTATTTCTCCCAAATCGCTCTCTTGCTTGAGCCCTGATAGATTTATGCAGTACAAGTATGCTTTTCACACATGACAGACTTAAATAGAATACTTGGCATAACATGCTTAACAAATTACCATGTCAAAATTTTGAATTTATTTTGTTGACAAACAGGAGCCCTGTGTAAGCCTAAATTTGTAACATATTAAAATATTATTTTATCCAACTGTTTTCTTTTTCTTTTTTCCAGAGCACAAAGTCATCATTGTTGGGTTGGACAATGCAGGGAAGACAACTATATTGTATCAGTTGTAAGTAGAGTTACCTCCCATTTGATTTCCACATTAGTAGCATGGAAAATTGTTCTTGAAGAAACGTTTCAGATCTGTTGATCTCTTTGCACACCTATGGAAATTTTGTGATTACCAGTAGCTATTAAAGCAGTTTTTATATAGCTAAGGCGTAGTGTAACTCATGCCTCTTCAAGATCGAAAATGTTGGACATTGAGTGTATTTAAAGAAAAACCAACTTTCAGAATTGCAGCCGATGACGACGCTTTTGTATGTATCTGAGTTTATACATTCAACACTCTTCATTTCTACATATTTAAAACCCTGTACTCCATGAATATTCATATAAGAAAAAATGACAGTACTATAAATATGAATTAGCTGAATATTTATAATGACCTATGAATATAGGAATTTTGGCCATGGTAGACAGTGCCTGACACTGTAGAATCAGATATAGTATATCATAAGCAAATAGAGCAGACTGCACGTAACCCTATCCCTCATATAAATGTTTTTTTATGCCTATGCAAACAGAACAGACCCTGATCAGACGGCTACTATAGAAAGGGTCTGTTCTGTTTGCTTATGAAATAATAATAGATCTAACTCTACAATTTTTACATTGCACATATACTATTATAAGTTATCTAATAAATATTTGCAATGTCATTATTTTTTACATGAATATGCAAATGGGAAAGGGTTAAAATTATGTCAAACTTCGTGGTTGAAAAATCTCAAGCTGAGAAGCATGTGCAAGTTGGACCAGGATCAGATCCTTTTTGATTGTTCAGATCATAAATAACCCTTTGCTTCTCGAATATTTATGTAAGAAATAAAGCAACAGTGAATACTAATTAGATTGGTTTTTTAAAACGGCACTTGGCAAATTTTGGCCACGGCAAAAACTGTAGAATATTATCTGTATTATATCATAAGCAAACAGAGTAGACCCAAATCTTGTAGGAGCCATCTGATTTGGGTCTACTCTGTTTGCAAAGGCACAGTATTTATGGGATAAAGGGCTAACATTATGTCACAATTTTTAGGTTGAAAAATCTCAAGCTGGGAAGAATGTGATAGTCGGGCTAGGTTACCAACTGATTGCTCAGATTGTAAATAATACACCTATAAAAGTGTACTTTCATTAGCTTGTATATCAAACCATTGATTTCTGTTTGTATCTTAGTTTAATGAACGAGGTCGTACACACATCACCAACCATCGGCAGTAACGTGGAGGAGGTGGTCTGGAAGAATATACATTTTCTCATGTGGGATATTGGCGGCCAGGAGTCCCTGCGTTCCTCCTGGAACACATACTACACAAATGCTCAGGTATGGTTTATTGGCTGCTTTAACCCTTTACTCATTGAATATTCATGTAAGAAATAGTGACATCATGAATATTAAATAATTAGATGGATTGTTATAATATCACATGAACACAGAAATGTTTGGCCATATTGCAGAAACTATTGAATCAGACAGCTCCTGTTTGTCATTGAAAATGCTCTTACAAATTACACCCTTTCATACTGTGCGGACCAATAAACAAACATGGACTATTTCACTGTGAAAATTCAGCATTGAAAGGGTTAATGAACAAAGGATTTGTTCACCATACATTGTATAAGAAACTGTTGAAAAAGAATTATAATATTCCATCAGCATGATCAGACAGCTCCTGCTTGGGCCATCTGATCTGAGTCTACTCTCATTCCAAAGTCATCAAAAAGCATCTATCAGGTACATTGTATATGTAATAATGGTTTAACTCTTTACCTGTTGCTTATTCGTGTAAGAAGTAATGGCATCATGAATATTTATTAGCTGAATTCCTTTATATGTATAGGAATTTAAGGTACTGGTAGAAATTGTACAGTTGGATCTTGTACAATTTCATGAGCAAACACAGCAGACCCTGATCAAATGGCTCCTATAGCAAATTTATGCATTAACCCTTTCCCTCATATAAACATGTTTTCACACATTTGCAAACAGAGTAGACCCAGATCAGACGGCTCCTAGAGGAGCCGTCTGATCAGGGTCTACTCTGTTTGCTAATAGAATTCGATAGATCTGTTTCCTTGCTTTCTAAAATGTCTACAATGTTCCACCTTCCATATTTCTTTATCACTATTTTGTTAATGAATATTCAGTAGGTATTGAAATTTTGCCTAAATACAGAACAGGGAAAGGGAGGATTAAAAGGCATTTATTTGAGGGAAAGGGTTGACATGGATTTCTCTGTGAACTTGTTCAAATTCTGCTAGTTCTTGTGATGATGTGAAATTAAAGAGTTCAGAGAATGAACAGTGCAGAGAATGAACAGTGCAGAGAATGAACAGTTCAGAGAATGAACAGTGCAGAGAATGGACAGAGGTGCCATTTTGTGAATAGTCATGTAAGAAATAGCCAGCTAAATGGCACCAGGCACTTTAGGGTTATTGCCCTTGAATTAACCAACATTATCTATTTTAACCTTGTCCGCTCTCTAAGTCGAGAGTTTATATTAGATCTTCACCAAACTTCAAAACTTTAGCGCGGTCATATTATTTTAAGTTTGCTAACCAGCTAAATGGCACCCTGTCTGTTCTCATAGTCCAGGTTTTTTCCAATCTTCACCAAACATCACGAAACTGTATGTGGCCATAACTATTGTGTGGGCCAAGTTTGATGCACAGACAAATCATGGCTCCAGCTACTTTAGAGTTATGGCCCTTGAATTATGTGATATGGCTTATTTTGCCTTTATCCACTCTTGATGTAAACCATTTTAATCCAATCTTCACAAGACTTTATGAAACTTAACACCTTGGCTAAGTTAAAAAAAAATACCAGCCAAATGGATCCAGATGGGCATATATTGTGTAAGTTTTTTAAGTTTTTATGTTTTTTTGTTGTTTATTTGATGACCAAATTGTTGTGCTGATATGATTGATTGTTATTTTTACATGGTATCCCTCATTAACCCATTCCCACTTAGACTATTTTTAGACCCAACCTCTTTGATTAAATCTACCCAAAAGGAGCATTAACTAAAGAAAAGGAAATTTTCAGAGTTGCATAGTTTTGAAACCATTGTGATAAATAGAGCATTTGCTCCTGTGGAGCAAATGCTCTATTTATCACAATGGTTTCATAAAGTGACTTTTACAGAAGCATCAAAAGGCGGGAATGGGTTAATCTAATAATCTTTTAAACTGCTGAATATTCATGAATAATAACATTTATACGAATATTTATTAGCTGAAATTTTATAATGGTAAATATACACAGGATATTTTGGTATTGATAGAAATTGTAATAGTCAGATGTATCATAATTTCTTAAGCAAAAAGAGCAGACCCAGATCAGACAGCTCCTATAGGAGCTGTCTGATCTGGGTTTACTCTATTTGCAAGGGCAAAAACGCATTTCTATGAGGGAAAAGGTAACCTGAATCCTTTCCCTATTCAGTATTCATGTTAACTGATTACTATTCATGATGTAATTATTTCTTACATGAATATTCATGGAGGAAAGGGTTATGCCTCTTTTCACCTTTACAAACTTGGCAGAAACTGTACTCACGTATTCATACACAAAGAGAGCAGACTGGTCGGACAGCTCTTACAGAAACTGGGTCTGATCTGGGTGTACTCTGTTTGTAAAGACGTTAAATGGAATATCTATGGAACAGAGGTTAAGCAACCACCTGCTTATGAAGACAATAGTGTTTTCTCGTTCAGTAACTGTTGTACAGAAGTTTTACTGTAGAGTGTAACAATATGCTGATGCTATGTTTTTATTCTCTCTTCAGTTCATTATTCTAGTCGTAGACAGCACAGACAGGGAAAGATTGTCGGTAACAAAAGAGGAGCTGTATAAAATGTTAGCTAACGAGGTGAGACACATAAATAGGCGTTTTCTTCAATAGTATTATATTGTCAGGGATTTGCCATCCTAGGGTTTAAAGAAGAAGGTTTAACTTGATTTATTGTAATATTGCTATAGAAACAAGTTGTAACAAAATATCACGTTCCAGGACTCCGATGATGGTGAAAGTGGTTATTTGTGTTCCCCACAATTGTAATTACCCCATACCCTCATAGACTATTTTAGACCCATTCCCTCATTGGCTATTTTTAGATCCAACCTCTTTGAATAAATCTACTGAATAAGAGCATTTACCAGAAAAAATAAAAAATTTTTTAGAAATGTGTAGCTTTGAAACCATTGTAATAGATAGAGCATTTAGGAGATGAAATTATTTGAGGACGAAAATTAATTTGCGCCAAAAGAATTAAGCCATGTATTGAGAAAATATCAGGGGACTACATTGCCGATGCTGATTAGCCCTATGAATGCAAGAGAAACATGCACTGTGTACACCCAGATCAGAGGGCTCCCCTGATTAGTGTCTGCACTGTTTGTCTTTCAAAATCCTCCATCAAGTTTAAGCCTTACATACAGAGTGGACTAAACACAGATGGGCTATACCACTCTGATCAATAGATTTATTTTAAATTCTAATACTTGTTGAATATCAATTACAGTAAAACCTCTCTATAACGACCACTAAATTTTATCAGGTATTTTGTGTTAAAAGCAGGTGGATGCTTAAAGCACGGTGAAAGTAAAACAGAACGCTCCTATAGGAGCGTTCTGTTTTACTTTCACCTTGCTTTAAGCAACCACCTGCCCAAAATAACAACTAATTAACACAAATTTAGTGATCGTTATAGAGAGGTTTGACTGTAATAGCTATAATGAAATATGGAAGGAGGAACATAGAGTTTGGTGGATAAATAATGATTTTAGTATTTGCATATGCACCTATATCTATTGCTCTGTACATTTCAGGATTTACGAAAAGCAGCAGTACTTATTTTTGCCAATAAGCAAGACATTAAAGGTTCAATGTCAGCTGCAGAGATATCGCAGCATCTAAACCTGACAACGATAAAGGACCACCCATGGCACATACAGGCCTGCTGTGCTCTGACAGGGGAAGGGTAAGTTGTGTCTAAAATCTTGAAACATTAAACTCTTTCCCTGTTTAATATTTACTCAAGATAATATTCATGGACAGAATTAGTACAAATTCAATGGAAAAGGGATTTTTTCACCAAGGTGAAAACTAATTACTTAAGCAAACAGAGTAGATGCTGATCAGACGGTTCCTAAAGGAGCCGTCTTATCTAGGTCTACTCTGTTTTCAAATGTCCGACAAAGCACTTTAATATATGATGGAATGTTTAAGTCTTATACCGCTTAACCCTGGTTCCCTGTTCTGTGTTTATTCCAAATTTCAATACCTTCGGAATATTCATGGACAAAATAGTTATAATGAAATATGGAAAGTGGAACATTGTAGCCATTTCAGAACTTTAAAGAAACATATTTATCAAATTCCATCAGCAAACAGAGCAGCTCTTGATCAGACTGCTCCTATAGGAGCTGTCTGATCTGGGTATACACTGTTTGCAAATGTGTGAAAGCACGTTTATATGTGGGTAGGGTAAATGGCAAAAGGTTTGGATCCTGCTGAGATATCTGGGTTCTCAACTTGTTTGCAACTTTTTCATCATGCTATCTGTTACATAGAAAATACTGGTACCAGGTCAGTGCTAGTTATGGAAAAGTTTTTCTGGTGAGGTGAAGGAAGACAGTTAAGACACAAAATCACTTTTATTTAATATATAGCAATGACCAGCTATTCTTTATATTCTGTGGCTGCATTTCAAAATATCTATCAAAGATTTATTTATTATTTGACTACTTGCATTGACAAAACAAGATCACCATAGGACTGCTTGTTGAATGAAACATTCTTAGTGTAGCATCATTACCCATTCTTTTTATGACTAATGACAAAATTAAGGTTAATGTCTTGACCAAATAGCACACAGTACTACCTTAAATGGTTTAACCCTGTTGAACATTCATGTGAAGGAATAATGACATACTCAGTGATTAATCTAGGTCTGCGTCCTGCGTCAGAGACGCATTAAAATAGCAAAAAACGCATCATTCTGAAGTGTAAGCGTCCTAAAGGACGCATTAAAATATGGCTGCGTGTAGCCGTTGAAGTTAATTTCACGTAGTGAAACTACTAGAACACCGTAGCGATATCAACATCCGACTGTTGCATGTATTTTACAACAATGATTTTGATTGGCTAGTATGCAGCAGGATGTTCGTAATGAGCCAATGAAAACGTTCCTTTTAAAATGGCAGCATCGAAAGACCCCGGATAATCCAAGATGCTGCTACCAAAAATAGTCTCTAAGATCGACTCAAATCAAACGATGTTAGGTCAATTGTGTCCCAGTGACATGATTTCAACGTTCGTGGATCAAAATAAGGATCCCGAATCCGATGTAATGGAGGAAAATAACGACTGTAAGCTTAAAGAGAGAAAGAGTTCTGACCAAAGTGGTTGGCGACTTACTCCTAGTTGACTTCTGTTAGGCAACGGATGGTCAACTTGATTTCATGTTTTGCTGCAAATATCGACAAATATCAGGCCAAACATTGCATGGTAAATGTACACACTATCAAAACGCTATCGAAAATATCATTTTGTTGCTTCGTGCCAGGTAAGTACTCTGAATGGTGGTATCGATCTACTTTCGGTTTTGACAATATTCGACATCCATGCTGTCTTGACCCTTTCCTTCATGTAAACGTGTTTTCACACATTTGCAAACAGAGTAGACCCAGATCAGACGGCTCCTATAGAAGTTGTCAGAAAAGGGTCTGCTGTTTGCTAATGGAGTTTTATAGATAAGTTTCTTTAAAGTTTCTGAAATGTCTACAATATTCCACCTTCCATATTTGATTATAACTACTTTTTCCATGAATATTCACTAGGTACAGTACTGGTACTTGGTATAAACAGAACAGGGAAAAGTTAACAGCTCATTGATGAGACTAGCCAGGAAACTTGGTTATACTTATAACTATAATGCAATAAATGTTCCAGAACTAGAATGTAACTGCAGAATTACGATTTAACATCAGTTTTCTTTTAATTTTATGCTTTGGGACTCATCAATTTAGTTTGGGACTCATAGTTTTCCTGTGGGACTCATTGTTTTCAGATTAGTGAGTCCTGGGACTCATGGTTCAAATTTCTAGATTAATCACTGCATACTGAATATTTGTTAACCGTTTACTCCATGAATATTTATGTAAGAAATTGTAACATCATGTATATTAATTAGATTCATTGCTATAATAGCATATGTACACCCTTATCAGACAGCTCCTAATAGAGGCGTTAGACTTATCAGGGTCTACTCTATTTGCAAAAGAATAGAAGTGTGTAATTAACTGAATTTTTATAATGACATGTGTACATAGAATAATTTGATATTGGTTGAAACTGTAGAATCTGGTCTTTATTATTTAATATGCTGAGAGAGCAGAGCCTAATCAGCCATCTGACCTGGGTCTACTCTGTTTGCAGAGGCTTGACATCGTGTTTATATGAGGGAAAGGGTGAAGATTGGTCAGAATATGTGAAACTGATCAATGTCACTTGATTGGAAGATATTCAACTCTTTCCACCATATAAATGCTTTTTTACGCATTTGCAAACAGAACACCTCTTATAGTAGCCGTCTGATCAGAGTCGGCTCTATTTGCATATGAAATTATAGTAGATCTGACCCTACAGTTTCTACCAATATGTAGATAAATAGAGCTAATAAATATTCATGATGTCTTTATTTCTTACATGAAAATTCAACAATGAAGTGTTAAATTAACATCAATTTCTGTTTTCTATAATTTTGCAGGTTGTACTCGGGTTTGGAATGGATCACAAACAATTTAAAGCGACGATGACCATAAAGTTCATCACTAGATTTACAGATAGTTTTATATTGAAGTCTGAGAGTCAAGTCTTGCCTCTTTGTGGAGCAAAGTGCTTATGTATGGTGTATTTATGATGGGCACAGTACATATAGACATTCTGCATAAGAAGAGAACTTGCGACAGAAGTGCTTATAATTTTAGGCACAAGATCGTTTGGCCTAATGCTACATGTAACTACAGTGCATTACCATGCAGGAAATTTGATGAGAAAAGTTTTAATATAGTGTGGCCCAGAGCAACAGATAAAGGTGCATATTCAAATACTAAAATCATCATGTCTGGAAGAATGGTCACATCATAGGGTTTGGTGGAGAAATGAAGGAATTTTCCTTGAACATAATTTTATTTATACATTTTATCTGTGCATCTGGCCATGCAGAAATTAGATTAGAAAAGTTTCAATATACTGTGACCTATGACCTCTAGCAGATACCATTCCTCTGTGTACACATGTAGACGGAAGGTACAGGAGTGGGTAGAAGCTAGGAATGTGCTGATCTCAAGAGTCCATGAACTAAGTAATATACATGGTGTGTTCATATATTAGGACTTTTACCGGCCACCCTATAACAGCTACTCAAAAGACTTCTAACTCTGGGTATATTGGGCAGTCGGTAGATTAGTCCTGTATCTCATAGAAACACAGTCGGAGTCATCTGGTCAGGATCGTCTCTGCTTGCATATGGAATTACATAGATTGTATTCTACGGTTTCTGCCCTGGCCAAACAATTCTGTAGTCAAATAGCATTATAAAAATCAGCCTATAATATTCATAGTTATTTCTTACATGATTATTCAAGAGTTAAAGGGTTAACCCTTTACCTGATAGAAGCGGCTTTAAGCGAGTTTAATATATTCCTCCGCTGAAGAAAATAGTTCCAATTTTTACAATAATGAACATATAGCATCATAATAAGTTTCTATATTCTAGGAGGTGGTAGCTTAAAGCAGGCTGAAAGTAAAGCAGAATGCGCATTAAGGCGCATTCTGCTTTACTTTCAACCTGCTTTAAGTGGTCACCTGTCTTCAAAACTAGAAATAGGCTATTGGTAAAGGGTTAATACAGCAAAAGAGTAATACAGAAATCTCCAGTAGAAACCTTTCTTATGCATAGAGCGTTATCTCACTGACAACAGCATTAGTCACATTTGCAAACAGCTTGGATCCAGATGAGACGCAGAGTAAAATGATGTTTGACACTTGGTCGATAGTTTCCAGGGAACTTGTGTCATGGCATTTGGTCTGTAATTTTCTCAAAAGCTTTGTGTGTTCAGAAGTTGTCCAAATTGAAAATTTCCAAATATGAGCATTATTTTCTGTCAGCGGGATAAAAGTTAATCATGTGCTTTTAACCCTTTTCTCTATGAATGATCATATAAGAATTAAAGACATCAGACTATCAGTTCGCTCTATTTTTTATAATGACATATATACACAGGAATGTTTTGTATTTGTAGAAACTGTAGAATCAGATCTATAATAATTTCATAAGGAAACCGAGCAGACCTTGATCAGATGGCTCCTATAGGAGACATCTGATCTTGGTCTTCTCTGTTTGCAAAGGCATAGAAAGGGTTTTTTATGCAGTAAAGCCTGTTCATTAGATTATCAACTTACAGAGGTTGTTCTGTATAATACTTGTTCC
Source organism: Azorinus chamasolen (assembly GCA_963576725.1). Taxonomy (NCBI): domain Eukaryota; kingdom Metazoa; phylum Mollusca; class Bivalvia; order Cardiida; family Solecurtidae; genus Azorinus; species Azorinus chamasolen. The sequence continues at coordinate 64,744,129 of OY755247.1, read as the reverse complement.
AGTGAGTAAGGAATGAAGCAACATTTTAGAACTTCAAGGGCATTCTTTGACAATGATGTATTAACTACATGTATTATGGACAGAGAAGGGTTAACGTTGTTTAGCTTTGCTTAGCTTGTGTCACTTTTGAATGTTTTTACTTTGGTGAGCTGTTGATCCTTTAACCCATTCCCGCATGTTGGCATCTTTTGACACTTCTGTAAAAGTCACTTTGTGAAACCATTGTGATAAATAGAGCATTTGCTCCACAGGAGCAAATGCTCTATTTATCACAATGGTTTCAAAACTACACAATTCTGACCATTTCCTTTTCTCTAGTTAATGCTCCTTTTTGGTAGATTTAATCAAAGAGGTTAGGTCTAAAAATAGCCTAATTACTCAATTAATATTCCTGTAAATAATGATATCATGAAGATTAACTAGATTAATTGTTATAATAGCTCATGAACACAGGAATTATTGACCATGGCAGAAACTATAGAATCATATCTGTATCATAAGCAAAAGCAAACAGTGCAGACCCAGATCAGACAGTTCCTGCAGGAGCCGTCTGATCTGGCTGAGTCTACTCTGTTTGCAAAGACGTAGAAAGGCAAAAAGAGTCAACCTGTACTCCATTGGTGCACCTTTAAAGGCCTTTGCAAACAGAGTAGACCCAGATCAGACAGCTTCTGTAAGAATCATCTGATCAGGGCCTGCACTGTTTATCAAATGATATACATATACATATGATTCTAGTCTGTCATGGCCAAAAAATCGTGTTTTCATATACCATTATAAAAATTCATCTAATTAACATTTAATATGATGTCATTTTAACATGATTATTCATGAAGTAAAGGTAAACAAGCAGTTGGCATCATCAGCAAGCATACGCTTCAAACCTAAATATTGATGAGAACAAATCCAACATGTTTTCTCAAATTTTTTCCAAAATTTGTGTCAGTGTCAAATAGATTGGATGCTGAAGAGACACTGAGTCACACACTGTCAGTTCAAGATCCAGACTATACACAATGGTTTAAATAGTACACAATTCACCATTATTACGCAAAGTAAGGTAAAGGGATCATATGTAAAAATGGTACAGCTAGATGTGTATGAAGTGTGTGACTAGAAAAATCACTTGTATTCTGATCTTATATACATGTACAGTAAAACCTCTCTATAACGGCCACTAAATTACATCAAGTATTTTGTGTTAAAGGCAGGTGGCTGCTTAAAGCAAGGTGAAAGTAAAACAACACTCCTATGGGAGCTTTCTGTTTTACTTTCACCTTGCTTTAAGCAGCCACCTGCCCTAAATACCAACTAATTAACACAATTTAGTTGTCGTTATACAGAGGTTTTACTGTAGTGCTTATATATGCCAAAATGCACACAGTTGTAGATGAGAGGAGTACAGGTGTTATATTTCTCAGCCTGATTCTCTTTTGTTGGTACGCACTAAAATGGACTCGAAGATGCAACTAATATGATCAACAAGATTGGCAAACTTCAAAAGAAACATAGAAACTATTTTACTCCGATTCTCTGGATACTGCTTTTATCTACAGCTCTGTGTCTATAAGTGGAGAATTCTCCAATCTTTATTTAACCCTTTCCCAGTTCTATATTTGGTCCAAATTTTATTACCTACTGAATATTCATGGAAAAAAATTACAACGAAGTATGGAAGGTGGAACATTTTAGCCATTTTAGAAAGTAAAGAAGCATATCTTTCAAATTCCATTAGCAAACAGAGCAGACCCTGATCAGATGGATCCTATAGGAGCCGTCTGATCTAGGTCTACTCTGTTTGCAAATGCGTGAAAAGGCGTTTATATGAAGGAAAGGGTTAATGCTTTGCTTGATACTTAACCTTTTACCTGATATAAACACCTTTTCACACCTTTTCAAAATAATGTAGATTCAGATCAGATAGCACCTGTAGCAGTGGTCTTGTCACGGTGTGCTTTGTTTGCCTATGAAATTATGCCTTTGAAATAATATAGATCTAATCGTACTGTTTTTGTCAATTGCAAGTACTATATAGTGCGTATATAACATATAATAAAATTCATCTAACAAATATTCCTGGAGACATTTCATTATTCTCACCTGAATATCTATTAGGTAAAGGGTTAGAATGTTTGTACATATGTAAATTATTGAGTGTCATTCAAAACTCCTGCTCCCATCCCGCCCCTGCATGAGGAGTCAAACCAGGAAGATGTGTTGTACATGTATATGAGCGTCGGTATAACCCTTTCCGTGTTCTATATTTATTCGAAATTCAGTACTGAATATTCATTGACAAAATAGTTATTATGAAATATGGAAAGTGGAACATTGTAGCCAATTTAGAAACTAAAGAAATGGATCTATCAAATTCCATTAGCAAACACAGCAGATCCTGATCAATAGGAACCATCTGATCTGGGTCTACTCTGTTTGCAGGTACACGTTTATATGCAGGAAAGGGTTAAATCAAAGGCTTAGTGTAAAACTGTTTTAACTACAATCAGTGAGGTGAACTCTTGGTGACCTTTGCAATAGTTCTAACCCAGATGTGTTGCCTAGTAACATCAACATCCAAACTGTTTGACATTCTTGTTATGACTTTTAGAACGAAAGCAGAAATCTTGTAAGAAGAGAACAATTTGTAAATGCTAATAAGTGTTCTGTTCAATATTCATGTAAGAAATAATGATGTCATGAATATTTATGAGCTGGACTATTTTAATGACATGTGTACACATGAAATTTTGGTATTGGCGGAAACTGTAGAATCAGATCTATTAGAATTTCAGTACTTAGCAAACAGATTAGACCAGATCAGACAGCTACTACAATGTTTATTGATACTTTGTCAGGCCTCCAGCCTATAGTACATATATTAACATAACACAATACAAAACATTTACAGTGGTAGAGCAGTAGTGACAAAAGACTTTCCATCGCTATGTAACATTTCATAACATACAGTCAGATATTATTTGTATGAAGTATATTAGTCCCTGACAAACAAAACTAGAAAATTTGAGACCAATACAGGTTGAAACGATTATAACCAATTTACAATTTTGATAATATCAATCATATTTGTAGGAACAATTTCCTTCTGTTCAATGCAATATATATATATTGCGCTAAATTTCTGATTATTACATCTTGCTTGTTGGCTAATAGCAGATGCAATTTATGTAAGGTCGGATTAACATAATATTTTCCACTATGTACCTTATCTACAGCGGGGTGTTAGCATTTTGTTTTTCAGTTATCTTCTTGTATTCTGAAAACAATGTTTTCTTCTCATTTTTTTTCTTTCTAAATTCACAATCAACAGTGTCAATTTAGATCCTGTTGAGTCGTTGAGGTGCCAATTTGCAAAGGAACTTGTTTTGTAGACGTATGGAATTGTATTTTTAGAATAATGTATGACTATGATTGGTTGGTGCTTATTTTAAAAAGGATACAATGAAATATGTTTTAACCTTAGGCTTCATGAATATTAATTATAATTAATGTAAGATGTATAGGCTTGATGAATATTAATTAACTGAATTGGTATATTGGCATATGAAAACTTTACGTTTTTGACTGTGGCAGAAGCTATAGAATCAGAGCTGTCTGATTTTTCTCTATTCCGTTTGCAAAGGTGTAAAAGACCATACATTTAGAGAAAATGATTAACGACCACTTAGTAATAAAACATAGGAGAAGAGGATGGCTGCTTGATGCAGGACAAGAGCATTATTAAATGCCTTTACATGCCTTTGCAAACAGAGTAGATGCAGATTAGACAGCTCCTGTAGGAGTCAGCTCTGTTTACCTATGATATAACACAGATATGATTCTACAGTGTCTGCTATGGTACAGTATTTTTTTTTCATATGCAATTATAAAATTCAGCTGATAAATACTCATATTTATTATTTCGTTGTAATTCATTCATTATGAAGGAAAGGGTTAAAGGTGATGAATGACACTTCTTAATAGTCACTAACTCTTTATGTCATTTTGATGATTTTTGACGTCCCTGTAAAAGTCACTTTTTGAACCATTGTGATAAATATTGTAGTTGCTCTGTAAATGCTGTATTTATAACAATGGTTCCAAAACTACAAAATTCTTAGATTTTTTAGCTCACCTGAGCAAAGCTCAGGGTGAGCTTTTGGGAGACTTGAATGTCCGGCGTCAACAATTTGATTGTGAACACTCTAGTGGTCACAGTTGTAGTCCAATCTTCATGAAACTTGGTCAGAATGAATGTCTTGATAAAATCTCGGAGGAGTTTGAAAGTGGGTCATGTTGGGTTAAAAACTAGGTCACTAGGTCAAATAGTAGGAAAACCTTGTGAACCCACTAGAGGTCACATTTTTAGCCCAATTTTCATGAAACTTGGTCAGAATAATTGTCTTGATAAAATCTTGGAGGAATTTGAAAATTGGATTACATGGGGTAAAAAACTAGGTCACTAGCTCAAACAGTAGAAAAAACTTGTGAACACTCTAGTGTTCACAATTTTAGTCCAATCTTCATGAAACGTGGTCAGAATGAATGTCTTGATTACATCTCGGACAAGTTTGAAAGTGGGTCAAGTGGGGTTAATAACTAGGTCACTAGGTCAAACAGTAGAAAAACTTTACGAACACTCTAGTGGTCACAATATTTGTCCAATCTTCATGAAACTTGGTCATAATGATTGTCTTGATAAAATCTCAAAAGTGGGTTATGTGGGGTTAAAAACTAGGTCACTCGGTCAAATAGGAAAACCTTGTGAACACTAGAGGTCACATTTATAGCTAAATCTTCATGAAAATTGGCCAGAATGATTGTCCTAATAAAATCTTGGACAAGTTTGAAAGTGGGTTATGTGAGGTCAAAAAGTAGGTCACTGGGTCATATCTTAGAAAAAATCTAGTTTACACTCCAGTGGCCACATCTTTAGCCCAGTCTTCCTCAAACTTGCTCAGAGTGTTTGTCTTGGTGATATCAAGTGATATCAAGGTTGAGTGTGATCATGGGTTAGGTGGGAATAAAAAGTAGGTCACTAGGTCAAATCTTAGAAAAAATACTCTAGAGGGCACATGTTTAGCCCAATCTTCAATTGTCAGAATCATTGTCTTGATAAAATAAATATACTAAATCTTTGAAAATCTTGTTCTGCAGAACTGCTCATGAGCCACTATCAACATTGTTCAAATATTGTCCCTAAGGTCAATATTGGCCCAGCAAAAATCTTAAATCTATGGTAATCAGGTGAGCGATTAAGGGCCATCTTGGCCCTCTTGTTTCTTTTTTTTCAGTAAAATGCTCCTTTTCAGTAGATTTTTTCAAAGAGGTTGGTTCTAAAAATAGCCTGTGAGTGAATGGATTAACCTTTAAAATCACTGTAGACTCTGAGTAGTTGGTTCCTGTAGGAGCAGCCTGATTAGGATCTTCTCTGTTTGCTTAACCCTTTCCCTGTTCTGTATTTAGGCCAATTTTCAGTACCTACTGAATATTCATTAGCATATTAGTTATAAAGAAATATGGAAGGTGGAACATTGTAGCCATTTTAGAAAGTAAAGAAACAAATCTATCACATTCTATTAGCAAACAGAGTAGACCCTGATCAAACGGCGCTTCTAGGAGCTGTCTTATCTGGGTCTACTCTGTTTGCAAATGCATGAAAACATGTCTATATGAGGGAAAGGGTTAAGAAGTAGTGTAAGATATAATGATACCATGTCTGCCATGGTAAAAATATATTGTGTTCATGTACCTGTGTAAAAGCAGCTAACAAATATTCATGATGTCATTATTTCTTACATTAATTATATCGAATATTCATGACATCTAGGGTCAAACATATTATATTGTGTCTTATATTCATTAAGTAAATGTTTAAGGCACATACTTTGTATATTCTTCTGCTCTATTCTCAAGTTTCTTATCACTGTAAAAAAAAGCCCTAGTAATTATGCCAAAAGTCTTCAGCATGACATTGCTAATATGTACATATTTTTGTCTATTTATGCGTCCACTTGTATGGTTTTACTGACATTTTCTTCTCTATTTTATAAAGAAATCTATAAGCTCGGAGTGAGCCCTTTCCCTCATAGACATACTTTTTAACGCTCTTGCAAACAAGAGTAGACACAGATCAGATTGCTGCTAAAGGAGCGGTCTGATCAGGGTCTGCTCTGTTTGCTTTTGAAATACATGTACATGTAAAATAGATCTGATTCTACAGTTTCTGCAATGGCTAAAACTGTTTTTAGTTGTCTTTCTTCCATGTATACCCTAATTAGTAGTAACTAACCTAGGTATTGGATGAGACAAACTTTGGCAAATAGTGCAGACTCAGATCATTCAGAAGGAGCCATTTGATGAAAACAGTGCAAAATTAACCCTTTTCCTTTGTATAAGCGGTATTTCACACATCTGCAAACAGAGTAGACCCAGAAGCCGTCTGATCATGTTGTGCACTGTTTGCCAATGGAATTTGATGGATCTGTTTCTTTACTTTCTTAACTCTTTTGCTGAAACATTTCGTCGTCTGCAAACTTTGTCGTCTGCTACAATTTTTATTTTTATATTTTTCTTCATTTTTATTTAAAAAATAGTCACAGTTACAAACTGTTTGGAAACTTTGGATCCTGAAGAGATGTCAAGTTACTCCGTGTCTAATCTGGATCCAAACTGTTTGCATAGTTAATCACAGATGTGACATTGGCAGCGAAAGGGTTATATGGCTACAATGTTCTACTTTCCATATTTCATTATAACTATTTTATCCACGAATAAATTTAGAACAGGAAAAGGGTTTACTTGTTGAGCATAACAAACCCATTGGATGGCTGACTATTTGATGTAATATGAGTACCTTTGAATTTGTATTGAAGACGAGCTTTAGTCAGCTGATGGTGTTCTTGTTACACCCTCATGTATGAAGATTGGGGGGATGTACATGTACATAGGTGTCACCATGTCTGTCTGTCTGTCTGGGTGTTAGTTGATCTGTTGTTTTTTTCTTGTCCATACTACATCTCAGCAAATACTACATGTAACCTGATTTCAACAACAGTTTATTGGAAGCTCCATTATCAAATTCCATTAGCAAACAGAGCAGACCCACATCAGACAGCTCCTATAGGAGCCATCTGATCAGGGTCTACTCTGTTTGCAAATGTATGAAAATGCATTTATATGAGGGAAAGGATTAAATAGAAGCTTCGTCATCAAGAGGAGATGGATATATACATTGTATGTACAATGGTCTGGTTGGATAACTTTTCTCCAAGTTATTGCTCCTTGATTATTTAAAATATCAATACTCTGACAAGCGCTTGTGTTAGGGTATTAGTCTTATTCAGGGATAATTCTAGTTCTTTTGAAAATTATTTGAACTTTTTATGCCCCAAGGGCAGCATATTGTTTTTGCTCTGTCTGTTGGTTGGTTTGTCCCCAACTTTAACATTTACGATAATTTTGTCGCCTTTGCACATGCATACTTCAAACTTAGCATGCATGTGCTACTTATGGAGGTGAACATTTTTAGGGGTGACTTATTAAGGTCAAAGTCATACATCAAGGTCAGAGGTCATATCTGAGCATAGTGTTTCACAAACACATCTTGTTTTTATTGAGATGTGACAAGAATGAAATTGTCAAATGAATGGCTGTATAAATTTGTTCTGAACACATACAGTTGAAATTCTATATCTCGAACTTGGATAACTTGAACTTCAGGATAACTTTGGTCCCTCCAAAATTTACAATACAGAATAGTTCTAAAATGTATCACTACACATATCTTAAAACACATGTGACAGCTTCATGCAGGTCAAAAGTTAATGCTGAAATCTCCTACAGGACTCCTACAGGAGCTTTCAGCATTACTGCGACCTGCATTCTTTAATTGACCAGATTAGAAATCGTTTGACTCAAACTTCTGTTATCTTGAAGTAAATTGTACGGTCCCTTGAAGTAAATTGTACGGTCCCTTGAAGTTCAAAGTATTGAAGTTCAATTGTAAGATAAATTTAATGTCTTGTTATCATTATTTGTTGATAATTGATGTACTCATTTTCAGAATATGTGCTTTGCGTATAAAAGTGGTTTAGAGAATGAGATTATTTTGTCTTTTTTTTAACCCTTTGAATGCAGGAAGAGAGTTGATTGGCATTTGATATTAGTGAAGCCCTACATCTGAAGGCTCCTTCAGGAGACCTTTGATCAGAGTTTGCACTGTTTGTCATTCCAAAATCCCTTCGCAAATTTACTCCCTTTGTATTGAATGGATTCTTACTAAACAGTGTTGCAGAGTTGCAGATAATGGTGCATACTCAACTACTGAAATACAGTAAAACCTCTCTATAACGGCCACTAAATTGCGTTAATTAGTTGGTATTTAGGGCAGGTGGTTACTTAAAGCAAAGTGAAAGTAAAACAGAACGATCTTATAGGAGCGTTCTGTTTTACTTTCACCTTGCTTTAAGCAGTCACCTGCCTTTAACACAACATATTTGATGTAATTTGGTGGCCGTTATTGAGAGGTTTTACTGTACATGTAGTCATTTCTCCACCAAACTCTTATGTTATGACCACTTGTTAGAACCATCTCTTCGAGATGATTCTAAAGAGAAGTCACAACATAGAGTTTGAAAGAGAAACGAAGAAGTTATTCTTGAAAATGTTTTAATTTCTGCATCTTATCTGGACCTCTGGCCTCTGTACCTTAACAGTGTAGACCATTCACTTTGAAACTGGAGCATTCAAAGAGTTAATGTATTTGTAAATATCATACAGTAAAACAATGATCTTCAGTGATCAGCAGGTCATAACTTAAACCTTTACTTCATGAATATTCGGGCAAGAATTTTTTTATAATTGTACATGTACTAAGAAGAAACTAATTGTTTATCATGACAAAAAATGAAGAATCAGATCTAAATTATTTTTTTAAAAAAAAGAGTAGGCCCTGGTCAGATGGCTCCTATAGAAGCTATCTGATCTTGGTCTACTCTGTTTGCAAAAGTGTTAAAAAGGCATTTATATGGAGTAAAGGGTTAATGCAAGACAAAATTCATGCAGAAATCGTCCTTAGGTTTCAGCATTACTTTCATCGTCATTATAGAGCAACCACCTGCTTTTAAACACACCCATTTTTAATCATTTGTTTTTTGCTTTAGAGAGGTTCTACTGTAGTTGTGTTGGGTGATCAGGGTCTTCATTGTTTAGACATTCATTCAATACAAACTGTGCATGGCCAGTCACTTGCTGCCTCTCCAACACACAGTATTCATGATCTGCACTGTTTTCAAAGATCTGATTAACTCTTTTGCTGCCATATATTTGTCAGCAAAATATTTAGGCTGTTTCTAGTTTCGTTTCTGAAATTTCTTCCTGTTTAAACTCATGCGAAATATCACTGTGAAACAACAGTTTGATGTCTGATTAGATGCTCTGTTATTCAGCCACTCATCTAGATCCAAACTGTTAGTAAAGGTGATCACAGATTTGCCAAAGGCAGCAAAATACTAAGTCACACTTGATCACACTGTATGAAACAGCGAAGCAGTTTTAATAATACTAAAGTGTGACCAAGATTGTTTTTCATACCTCTATGAAAACAAAAAATATTCTATGTATTAATTATAATTTAATATCACTTCTGAATGTAGCAAAGAAATTAAAATAATATCCACATATCATTTGTTTATTTTCAACATTTAATACCAATTCATATAACTGCAGACGAATACAAATTAGTCCCCCGGCAAGGCGTGGCTTAAAAAATGAATATTGGGGTATTCAAAAAATAATACAGCCAATCACAGCTTGCCAAAAGTAATGAAAATAAACAATATTATGACATCATGAATATTAATTGGATAAATTTGTAAAATGGTATATGAACACAGAACAGCTTAACCATAGTAGAAACTTTAGAATCAACCATGACAAACAGTGCAGACCCTGATGTATTATAAACAAACAAATTAGACCCATATCTGGGTCTTCTCTGTTTGCAAATTCATTTAAAGGTATATCTATGGAGTAAATGGTTAAATGTTTTCTCAGTGGACACCCACTCCCCATCACCACCACCAAATAAAGTCAAAGACGTTAATTTGAGGGCTCAGTGCATAATTATTGTAACTGATTACTAGAGGCATATTCTAGATGTTCCATATAGGAAGAGAAATAATTTGGTGTCTCGTCATCATAAGCAAACTGAACAGTCCCTGATCAGATGGCTCCTACAGGAGCTGTCTGATCTGTGTCTACTGTTTGCAACAGGGAAGGGAGGTGTACATGTACTTATGGAGTGAAAAGGTTACTGTTACACTATTTGCACTTGGCCCTCTGTTTGTTATTTGTGATCAGTCTTTTCTATGCTGTAATCCAGTACATTGTCTCTCTGCATTATGTTTCAATGTATTATTTCTCTATACCATATACGATGTATATATATATTTTTTGTCTGTATTTTATGAATTTGTAATTTAGTCAGAGAGCTATAAAGTGATTATGAATAGACATTAAGTAGGAGCTGGTCTGGTAAATGGTTGTTGTATATGAGTTGGCGAGAGAGGTACTTCTTGCTTTAATATGATTTGATGATGATTTGATGAAATTTTTGGTTGTGTTAGTTTGGTTTAACCCTTTCCTTCATATACACGTCTCTCCATGCATTTGCAAACAGAGTAGACTCAGATCAGATGGCTCCTGTAGGAACTATCTGATCAAGGTCTTCTCTGTTTGCTTATGGTATAATATAGATCTGATTCTACAGCTTCTGCCTGAGCAAATCCTGTGTTCATATGCCATTATAAAAACTAATTTAATTGATATTCATTTTGTCATAATTTCTTACATGAATATTCAACACAAAATAGGCTAATGGCACTTCATCTCTGAAAGCTCATGTGTTTTATGATGTGATGAGGTCTGGAAGGTATTTCATAGATGTGAGATGGTGAGAGATACGGTTTTTTTTGTGTGATGAGGTCAGGGAGTTTATTATTTGGATGTTGTAGGTTTTTCTTGGCTGTGAGATTTAGTGTTAGGGGTATTGTATGGATATGAGAGGGTCAGACTGTGGGTATTGTATGGATATGAGAGGGTCAGACTGTGGGTATTGTATGGATATGAGAGGGTCAGACTGTATTTTGTGGATGTGCTGAACCCTTTCACTGTGTTCCATTTATTCAAGATTTCTTCATCCCACGAATATTCATAGACAGAATAAAAAATGGAACACGGAAAAAGGATTTTTTCACTGTTGTTGAAACTGCATAATCTGATCTATAAACTTCAATAAGCAAACAGAGCAGACCCTAGTCCTATAGGAGCCGTCTGATCTGGATCTACTATGTTTGTAAATACGTGAAAAGGCATTTATATAAAGGAAAGGGTTAAGTCAGAGAGTTATTATTGATACATGAGAAGTTCAGAGAGTTATTTCATGTATTTGTGTAGGAACAAGGTGCTATTGAATGGACTTGAATAAGTGCCCGACATTATTTCATAGACGTGAGAAGGCCAGAAAGGTATTCCAAGCATGTGAGAAGTTCAGAATGTATTGTTTAATATGAGAAGGTGAAGTAGGCTATTTCTTCGGCACGATTAGGAACAAAGGGTTATTTCAAGGATGTATGTGAGATTACATCATGTTTATGAATGGATACAAGAGGCTATTGCATTGATATGAGAAAGTTTCAAAAGGTTATACATGTATCATGAAAGCAGATGGGTATGAAAATAATTTTATAGATTGAGTAGATACAAGAGATATTTCATGGATATGAAGTGATATTATAGACTGGTAGTTTATGGATGCTGGAAGAAAATGTACAAAAAGTGTTTTCATGGAAAAAAAGTGACAAGAGGTACTTTACCCATTACTTTACATGCTAAAATAATATACATGTATGTGCAAATAATATACATGTATGTACAAATAATATCCCTCATAGGCTGTTTTTAGATTCAATCTCTTTGAATAAATCTACCGAAAAGGAGCATTTACTAGATAAATGGAAAGTTTTAGAATTATGTAGTTTTGAAACCATTGTGACAAATAGAGCATTTGCTCCTATGGAGCAAATGCTCTATTTGCCTCAACGGTTTCAAAAAGTGACTTTTACAGAGGCGTAGAAAGGCGTATTTATGGAGGAAAGGGTTAAGCAAACAGAATATCCTGATTTGATGGCTCCTGCAGTAGTCATTGGATCAGGGTCTACCCTGTTTGCATATGCTTTAATAGTTGTATTTGAGTAATGGGCTAATGGATATTAATAGGTATGAGCGATATTTCATGGATGTAAGTACGTACAAAGGATGTATTAACCTGTTCAGAGCGGGAAACGAGCCGCTAATAATGTCCTTTGTAAACAGTGTAGACCCAGATGTGAGGGATCCCAGAGGACCTATCTCATCTGGGTCTGCACTGTTATTTTACACTTTTCTTTCAAACAAATTCCTGAATATTCATGATAAAATTGACCTGCTTGAATTTTGGAATATTCCATTTGAAAACTCAACATTGAACAGGTTATTGTATGCATGTATCTAGAATAAGTTATAACTCAACATTGAAAAGGTTATTGTATGCATGTATCTAGAATAAGTTATATCTTTAAATCTGATTGTGGTTGCTCTGAGATTGATTTTTGTTCTGATTCTTTTAACTATGAAACTGTTTGAAACATTGTAAATGTTGCTAATACATGTATAATAAATGAAAGGATTGTCAACTGCGTTTGTTCATACTGATTAGCTAATTGAGACATTACAGATTTGAATCTGCTGAATGTAGACGTCATCAGCCAAGCTCCACCCTTAAATGGACGTGTTGCCCCCTTATGCTCGGAATATCCTCCAGGTGGCGGGGCGGGTCGTGTTGATCAGGCACTACCTGGTCCACGTTGACTGCCAAGTTGCTCGTTGTGTCTTAGCCAGAACCACGTGTATGCTCTGTCTGCTTCTTTGCCAAGAGCGTGGACTGCAGTCTTTTAGCTTCTGCCTATATTATTCCAACAGCTTCTAGCATCTTCCACACTGGCTGTGATGGGAATCCACTGCTTCTAACCTCTGAAGTACAGACGCATGTCTTACATCCCTTTTCTCTGCAAGTGTCAGACAGTTGCTGGTACTTGCTCATCTTGTCTTCATCAACTCTCACTAATGATTTGATTAGCTACAGTAAAACCACGTCTAATGGTAATCCAAAGTTTAAGTAAAGAAGTATTGAGAACGTTTCAGGCTGATTAATGCAGGATGAGTGTCGTCCAGAAAGCTCACCGAGGAGCTCACAGAAGAGGAGCTTTCTGGATACTATTTACCCAGCATTAACTGCCAAGTGTTTTAAAGACTGGTGATTATCATTATTTGAGTGTTTCTGATACTCGAGGTTTTACTGTTATTGTTATCCCCACCCCCACCAAAGGCGGAGGGATATAGTTTTTGCGCTGTCCCGCCATCCCAGTGTCTCAGAAACGGTGTTTAGTACCATGGCATAATGTGGGCCTGCAAACATCACTCATATTGACCTTGGAACCAGAGTTATTGGCCCTTGTCTGCTAAAATTGTAACGTTTTTGTGTGTCCGGAGCCATTTCTCAGAAATTGTATGGATTTTTTCTTTGAAACTTTGTGTACATATTAAGTCGTATAAGGGCATGCGACTCCATTCATATTGACTCTGGAACACCAGAAATATAACCCTTTATTTGCGAAAAATGTAACATTTTTGTCCGTTCGGGACCATTTCTCAGGATAAGGACAAGCGACTCTAAAAGTATCATTCATACTGACCATAGAGCACCAGAGTAATGGTCCTTTGTTTGCAAAAAATGTAGCATTTTGTCCGTCCGGAGCCATTTCGCAGAAACTGATTGGATTATTTCTATGAAACATTGTGAAAATGTTTAGCGGCATACGGACATATGGCTCTGGAAAATATAATTCATATTGACCTGAGAAGACCAGAGTTATGGCCCTTTGTTTGCGAAAATTGTAACATTTTTGTCTGTCCGGGACCATATCTCTGAAACCATTTGAAATTCTACTATGAAATTGTGTGCAAATGTTTAGTACCATAAGGAAATGGCACCCTGTCAGTATCACTTATAATGATCTTGGAACTGCAGAATTACGGTCCTTTGTTTGGCAGAAACTTCACCCTTTTGCCTGTATTCGAATTTTTGCTGGAGTCTTTTCTCTGCCAGTGACAATATATATTACCATTACAATTTGATGGTATAACCAAGTAGACCGAAATCAGACGACCCCTGTAGGAACTGTCTGATCAGGTTCTTATGGAATTATATTACAGTAAACCCCCTTTACACCCGGACGTCCAAATCGGTATTAATGCCAGTACATGTATTTAGGATATGCAGCAGCTTAATGCAGGATGAAAGTCATACATAAAGCACCTTTTGGAGCTTTCAGCATAGCTTACACCCTGTATTAAGCTGTCACATGTCTTAAAGACACATTATGTCTTCTTTACAAAAAATCTGGTTTAAAGGAGTTTTATTTATAAGGGATTATAACTGAATCTACAGTTCCTTGCATGACCACAACTCCTGTTTTTCATAAACTTTTATAATAATCAAGCTAATACATATTTATAATGCCATCTACATGTATTTATTACATGAATAGTCATTAGGTAACACCAGAATGTTTATCAAAGACCAGTGACAACACAATTGTTTGAGATTTTACTATATTTGAGAGTTCGAGATTTTACTGTATTTGTGCTTTGGACCTGGTATTATTGAGAATGTTGAACTTATCCCGCCATCCGCGACATGACTCGAATTTATTTGCAAACCAGTTTGGATCCAGATGAGGCGAGAAACAGCTCAACTGCGCGTCTTATCAAGTTGCCAGCCACTAGACATTCGATCAATACATAATCAAAAGCTTGATGCAGTCGGATGTAGTCAACATTGCATCAGAGCCAAATTGGGGCAGACATTTGTTTTTCACAGCGGGGTATGAACAAGAATATACACAATGCAATTCGTCACTTTTTACTATCAGTAGGTCTTTGACTCTTTTAGATACAACTGTTCTCATCCTTCATGTTAGCCTTACTATGCTAAGCGCGACCTGTCCACAAGGCTTTAAACATTTTGCGTGAGTCTGAGTCAATCGGATACTTGAGAATGATTTCAGACTCGCACTCAGACGTTTTATAACATTGGGCCCTGACTCGCATTTGCAAACAGCTTGGATCCATATGAGGCGCCGAGTAACTTGGCGTCTCATCAGGATCCAAGCTATTTGACACTGTTAAAAGATTCTCAAATAGAAAAAAGTAAATTGGTGCAGGGCCGAGTTAACAGGCCAATGGGTTAACATTTACCGAAACAATAATGTCTGCTCAGAATCTCACTTGGATCCAAGCTGCTTTCCTATCCGTGTCCGTTGTTGAGTTTATTTCGAGCAAACTGCACATGTCAGTTCCCGACCGTCAACGTACGGAGGGCATTTCAGGGAGCCACATGCAGCTTCAGCAATGAAGAACTGTTTGCCATTGTTATGGGCCTGAGATCCGGTTATTGATTCAGGCTGTCCGTCAAGACACACAAACTCAGCCGCGCTACCACTTATGTGTCCTGTTGCCAGGTATCCGGTATACTCCGTTGTCCATCCACCATAGCAGACATTCCTACCGGGAACCATTACAACGCTGGCACGAGGTGATCGACAGACTGAGCACGGAACATCGTGATCGTCCAAATCCACATTGAATAGCATTTTTAACGTGCTGCTGTCTTCATATTCAGCCCCGTACACATGGGCATACTTTGCATTGTTATCGTCATACTTTCCCCATAAAGGATCACGTGGAAGGCAAAGGTAGTTAGCTGCTGCTCCTGAATTACCAGAGTAAGAACCCCCCGCCTGACCCGAGTAAACTGTCTCTGTTCCATTTCCTTGGCAATCCGTTCTGCCCCAGCGGACGTACGTCGACCCAGAGCCAGGAGATATACCTTTTAGTTTATTATCTAGAGCTGCAAACATATCTGAAATAAATATAAAGCAACGGTATTACTCGAGTGTCCAGTTTAAATAGAGTACGATAGGACAGTATTCGTTTTAAGCCCTATACCTGAAAGAGAGGCCTTTTCAAGCCTTTGCACACAGTATAGGTATAGACGCAGATCAGACGTGTAGAAGCCATCTGATCAAGGTTTGCTGTGTTGGCGTATGGAATAGCATAAATCTTATTCCATAGTTTTCAGCTATGGCCAAATTGTATCACATTCCATCAACGCTTACCTTGTATGAATATTCAAGCAACAAATAATGCTATCGTGGAAAGTTTTCAATGGCATCTGTACACAGGCGGGTTGTTGTATTGGTAGAAGCTGTAGAATAAATCTACATGTATTAAACATGTAATTTCATAAGCAAACAGAGCAGACGAAACCGTTTTATCTGGCTCTACTCTGATTTTAAAGGTGTGAAAAGTGTTTATATGAGGGTAAGTGTTAAACAAATTACTATTCACGATATCATTATTTCTTACAAGTAAAAACATTGATGATGATTAGTGTTTAACAGTACATGTATATTGATAATGATGTTTTACTATACAATCCGCTCAGTATGAACGGCTTAAACTTGCTAAAGGATTTTGCATGACAAACAGTGCAGACCCTGATTAGAGGGCTTCATATATACATATATCCTAACTTAATTTTGTAATCAACATATCTTAATGCTAATAGTGAAATATTGCATATCTTACAGAGGCCCATATCAAACGGCTACTATAGGAACCGTCTGGTTAGGGTCTGCTCTGTTTACTTATGGAATACTATAGCTCTGATTCTACAGTTTCTGCCAATGACAAAACGTACCTGTGTTCATATTTAGGAGCCGTCTGGCCACGGTATGCTGTATTTGTTTACGGAATCATGTAGATCTTATTCTACAGTTAATGAAATTATCAAATATTCCCTTGTCCATTGGTCATTATAAATATTAAACTATTCCCTTATATTGACTTCGTTTGATGCCTCTGTAAAGGTCACATATTGAAACATCGTGATAAATAGAGCATTTACTCTATAGGAACAAATGATCTATTCATCAAAATCGTTTCAAAAACTACATACTTCTATCAATTCTCTTTTCTCTATGAAATACCCCTTTTCAGTAAATTTATTCAAAGAGGTTGGATCTAAAAATAGCCCATGACGTTATGGGTTAAGTAAATGAATATTCATGAAATGATTTGTTTGTAAAAATATTCATAAGAGAAAAACTTAAATGTTACTTTGTTCATATCATCAAATAAAATAACCTTAATACTGTATTTCCTGCCTAACTACGATTTTGAGACTTACCTTTCTGTAATGTGGATAATTTCTCGTCAAAGTCACCCTGTTTCTTCACCAGTTTGCTCTGAAGTTCATTGCGTGTCTCCAGGAGTTGTCTTAGTTTCCCTTGTTCTTGTTCCAAAGAAACGATTTTCTTTAGAACTTTGTAGTCATAATCATATCGTGATAGGCAGAGTGGTTCTTCATCTTTGGCCAAGGCCAAGATAAGGCACATACACAGAAATAGCCCGGTAGTGAACATGTTGACGCAGTTTGACCGAATGGGTAGCAGTGAGCGAATAACGGCGATACTGTACACCATACTGGTTG
This sequence comes from Azorinus chamasolen, assembly GCA_963576725.1. NCBI lineage: Eukaryota > Metazoa > Mollusca > Bivalvia > Cardiida > Solecurtidae > Azorinus > Azorinus chamasolen. Next base: position 64,726,479 of record OY755247.1, on the reverse strand, counting down.
GGCAGTGTTGCAAGAGTCGGTCATATAGATCTATACTCAACGCCAAAAATAAGTTCTTCGTATGCATACATATTTACAGAACGTTCAATTTCAATGTTCATTGTTTACAATTAACACGGCGCCAATACAATATACGATACAATACAAATACAAATAACTTTATTGCAAATAAAACATTTAAATACAACACAGCGTCATCTTGCTGTTGATATCATCATGGCAAATAGACCTAGGAAAAACGCGAACAAAAGGACTACATTAAAACCTCGATAATTTGAACACTAAACTACGTATCATTATCGATCTTTTTACCCTTTACCTGATAGAAGCGGCTTTTAGCGTGTTTGATTTATTCCTCCGCTGAAGAAAATAGTTCAAATTCATACAGTCATGAACATATTGCATAATAAATATTTTCTATATCCTAGTAGGTTGTAGCTTAAAGCAGGCTGAAAGTAAAGCAGAATGCGCCTTAAGGCGCATTCTGCTTTACTTTCAACCTGCTTTAAGTGGTCATATGTCTTCAAAACTAGAAACAGGCTATTGGGTAAAGGGTTAAGACAGGTAGCAGCCTAATGCAGGGTGACATTCTGACATGCAGACAGTTGTTCATGACCTCCGCCTTGTATTAACTCATTCTTTCATAGACTTTTAAGACCCAACCTCTTTGAATAAATCTACAGGCGCCACTTAGAGACATTGGCTTAAGCAGCTACCTGATTAAAAGGGTCTAAATTCTTCAGTACTAATATTTCATACTATCGAGATTTTACCGTAGTTCCTTCCTGTCTCGTCATGGCGGACATTTTGATTGAATCAGTAAAGTTTTAACTTTATTCGTCCTGTATTTGCATACCTGGCCTTATTTATTCTATTATATATACTGCGACAGAAGAAAGGAACTACGTGTATATACAAAGTAAAACTGTTAAACTGCAATATCTCGGACTTCAAGGGACCATACAAATTACTTCTTTTTCCTATACTGTACTGGTCCCACTCTAGGACAGTGTTATATAAGGTGAACTGTACAAAGTAGCGTGTGTGGCGCACATGTATATAGTCAAGCTAACAAGATAAAATCATTGGTCGCTGACTAGTAGAGTGAGATTAGTAGCCTCTTGAAAGCCTCAGCGTTGTCAAACATTGTAACCTGCTCCCCGGCAGTTGATTTAACAAATAGATGACGGAGGGAGGGAAAAAGTAAAAGTCATACAGTGCGACAGAAGGGAAGCATGGTCCTGACTGTGTGGCCACATGTGTTGAGTGAGGTTGGGTGGAAGAACCTCTCAGTTGGTATATCTATTAGGCCGTGGACAATGCGATATATCATTGATCTAGAGTGGCATTGGAGCGGCGTTCGTTAAGCAGCTGCCAGCCAATATTGGCGAGCATCTGGCTTGTGCTGCTTGTTGTCCGGTAGTCGCCCTTGACAAAACGTGCAGCACGGCACTGGGCGGCTGCTAGTCTTGGTGTGTGGGTCACATGAGACATAACAGAAGCACGAGTCATCCTATATATAATCTGGGGACAATTTCTCAAGTTCACAGCTTAATGCAGGTCAAACGTAATGCTGAAAGCTGATATAGGTACTTTCAGCATTACTTTCGACCAGCATTAAGCTGTCACATGTGTTTCTGGATATGCGTACTGATACAGTTTAGAACAATTCTGTATTTTAAATTATAGAAGGTCCGAACTTTTACTTAACTTTTAGTTATCCTGAAGTTCAAGCCACCAGAGTTCAAATTATCCACGTTATATTGTATGTACATACGTATACGGCTCGTATATCTGTAGAATATGTAACGGTACAAAATACAGAGACCTTTCCGCAGTAAGACAATATGGCAAATATGTGACAGAAGCGAACTTAGGACAACTATACTATTCATAATTGAGTTTGAACTGCGTCATCGTTAATGCTCTTTAACCTTTAAAGTGCGGGAACAGCTGGAGCCTTTAGATCAGAGCCTACACTGTTTGTCATAAAACACGTTTTATTCAATGACAACGTTTGATATAATATTTCGTGCAATTAACATTATGCGTTTTTAGTCACAAACGCTGAGCGAAGTGAATTCAGTCTTTTGACAGTGAGTATATTTTGAGATTTTGAAAATTGTTGTGGGAAAGTTAGATATGATTGTTTTTAATGTCAGTTTCCCAGGATCTTTTCTGACCTTTTTCTGAATTCGATGTTTGCAAACAGGAGACGGTTATAATTTTTGAGTGGATAAACACATGTAAATGGTGTAAATGGTTAATTAGTTCCAAACGCATACTTAACTCTATTTCTGTATAACCGTTGCATAGAGTTTTTACTGTTTCAATATAAACACTGGTGTATAGTGTTGCATAGATTCCAATGAAAGGACAGCTTTATATGATTTACAAATAACATTCTCATTCAAACCACCACTGACAATAACCATTTTACCACTGAACAACATGTCAATTGCAAAACTCGGACAAAAATAAAGAGTGTAATTTCGAACATTTTCAGTAAAAAGTGACAACAACAGGAAGTCGAATATCTGGATGCTATTATTTTTAGTTTAGTGTGGGCCGGAATAAATCAGTCGGAAAATGAATGTAGAAACAATTTCTTATCACTTTTGCAAACACTTACTTAGGAACCCGATTAGAGCGGCCAAAGTGGACCGTAGTAAATCAAAGAACACACTGTAACGTAAAACAATTGTTATTTCCTGTGCAAACAGATTGGATCAAGTTGAGAGGTCAATGTGAGCCGCAATAAATCAGTCAAAAATCGATCTGTAACATAGCAAAATATGTCTAATTACCTTTGCAAACATGAAGTGAAGAGGAGAATGGATGAGAGAGAAATGGTATGTGAGAGAGTACGCAAACTATATCCTTAAATACAACAAAATTAATGATACGATGACTAAAGATATTTAATGTTCAGTATACATTTGAAGAAAGATATATTACAGACAAAGATTCAATTATACCTGTTTGCTTAATGACTGCACGACAAAAAAGAGTGTTTTAATGTCATCATCACTCTATTCTAAGTTACCGAACAATAAAATATCCGTGTTTAGAGGGTGGTATTTTCGCGTAGCATTAAACAGGGTTACTCTTTGTTCTTGAAAATATATACATCTAAAAATATAGCAATGTGCATCTTCAATTTCATTTGAGCAATTACACAGAGCTTGAGTTAAATGAGTATTAAATAAATCACTATTCAAATTACTACAGTTGTTTAATATTCTATCGTGTAGATAAATATCTGTCACCAAAACAATAAAAGAATGGAACAAAACAATTTTTTGAGGTATAACAACTGTTGCGTAAACCTTTCTTGAAAGAACTCAAAGTATTTGAATTTCTGGGTCCATGCTTATAAAACGTTAAGTTGAGTCTGAGTTCGTTCTCAAGTTTTTGATTGGTCAGATTTGAGCCTTTGGCTCAAATCTGACCAATCAAAAGCTTGAGAACTCAAATCTGACCAATCAAAAGCTTGAGAACGAAACTCAGACTCAACTAAAAGCTTTATAAGCATGGACCCAGATATCAATGTTAACAGCGCTCCATAAGCCTATGTGCGATCCAATGCACGAATATGACATACATTACGTCAAAGCGAAAACATCATTGCATCAGTTTTATTGGGATTAAATCTGATAAGCTAAGTATTTGCCCAAGCTGAGATTAAGTTTAGATCGTGGATTTAACGCACCCTCAATATCATTTGAGCTAGAGGAAGAAACGTACAAGTGCCTATCATCTACAAATAATCTAGTTAAGCTCGGTAGAGAGTTCGATATATGATTAACGTATGTTAAATATAAAAGAACACCGGCTGATATCTGATGTCGTCATACCTGAATTCGAACAACTGAACCGAAATATGAAGTATTCAAATTTTTGCTGGAGTCTTTTTTTCTGCCAGTGACGAAATATATCACCTTTACAATTTTATAGTAGAACCAGGTAGACCTAAATCAGACGACCTCTGTATGAACTGTCTGGTCAGGTTCTTACAGAATTATATTACAATAAATCCCCTCTAAACCAGACGTTCAAAGCGGTATTAAGGTCCGTCTTTAGAGCAGGTGACAGCTTAACGCAGGGTCACGTCATGCAGAAAGCTCCTTTCGGAGTTTGTTTCATGATTTTCACACTGCTCACACTGCATTAAGCAGATACTTGCCTAAATCACCTTAACCTTTTCACCGCCGAAGTTGCATAAATGCACCACGACAAATAGTGCAGTCCAAGATCAGACGCCGCCTTTTCAAGGCGGCGTCTGATCAGGGACTTCATTTTTGTCTCATTCTCTATTTCTATCTAAGTGCTTTATTCTGTTGAAATTTGCATTTATTTGTCTCATTTCCTTATTGTACCGAATGATTCAACAAAATTTGGATTTCAGACGACAGTTAGAAATTTGGCGCCGAAAGGGTTAATTCTTCTTCATATTAATTCCGGTTTAAAGGAGTTTTATATAATGGTTTATATCTGAATCTACAGTTCCTGTCATGGCCACAACTCCTGTTTTTCATAAGCTATTGTACTAAGGAAGCTAATACATATTTATAATACCACCATGAATATTCATAAGGTAAACAGTTAAATCACCTGAGTATTTATTAAGACAATGCACACAGGATGAACACGACACGGTATTACATTTCGGAAACTGCTGAAAACTCTGTTGAACAGTTATAACAGTGCTTAACCCATCACCTGTTCAATATTCATGTACGAATATATTCATTAGCTGATTTTTTTCATGTAAAATTTGCAAGGAATTTCTGGCTTTGACAAATACTGTAGAATCGGATCTATTTCATTTCATATATATATATGAATCTACTCTGTTTGCACAGACATGGAATGTGTCTCTATGGAGTAAAGTATTGTCGTCTGCAAATTTCTGTTTTACTTACACCTGCATCATTAAGCTGCCACCTGTCTTAACGACTAGTAATAAGACTTGTTTGAGAACTCGAGTAAACGAGATTTTATTTGTGTTTTGGACATTGCATTATTGACTACATTAAATTACATCCCCGCGACATGACTCGCATTTGCATACAACTTGGACCCAGTCTTAGACGATGAAATTCGCGTCTCATCACGATTCCATCTGTTCAGCACTTGAGTCAATGGATCTCAAAAGCTTGATTTAGTCGGAACTAATCAAAATAGCACCAGCTCCAAATTGGAACAGACACTTTTTATTACAGCGGGATATCAAGGGTTAAGAACAGAAACACAAACATACACAAGCCACACATTTATCCATCAATAGGTCTGTGATACTTTTTAGATATACACGTTATCATCCTGTATGTTTACCCTTTTACCCTTTGTCTGCTAAACGCGACCTCATTGGCATGTGCAAACAGCATGAACCCAGATGAGACGCCGAGTAACTCTGCATCTCATCACGGTCTAAGCTTTTTGACACTCTGTCAAGAACTTCTCAAAAGTTTCAACAAATCAAAAGTAAGTAAATTGGTGCAGGTCCGAGTTTAACCCTTTCTCTCATATTGACGCATTTTGACGTCTCTGTAAAAGTAACTTTGTGAAACCATTGTAATAAATAGAGCATTTGTTCCATATGATTAAATGCTCTATTTATCACATTGGTTTCAAAACAACACAATTGTAAAACTTTCCTTTTCTCCAGCAAATGCTCGTTTTCAGTAATTTTATTCAAAGACGTTTGATCTATAAATAGCCTATGAGGTAATGGGTCTAAAATAGCCCGTGAAGTAATGGGTTAAGCAGACCTAGTTTTCATTCAGCAGGCTAAGGGTTAACATTAACCACGCTGTGAAAAATAATGTCTGCTTAATTTCTGAATTCGATTCCAGCTGTTTGCAAGTACCAGTGGTGGAGTGCGGGAAACGGTCCCCCCTTGACCGTGTCCTTGTCCCCGTGTCCTTTGCTGAGTTTATTTCGAGCAAACTGCGCATGTCAGTTCCCGACCGTCAACGTACGGTGGACATTTCAGGGAGCCACATGCAGCTTCAGCAATGTAGAAAAGTTTGCCCACATGATTGGCCTGAGATCTGGTTATTGCTTCAACCTGTCCGTCAAGACACACAAACTCGGAGGCCGCATCATGAGTTTTCCATCCTGCTGCCAGGTACCCCGTGTACTCCGCTGTCCATCCACCATAGCAAGCATTCCTCCCGGGAACCATTACAACGCTGGAACGAGGTGTTCGACAGACTGCGCACGGAACATCGTTATCGTCAAAATTTACACTGAAAACCTTTTGAAGCATTTTATTTTCTTCATATTCAGCCCCATAAACAGGAGCATAATTTAGTTTTTTATCGTCATACTTTCCCCATATAGGATCACGTGGAAGGCAAAGGTAGTTAGCTGCTGCCCCTGTATCCTGATAGCTTGAACCACCCGCCTGACCCGAGTAAACTGTCTCTGATCCATTTTCTGGGCAATCCATTCTGCCCCAGCGGACGTACGTCGACCCAGAGCCAGTGGATATACCTTTTAATTTATCATCTAGAGCTGCAAACATATCTGAAATACATATAAAGCAATGTTGTTACTTGAATATCCAGTAAAAGTAGATCATGGTACCTCAGGACAGCATTCTCTTTTAGCCCTTTACCTGATAGAGACGCCTTTTCTAGCTTTTGTAAACAGACGCAGATCAGACGAGTCGATACCGCCTGATCAGCATGCGTGTGCTCTGTTGGCGTATATAGTATAGATCTTATTTCATAGTTTCAGCTATGGCCATAATTGCATGTGTTCACATTCTATTAAGGCTTAGTTACCCTGTGTGCATATTCAACCACTATATAATGATATCGTAGACATTTATTAGCTATTCTTTTACAACGGTATATGTACACATGAGCTTTTTGTATTGACAAAAACTGTAGAGTTAGATCTATTGTAATATCATGCAGGAACTATTTGATCAGGAGTCACCTCTCTGTTGGCAGAACTACTGTTTTGTTAGCCATTTCCTTCATACGGAGGCATTTGAAAACACAGCAGATTCACATTAGACGGTTCCTATAGGGAATTATAACATTTGACTCTTCAGTTTCTACCAATACCAGCACATTACAAATCCAGTTTGTACATATTCATGATGTCATATTATTACATGAATATCAACTATCGAAACAGTTAATGTGACGGTTTTCTCGCGAAAATATTGTACAGAGTGTCCGGACTGCCGATCTATTGCCGAATGATGTCGCCGCTCATCTTATAGTGTTCTGCTGTAACACAGACATACACCGTGGAGACGTTTGAATGGGGTTGAGACGTTTGAACCCCATTCTTGGCTCGGTCAACATTGATATTTTCTGTTATCTATTATCGAAAGAATAGATAACTGTTTCCCTGCTTTTTGATTAGTAATGATGAGAGGGTCGGGTGCTTCAACAAAGTGTTGACACAAATACATATAGCACATCTTATGTTTTAAACGTACTATACAGCTTTAATTAAGTATGTCTGTCTATCTAAATACATGTATGTATTTATACGAACAGAAGTGAAATAATCTAACTGATTGTTTCAATCGCGTGATACATATAAAACAGGCAAGTGGTTCAAACTCACATATTTTTACTGTAAATGATCAAATTACGTCACAAGACCTGCCAATATGCACCTTGTTGAGCTGTCCATCAACATTATACCTCCAATAATTTTGTGTGTATTGTAATATGTCCTTTCTAATAACCAGAAAACATTTCTAGGATTATCCACTTTGTTTCATTTTCGAAAGAGGAGAACCGACTTCACCGTCTATCAATGACACCGGAAATAGCTACCAAGTGAAGCGAAAGTCTGAAGGTCGATGACTGATACACCGACAGGTTGGCAATTCGCAATAATTATGGGAAATATAGCACTGCAATATTTTTACTTACTATAAACATTACTAACCAATGATTAGTTCCAGATTCGCGTATGAAAATCATTTTGGACTCGTAATTCTCGGACTGGTACGACCAACACAGTAGCGAGGAAGACAAACACGCATTCGCATTTACTTGTCTAATCCTCTGACACATTCGTTGTCATAACATAACGTCTATGCCACAGTTGATTGCAGAACATGAGCGAAATTGACTTTGAATTTGATCAAAGAAAAGCGGGGATTGTGTACGGCGAATTATAGATAAATGTGTTATAAAGACAGCACGGCAAAAAACTTCTGAGGTGTACGGAGTTTAGCACTATATGTGCACGCCTAAGATGGGACCCAGTGAATACGGTACAGTGCATCTGTAAGCCAGGTTAAGTCTTCCTGCACTATTGACTGCGCTTTATTTTGAAATAGAGTCAGACTATAACAATGTCGACTTTCGCTTGTTATAGCCATTTTTATAATTTACACTTACTTACTTGAATGTACAAATTCCATGGTTGGAAAGGGAGATTGATAAAACCAGTTTTGGAGTGACTGAATTGTGCGTGCGATAGTAATGTGGGTACTTTTGCCACCTCACACAAAATCCTACTTTCAGTTTGGCAATTGACCGCATCACTAAAATGTATCCGCTAGGAAAGAATGTGGTGAATGACACGCAGAACACACTGTTTCTGCGCAGTCTAGACCTAAAATATCTCATTTGCATGTAAGACTTTGGCATTCTTCATGAAGTCCATGCAACAGTAGACATTCCAATACACAGAATACTTTTTTTTCAAAGAACTACTTGCAACGACCCTAAAGTGAACGCATACAGGACTGACACTGTATGTCAGACAGATCCTTTTCCGTTACTTTATATTAAAGTATTTTATCTTCTAGGCAGTGGCGCTCGATAGACGTCGTCTTCGTTCTATTTATAGCGCACGGACTATTTGGTATGTAAATAGTTATTTATAGAAACCTATTTACGATCCGGTGCCAGTGTTCTTATGTAAAACAACAAAGTTGACCCCTGTCAAACGGCACATATACATAGCAATTGTTTGATAAGAAACTGTTGCATACCTCTCTTTGGCTTCTTTGTTCATATTTGTATTGTTCTATACACGTTGCTTGTGATACTCTCCATAAGCGGAGATTATAAATAGTTGCAAACAGTTCGAATTCATTATCTAAACTGGTGGACACTCGGGTTATTGTTATAATGAACATTTTATTGATGGTAACGTAAATGTATCCGATTTGAAATTGATGAATTGGTCACAGCCTATAAGACCCACGTGACCTCTATGGCAGGTTATCATTTTTACGAAAGGATGTGAACAAATGGGATTTGGCGCTAGTAAGCTTATTACGATAGGCTACTTATCGCATCTTAATGGATGCATTCATACGTAATAACTATTAGAATGATTTTATCTGGTCTGACATTTATTACCCATGAGAAATGATCTAGAGCAATTTCTCAGAAACTGTCCAGAAACTGTTCAGAGTTTTTCTATGACACGTTTGTGTTAATTTTAAGTAACGCAAGGACATGCAGCTCTGCAAGTACTGTTTATATTATCAAATAAAACATTCTTCAATACTGTATTTCCTACGGTGGCACTAAGGTGACATGTGAACAATTGTTTTATCTTGTGCGCACGACTTAATTACGTTTTGACGACATTTTTTATCTCGTCGAAACGGATTTCGGCTGCACTAGATGATCTTTTAAGTCGTGCGCATGACTTAATTTCGTTTTGACGAGATAAAAAATAAACTGTCGTCAAAATGAAATTAAAACACAATCTTGCACATGTCACTTTTGTGCCACCGTAATTTTCAGCATAACAGTACGATGTACAGACATACTCTTACCTTTCTGTAATGTAGATAATTTCTCGTTGAATTCTCCCTGTTGCTTCACTAGTTTGCTTTGAAGTTCATTGCGTGTCTCCAGAAGTTCTCTTATTTCTCCTTGTTCTTGCTCCAAAGAAATTATTTTCTTTAGAACTTTGTAGTCATAATCATATCGCGATAGACAGAGTGGTTCTTCATATTTGGCCAGGGCAAACATAAGATACATATACAGAAATAGTCCGGTAGCGAACATGTTGACGCAGTGTGACCGAATGGGTAGCAGTGAGCGAATAACGGCGATACTGTACACCATACTGGTTGGGTGCAATAGTCGGTCATATATACTCAGCGCCAAAAAATAAGTTACCACTTTCTTTGGTTGCAAACTTGTTTAGCATAATCAGTATGTGTGCAAATGTTACTATAGTGTTGTTTCAATCTATAACGATTGGTTTATTCATTGGTTTGCGTTCAATGTAACGTTCCCCAAGAACCTTTCTTCGTGACCTACACCTTGCATTAAGCAGCCACCTGCCTAAAGGGTTTTAATTCTTCAGTACTAAAATTTCGAACTATCGAATGCCAGAATTTGATTCTCAAAGCTTCTTACTATGAGTACTTCTAATCAAATGGACAACGTTCGCCATCGCGCGATTATTCAATACCTTGGCTTCAAAGGCTTATCACCTAAGGAGATTCATGAGGGTATGGTAGCTACGTTAGGGGAGCATGCCCCATGCTATAGCATGGTGTAAAAATGGGCCGCTGAATTTAAACGCGTTAGAGAGAGTTTTGAAGCTGACCCCGTCCTGGCCCCGTTAGGCCACTAACTGGCGAATTACACAGCGGTACATTGCTACACAGCTGGGTATATCACAGGAACGAGTCCATGCAATTATCCATAATAATTTGCAAATGACAAAGGTTTCTGCCAGATGGGTCCCAAAACTTCTGAGTCTCGACCAGAAACGAGCTCGGTGCAACATGTCCTGGGAAAAACTTGCAAGGTTTGAGCGGGATCAGGAGAAGTTTCTCAAGCAGTTTGTAACTCTTGATGAAACATGGGTTCACCGCTTCGAACCTGAGACAAAACAACAGTCAAAACAGTGGAAACACCCAGGATCACCACCCCTGAAAAAAAGCCAAGTCGACAACATCCGCTGGGAAGGTGATGGCCACAGTTTTCTGGGATGCGAATGGTGTGCTGCTAGTGGATTATATTGAGAGAGGTCACACCATTACCGGAAGGTATTATGCTGACCTCATGAGTCAGTTTCGTGAAAACATCAAGGAGACAAGGCATGGCAAGCTGTCATTAGATGTGCTCTTCCATCAGGACACTGATCCAGCACACAAGTCCACTGTTGCCATGGCTGCCATTTAGGAATGTTGAAGATGAAAAAGGAACTCATCTGCCGCCATTTTCGCACTGATGAAGCTGTTGGAGCATTTCTTGAGGCCCAAGATGCCACCTTCAACAGGGAAGGTATCCAAATGCCCCAACACCGTTGGACAAAGTGTGTAGGCTTGCAAGGTGACTACGTCGAAAAATAAATGAAAATATTGAGGTCAAACTGCTGCTCCCTGCCTCAGGCCACGGACCTATCAATCACTCGTATGTATACGTATATAGACTAAGAGGATCTTACATGCGTGTTCATTACAAATTGTTTTTACGAAACGAGCTTACTCGCTATTTAAAGCGTGTGTCATATTCGTAATAGTAAGCGAGTTTCATAAAAGCAATGTGTAATGAATACTAATGAAAGATTGTTTTTTATCACATAATTCTTGTAAGTGTCATATGAAGTGAATTGAGCTTTATCATGCAACGTCACGAAATACAGTCACTTCCTACTAGCATAATATTTTCCACGTCGACGCTGTATTTTGTGAGGTATAGTGCATGTGTACTGACCCCACTGGAATGCAAGTTTTGTTCAGCCAATAGGAGGAAAACAGGAGGAAAAAGGCATTATTAAACATAAACATCAAATTTAACACATTTGCTCACCATTGTCTCAACTATTTGTCCATATAAAAGGATTACATCAATGGAAAAGTAGTAAAGTCAAGCAGGCAAAGCCACATGCAAGACGCAACCACCACCAAAACACCGATAGACAGCATGACACACACACACACACAACCACACACCCAAACGCACACACACACACACACACACACACGAAATGAACACAGAAAACACCAAAAGAGACACAAGAACCAGGGACAAACATTCCACAACATGAACAAACCAAGTTTGCTCACCATTGTTTGTTTGTTTATGTTGTAAAAGTCGATGACGTCACTGCATGCCAACATGACGTCACGTAATACGTACTTGCATGTATTTTCATTCAGGGGACGAAACCGCTTGAGCAATCTTTCTTTTTCTTCATTTTTTCCATTTTTCTTGGAGTTGCATGATAAAAGAATTACTATGCTAGTAGTTTGGAACTTCAGCTGTATTTGGCTCGTCAGAAAAGTAGTTAAATGCTCGCCAAGGCTCGCATTTAACAACTTTTCTAACTCACCAAAATACAGCTGAACTTCCAAACTACTAGCATAGTAATTCTTATATATCTGACGGCCGTTTCAACGATTGTTTACCAATAGCGTAGTAATACAGCAGATGGCGCACATGAGTGAATCGGACATGCAGTGCTTCGATTGGGTAACAAAAAAATGACGCCATGCATTGGTTCCAATGTTCTCGTGTATTCGCTTTAAGATTCACTACCGACCGATTTCAAACGGCAATTTGCATAAAAAAAATCACTAGTGCATTTCTACGGTTTACGACACTTTTTCGGCACTCCCGCCCTGCAGATTATGTGATAAATATCTGTAGAACATGTAACGGTACAAAACACAGACCTTATTGCAGTAATACACTATGGCAAAAAACAACTAGACAACTAAAGACAACTATACGATGTTTACTGCGTCTTCGTAAAAAGTTCGTCATTGTTTAAAGTGCGGGAAATGGGTATTAGATATTTGCAACCCGTGTAGACTCAGATCAAATGAACCCTGGTATATCCCATAAATTAGGGCCTACACTTTCATGTTTTTCGATGACAAAGTTTGGTACAATATTGCGTTTTCAGTCACAAGCGCTGGGCGAAGTGAATTCTTTCTTTTGACGGTGACTATAGTTTTAGATTTTAGAAATTCTATGGGAAAGTTAGATAAGATTGTTTATAATGTCATTTTCCCAGGATCTTTTAGACCCTTTTCTGAATTCGACGATGTCTGCATACAGGAGTCGGTTATGATAATCATTTTTGAATGAATATTCATAGCGTAAAGGGTTCCATATGCAGACCTATGCATACTTTCTGTATAACCGTTATATAGTTTGTACTGGCTCAATATAATCACTGCTGTACAGCAAACCTCGTTTTCAGACACTGTAAAAAAGCAACAACAATCCAATTTTCCTTTTCGCCTTTATTTACAAATTTTCCGTCATCACTGCATTAATCCTTTACTCCATAAAGGCATATTGCAATGTATTTGCAAACATATTAGACCAAGATCAGACGGGTCTTGTAGGACCCGTCTAATTAGAGTCTACTCCATTTGCTTTCGAAATCATATAGAACTGATTCTGAAATTTCTGTCAATTTGTGTGTGGTAATTTACCACTATTAACCCATTTGCGCTCAGTGGATTCTTCCATGTTTATATACTGGATTATTCCATTTCTTTTTTATCTTAGAGGTGACTGGCCTAAATTTTCAATTCCGTTTTGTTTTATATTGAAATTCCTATCAGCAAACAGTGTAGACTCTGATCAGACGCCGCATTATGCGGCGTCTGATTAGAGTCTACACTGTTTGCCTATGTCCCATATATGGGATCGTGGGAACAAATGGGTTAAACATACCATTATTTCTTTCATGAATATTCATGGAGTAAGAGGTCATAAATGAAAATAAATGACAAAAAATAAATGAATAAAATAACATAAAATAAATAACTAAACGACAAACAACTCAACTGTACATAATAGGTGTACTGCTTTATCCAAATGTCTTATCCAAACCCTATTTTATCAGTACTCAGTAGAATTCCACCCACAATCCGATTCTTATTGAATACCTACACAATAGGGTTTCGAGAAAAATACAGAAACGATTCTAATTGAACCTCTCATTTATAGCTCTGAAATAATTTACAGTCAGGATGCAGTGTATACACTTTAATACAGTTAAAGAGCTACAGATAAAGATGAGCGCCAAAATACTAAAATAGTCATTTCTCCACCAACTCCTATGCTGTGACCACTCTTTAGAATCGTCTCAAAGAGACTATTCTAAAGAGAGGCCATCGTTAATGGTTTGTTGGAGAAATAAAGGAGCTATTTTACATGTTTACATTTACGCATTTACGCATCTTATCTGGACCTCTGAATAGTAAGTAAATCCTCCTCCGTCATCGGACTTTTAACCCTTTCGCTGCCAAACTCTGTCGTCTGCTTACTTTGTCGTCTGCTACAATTTTTCATTTTTTTTATTTGCTTCATTTTTATTTCAAAAACATAGTAACAGTAACAAACAGTTTGGATCCAGATGAGACGCCGAGTTACTCGCCGTCTCATCTGGATCCAAACTGTTTGCATGTGATATCATAAACCCGTCATTGTGGCACGGAAGGGGTTAAGTAAAGAATAATTTATTTATATCTTTTAGGCAGATGACTGCTTTAAAATGCGATGTGATGGAGCTTTTTGAATGGCATTTATCCTGCACCAAGCTGCAATCTGCGGGAGCTTTTTGCATGAATTTCATCCTGCATTAAGCGAGCATCTGTCTAAAAGACAGACATTAGTAGTAATTTAACCCTTTATCTCATAAATACGCCTTGAACATCTTTGCAAACAGGGTAGATCAATATCAGACGACTCCTATAGCCGTCTGATCAAGATCTGCTCTGGAAATAGTATAGATACAATTCTACATGTTATGCCATGACCAAACTAGTGCATGTGCATCTGTCATTATATAAAATGTAACTAATTAATACTCGTGGTGTTATTGTTTATCACATTAACCCTTCTCTTGCTGAATTTTAAAATACATTTCTCCTTCTTTACCATGTCCTGTTGTATAATTACATATATCTTCACTGTGTACACGTATTTCGCTGTGCAAGCACTGCTTTGGAGTACACTGATTACACAATCAATTTGTAAATAGTGCAGACCCTAATGAGACAGTTCCTGCAGGAGCTGTCTCATCTGGGTCTTCACTATTTACAGGTAGGTATATTGACGCGATTAACAAGCGAAGGGTTAATATCCATGGAGTAATGGATTCAGAATTTACTTATACAACCCAGAGGAATAGATGAAATGCATAAATAAACAAGAGCTGTCCGCAGACAGCGCGCTCCACTTTCTTTAATCCTGGATAGTGTAGTGGAAGTCTAAGTCAGAAAGGGGAGATAACAACAGCAAAAGTAATTTTAGGGTTGCCTGCCCTTGTGAAATGGGTCCCCCTTGTAATAGTTAATATGTATACCAAAGATAAACCAAATATCTTAGACATTGTCTGAGACATGGACCTGAACATAAAACTTAACCCAAAATGGAAAGTCTAAGTCGAAAAAGGGGCATAACTATGGCAAAATTAATTTAAGGGTTACCTACCCTTGTGAAATGGGTTCCCCTTGTGATAGTAAACACAAATACCAAATATGAACCAAATATCTTTGATGGTTTCTGAGAAAAAGACCTTAAGAAAATGGTTAACCAACGCCGACGCCGACGCCGACGAGAGGGTCATGACAATAGCTCCACTTTTTGAAAAAGTGGAGCTAAAAATATTGGGAATAATTTTTATGAGCTCGTTTTGAATGAGAAACAGTGCAAACCCTGATCACAAGGCTCATCCATGAGTCCTCTCATCTGGGTTTTCACTGTTTTCAAATAGCAGTGCATTCGTTTCCCGCATTCAAAGAGTTCTAGATGCGTTGGGAAGCAAAGCCTTATTTCGAAAAGCGAAACCAATAAGAATGCAAAAAGGTTCGATAACTCTTGTTATCTGCCATAAACGACGTAAATCTTATTACATTCCGGTTTGGAGGATTTTTATTGTAACTATAAATAGTTTGCACCTATACAAGCCGAGTATTAGATAACTCAGCGTCTGAACATGATCCAGCGTGTTTGACACTCTATGTGTGCATGTTGAAGGACCATAAGGATTAAAATTAGGCATCCCTTTGGAAGCAAAACCTTATTTCGAAAAGCGAAACTAATAAGCGCAATGCAAAAGGTTCGATAACTCTTGGTATAATTGATAAGACGCTAAATTATTTAACTCGTCGTCTCTTTAGGATTCAAATAGTTTGTTGCTTGACAGAAAGGAACTTTCACCGCCTCAGTCGCCTGACGGTGAATCACATGGCTTGTTACAATGGACCTACTTGTGAATGATTACCTTTGCAAACAGATTGGCTCCAGATGAGACGCCCTGTAACTCGGTGTCTCCAACGAATGAGAAAATGATGGAATGTCCACTCTGACACTTAATACAGACGACAATGCCCATGACGGATGCATTAGGCCCTGTACTGCCATGAAGACGGGTCTATATCATATGCAAACAGTTTGGATCCAGGTGAGACTCATCACTGGATAAAACTAAAATATTACAAAATAAATAGCTTTGTTTAAAAGAATGTAAATTTCTTCGAACAACATCTAACATCGTAATGCAATTAAAACAGATCCAAACGAGACGCCGAATAACTCGTCAGGATCTAAACTGTTTCTCGCTGAGATAATCACTTTCTAAATATATTTAGGAATCTTCTAAAAAAAGCATATCGGAGTACAGGTAGACAATATATATTTTTCGGCAGGTTAAAAGTTAAAATATTAATACTGATAAAGTATTCGCAAACATTGCAAAACAGATGTTTGGAGTAAAGTGTAAATATCAATATCACAGTAAACGGAGCATCACAGAACTGAAAACAATGTAGACCTATGTCAACTGCAGCATCACAGAACTGAAAACAATGTAGACCTATGTCAGCTGCAGTATCACTTAACTGAAACAATGTAGACCTATGTCAACTGCAGTATCACTTAACTGAAACAATGTAGACCTATGTCTACTGCAGTATCACTTAACTGAAACAATATAGACCTATGTCAGCTGCAGTATCACTTAACTGAAACAATGTAGACCTATGTCAACTGCAGTATCACTTAACTGAAACAATGTAGACCTATGTCAACTGCAGTATCACTTTACTGAAAACTGAAACAATATAGACCTATGTCAACTGCAGTATCACTTAACTGAAACAATATAGACCTATGTCTACTGCAGTATCACTTAACTGAAACAATGTAGACCTATGTCAACTGCAGTATCACTTAACTGAAACAATGTAGACCTATGTCAACTGCACTTTCACTAATGTATCCATTTCTGCTTCAATGCATCAATGGATTGTATCATCCGTAACAAATAAAGTAAAACCTTTCTAAACCGGGACGTTCAATCTAGTATTATTACCAGTATTGGAGACAGGTGGCAGATTAATGCAGGGAGGAAGTAATGCAGAAAGCTCATCTAGGATCTGTCTGTGTGACGTTCATCCTGCATTAAGCAAGCAGCCATGGCCCTGCTTTAAAGTATCTAGATTCTTTCTCAACTCAAATTCCGATTTGGAGGGGTTTTACTGTAGTGCCTTGTGAAGTTGTCAACCATGTAGGTCAAACCAGCCGCCACATCTGAGGATCAACATCTGATAAATATCTACACTGTCGGACACTCATTTCCATGTGCAGTATTACGCTGTACAACCTGGCACTGATTAGATCCTGATCTGACATATTGCTTTTGTCGCAATGGTTGATTTTGGTTTAAGGTGATTGTTAATATATACCTTTATCATGTACTTAGAAGGGTTTAACCCTTTTCCTCATAAATACGTTTTCACGCATTTGCAGAGTAGACCAAGCTCAGACGGCTCCTACATGAGCCGTCTGATCAGGGTCTGTTCTGTTTGCTATGGAATTTGCAATATCTGTTTCCTTAGTTTCTAAAATTGTTACAATATTCCATCTTTCATATTTCATTATAACTATTTTGTACTATTCCCAAAAATTACATTTACATAAAAACCACTCCTCAAAAGCAATATTACATTCTTCAAGTTACTGTTTTAATCTTTTACCTCATCTACGCATTTGCAAGCAGAGTGCTAACCGAGCAGACCCTGACCTAATGACCCCTGAGAACTCCTATGGTCTTAGTCTACACTGCTTATGTCGCTATTAAGAGCACTAGGCATAAATGGTGTCACACTGTCTGTTTCCACAATTATTTGTAATTTAATCTCCTGACAGTCTCAATACAGGTGATAAACGCAACTACTAGTTGCTTGTCCAAGTACTTCCGTTTGCGCGTGTGTAATGCTGTCGTTCGACGGGTAGGTTTCGTTGGGACTATTCTTCGGAAGTCTGTTTTCAGCCACATAGTATCTGAGGAAGACCTCTGTTGACTTTCGCCCTTGCTATTAAAATAAATAGATATACATGACTGATTAACTAGTTAACCGATTACCGCGTGACATTCGTGTAAGAAATAATGAATTCATAAATATTTAATCTGATTTTTAATGCCATACGAGTGCCTAAGATATTGTGTTCTGGTAGAAAATGTAGACTCAGTGTTATATAATTCCATTAGTAAACAGATAAGACCATGGGTCTAATCTGTTCGCGAACGTGTCAAAAGGCTTCTGTATCAGATACTGGTTAACTCTCTATTGCTGAACATTTAATCCTTTACTTCATGAATATTCATGTAAGAAATAATGACGTCATGAACATTAATTAGATTTATTGTTATACTAACACATAAGACAAAGGAAGTGTTGGCCAATGCAGAAACTGAAGAACCATATCTATATTATAGCATAAGCAAACACAGCAGACCCTGATCAGACAGATCCTGTAGGAGCCGTCTGATCTGAGTCTACCCTGTTCGTAAAGGCATAGAAAGGCATGGCTTAAAACATATTGTTTTAACACATGATTTATTCCTTTAATTTGATGTACACTTTGTAAATTTGAGTTCATGTATTTTTATAAGAAATAGTGACGTCATGAATATTTATTAACTGAATAACTCTGATGGCATAATGGTATGGGATGTTTTGACCAATGTAGAAACTGGGTCTATTCTGTTCAATAAGCCGTGATAAGACAAAGGTAAAGTTACTATCTGCTTTTAAACGAAGTACTTGTACTAGATTCCATTTAAACTCTCATCTGTCATTACCTGTGCAAACGGTTTAGATCCAGATGAGACGCCGAGTAACTCGGTGTCTCATCAGGATCCAGCCTATTTGTTATTGTTACTATTTTATGAAACAAAAATTAAGAATAAGAATGAAAGCTGAACATTCTAGCAGACGACAATCTTTGCAGACGACAACGGTTGGCAGCAAAAGAGTTAATGGTCGTAGTAGAGTGAGGACGATTGCACGGTGACAGTTGTTGTAGAGTGAGGGTGATTCCATGGTGACAGTTGTTGTAGAGTGAGGATGATTCCATAGTGACAGTTGTTGTAGAGTGAGGGTGATTCCACGGTGACAGTTGCCGTGCATTGCCTTACCTGGACGATGTAGTCCTTATCGGCTTGCTCAAGGTTGAAGTCGATCGTATCAATGTAGCCTGTATTGATACCGACTGTTCGCTCGGAGTCCCGATCCTGAAGGTAAGGTAAGTGTCAGAGAATACTCTTTAATCATTTACTCCATATGTGTGCCTTTTAAAGCTTTTGCAAACAAAGTAGGCCTAGATCGATTGGCTCCTGTAGGAGCTGTCTGATCAGGGTATGTACTGTTTCCTTATGTAATTATTATATAGATAGGAGTCTACAGTTTCTGCTACAGCGTAATGTTCATGTGTTCATGTGTCATTATAAATATTCATCTAACTGATGTTCATGATATTACTATTTCTTACTTGGTTATTCATTAAGTAAATGGTTAACCCTTTCTTTGTTTAGTTTTCAAATAAGAAATAATGACGTCATGAATATTAATTGGCTGATTGCTTATAACGGAATATGTATTCAGGTTATTTTGTTATTTTGTAAGAAACTAAAGAGTCAGATCTATCATAGTTTCATAAGCTAAAAAGGGTTAAGACCTGATCAGACGGTTCCTAAAGGAGCCGTTTGATCCGGGTCTACTTTGTTTGCGAATGCGTGCTAGAAGCGACCACTCCAAAACTATCTAATGTTGGTCTTTAACGTCCTATATAATATCAGGTAACCTCGTCCAAAACATTAGAACCCCACCCATTTGTCATAGGGAGGCTCTTGCAAATACAAAGAATGCTAGTAAAACCCTCAGTCATTGAGCTAGAGTAGCTAGAGCTAAAGATAAAGGTGAGTACCCCAATACAGTAAAACCTCTCTATAACGACCACTAAATTGTGTTAATTAGTTGGTATTTAGGGCAGGTGGTTGCTTAAAGCAAAGTGAAAGTGAAACAGGACGCCCCTATAGGAGCGTTCTGTTTTACTTCCATCTTGCTTTAAGCATCCACCTGCCTTTAGCACAAAATACTTGATGTAATTTAATGGTCGTTATAGGAGATTTTATGTACTAAAATCGTCAGTTCTCCGCCAATCTCTATACTGTGATCATTCTTTTGAAGAGACGATTCGAAATAATGGTCCGGTATGGGGTTTGATAAAGGTATTATTATTAAAAATGTTTTAATTTACGTATCTTATCTGGACCAGTGGATTATTCAGTCCTAAATGTTAAATAGAGATTAAAAGTGAAGTAGAAAGCCCCAAAGGAGCTTTCAGTTACTCATATGCATTCTACATTATACGGAGACCCAAACTGTGTTTCTTGTCCATTTAGTGCCCGTACAACTTCGTCTGGTGTACCTCATACAGATGCTTTTAATACATTTGGAAACAGAATAGACCCAGCTCAGACAGCCTATTTAGGAGCCGTCTGATTAGGATCTGCTCTGTTTGCTTATGGAACAATATAGACATGCTTACAGTTTCCGTGATAGCCTAAAGGAGCTTTCTGCATTCAGCAGAACACTTTACTTAAATTACTATTTGCTTACACATTACCCCCTAGTGACGTATTTTGAGTCTCATTGTGAAACCATTGTGATAAACAAATGCCCTATTTATCACAATTGTTTCAAACTACAAATTCTAAAAAAATCCTTTTCTCTAATTAATGCTCCTTTTCGGTAGATTATTTCAAAGGGGTTGGGTCTAAAAATAGCCTAGGAGATAATGAGTTAAACTTACGGTATTATTATAAATCACTGAGCCAGAGTGAGAAACTGTCAAACATAACCACAGTCTGCATTCCTTCATGCTATGTAGTCTGCACATTACTCCTTTGAATGCTGAATATTCAGAATTCAAGTGGAGTGGTTACACCTGCGTTGAGTTTAATCAAGTAGAATTGTCCATATGTGTAGATTCTATTCAATATGAAGGTTTTTAGTATGACAGTGAATTTTGAATGACAAATAGTGAACGTCCTGGTCAAAAGACTCTGGTCTTGGTTTACTCTGTTTGTAAGTACCAGTGCATTCATTTTCATTTATTCAAAAGGTTGTTCATTTTCACGCTTAGTGTCATCTAGCTGTCGTTCTCAGACATTTTGGAATTTATTTGACGCCCCTTAATGCTCTGTCAGTAGTTTGACACTCTCAATAGTTTGACACTGTCAGTAGTTTGACACTCTCAAGTCTGACACTGTCAGTAGGTCTGTAATTTGGCACTCTGTCAGTAATTTAGCACTCTAAAATAGCTTGACACTGTCTCAGTAGATAAGAAACTTTGGCAATTTGTCAGCAGATTGGCATTCTGTCAACAGACTATGTCAGTAAATTGGCACTCTGTCAGTGGATTGGCAGTCTGTCAGTAGATTGACACTCTGTCAGTAGATTGACACTATGTCAGTAGATTGACATTCTGTCTGTATATTGACACTGTGTCAGTAGATTGACATTCTGCTAGTAGATTGACACTCTGTCAGTAGTTTGATATTCTGTCAGTAGATTGGCACTCTGTCAGTAGATTGACACTCTGTCAGTAGATCGAAACTTTGTCAGTAGATTGATACTCTGTCAGTAGATTGATACTCTGTCAGTAGATTGTCACTCTGTCAGTAGATTGACACTCAGTCAGTAGATTGATACTCTGTCAGTATATTGACATTCTGTCAGTAGTTTGGAACTCTGTCACTAGATTGACACATTGTCAGTAGATTGTCAGTAGATTGACACACTGTCAGTAGATTGACTTTCTGTCAGTAGATTGACAATTTTTCAGTAGATTGACAGTCTACTAGTAGATTGACACTCTGTCAGTAGTTTGATATTCTGTCAGTAGATTGACACTCTGTCAGTAGATTGGGCACTCTGTCAGTAGATTGACACTACATGTATGTCGGTAGATTGGCACTATGTCAGTAGATTGACATTCTGTCAGTAGATTGACATTCTGTCAGTAGATCGAAACTTTGACATTCTATCAGTAGATTGGCACTGTCAGTAGATCGAAACTTTGACATTCTGTCAGTAGATTGGCACTCTGTCATAAAGGTATTAGTTTTGCACGAATCAGATGCAAGTAAAACTGCTCCAAATGAGACGGGCCAACAAGACTGATTACAAATGCAAGTACTCTTGCACTCAGCAATGTAATGGATAAGTTGTTTTCACGAACAGTAATTATAAACAGCTGCTGTTGTAAACAACTTGGAAATAATTAAGACTTGACATACATTAGTAGGATCCCTGAACAGTTAACATATATCCTCATGTAAACGCATTTGCTCCATAGAAGCAAATGCTCTATTTATTACAATGGTTTCAAAACATTTACAGAGGTGTCAAATGGGCATCAACATGAGGAAATGGGTTAAGTTGTCTCGTGTATTAGAGTACCACTATTAAAGACTTTATTCCATTGGCCGTTGTGGAAAAGGTTTATTGTATTACTCACCTCCACAAAAAGTCGCTGTGCATTGTGTCGAACGCAGTTCTCAAGGGCTTTGGCGAATTCAAAACAGCTCTCAAAATTCTTTATGCGTCGGTAACCAAGAAATATGGATTGTAACGAGTGACCGGATACTCGCTCCAGGAAACTGTCTATTTCGTAATAGTGAATCTACAATAACAACCAACCATTAGGCATAATAACCCTTATCATGCTGAAAAAAGAGTGCTAATTTCTGTTATTGTCTTTTAACTAAAGTCATTTTGTTTAACTCTTTGCACGTTAAGTAATATTTCGTCTGCAACAATTGTCGTCTGCTTCAATTCTAAAAATAAAATTTCTCTAATTTCTTTGCAAAAATATGGTCAAAGTGACAAACAGTTTGAATCCTGATGAGACGCCGCATTATGCCTCCACAAAAAGTCGCTGTGCATTGTGTCGAACGCAGTTCTCAAGGGCTTTGGCGAATTCAAAACAGCTCTCAAAATTCTTTATGCGTCGGTAACCAAGAAATATGGATTGTAACGAGTGACCGGATACTCGCTCCAGGAAACTGTCTATTTCGTAATAGTGAATCTACAATAACAACCAACCATTAGGCATAATAACCCTTATCATGCTGAAAAAAGAGTGCTAATTTCTGTTATTGTCTTTTAACTAAAGTCATTTTGTTTAACTCTTTGCACGTTAAGTAATATTTCGTCTGCAACAATTGTCGTCTGCTTCAATTCTAAAAATAAAATTTCTCTAATTTCTTTGCAAAAATATGGTCAAAGTGACAAACAGTTTGAATCCTGATGAGACGCCGCATTATGCGGCGTCTCATCTGTATCCAAACTGTTTGCATAGGTAATCACAGTGTCGCCGCTAACGTGCAAAGAGTTAAGCTATTTCAGGAACTATCGGGTGTCAAACAGTCTGGATCTGACGATACACCGAGTTACTCGACATCTCATCTGGATCAATGTTGTTTGCACGTGTTATACCCGTCGTGCCTAGCATGTGGAGAGTTCATAACAAGAGATGTCCGCAGACAGCGCGCATCACCTTTCTTATTGCTGGATAGTATAGTTGAAGTCGAAAAAGGGGCATAACTATACCAAAATTAATTTTAGGGTTACCTGCCCTTGTGAAATTGGTTCCCCTTTAATTAGTAAACATGCATACCAAATTTT
The DNA here is from genome assembly GCA_963576725.1 of Azorinus chamasolen. Classification (NCBI taxonomy): domain Eukaryota; kingdom Metazoa; phylum Mollusca; class Bivalvia; order Cardiida; family Solecurtidae; genus Azorinus; species Azorinus chamasolen. Next base: position 64,702,511 of record OY755247.1, on the reverse strand, counting down.
AACCAAATGCTTTTGATGGTTTCTGAGAAATGGACCTTAACAAAAAGGTTAACCAACGCCAACGCCAACGCCAACGCCGACGAGAGGGTCATGACAATAGAACGTGGAACTGAAAATGATGTTTCACGTCCCTAACCTCACAACAAGCAAACCGACTGCCGCTTTAGCCATTGTTTGCTTCAAGTTTGATTGCTAAGAATGGAAACCAATAGTATTGACCCAATCACAAGAATCCTTCCAAAAACGCTCATGAACGAGCCCTCAGTTCGGAATATCAATAGGCTAGATAAACAAGAGATGTTTGTACAACATGTATACCCCCGACCCCCTGACCTTTGACCTAGTGACCTCAACTATAGAGATCATCAAGTGATCATGACTAATCAACACAGCAACTTTGAAGATCCTAAGCCAAACCACTGATCATTTATTGATCTGAAAACATTTCACAAGTTAAGGTCATGGTGACCTTGACCTTTGACATGGTGACCTCAACAACTATAGGGGTCATCTAGTGGTCACGACCAACCACCACAGCAAGTTTGAAGATCCCGAACCAAACCATTGAGCAGTTATTAATCGGAAACCATTTCATTAGTTAAGGTCATGGTAACCTTGACCTTTGAACTAGTGACCTAAAAAATAGAATTCATCTAGTTGTCATGACCAACCGCCTAAGCTAGTTTGAGGATCCTTAGCCAAACCCCTGAGCAGTTATTGATCGGAAACCATTTCACCTGTTTAGGTCATGGTGACCTTGACCTTTAACCTAGTGACCTCATCTAGTTATCATGGCCAACCACCTAAGCCAGTTTGAAGATCCTAAGCCAAACCCTTGAGCAGTTATTAATTGGAAACCATTTCACCAGTTAAGGTCATGGTGACCTTGACCTTTGACCTAGCGACCTTAAAAACAATAGGGACCATCTAGTGGCCATGACCAACCATCACCGCAAGTTTGAAGACTCCAAGTCAAACGCTTGAGCAGTTATTGATCCGAAACTATTTAACCATTTAAGGTCATTGTGACCTTGACCTTTGACATAGTGACCTCAAAAACCAAAGGGGTCATCTAGTTGTCATAATAATCCACCACAGTAAGTTTGAAGATTCTATGCCAAGTCGTTTATTAGTAATCATTCGGAAACCATCGATCTACCGACCGACAGACAGACAGACATATGCAAAACAATATACCCCCATTTTTCAAAAAGGGGTACAACAATGTCTGAGCTATGAATGAGTATCAACCTATTTCTTACTAATCGAGACCTACAAATAGAAGTGATCCAGATCACACATCGGGTATTTTGGCACTTGGCACTAGGTGATAAACGTGCGACAAACGTTTTTCACAGGTTTTGAAGTAAACTAAAATCTCTCTAAGCTGAAACTTTAAACTAGTATCGATACCGGTCTTTAAGTCTTTAAGCTATGACTTTCATCCTGCATTAAGTAAACACAGTTATAGGTCAACCTAAAGAGAACTAAATTATATAATTCTAGAACTAAAGTATACACTGATGGCAAATGTCGTATATACTCGGTCCGCACAGTTTAACCCTTTCGGCGCCAAATTTCTAACTGTCGTCTGCAGTCCAATTTTGTTAAATCATTCGGTACAATAAGGAAATGATATAAGAATGCAAATTTCAAAGGAATAAAACACAGGTATAGAAATAGAGATTGAGAGAAAAACGAAGTCCCTGAAAATGAAAATGAAGCCACCGCCGTCTGAACTGGGACTGCACTATTTGTCGTGGTGCATGAGGATGGTTAACGTGGATATTCATGGAAGAACTAATGGTCTTGTGAATATTGATAAAACAAGAGCTGTCCGCAGACAACGCGTTCCACTTTCTTTCATGCTGGATAGTATAGTGGAAGTCTAAGTCAGAAAGGGGAGATAACAACAGCAAAATAAATTTTAGGGTTACCTGCCCTTGTGAAATGGGCCCCCTTGTAATTGTTCACATGTATACCAAAGTTGAACCAAATATATCTGACAGTTTCTGAGACATGGACCTGAACATAAAACTTAACCAACAATGAAAAAGTCGAAAAAAAGGGGCATAACTATGGCAAAATTAATTTTAGGGTTACTTATCTTGTGAAATGGGTTCCCCTTGTGATAGTAAACATACATACCAAATATGAACCAAATATCTTTGATTGTTTCTGAGAAAAGGACCTTAACAAAAAGGTTAACCAACGCCGACGCCGACACCGACGCCGACGCCGACGAGAGGGTCATGACAATAGCTCCACTTTTTAAAAAAGTGGAGCTAAAAACTAGTTGACAATGGCAAAAACTGTAGATTCGAATCTATACTTGGGATATGCACAGAGCAGACCTTGATCATATAAATTCTACAGGTGTGATCTGGGTCTATTCATTTTGCGATAGTATGAAAGTGTGTCTGTATTGATTAAAGGGTTAGCCCCTTCCTATCACACATTTACAAACAGAGTAGATCAAGATCAAACGGCTTCTCTATTAGCCGTCTGATCAGGGTCTGCTCTGTTTGCTTTTGACATGATATAGATCGATTTTGTAGTGTTTTGGCAAATCAAAAGATCCCCCTGAAAATTTCACTTTCGAAATATTCAGCCAATGAATATTAATAACATCATTACTTCTCACATGAATATTGAACAGGGAAAGGATAAACAGTATGGCAGGGTTAATTTCGTTGTATTATTATGAATGGCAAACAGTTCAGGCTCAGATCAGGCTCATCTAGCAGTCATCTGATCTGCGTCTACAATGGTTGCAAACACGTGTACATTTGTATATCAGTCCACTCATTTCCACCATTGATGTGTTCAAAGATGCTGTTAAACTGTAAATAATACCGGTATAACTAGAAACGTTTGGCACATGATACTTTGCTTTTAGCCCTGTACATATTCCTTTTTCTTCTATTACTACTTTCTTCTACATTAGATTTATGCCTAGACAAGTAATACATGAGTTATACCCTAGCAAACAACACGTGAGCTACGCGTAAACAAACAACATGTGAGCTACCCGTAAACAAACAACACGTGAGCTACGCGTAAACAAACAACACGTGAGCTACACGTAAACAAACAACACTTGAGCTACGCGTAAACAAACAACATGTGAGCTACCCGTAAACAAACAACACGCGAGCTACCCGTAAACAAACAACACGCGAGCTACGCGTAAACAAACAACACGTGAGCTACGCGTAAACAAACAACACGTGAGCTACACGTAAACAAACAACACGCGAGCTACCCGTAAACAAACAACACGCGAGCTACGCGTAAACAAACAACATGTGAGCTACCCGTAAACAAACAACACGCGAGCTACGCGTAAACAAACAACACGTGAGCTACACGTAAACAAACAACACTTGAGCTACGCGTAAACAAACAACACTTGAGCTACGCGTAAACAAACAACACGTGAGCTACGCGTAAGCAAACAACACTTGAGCTACGCGTAAACAAACAACACTTGAGCTACGCGTAAACAAACAACACTTGAGCTACGCGTAAACAAACAACATTTGATTGGTACCTAACCATACACATGTAACACATGAGTTACGGCCCTTGAAAAATTCTCGCAAGGATTTCACAAGCAATGTAAACAAATACTTGTGCAATATGTGTGAAACTGAAACGTCGGATCAGGATGAAAACCCTTCTAATTGGATGACAATACTGAAAATGATGACGAGTAACGAACATTCTAGACCCTGACCACATAATATCATGTTAGCCACATCATTTCACATATCTATGTCTTAACCCTTTTACTCATAGAAACGCCTTTCACGCCTTTACAAACCGAGTAGATATTATCTTTGCGTATGATATACAGTAAAACCTCTCTATAACGGCCACTAAATTGTGTTAATTAGTTGGTATTTTCGGCAGGTGGCTACTTAAAGCAAGGTGAAAGTCAAACAGAACGTTCCTATAGGAGCGTTCTGTTTTACTTTTACCCTGCTTTAAGCATCCACCTGCCTTTAACACAAAATACTTGATGTAATTTAGTGGTCGTTATAGACAGGTTTTACTGTATACATGCAAATACAGTAGAGCCCCTCTAATGCGACCACTTAATGAATAAACATGGGTGTCGTTATACGCAGGTGGTTGCTTAATGCAGGACAAAAGTAATGCAGAAAGCTCTTATAGGAGTTTTCTGCATTACTTTTGTCCTGCATTAAGCTACCCCCTGCATGTAGCATCCGTAATTATACCTCTTTTGGGTGGTCGCATTAGCAGGGGTTACCGTATCCAGTGTATGGCGTGGTAAGTTATTCTCTTGTTCATAATGCCGTTACAAGAATTCAGCTAATTAATATTCATGCAGTCATTATTCTTACTATATATTCATGAGGTAAAGGGTTTACCCTTTCGGTGCAGGGAAGGAGTCACTAATTAATTTTCTTGCAAACAGTGTAGACCCAGATGAGAGGGCTAGTGGAGGAGCGCTTTCACCAGTGTCTGCGCTGTTTGTCATGCTACACTTCTCTTTAAAACTTCACTGAATATTCGCTGTAAGTTTGACCTGTTTAAATTTTGGAATAGTCCATTTGAAAAGTCAGCGTTGAAATGGTTAAAACTCAAGGGGTAGTAATGTTTCCGACTGATATTAAATACACAAGAGCTCAATGAAGTGGCCAACGACGATCGTTTGACAGTGTACTCTAGCTTTGTTATACAATGGCAGATACTTTGAGTCTTGGCTGTTTGCAAATAGTGTGCCCTTCTGTCTACAACCTCTTTCTAACCCTTCTTGAACTCATTTACATGACAGAGACACCTCTTGATGCCATTGCAAACGGAGCAGACCCAGATCAAACTGCTCCTGATGGAGCACACTCTATTACTATAGGTCTGATTCTACCGTTTCTGCCGTGATCAAAATTTCTGTGAAGAAAAGGGACATTTAATCGCCGGTCTTTGCACGTTTAGTAATGTTTCGTCTACAACAATGGTCGTCTTCTTCAGTAGGAACTGTCTGATCTGGGTCTACTCTGGTTGAAGCCGCGAAAAGCCGTATCTGTGGAGTAAACGTTTACAGAAGGGGCCAGCTTGATGTACATAAGGCGAGTATAGCAGTATAGTATAACAAAATTTGTATTCTACCAATACAGTAAAACCTCTCTTAACCGGCAGTTAAAATTAGTATGAATATCGGTCTTCGAGACAGGTGGCAGCTTAATGCAGGGTGAACGTCATGCAGAAAGCTCTTAGAGGAGCTTTCTGCATGACGTTCACTCTGCATTAAGCAGCCCCTTCCTAAAAGTATCTAAATTATTATCTACTAGAATTCCGGTTAAGAGAGGTTATACTCTACCAAACATATCCATGTGCACATATGCCGTTATAAAAAACTCAGCTAATAAATATTCATTGTGTCTTTATTTCTTACTTGAACATTCAACAGAGGGAACATGTTTTCTGACAAAATATACTTAACATCAATGAATTAACTCTTTCCTTGTTTGGTATTTAAGTAAGAAATAATGACATCGTGAATATTTATTTGTTGATTTTTATAGGTATATGTAAAGAGCACTTTTTGATATTAGTAGAAACTGTAGAGTCAGATCTATTATAGTTTTATTAGCAAACAGAGCAGACCCTGATCAAATGACTCCTATAGGATCCGTCTGATCTGGGTCCCCTCTGGTTACAAATGCGTGAAAAGTCGTATAAACGAAAGGACGAGGGTCTGTTGCAATTTACCTCTCCGTCTCCGTTGGTATCCAGTTCTTCCATCGCGTTTTCAGGATTTTTGAATAGCATTTTCTTATGGTTATCTGGTAGCTGTAAAAGAAAGAGCACGTGTATGTAAAAGCACAGGTGTCCTTCGCATGCTATGTCTCAACAACAGCAACAACAACAACAACTCCATTACAAATCCATTAATTTTTAATCGCATGTCATAAGTATCTAAAACATATACAAAAATATAGTTTTCTGACCCAACCAAAAAAAGAAAAACAATTTTTCGCGAACACCCTTAATTGCTCTATATAATAATTTCTTCAAATAACGTTTTTCTGAAACATCTCTATAAGCTTGATATTGATATCGGCGAAAGCCACTACTTTCGGTTTTAAGCCGAATGTGATGACTTACAAACCGAAATTAGTGACTTTCACCGATATCAATATCAAGCTTGTAGAGATTTTAGAAAAATATTATTTGACGAAATTGTAAATACCCGATATCCATTCATGCTATCAGACCGGGACAATGCCTTAAAGACTAGTTATATGGTGTTTGGACTTGAATTATAGCGTATTTCTATTTTGAATATCCGAGTCAACCTGTGTCCTAGAAGGGTTGGTTGTCACTTTGGCGACTCGTTGTAAAAGCGTGTTAATATTCAGATAAAACATAGATGACTGTTCATCAAGAGTGATGATTTCTTTGATAAATGAGACATAGTTTATGGAAATCGGTGGTCAAATAAGCTTTTAACGACGATCGCAGAGAATGAACCCATCGATGTTTTAGCAGATGTCCACGGAGTTGAATACATTTTACTTATTATTTATGAAACTAAGTTCTAATACTTACGTCATTCAGTGCATTTGTCAGTTCTATTTGGTTTATCGTGTCATTCCCATCAGTGTTATGCTTGCTCAGGGCCTGCATGAAAAATCATTGATAACATCAACGGCTTACTGTAAATTCTTCAACTACATGTACATTATGTAACAATTCATTCACTGAATGATCCTGTAAAATACAATTAGATTATGACTATTAATTCTAACACACCTCGCGCACACATCTACATAAACAAAGAAGGGACGTATCTATGTTTGAATTCTCAATAAAACACCGCACGCGCTGTGACGGCGTAACGTGACGTAATATGGCTTCGAAAATTCGTACGACAAGAAACGTAGTGCCGTTGTGGCGGTGCAAATTATAGTTAAATTGAAGTGTTAGAATCGAAATAATAAATTTATACCAGTGTTTTATCGTGCAATCGAACACGGTGGTCGTTGAGATGCTTATAATTAAATCATTCGGCCTATCGGCCTCGTAATTTAATTACTACGCATCTCAACTCCTACTAGTGTTCGATTGCACGATAAAACACTGGTATGAATTTATTATTTCTTAATTCTAACACACCTCGCGCACACATCTACATAAACAAAGAAGGGACGTATCTATGTTTGAATTCTCAATAAAACACCGCACGCGCTGTGACGGCGTAACGTGACGTAATATGGCTTCGAAAATTCGTACGACAAGAAACGTAGTGCCGTTGTGGCGGTGCAAATTATAGTTAAATTGAAGTGTTATAATCGAAATAATAAATTTATACCAGTGTTTTATCGTGCAATCGAACACGGGTGGTCGTTGAGATGCTTATAATTAAATCATTCGGCCTATCGGCCTCGTAATTTAATTACTACGCATCTCAACTCCTACTAGTGTTCGATTGCACGATAAAACACTGGTATGAATTTATTATTTCTTAATTCTAACACACCTCGCGCACACATCTACATAAACAAAGAAGGGACGTATCTATGTTTGAATTCTCAATAAAACACCGCACGCGCTGTGACGGCGTAACGTGACGTAATATGGCTTCGAAAATTCGTACGACAAGAAACGTAGTGCCGATGTGGCGGTGCAAATTATAGTTAAATTAAGTGTTAGAATCGAAATAATAAATTTATACCAGTGTTTTATCGTGCAATCGAACACGGGTGGTCGTTGAGATGCTTATAATTAAATCACTCGGCCTATCGGCCTCGTAATTTAATAACTACGCATCTCAACTCCTACCAGTTTTCGATTGCACGATAAAACACTGGTATGAATTTATTATTTCTTAATTAGATGCATGTTTACTGGCAGGTGAATACTGGAAACGCATGACATAACAGAAACTAGAATCACATGTAACTAGAATTGTTTTTGATACAAAAACCGATGTCTCTAAAAAAAAAAAGAAAAAAAAAAAAGGTCTTTCATTCATTTCATTCATTCATTCCCCCAGAGTGTGGACAACATTTTCCAAATTCACATAACTCTGCAGAAAATCATCGAACCGGAAAAGGAATAAACTATGCACAACTAGGCATGGCGCTGATCAATCCTACGAAATTAAATGAATATCCAATTAAAGATTTTGTAGAAACCCTGCTAACAAAATTCCCATGTAAAGTTTTTAAAGTCCCATAACTCTGCAGAAGCCAGAGTTATGATACTTGTGCATAACACTTCCTTCCATCATGCTCGTTCCATACATGAAATGTCATTCCAATAGCATCAGTAGAGAAGGAATTATTAATCGGACAAAAAATGTAACAAAGGGCAATAACACCAAAAGTATTGAAGGCCCTTGTACATGACACATCCCCTCATCATGCTTTGTCAATGTATGAAGTGTCAATCAAATGGCATTATCCATGTAGGAGTTATCATCCGGACAAGAAAGTGTGAATAACTGACCTTGAATTGTGACCATGACCTTGAATTGTGACCTTTGACGCTGCTTTGTGCCTGAATCCTGCTGTCTGCACATCGGCTTGTTAAGGAGAACATTTGTGTCGCAGCATTTTGGGAATCCAAAGGGTTATACAGATATGGAAAAGACATGAAAATTAAGGCTAAAACATTTGACCTTGAATTGTGACCTTGACCTTTGAAGAATGTGCCTGAATTCTGCTGTCTGCACTTCGCCTTGCTATGGACAACATTTGTGCGACAGCATTTTGAAATCCTTCCAAGTGTTTAAAAGATATAGAGCGGACACGAAGGGTGTGGCTAAACATTTGACATTGAATTGTGACTGAAATTCTTCCATATTTGTGAGAGCTATGAGCGGACACGAGTGTGACAGACAGACGGACGAATAGACGAGCAACTCGACCAAAAACAATGTCTCCCCATTATAAATGGGGGAGACATAATAACTCCATAAGCAAACAGGACAGACCCTGATGAGATGGGTCATATGGGAAACAGCTGGTCAGGTAAGCCGTTAAAAGAAGTAAATTTACGTGGAGTAAATGGTTACAGGTTTGCAAAACTGTCTTCGATTCTGAAAGCAATGTTTCTTCAAATCTCTTTACAAACTCACGCTCATGATGGAATTCATTCTCAAGCATCTTTGAATGGTGCCTTGAAGAATTGTTGGCAGGTGGTTGCTTAATGCTTAATGCGGGGTGAAAGTCGTGGGAAAAGTTCCTAGAGGAGGTTCCGCGACGTCCTTCACTCTGCACTAAGCTGCCACACATGTCTTAAAGACCGATATTGATATTTGCTTTAGTGTTGGAACTATCGGGGGTTACTGTATTCAGCTTTACGAACTAATGGAGTGGCGAAACCGGACGTTAACTTTGGTATAAATATCGGTCCGGGAGACAGGCTGCAGCTTAATGCAGGGTGGAAGTCATGCAGAAAGCTCCTGTAGGAGCTTTGTGCATGGAATTCGCCCTTTATTAAGCAACCACCTGTCTAAAAGTATCTAAATTATTCTCTACTAAAATTCCAGTTTAGAGAGATTTTACTGTATGTGGCTGAACATAACCCGCGGGCGTCGGTACGTTCACACAGAAACAAAATAATTTATTACGTTCAAATCGGTGGTGCACCACGTGTTCTATATATTATGCTTGAAGTTTTTCTGGATGTACTGCAGCTGTTAGTCTTTGCCCATTTCCAAACGACAGGGTGTAATTGTAACAACAGAATTTAACGCACGCCTTACTTACAGACAGAAACTCCTCCAGCGCTCTACGGTACTGCTTCATATTTGTAATTCTGGATTCTCGCTCCTCTTCCTTCTTGCGATATTTACTGAAAAACAAATACGAGCACCATCATACCAGTAAAGTGTATACCATTTCATCATAACATTATACCAGGCTACCACTATACCATTCAATAATCCCATTAAACCATGCTATGATGCCACACCATTTTGCCATTTTATTCTACCGTTTCATCGTACCAATAAACAATACCATTTTAAATCATCATTATTCTATTCTATTATACCTCGCCATTATGCCATTATATCGAACCATGACACCATATCATCATATCATAGTATTCCATACCATTATACCATTGAGCCATACCATTACACAATTTACACGATATTGTTATACCATGCCAGTATACCGTATCCTTAAACCATTTAACCATACCGTTACATGTATATAACACCATACCGTGCCATTTTACCAATATACCATAGCATAATACCGTGACATACAGCATTTGTAACATACAATTGCACCGTGCCATTATTCCATACCGTTATCCCATAATGCCATACTATTATACCACACCATTTTACCATTCTATTGTACAGTTACAATGTGCCATTATACCATACCATTTTATATTACCATTATACTATTCCATTGTACCACATACTAATGCCATTATATCGCACCATTATACCATATCATTATACTGTACCATTATACCATACCGTTATACCATTTAGCCAGATCATTAACACCATAGTGTTATGTCATGCCATTGTACATTATCATTAAACCATCACACCATACCATTATTCCATATTATACCGTGACATTATACCATTATACCATTACCATTATACCGTGCCATTAAAGCATTTGTAGCATACCATGACGCCATGCCATTACACCATGTCATTATACCAGTATACAATTTATACCATATCATTATACCTTATCATTATACCATTTCACCATATACATGATGCAATTCAGTGAGTACGTTTTGGATAAAAGTTGCGGCCTGTCAAAAACATTCAACCGGTTTTATAATCTGCTGATTCTAGATTGGAAGATGCAGAGCATGTACTTTACTCCACGCTCACGCCTTTTAAGGTCTTTGTTAACAGAGAAGACCCAGATCACACGGCTCCAGAAGGAATCGTCTGATCAGGGTCTGCTCTGCTTGCTAGCGAAATGATATAGATCTGATTCTACAGTTTCTACCAATATGTCGTTATATAAAATTACCTAATGAATGTCCATGATGTTCATCATTTCTTACGTTAATATACATTAAGTAAATGGTTAACCCTTCGCTTGCTATTCTCGTCAATATACGTACCTGTAAATAGTGAAGACCCAGATGAGACAGCTCCTGCAGGAGCTGTCTCATCAGTGTCTGCACTATTTACAAGTTGACTCTGCAACCAGTGCACTCCACAGCAGTGAATGCACAGCGAAATACGTGTACACAGTGAAGATATATGTAATTATACAACAGGGCATGGGTAAAGAAGGAGAACTGTATTTTAAAAAATCAGCAAGAGAAGGGTTAACTTTATTGCTGCCAAATTCTATGGTGTGCTAACGTTGTCGTCTGTTGCTCGACGTCTCATCTGGGTCCAGACTGTTTGCATAGGTAATTAAAAATGTGACATTGGCAGCGAAAGAGTTATAGATCACTAACATGAAACTGTTAAAAGACGAGTTAACAGGCGCCCCATTAACCTGCTGAGAACATTATTTTTACAGATTATTTCACCAAAACATTTTCAAAATTCAAGCTATAATCATTTTGTCTACCAAATGTAATCCGGGTGTCAAACAGTTTGGATCCTGATGAGACGCCGAGTTACCCGGCGTCTCATCTGGATCCAAACTGTTTGCATAGGTCATCACTCACCCGCCCATAGCAGACTAAAGGTTAAAGAAATTGAAGAAATATCGCCTTTAAGAAATAAAAATTGGTAATATGTTTGAGCGTGAATGGTTCTCAAAGACTACCTCCATGGGTAAAAGCGGGAATGCTCATAACAAAATGGGAACATTTTCATGGTAGATTCTTATGAGAAATCTATTAATAATAGTTCATAAACAATCACATACATATTCTGCATGAGTTCAAATCGGTCGTTTAACCACATACACATTTAAAATCTAGCAAATTCTGAATGAGTTCAAAGCGATGCCGTTTGGATCATAAAATATATTAAAATAATAAAATCTAGCAAATCGGAGATGAGTTCAAAGGAATCTTCACAAATCACATACACATTGAAAAATAATGATGACATTAACACATTCGATATGAGTATGGTGAGTTCAAAGCACTGTTCACAACTGAATCACATATATTAAAACTAGTGATGAAATAAACACAATCGATAGGAGCACTGTCAACTGAATCACATATATGAAAACAAGTGATGAAATAAACTGTGAGTTCAAAGCATATTGAAACCTAGTGATGAAATCAAACAACATCCGAATGAGTCCAAAGTCAACTGAATCACAGTCATATTGAATCTTAGTAATAACATTCCAGCAAATTCGAACTAAGTTCAACGCACTATCGTCTGAATCACATATACATTGTACATGTATATTGAAACCTAATGATGAAGTACAACATATCTGGAGTGAGTTTAAAGCACTGTCGTATGAATCACATACATATTGAGACCTAGTGATGAATGATAACTCTCGATCTAATAGCAATAAGGAACGGTGATTCTCGATCTGCTAGCAATACTGAATGATAACTGTCTGTCTGCTATCGACAATGAATGATAACTCTCGATATGCTAGCAATAATGAATAATAACGCCATGTCTGATAGCAATAAGGAATGTCCAATCTGCTTACATCAAGAAGTGATTACTCCCGATCTGCTAGCGATGAGAAATGATAACTAATTGTCTGCTAGCAATAAAGGATGATAACCCACACTCTGGTAACAATAAGGAATGATAATTCCCGGTCTGCTAACATGAAAGAAATATAACACATTTATGCTAGCAATAAGGAAATTTAGCCCCCAGTCTGCTAGCGATAAAGAATGATAACACACGGTCTGCTAGCAATAAGTAATGATATCACACCGTCTGTTAGCAAATCGGAATGATAATTCCCGACCTGCTAACATTAAGGACTGATAAAACATTGTCTGTTAGTAATAAGGAATGATAACCCAAGGTATGCTACCAATAAGAAATGATAAAACATAATAGCAATAAAGAATGATTGTTCTCGATCGGGTAGCAATAAGGAATGGTAACTCAAGATACAGACTGACACACGCCATTGTCACTTACTTCCGTAGCGCAGTATGAGGAAATACTCCGCGCCCAGTCCCTTTCCTTTTCTCGAGATTATCACGGAGCAAGTCTGTGTCATGGTCAGCATACTGAAAACGTATCAAGAATAAAATGACACTTGTATAGCAACAGCCACTCGGAATATCGGTTCGCACTGTTTCTCTGTATATCTCCATGACTTTCTCTCCGACTCGCTCTCGATCAATAAGACCATTCCTCTAGTTTTATTCTTATCTTAATATCACTCTATATCTCTTTGTGATTTTATCAAACTCTTAATATAACTCGTCTTTCGTTGTATTTCTCTGTCTCACTATCATTATCTGACTATTTCTCTCAATTTATCATTCTCTCAATTTCGCTCTCTGTCCCTTTCTCTCGTTTCATTCCTCTTTCCATTTCGCTCTGTACCAATTTTTATCGTTTTATTGTTCTCTCCATTTCACTATCTATCCCTTTCTCTTGTTTTATTCTCCTCTCAGCATCACTGTCTCTTTCTCTGGTATTAATTACTCTTCTATTCATATCATTTTCATCTCTTGCTTTCTCGTTCTACGTTTGTGTATTTTTATCTATCTGCTTCTCTCTTTCTATCCTCTCCTTATCTAATATTTCCTCAATCCTTCTTACGTCTATGTTTAATTTTATAGTCAGCTTACCAACAGAAATCCGAGAGTCTTGTCATTGTAAGTTCCAAAGCGTTCTTTCTTTTCAAACAACCTTGGTAAAGCATCTAACTGGTACATCCGCTTCAGGAACGAATCTTCCGGCTTCATGGATAACCACCAACCTAACAACGTTACAACATAAAGAGAACATTTCGGATTTGCGATCAGAGCCCAAATCCAGAGGCCAAATCCGCCGATACGTGTACAGTAAATCCCCTCTAAACCGGAATTCTAGTAGAAAAAGAATTTAGATACTTTTAGGCAGGTGGCTACTTCATGCAAAGTGAAAGTCATGCAGAAATCTCCTCTTGGAGCTTTCTGCATGACATCACCCTGCGTGAAGCTGCCACCTGTCTCCAAGACCGATATTTACACCAAATTTAACGTCCGGTTTAGAAGGGTTTTACTGTAACTCCTTTCGGCGCCAATACTGTCCGTCTGCAGACAATGTCGTCTGCTTTAAGTTGTAGACCGGGCTTTCCATAGATAGAAATATTATAGATAGATTTATTTCGGAAAACAAAAAACAAAATGATTCACGAAATATGTATTACATTATAAATAGAGATTTATAAAATTATGCATAGTAAAACAAAACACTGCATGCGTTTTATACCAAGGGTAACACGAGAAAGAGCATGCTCTTATTTCCATTACCGTCTCTCTGAATGTAATTTGTGTGTCAAACAGTTTGGATCCAGATGAGACGCCGAGTTACTCGGCTTCTCGTCTGGATCCAATCTGTTTGCAAATATGACAAAGTTGTGCTTGATATTAAGATAGCTCGTAACCATTGAAATAATACTGTTTGGACCATTTTATGAAACATTTGCCTGTCATGAGGAACTTATAAAGTAAACACATTTGTCAATGAATAATAACGCTTTACATCGCCATTCCTAATTTTTTGTTCTATAACAACATATTACAGCGATATCGCGAACACATACGGAGTCAGTCGGAACTTCCCGGGTACCCAATCGGAGTACCACCGAGTAGTCACGACTTAAACGAATTATAATAACAGTTTTAAGTGATGTTCCGTAAGTTATTTACACGGTCTACTACTTCTCTATTAAATAAAGCACACTTGTGGTTTCACTTTAAAGACACGTTGCTTTTAACCTTCGTATATGTGTAGCCATAATCTTTTGCTCAATACATATGCTTTTCCATGCCTTTTCAGACAGAGCAGACCCAGAGGAGTCGTCTGACCATGACACAGTTGCTTATGAGGTTTAAAAGATATGAATCTACAGCTTCTGCTATGGCAAAACAGTTAAGTGTTCTTTGCTACAATACTACAATAACAATTTACTGAATCGATATTTATCATGTTATTAATTCTTTTATAGTTATGCATGAGGTAAAGGATTAAATAAGTCCATACTTTAAGCACCGTGCATATTCAGCTATGAGTGGAGACTTAAATTAAACCCGTGCGTTAACCCTTGTCCCGTATAACGCCTGTTCACGTCTTTGCAAACAGAATAGACTCAGATCAGACGGCTCCTTTAGAAACCGTCTGACCAGGGTGTCCTCTGTTTGCTTTTAACAAAGCATAGATCTGAGTCTACCAATACAATCACGTGTTCATAGATCTGAGTCTACCAAAACAATTACGTGTTCATAGATCTGAGTCTACCAAAACAATCATGTGTTCGTAGATCTGAGTCTACCAAAACAATCACGTGTTCATAGATCTGAGTCTACCAAAACAATCATGTGTTCGTAGATCTGAGTCTACCAAAACAATCACGTGTTCATAGATCTGAGTCTACCAAAACAATCACGTGTTCGTAGATCTGAGTCTACCAAAACAATCACGTGTTCATAGATCTGAGTCTACCAAAACAATCACGTGTTCGTAGATCTGAGTCTACCAAAACAATCACGTGTTCATAGATCTGAGTCTACTAAAACAATCACGTAATCATAGATCTGAGTCTACCAAAACAATCACGTGCTCATAGATCTGAGTCTACCAAAACAATCACGTGTTCTCAGATACCAAGGTGGTCATTTCTCCAGCAACTCAAGTGTGACCACTCTCTCCGAGACGATTCTAAAGAGGAGTGGTAACAATATAAGGTTTGGTTGAGAAATAAAGGCGTTATTCTTGAAAATGTTTAATGTATGCATCTTATATGGACCATTGGTAATGGAATGGGGAATTTAGCATTATTGTCTGTTATGTCATAAGTTGCTCACTGTGTGCGTATACTGTTCACAGTGTCCATATGTAGAGTTGCACTTGCTTACCGTCATAACAGCTGATTGGATAGTTACAAAGAACTCCGCCGTCTACATAGGTTGTCACCTGATCGCCATCATTTAAATTGCAAGGTTGGAAAAGGCCTGTAAATCAAAAATACTGACTTTGATATTGCTTAGCTCTTTCCTCCATAATAATAAGCGTGTTTAACGCATTTACAAACCCATACAGGAGCAGTCTGATCAGGGTCTGCTCTGTTTGTTAATGGAATTTGAAATATCTGTTTCTTTACTTTCTAAAATGACTACAATGCCCCACCTTCCATAGTTCGTTGTAACTATTTTCACGGTACTCTCCATCTGACTGACGTTTGCTTGGACCGAGATAAGACGCCTAGTAACTTTGGGTCTAACACAGGTCTGTTTGCCAACCTTGGTTGCTCTCTCGGTCGCTTTTCGAGAAAGAATCGAAAGTACGATGAATGTTGCTCCAGATCTGAGTATTAGGAAACAGAAGCATGCAAGGGGAAGTTACTTGGTGTTCAAATGGATTCAAATTTAATATGAGACTCCTCACATACTAAACTGTCTGGCTGTATTTCTATGACCCATACACGGACCTGCAGATTATAAGAGGCATTTCGATCTAAGAGGTGTACCAGTCTAAGTGGCGTGCCGGTGTAAGAGGCGTATTGGTCTAACTAAGAGGTGCACCAGTCTAAGTGGCGTGCAAGTATAAGAGGCGTATTGGTCTAATTAAGAGGTGTATCAGTCTAAGTGGCCTACCGATGTGTACCTGTATGTATATAAGAGGTGTACTGGTTTAACTAAAAGATGTACCAGTCTTAGTGGCCTACCGATGTGTACATGTCTGTAGATAAGAGGTGTACTGGTCTAACTAAGAGGTGTACCAGTCTAAGTGGCCTACCGATGTGTACATGTCTGTAGATAAGAGGCGTACTGGTCTAACTAAGAGGTGTACCAGTCTAAGAGGCCTACCGATGCGTACCTGTCTGTAGATAAGAGGCACACATGTCTAACTGGGATGTGTACCAGTATAAGTGGTCTTCCGATGTGTACATGTCTGCAGATAAGAGGCTTACTGGTCTAACTAAGAGGTGTACCAGTCTAAGCGGCATACCCATGTGTACATTTCTGTAAATAAGAGGCGTACTGGTCTAACTAAGAGGTGCACCAGTCTAAGAGGTCTACCGATGCGTACCTGTCTGTAGATAATAAGAGGCAGACTGGTCTAACTGGGGTGTGAACCAGTCTAAGAGGCATACAGATGTGTACCTGCTTGAAGAGGTATATTGTTCTAAGAGACCTAACGAGGCTTGATTTTACGTCACTAACGGTATTTCATTAATATCGCGGCGTCCAGAAAATAGCAGTTGGAGGAAGACCCGGTAGTTTATTACCTGCACGAAACAAATTGAGAACCACCGACCTACTGCAAGTCAGTAGGAACACTTCCTCGCATGAAAAAATCAAATGACCAGGACAGGGTTTGAACCACAGCTGTGAGGGTTTAGTGATTGTCAGTTGCATGCATAACCACTTTGTAGGCTCACCGATCTAAAAGGCGTACCGAGGCTTACTGGTCTGTAGGCGTGCCGGTCTAAGAGGCGTACAGAGGCTTACCGGTCTGTAGGCGTACCGGTCTTTAGACGTACAGATCGGTAGGCGTACTGGTCTAAGAGGCATGCCGGTCCAAGAGGCTTACCGATGCTTACCGGTCTGTAGGAGGACTGGTCTGTAGACGTACCAGTCCTAAGAGATATACTGATCCTTACCGGTCTGTAGGCGTACCCGTCTAATACGTGTACAGAATCGCATCGGTCTGTTGCGAAGCGGCGTACCAATCAAAGTGGCGTACCGAGGCGTACCGGTCTGTAGTGTAAAGACAAACCAGTATCAGAGACATACTGAAAAACACCGGTCTGTAGATAAGAGGCGTATCAGTCTAAGATGTGTACCGGATAGTACCGGTCTGCAAATAAGAGACATACCGGTCTTAGAGGCAACCAGTCTGAGGGGTATTCAAGCCCTATCAGATTTGTATTTGTTCTTTGAACGAAAAAGAACGCATATATATTATCGTTTGTGTAGTGTAAAAGTAATTACATTAAATTTAACATGAGCCTATGACAAATCAAGATTGCTTTGAAACATATCAACTCCACATCGAAAATAAATCTAAAGTATTACAGGTGCAGGCAATTTGTATTGCCAAAACAAACAAAAAAGAGTACCGGTATCTAATCTTTCTGAATGGACTTATGCTTTCCCCGTGTTATATTTATTCGTAATTAATAGGCTCATTAGGAAAAGAAGCATTTCGCATTTAGAATTTCGCATTCAGCATGGCGTACCGGCCTTCCTTAAAGAAGTGTCGGTCCTGTTAGATTACTTTTTAAGCAGTATGGTTTCTGGGTTGATCTCCCCAGGACTGTAAATTCAGCTGTGTTCTACAAGATTACCAACCCTTTCCTCCATATGAACACCCTTTTCACGCATCTGCAAACAGAGTAGATCCAGATCAGAGAGTGTTATGGGAGCCGTCTGATCAGTGTGTCCTCAGTTTCCTTATGGAGTTTGTAGATCTGATTTTTACAGTTTCCACTATTGTTTAAAAAAAACTTTACATGTTCCATTTGTTGTATTCTGTCCATTAATGAATATTAATTGGGTGATTAAATCTTGGATAAATGTTAGACAGGGAATGGGTTAAGACATATGTAGCTCAAATAGATATATAATGAATACAGGTCGCTGACTGTCTGACTTACCTGGAATCGCAATGGACATGCGCACTGCGTCTCTGATTGACAAGTTAGGGGTGGTTTTGGGGTGGAAGTACTCGGCAGTCATCATATTCACGTTGGTGGCCACAATACACAGCTCCTTGCCATACTTCTTGTACACCTGCCGTGTATTTAGTTAACCGTTATTCCTCTATTTGCGACATGACTTGCATTTGCGATCAGCTTCAATCCAGATGAGACGCCGAGTAACTCGGCATCTCTTCTGGACCCAAGTTATTTGCCACTCGGGCAACAATTTATCACAAATCTTCGATTTGAATCGGATCGAATCGAACGTTATCAAAATTGAATAGATCTAATCTTGTGCAGATATTATTGTTTCACAACAAAGTACAGGTTAACTCGGTCCCTCCTGAAGGTATTTTGAAGCCTCTGTAAAAGTCACATTTGCTACACATGAGCAAGTGCTCTATTTATCATAATAGTTTCAGATCTACACAGTTCTAAAAGTTTCCTTTCTCTAGTGAATGCTCCTTTTTGGTAGACTTATGTAAAGAGGTTGGGTCTAAAAATAGTTCAGGAGGGAAGGGTATGGGCCAACGTCACGGGACACTAGCAAATGTTTGCAACAGTTTGTAACGTTTTTGCATGGGCCGTTTAGATGAACCAGAAATGGTGTCAAAGCCACCTGATGCTTGCCTGTTTAAAAGTTAAATCTAAAACGTGTCATATTGAACACCAAAAAAATCATTCAATTTTCAATTTACCTTAACTGCATCAATATCACAACCAAAAGGCAGCCAAATACCATTTTTCATCAATTTAAAAAGATTATTAAACAAAAAAGATATATACCACATATGGAAGCCCTAGGTCTATTGGTTCCAATGTAATAGACAGTTAAAGATGTTTGCAAAAGTAGGTCAAAGGTGAAGGTTAGAAGGGTAAAATTGTTGGCATTGTCATACCAAGTATAGAAGTCCTATTCCCATCACATCCAATATTATAGGCATTTAAAGACATTTGTAAAAGACGGTCAAAGGTCAAAGTCGAGGTCAGATGGTAAAAAAAACATTGGTATGGTTGAAAAGTCTCAAGACAGGAAATATACATACAACGTATGGAAGCCCTAGGCCTATTGGTTCCAATGTTATATGCATTTAAAGACTTTTGCAAAAGTAGGTCAAATGTTAAGGTCAAGGTCAGAAGGGCAAATATGTTTGCATGGTCATACCAAGTATGGAATTCCTAGGTATATTGGTTCTAAGTTATAGGCACTTACAGATCTTTGCAAAAATAGGTGAAATGTCAAGGTCATATGGTAAAAAACATTGGTGTGTTTGAAAAAGCCTTCAGACAGAAAATATACAAACCAAGTATGGAAGTATATGAATTTAAAAACTTTTGCAAAAGTAGGTCAAAGGTCAAGGTCGATGTCAGAAAGGCAAACATGTTGGCATGGTCATACCAGGTATGGACGCCTTCTGTCTGTTTGTTGCAATGCTATAGGCATTTAAAGACTTTTGCAAACGTAAGTCATAGGTCAAGATTACATGGTAAAAACAATGCTATGATTGGAAAAAGTCTTAAGACAAGAAAGTTGCATACCAAGTATGGAAGCCCTTGGCCTACCGGATCAAATTTTATAGGCATTTAAAGAAGTTTACAAAAGTAGGTCAAAGGATAAACTAACATGGCAAAAACAATAGTTGGAAAGGTCTTAACACAAGAAAGTTGCATACCAAGTTTGGAAGCATTTGGTCCATTGGTTCAAATGCTAAAGACATTTAAAGATTTTTGCAAAAGTAGGTCAAAGGCCAAGGTCAAGGTCAGGAGGGCAAAAAAGTTGGCATGATCATACCAAGAATGGAAGTCCTAGGCCTATTGGTTCCAATAATATAGGCATTTAAAGATTTTTGCAAAAGTAGGTCGAAGTTCAAGGTCAGAAGGGAAAACAATAATATTGTTGGAAAAGTCTTAACACAGGAAAAATGCATACCAAGGATGGAAGCCTTAGGTCTATTGGCTCAAATACTATAGGCATTTAAAGATTTTTGCAAAAGTAGGTCAAATGTCAAGGTTATAAGGGCAAACATGTTGGCATGGTCGGAAGGGTCTCGACAATCTGAACATTCTCACCAAATTTCAGCATCATAGCACAAATATTAAGCTTTATACCAACCCTTCCCAAAAACTGGTGATTTTGGGCCAAAACATGTCAAAAATTGGATAACATTTTTAATGTTTAACTTCATAACAGTAATATTTGACCCCAAACGAACCTTCATACAAACTTTCAGCATCCTAGCACAATTATTAAGTTTTAAAACAACCTGTCCAAAAAACTTTAACCTGGTGATTTGTGGCCAAAAGGACTAAGTCCAAAACATGTCAAAATTTATACAATTGAAAAATATTTTAATGTTTAACTTTATAACAGCAATATCTGACCTCAAATGAACGTCCATACAAAATTTCAGCATCCTAGTACAAATATTAAGCTTTAAAACAACCCGTCCAAAATAACTTTAACCTGGTGATTTGTGGCCAAAAGGACTAAGTCCAAAACATGTCAAAATTGATAAAATTGAAAAATATTTTTAATGTTTAACTTCATAACAGCAATATTTGACCTCCAATGAACTTCCATACAAAATTTCAGCATCCTAGTATAAATATTAAGCTTTAAAACAAACCGTCCAAAAAATTTTAACCTAGGCCACGCACGCTCACACTCACGCTCGTGATGAACGCTCACGCCGGGGGTATAGCATAAGTTCTACTGTTCTACGAACAGGCGAGCTAAAAATGACAAGAGCTGCATCAAGCTTACCACTGTTGGCAACAAATTCGTAAAGTTTTTTTTCAGAAAACGATACGAACTGTTGCCAACAGTTATTAACGTTATCCTCATCCCTTTCCCTGACATAGGCGCCGTTTTACATCTATTATATGTAAACAGACTAGACTCAGACCAAACACTACCTAGAAACAGAGTAGATCCAGATTGGAAGATTCTAACAGAAGCCATCTGAGCAGGGTATGTTATGTTGGTAATGGAATACTACATGTTTTATTCTACAGTTTTTGCCAAGGCCAAAGTTTCTGTTTCCATAAGCTAATATAGAACTTAATCTAATTAATCTTCAGACATCATCATTTCTTAAATGAATATTTAGATAAACTGAATGTTCGGCATACTTCGGCATTTGTTGTTCTACCACAATGACATACGCTAAATCCACTCTAAAACGATTATACAAAATATACAAATGGGAATGGAATAAAAGTGTTGGTAACTCAAATGTTTGTGTTAAGAACAACCTAACTGGTACCGGTATTTGAAAATACAGTTGAATCTGTCGTAAGCGGATATAAAAAAGATATCTAATTACATGTAGTATTTATGGGCCTGAAAGACAGGTGGTGGCTTCCTGCAGGTCAAAGGTAATGCAGAAAGTTCATGTGTACTTATGAAATGATATACATGTATATATCTAATTGTACACTTTCCACAGTGTGACACTCACCGTTGCAAATGTTATGTTCTCATCTCCTGTTTGCCGTTTCAGCTGCTCACCGAGCCACCTCAGTATGCCTTTTCCTGGATTCCAGCCATAGTTCCGGGTCAAGTTGGGAAGCAAACTTAAAAGGCCAAACGAGTGATCTGAAATACAATGTATCAGATTTCAAGTTGTCAATTAACCATTTACACATGTTATATTCATGCAAGAAATGATGCCATCTTATATAATAATAGAGGGTTAATACACGTTTTTTCGGGCAATAACATCTACAGTGTCCCAAGGCACTGTTGTTGGCCCGAGCCCGAAGCTATTCTTGCATTAAACCCATTTTCTGCTTTCCTGCATCAATTTAATTCTTCCAAATACAAGCAAAACTATACACTTCTTTGACACACTTCGTTCGATTTATGCTGTTTCCGGGCCACTGTTTTCTTTCTGGCGTCATTTCATGATTGTATCAAATACCGTTTACACGGAAATTCATTCAATATGTCTATCACTAAAACAGTTCATTGTCGGTGCCCCTGAAATACTCGCAACGTTCACCTAGCTTAGACATAAACGCTATAGCATTCGCGTCCATTGTTTACCTAAGGCCCGTAATAGGTATAATGAAAACCGGTCAACAACAGCGCGTAACACGAGAATCGCCTTGTTAATACATGGTCTAGCGGGACTACAACCGTTTTGTGCAAGAATGTGTGTTTTTTTCTATGATTAATTATTTAGACAATTGCACAAACTGTGGAATCATATCTACAGTGGAACAGCGATATCTCGAGCTTGAAGGGATCAAACAAACTACTTCGAGATAACAGATGTTCGAGTCATCCAATTTTTAATCTGGACAATTTCTCTAGTTCACAGCTTAATGCGGGTCATAAGTATGCTGAAAGCTCCTATAGGCAAATTTGAGCATTTCATATTGAATTGACTTAGCTAAACACTGGTGGGTCATTGCTCTTGAATACTCATCATTCAGCGGGTTAATTGACTTAGCTGGATGGATTTAGTGGATTTAGCCTTAACTATTTACTCCATAAATACGCCTTTAATGCAGAGTGAAGGCCAAGTAGAAAGCTCCTTTTGGGAGCTTACAGCATGACTTGCATTCAGCTGAAAGGTCAATCTATCTTAAAAACCAACATTGATACTAATTTGAAAGTAAAGTTTAAATGGGGTTAACTTAAAGTTCCTTACCCGCTTCCCTCTTATAAACGTGTTTCAAGCATGTGCAAACAGAGTAGACCCAGTTCAGGCGATTCCTATAGGAGCCGTATGATTAGGGTCTGTTGTTTGCTAATGAAATTTGAAATATATCTTTCTTGATTTTCTATAATGGCTACGATGTTCCACCTTCCATGTTAGGTAATGAAATTTGGAATAAACGAAGGACAGGGAAAAGGGTTAAGATAAGATGCATATATATGCAGTTTGGAAAATATTGTAGAGACTCGATAAGGGGGTTGTTTTAAATTTAGTTTCCACCAATCCCTATTTTGTTAATTAATATTCATTAGAATCGACTCTCTGGTCTTGGATTCGACTAAGAGTTTAACTAAGCTCCTATAGAAGCTTTCTGCATTTGTTTTGCTCTGCAATAAGCTACTACATGTACCTGTCTCACAGACCCATCATTAGACCCCTTTTTGACGGCGGCTTAAGCCAGGTTCTGTTACACTATTTTGTTATTTTTTACATCTATACTTTCCCTGTATTCTCTGAATATTTGAACTGAAATTGTCAGACATTACCAAGCAGAACATCCTTTATGTCAACGTCCATAAACTGCCTAATGTCCTCCGCAGTGAAGTCGACAGCGAGTAGAGCAGCTGTGATCGCTCCGGCACTTGTTCCAGCAAACCTCTTAACATTCCTCATCACATTGACCTCCTCCAGGACCTAGAATAAACTAGGAGTTTACTATTTGAGTACGCATGTTTATCTATAGCTCTGTTTTTAATCAGTGAGAGGAGTTTACTGTTTGGGTACGCATGTTTATCTGTAGCTCTGGGTTTAATCAGTGAGGAGTTTGAATGGCAAACATTGTTCCCCCTAGAAACCCCCTCATCTGGGTCTACACCGTTTGTAAATGTCAATACTCCCCTTTCCACATTCAAATGGTTAACATTTTACCCCCTTTTTCTATTGAATCTACATTGACACCATGGATATTTATCAGCTGGAATTTTATAATGGCACATGTTAACGGAATGATCTTTTATAAATTCATTTTTAAAAGCAAACACAGCAGACCCTAATTAGACAGCTCTTACAAAAGCTATCTGATATTGGTCTGCCCTGCTTTCAAGGGCATGAAAAGTGTATACTTATATGAAGGAAAGTGATAACTGCCAAATGAAGTTCGTTTGCTAAGAGTATCGCTTGTTTCAAAGTGGAGAATTTTCATTTTCTTTTTAGAACAATAACTCTAGTGTCAACCGGTATATGTCCTGGTGGGCATCGAGTTACTCTACATCGAGATACTCTTCTCTGGATCCAAACCTACTGCAAATGATTTCATGCAATCGTCTATAGCGGAAAAATAGTTACTCCATGAATATTCATGTGAGAAATCAGGACATCGTGAATATTAATTAGATCAACTGTTATAATACCACATGGACACAGAGATGTTTGGGCATGAAACTGTAGGATCAAAGCTATATTATACCATAAACAAACAGAGCAGACCATGGTCATACGACTCCTACTGGAGCCGTCTGGTCTGGGTCAACTTTCTTTGCAAAGGCGTAGAAAGGCGTATTTATGATGAAAAAGGTTAAATCAATCGGACATTCTAAAACACAGTTTGGCAAATAAATGGAAGGAAATTGGAATACAGTGAACCCTCGTTACAACGGAGGTGTTTGTTTCCAGACATTTTGCTGGTATAACGAGTATGCCGTTATAACGAGTTTAAATATGAAAGGAACCATATGGCCAGTACAAACAAGTGAACGCTTAATGCAGAACACAAGAAGTGCAAAAAGCTCCCTTAGGGGGCTTTTTGCACTTCTTGTGTTCTGCATTAAGCGATCGCATGTCTTATTGGCAAAGCACCTATTTATTCAGTGGTTGTTTCAAAGACTTAACGGTAATTTTATTTCAATACATACTGCCAGTATAGTGAGGGTGCCATTGTAACGAGTGCCGGTATAATGAGGGTTCACTTTACATGTACAATGTGTTTATAAACCGGTACCAATGTTTTTACCTGTATAGCGCCACAATATGCAAGTGCCTTGGCGCCACCACCCTCGAAGACGAGATTTTCAAACGAATACGTATATTTCGATATGTCTACATCAGCTGCTCGATTGTCCAGTTCATCTGTACCGTCTGCCGTTTTATGTTGCAAGTCCGTCTCATCTGAAATAAATACAATAGACTGTGTCTGTGGCGACCAGAACACGGCGTAGATAGATAGATCTTTTATTGAGTACAAAGGCCATAAGCCCAGCAGTACAAGGTGGCAAAATAAAGCTTATTACAAGGTCAACAGCAGAATAACGTTCAAATCCTCATTTGCTTCTGCATGTACATGTACATTTATTCCAACAATCAAGCGCATGCACACATATTCGGTTTTGTTTTGTTTCAGTTAACATATACCGCAGATTTCTGCACACCACTGCCCAATTAACTCTTTCGCTACCAAATATTGTCGTCTGCTACAATTGCCTCCCTTTTTATTTCAGATGCATCATCATAGTAACAAACAGTTTGGATCCTGGTAAGACATTAAGTTCCTCGTCGTCGCATTTTGATCTAAATTGTTGGCATAGATAATCTCAGAAGCCATATTGGAAGATCCATAATTAAACAACTATCGGCCTAGAAAAAAATCCCTTTGAATGGTCGATGTGTAGATATGGCAAATACAGTAAAACCCCGCTAATGCGACCACCAAAAAGGGGCATAATACTGGGTGACAGAGGCAGGTGGTAGCTTAATGCAGGACGAAAGTTATGCAGAAAGCTCCTATAGGAGCTTTCTGCATAACTTTCGTCCTGCATTAAGCAACTACCTGCTTTAAACGGCGCCAGTGGATGTTTATTAAGTGGTCGCATTTACTGTAGATCTAGTTAAACTTCTACCCTATTGAATATTCATGCAATAAATAGTGATATTGTGAATATTTATTACCTATTTTTTATAATGGAATATGTTTACAGGATGTGTTGATATTGGTATAAACTGTAGTTTCAGGTCTATTATAATGTCCTAAACAAATAGAGCAGACCCAGATCAGAAGGCTCCTACAAGAACCGTCTGATCTGGGTCTATTCTGTTAGCAAAGACGTGAAAATGTGTTTATATGAATGGAAGTGTTAACTCTTGTCCCGCTCTAAAACATAACTAATATCTGCCCTCAATTCGGGTTTTTTTGCGAAACTATTGACCGAAAGTCAATCAGCTTTCTGATGCCGTGTTAAGTTTATTCCTAATTTGACCGGGAAAGTTTTTTCCATAACCCAAGTGGTAGAGAAAATATCATCCGGACAAAAATCTAGACAAATGACGGAAGGACGGACGGACGGACGGACGGCGTGTAAACCTAGTGTCCCTCCGGTGGTCGGTGAAGTGTGTGTGTGTGTGGGGGGGGGGGGGGGGAGGGGGTTAAAACCTTTTAGGGTGATGGTTGGTATATTATATATTAAAATGTTCGGATTAGCGATTGTTCGGATCAGCTATTGTTCGGGTTAACGAGTGTTCGGGTTAGCGAGTGTTAAGTTATTACGCGAGACTTCGGGTTAGCAAGTGTTCGGATTAGCGAGTATTTCTATTAGCGATAGCTTGAATAAGCGATTGTTCGGGTTAGTTAGTGCTCGGGTCGGTGAGTTTTCGGATTATCGAGTGTTCGGGTTAGCAAGTGTTTGGGTTAGTGAGTGTTCGGGTAAGCAAGTGTTTGGGTTAGCGAGTGTTCGGGTTAGCGAGTGTTGGGGTAAGCAAGTGTTTGGGTTAGCGAGTGTTCGGGTTAGCAAGTGTTTGGGTTAGCGAGTGTTCGGATTAGCAAGTGTTTGGGTTAGCAAGTGTTCGGGTTAGCAAGTGTTTGGGTAAGCAAGTGTTCGGGTTAGCGAGTGTTCGGGTTAGCAAGTATTTGGGTTAGCGGGTGTTCGGGTTAGCAAGTGTTTGGGTTAGCGAGTGTTCGGATTAGCAAGTGTTCGGGTTAGCGAGTGTTCGGGTTAGCAAGTGTTCGGGTTAGCGAATGTTCGGATTAGCAAGTGTTCGGGTCATCGAGTGTTCGGGTTATCGAGAGTTCGGGTTAGTGAGGGTGGATTAGCGATTGCTCGGAATAGCGAGTGTTCGTAATAGCGAGTTTTCGGAATAGCGAGTGTTTGGATTAGCGATTGTTCGGGTTAGCCAGTGTTCCGGTTTTCGAGGTTTTATTGTATCTCCAATGTAGGTTTTGTCATATTGCGGAGGTCCGCCTTACGTAAAATCGTTTGGTGGGATTGATCGTACAAATTTGGGAAAAAAAACACCAGAATATGTACGTACGCCGTTTTATGTTAGAACTTTGAAAACGTTCTGTCCTAGGAAGTTAGCTTAAGTTTTGTTGCACGCTACAAACTATATAATCTTATCTGTATCATATCATAAGCAAAGTGAGCAGACACTGATCAAACGGCTCCTAAAGGGGCCGTCTAATCTGAGTCTACTCTGTTTGCAAACCGTAAAATTGCGTACATATGGAGTAACATGGTTTAGGAAACAAGATACTCAATTATTGCCGTACCTTGTATTATTGGGTCCAGTTTGGCATTGTTCTGGGTCGTCATGTCCTCGTGTAGATGTGTTTTTTCTTGTTTATGTTCATCCTTTACAACAAATTTTGTCCTCAGTTTCCTCTCCAGTGAATTGCCCATGTTTCGATTGCCTTTAAACCTAAATAAAAATGCCAAACTGTCAAGCTAAGTCTTTATTCCTCATAAAAGCTTTTAAAAGCATCCATTCTTGTTATGAAATAACGTTGATCTGTATCCATGCTTATAAAACTTTTAGTTGAGTCTGAGTTCGTTCTCAAGTTTTTGATTGGTCAGATTTGAGCCAAAAGATTGAGAACTCAACTCTGGTCAATAAAAAGCTTGAGAACGATATCAGACTCAACTAAAAAGCTTTATAAGCATGGAGCCGGATTCTATAGTTTCTGCCATAGCCAATAATTCGTGTGATCTTCTGGAATTATAAAATTTCAGTTTGCTAATACATGTATTCATGGTGTCAGTTTTTCGTGTATGAATACTGATGAAGTCTAGTAAAAACTCTCTATAACGGCCAGTAAACCTCTCTATAACGGCCACTAAATTGTGTTAATTAGTTGGTATTTAGGGCATGTGACTGCTTAAAGCAAGGTGAAAGTAAAATAGAACGCTCCTATAACGATCCTATAGGAGCGTTCTGTTTTACTTTCACTTTGCTTTAAGCAGCCAACTGCCTTTAACACAAGATACTTGATGTAATTTAGTGGCCATTATAGAGAGGTTTTACTGTACAGTGTAATACTAGCAAACATGTATGGATTTCCATTTCAATATCGGACCAAACTCATGTGTTATATTATGTGTTACAGCTATATCACCAGGACTAGCTCGTGTGTTATAGTATGTGTTACAGCTGTATGATTAGGTCATGTGTTATATTATATGTTACAGCTGTATGACTAGGTCATGTGTTATATTATGTGTTACAGCTATATCACCAGGACTAGCTCATGTGTTATAGTATGTGTTACAGCTATATGACTAGGTCATGTGTTATATTATGTGTTACAGCTATATCACCAGGACTAGCTCATGTGTTATAGTATGTGTTACAGCTGTATGACTAGGTCATGTGTTATATTATGTGTTACAGCTATATCACCAGGACTAGCTCATGTGTTATAGTATGTGTTACAGCTGTAGGACTAGGTCATGTGTTCTATTATGTGTTACAGCTATATCACCAGGACTAGCTCATGTGTTCTATTATGTGTTACAGCTATATCACCAGGACTAGCTCATGTGTTCTATTATGTGTTACAGCTATATCACCAGGACTAGCTCATGTGTTATAGTATGTGTTACAGCTGTGTGACTAGCTCATGTGTTATAACATTACAGCTATATGACAATGACTAGCACATGTGGTATAACACTTATGACAAGGACTTTTAATTCAATGTCGAACAAAGCTGTGATCGACGTCATGGACGTCTAAAAGTAGGCTTTCTATCAATTCTATCCAACAGCTTGATCAGGGTAACCTGGATACAAACTGTTAACCCTTTCGCTGCCAATATGGCATTTGTAATTACCTATGCAAACAGTTTGGATCCAGATGAGACGCCGAGTAACTCGGTGTCTCATCAGGATCCGAACTGTTTGTTACTGTAACTATGTTTTTGAAACAAAAATGAAGAAAATAAAAAAAATGAAATTTTGTAGCAGACGACAAAGTTAGCAGACGAAAGAATTTGGCAGCGAAAGGGTTAATTCTGCAAAAAGGTTAAATGAATATGAACAAAACTCGCCGACTAAAATATTGTCAGTCGTTCCAAGGATAAAAGGACGTTTTGTATTTTGAAACTTCATCATACTGTATAATATGTCTTTAGCGATCATCAAAAAGGTCTAATTATCGGTCTGCAGGGTAGATGGTAGCTTAATGCCCAATACCACATAAACTCATTTCCCCCCGAGAACTATAAGATATTGGAATAGCCTCCTAGGTCAAACTAAGTCAATCCCCAGTCTAGATACATTTAGGGTGGGACTAGGAGCAGTCACAACACTAAGCACGGAGAGCCTGCTTTTTATCCTTTTAACTTAACCTTGCACCCTGTCTCCGTACATTCTGTATACTTTTGTTTTTATCTATCTGTTATCTATAATCTCTAAACTTGGCATATGTAACACTTTCTTAACACTGTCTTTCCCAAACAACGCGCCTCCCAAGCATAATCAGTCTTGATTGTTCGGGAGTATACGGTTGATGAACTTTCTTGAGGTGGGTGTGATTTTCATGAAAAGTGGCATTCGACGAAATCGTTATCACCACTTTTTTAAGTGTCAATAACTTGGGCCTTATGAAAAAAGCAAATAGAGCAGACCTAGATCAGAAGGTTCCTACAGGGGCCATTGAGCTGGGTCTACTCTGTTCGCAAAGGCGTGAAAAGGTGTTATATAAGGTAAAGGGTTAACCTAAACTCCACTGTGAAACAAATAATCGCTCCTCAGATTTGGGTCGGGTATAACTTTTATTCCGATTCGATTAACCTTTAGCCTGCTGAGCAAATTATTTTAGCAGATTTTTTCGCCTCATGTATTTTCAAAATTCAAGCTATAATCAATTTGTCTAGCAAAATGCAATCAGGATGCCAAACAGTTTGGATCCTGATGAGACGCCGAGTTACTCGGCGTCTCATCTGGATTCAAACTGTTTGCAAATGTATTCATTCATCCGCCCATAGCATGCTAAAGGTTAAGCTCTGGGAAACTATTGGAATCTTGAGCATGTGCCTTTGTTCATTATGGAAGTGTCTATATCATATAGCATTACATAGGCTAGCAAAGTAGACCCTGATCAAGCGGTTTCTATAGCATCTGTCTGATCTATGTCTACCATGTTTGCGAAATCCTGTCTGTCAGATAAGAAAAAAAACCAATTTATTCATGGTAATCTATTTTAGCCAATTCAATCATAGGCTAACCCCTTTAAATAAATTTACCCAAAAAAAGAAATTTACTAGAGAAAATGTAAATGTTAGAATTGTGTAGTTTTGAATCCTGTGGAGCAAATGCTCTATTCATCACAATGATTTCAAAAAGTGTATTTTCCAAATGTGCAGTAACGCGTATTAAAAGAGGAAATAGTTAAAACTGCAAACAGCGTTGACACAGATCTGTCGGAGCAGTTTGATCAGGGTCTGGTCTGTTTATGAAGTGTTATATATCCTATAGTTTTTTCAATGTCCCAAATTCTCTTGTTCATGTGTCAATTATACAAAATCAGCCAATTAATATTCATGATGTTAGTAATTCTTACATGAACATGCACAGAGTAAGGGATTAACCTGTTGCCCTCTACTGGGGACACTTTGTAAGGGGTTAACCTGTTGCCCTCTACTGGGGACACTTTGGGGGACACTTTGTAAGGGGTTAACCTGTAGCCCTCTACTGGGGACACTTTGTAAGGGTTTAACCTGTAGCCCTCTACTAAGGACACCTTGTAAGGGGTTAACCTGTAGCCCTCTACTGGGGACACTTTGTAAGGGGTTAACCTGTTGCCCTCTACTGGGGACACTTTGTAAGGGGTTAACCTGTAGCCCTCTACTGGGGACACTTTGTAAGAGTTTAACCTGTAGCCCTCTACTAGGGACACTTTGGGGGACACTTTGTAAGGGGTTAACCTGTAGCCCTCTACTGGGGACATTTTGTAAGGGTTTAACCTGTAGCCCTCTACTGTGGACACTTTGGGGGACACTTTGTAAGGGATTAACCTGTTGCCCTCTACTGAGGACACTTTGTAAGGGATCAACCTGTAGCCCTCTACTGGGGACACTTTGTAAGGGGTTAACCTGTAACCCTCTACTAGGGACACTTTGGGTGACACTTTGTAAGGGGTTAACCTGTAACCGTCTACTTGGGACATTTTGTAAGGGTTTAATCTGTAGCCCTTTACTAGGGACACTTTAAGGGACACTTTGTAAGGGGTTTACCTGTAGCCCTCTACTGGGGACACTTCGGAGGACACTTTGTAAGGGGTTAACCTGTAGCCCTCTACCGGGGGCACTTTAGGGGACACTTTGTAAGGGGTTAACCTGTAGCCCTCTACTGGGGACACTTTGTAAGGGATTAACCCGTAGCCCTCTACTGCGGACACTTTGGGGGACACTTTGTAAGGGATTAATCTGTAGCCCTCTACTGGGGACACTTTGGGGGACGCTTTGTAAGGGGTTAACCTGTAGCCCTCTACTGGGGACTTTGTAAGGGGATAATATGTAGCCCTCTACTGGGGACACTTTGTATGGGTTTAATCTGTAGCCACTACTGGGGACACTTTGTAAGGGTTTAATCTGTAGCCCTCTACTGGGGACACTGAGTAAGGGTTTAACATGTAGCCCTCTACTAGGGACACTTTGGGAGGCACTTTATAATGGGTTAACCTGTTGCCCTCTACTGGGGACACTTTGTAAGGGGTTAACCTGTTGCCCTCTACTGGGGACACTTTGTAAGGGTTTAACCTGTAGCCCTCTACTAGGGACACTTTGTAAGGGGTTGACCTGTTGCCCTCTACTTGGGACTATTTGTAAGGGTTTTATCTGTAGCCCTCTACTGGGGACACTTTGTAAGGTGTTAACTGGTAGCCCTCTACTGGGGACACTTTGTAAGGATTAACCTGCAGCCCTCTACTGGGGACACTTTGTAAGGTGTAAACTGGTAGCCCTCTACTGGGAACACTTTGTAAGGATTAACATGTAGCCCTCTCCTGTGGACACTTTGCAAGGTGTTAACTGGTAGCCCTCTACTGGGGACACTTTGTAAGGATTAACCTGTAGCCCTCTACTGTGGACACTTTGTAAGGTGTTAACTGGTATAGTCCTCTACTGGGGACACTTTGTAAGGGGTTAACCTGGTACCCTCTACTGGGGACACTTTGTAAGGGGTTAACCTGTTGCCCTCCACTAGGGACACTTTATAAGGGGTTAACCTGTTGCCCTCTACTAGGGGCACTTTGTAAGGGGTTAACCTGTTGCCCTCCACTAGGGACACTTTGTAAGGGGTTAATCTGTTGCCCTCTACTGGGGGCACTTTGTAAGGGGTTAACTGGTAGCCCTCTACTGGGGACACTTTGTAAGGGTTCAATCTGTAGCCCTCTTCTATGGACACTTTGGGGGACACTTTGTAAGGGATTAACCTGTAGCCCTCTACTGGGGACTATTTTTAAGGGTTTAATCTGTAGCCCTCTACTAGGAACACTTGTGGGAACACTTTGTAAGGGGTCAACCTGTGGCCCTTTACTGGGGACTTTGTAATAAACATTGCAAACAGTTTAGATCTAGAGTGACAAATACTTTGGATCATCAGGTTCCAAACTGTCTGTCGCTCTGTTTTGGAAAATAATATCGAAGACATATGTACTTTTAAGAATTGAAACAGACCACAATGATTCAGAGTGCAGAAGGTTAAAACAATTATATCGCATAAAACATATGAATTTACGTACCTTAGAATTAAAACCAAAAAGTCCGTCGTTTCCTTCGAATCTAGGACCACCTTGGTTTCGCAAATTGTCTTGGCTGACTAACTAGTATACATTGGTTGGTATACATACCCTTATACTGCAAAACATAACTTCGTCACGTTTGCAAAAAGTTTGGATCCTGACAAGATGCCCAGTAACTCAGCATCCCATCAAGTTCCAAACCATTTGTCACTTAGACAATCAATTCCTTACTGCATTAAGGAATTGGAGGTAAGTAAAAAAAAACAAGTGCAGCAATATCAGGGTGTGAGGAGATGGTAATGTTTCGACCGGATAAGGGTTATCTGAGTTCTCAAGTCAACCGTTTCGTGTTAAGTATGGTCAGTCGTGACGGGTGAGAATTACCAGGACAATAGGCATCATAAACTCAAAACAAATATGTCCCTAGGGGTTGCCTCTGCAAATAAAACAGTTTCATAATACTATAATTTAATAACAATATTGTATGAAGAATTACAACAATACAATAACAAACGACTTAATTAATACACATACAAAAAGTACCGATTCAGAGGGCCTTGGGGTAGATTAGCCATTTGGCTAACCGAGCTACCCTTATTGATTACTTTAAGGTATTTTATTCATTCATTCATTTAGATTAATTGAGTTACTCTGAAAGCCCTTCATTCATTCATTCATTCAATCCGTTATAAACCTTCTGCATACAGTTTCGATCCAGACCAAAGGTGCCCGACGCATGCTTGGACGAGAAAATATTTTTGCTCAGTACTAGTTAAACTAAAATGACCTCTGCTTCAAAAATTCAGTTATGTGTAAACAAATTGAACCTGATGAGACTTTGAGTTATTCAACGTCTCGTCTGGATCAAAGGTGCTCGACGCATGCTTGGACTCACCCATGGACCCCCCCCCCCCCCAAAAAAAAAAATAAAAAAAAAAATAAATAAATAAATAATTGTGATCGAAGTATGTTCAACTGGCCTAAAACTATCTATTTGAACCTAAACCACTCCGAAAAACGAGAAGAACACGACCCGGAAAAAAATTTCCTATCGGGTCTATATATGTATTGAAAGGTACCTAACTACGACAGATCAACGGCGGAAAATACAACAGTCATGTTTTTCAAAGTCTTACAGCAAAGCCAATTCAACACCGATTTCAATCAGATTGGTCTTGATCCGTTCCAAATTCCATATGCTAAGCGGCACAATTAGTGCTTTCCTTAAATATTGATCCGTCTTGTCGCTGCAAGACCGCGAATTTGAAAAAACGCTAGAGCGAAACGATGTGACTCCCGCCAGGATGCATAGACGTATATAGGGGGATCTGTATTCGTTAAACGCGAATTATGGTTAAATACTATCTAAAACATTAATTTCGCCGCAATTAAAACGGTGCTTACTATTTCCAGTCAGCTACGAGTCGCCAGTTTTTTTTCTCCAACTTTCCTTTTGAACGGATGCGACCATTTTGCTGTGACCCGGTTCATAAACTATTCGATATGCAAATTGACTACTACTTCCGGGCCACAGCGATTTGGCCACCTCCGTTCAAAACGAAAGTAGGAGAAAGAAAACTGGCGTCTCATAGCAGACTATAAATAGCCAGCACCGTTTTAACTGCGGTAAGTTGAATGTTTTTCGAATGTGTTTCAGCATAATTCGCGTTTTTGCTGAAAAGTTTAACGAATACAGATCCCCCTACAAACTTCTATGCATCCTGGCGGGAGTCACATCGTTTCGCTCTAGCGTATTTTCAAATTCGCGGTCTTGCAGCGACAAGACGGGGCAATATTTAAGGAAAGCACTAACTGTGCCGCTTGGCATATGGAATTTGGAACGGATCAAAACCAAAATGATAAAAATCGGTGTTGAATTGGCTTTGCTGTAGCCTAAGACTTTGAAAAACATGACTGTTGTATTTTCCGCCGCTGATCTGTCGTAGTTAGATACCTTTCAATACATATATAGACCCGATAGGAATTTTTTTCCGGGTCGTGTTTTTCTTGTTTTTCGGAGTGGTTTAGGTTCAAATAGATAGTTTTAGGATAGTTTAACATACTTCGATCACAATTTTTTATTTATTTATTTTTTATTTATTTATTTATTTTTATTATTTTTTTATTATTTTTTTTTTTTTGGGGGGGGGGGGGGTTCCATGGGTGAGTCCAAGCATGCGTCGAGCACCTTTGATCCAGACGAGACGTTGAATAACTCAAAGTCTCATCAGGTTCAATTTGTTTACACATAACTGAATTTTTCAAATTTTGAAGCAGAGGTCATTTTAGTTTAACTAGTACTGAGCAAAAATATTTTCTCGTATTTATAATAATGACAGCGTGGGTAAATGACGTCACAAAAATGTGATTTTTAATAGCGCGTGCATTCATCCACCTGAATCGGGGTCAGATGTCATTTATACATTTCATTTTTTTATGTGCAACACTTTATATATTATAGCTTCATATTAACTATTTGGATGCTAGTGGCAAATCAAATCTATGATAACAGATTGGATCCAGATTAGACGTCATGTAACTCGGAGTTTTATCAGGATCCAAATGCGTGTCCTTGAAGAATAAATCTACAAATTGAAGCAGACAACATTTATTAATTATCCAGACGCAACATTACTGAATATCTGAACATTGATTTCTTGTGTATATAAATCTGTGTTTTACTGTTTTGTATTTTGTATGAAATGCTTGTTTTGAGGGCCTCAAGGTATATTAGTCATTATGACTAATTGAGCTACCCTCGTTAAATAAAGTCTTTCATTCATTCATTCATTCATTTCAAACATTTATTTATTTATTTTGAAGTCTCATCTGCATACATACAGTAACAACAAACATATATAGATGAATTATCGGACGATGTATACAGCCATTCTATAAAAAATTATAAGAGACTATACATATCACAAATGAATACATGTACTTATTTACTCACACTATATACAGTGACAATAAAACCAATTACAGGTCGCTAATCGTTGCAAAGATGCATAAAATTGCTTAAAACAGCAAAGTAAAATTTGACCATGAAAACACAGCGCAAAAACGCATACCCCAAAAAAGGTTTTAAGAAATCTTGTAACCCCTCTGATCAGATCAGAAAGGCACTGATTAGCAACAGGTAACTGGATGGTCATAAAAGACTACATGGGGAATGGGCTAAGAGAATACTTGCATTATTTACATAAAAACGAAGACCTTCGATTCAAAATCTTAAAGCAGGTTTTGGCACAGATTCTGACCATATGAGGTTCAGTAAAAAGAAACTTATTCCCATCACCTAATGAAGAGAAAGTACTTGATACTTGTGTTGCCTTTTCAAAAAGACCATCACGGATATCATGGTGTAAAGGGCAATGGAGGATAACGTGTAATTCTGACTCCACCTCGTCACAGAAAATACACTTTCTATCTTTTTCCGCCAGATTCTCATACCGACCCGTTTCCAATCTTATAGGTGCAACCTCACATCTAAATTTACAACAAGAGGGCCATGATGGCCCTTAATCGCTCACCTGTTCATAACAGATTAATGATTTCAATGACAGATTACATAATTTGAAAAATCTTGGTAGAAAACCATTAGATGATGCTACATACTAAATATAAAGAGTCTAGACCTTACAGATTTGGAGGAGAAGATATTTTAAAGATTTTCCTATGAAAAACTGTTAAGCCCTAGGGCGGGCCATTTTTGATCCGGGTTTCATAATTCGAAAATCTTGGTAGAGGACTATTAGATAATGCAACATACCAAATATCTAAGGTCTATGCCTTACAAGTTCAGAGAATACTTTTAAAGATTTTTAAGAGAAGAAGATTTTTTAAAACTTTCCTATGAAAAACTGATATGCCCCTGGGCGGGGCCATTTTCAAACCAGGGGACATAATTTGAACAATCTTGGTAGAAAACTATTAGATAGCGCTATATACCAAATATTAAAGGTCTCTACCTTACAGTTTTGGAGAAGAAGGTTCTTAAAGCTTTTCATATGAAAAACTGATCAGCCCCAGGGTGGGGCGATTTTTGACCCAGGGGTAATAATTTGAATAATCTTGGTAGAAAACCATTAGATGATGCTACATACCAAATATCAAGGGCCTAGACCTTACAGTTCTGAAGGAGAAGAGTTTTAAAGATTTTCCTATGAAAAACTGATAAGCCCTTGGGTGGGGCCATTTTTGGTCCGGGGATCATAATTGATTAATTTTGGTAGAGGACCATTAAATAATGCTACATACCAAATATCAAAGGTCTATACCTTATAATTTTAGAGAAGAAGATTTTTAAAGATTTTCCTATGAAAAACTGATAAGCCCCGGGGCGGGGTCATTTTTGTCCTGGGGGTCATAATTTGAACAATCTTAGTAGAGGACCATTAGATGATGCTACATACCAAATATCAAATGTCTATTCCTTATATTTTCAGAGAAGAAGATTTTTAAAGCTTTTCCAATGAAAAACTGATAAGCCCCGGGGTGTGGCCATTTTTGGCCCAGGGGTCATAATTTGAACAATCTTAGTGGAGGACCATTAGATGATGCTACATACCAAATATCAACGGTCTATGCCTTACAGTTTCAGAGAAGAAGATTTTTAAAGATTTTCCTATGAAAAACTGATAAGCCCTGGGGCGGGACCATTTTTGGCCCAGGTGTTATAATTTGAACAATCTTAGTAGAGGACCATTAGATCATGCTACATACCAAATACCAAAGGTCTATGCCTTACAGTTTCAGAGAAGAAGATTTTTAAAGGTTTTCCTATGAAAAACTGATAAGCCCTGGGGCGGGGCCATTTTTGGCCCGGGGGACATAATTTGAACAATCTTTGTAGAGGACCATTACATCATGATACATACCAAATATCAAAGCTATACGCTTTGTGGTTCCAGAGTAGAAGATGTTTAAGTAAATTGTTGACGCCCGCACTCGTACGCACGACACACGACGCACATACGCACATACGCACGACGCACACCGCACGACGAAGGACGCCGGACATAGGATCATCCCAATAGCTCACCTTGGCACTTTGTGCTAGGTGAGCTTAATAGCTGCACGGTGCCTAAATGGCAATATCATTTTACAATATGCTTCGACATAGAATTCCGATTTCATTGTACAGTATGTCCGTAATTTATTCCCACCCCTACTAGATGGACCAGTGGGACTATTGATCAAAGTCTTCCAATTGTCGACAAATTGACTCATCATACTGCTTTCAACAGCATTACAAACCAGCTTCTTGGATATACGGACATCAAGACTAGTACAGTTATTCATATCACATTCTATAAGCTTAGACTTGACCACAGAAAACCACTGTTTACCATGCATTTACAAATATTTTATTAAGTATTAAGCAATACACGTTGCTTTTAGCCATCAGAAAACATCGGATTAGAATAATATTGCCTTTAATCGCTTTTAACCCCTTCCACCATAAACGCATTTCTACTCCCTTACAAACAGAGTAGACCCAAATTCACACCGCTCCTATAAGAACCATCTGGTCAAGGTCTGCTCTATTTGCTTGTGGAATAATATATATGTCAATGGTATCATTATTTATTAGCAAGTAGGAGTGTATATGTAACCAAATAACTTGCATATGAATTGAAACCCTTTACTTTACAGATAGTCATGTATGGATGTACGACTTGATAAATGTTGATTAAATTCAAATCCGAAATGACAGACAATGCAGAGTATACCCCCATGCGTCTCTGCGACTTTACAGACACAGTAGACACAGATCAGACATCATGTACATGACCGGCCTGATCAGGGTCTGTTCTGTTTACTTATAGTATGATACAGATAGGATTCATCATTCTTTTCACTGGTCCGAACCTCCTGTTTCCTTTTGCTATTATAGCAAAGAAATCTTGTTGATATTCATGACGTCTTTGTATCTTACATAATTGTTACTGGAGAAAAGGGTTAATAAGGTACTACATAGTTGATGCTTTCAGTGGTTGACACACGTTTATTTTGTAGAATTCACGTATGTATGCTAACCTGTCTAATCATTGTATAGTATTGCTGTTTGCTATATATAATGTTGCATATAGTCTTACTGTGTGCTCGCACATACTTTATTAAGTCTAGCTAAATATATCGTTCAGGGTTTATGCATACTATTCACATCTGTAGGGATGGTCTACATTGTTAACCATTCTCGTGTTGAGCGCGACTGTCGACGATCTGGATCCAGGCGAAACGCAGAGTTACTCGGCGTTCTCGGCTCAAGATCCATACCGTTTGACTCAGCGACATCTCATAGCCCGACAAGGCGGGAGACGGAAGTCAGTGGGACATTTTGGTGTATTTAGGACATATGTTCAGTATAGTAATGGTAACGGGGGTGAGCTCATCGCATAGATAGTATTGTTAATAAATACAGTAACTCATGCTTTTCGCTGCCAAATATCGTCGCAGTCTGTGTCGTCTGCTGCAATTCTCGTTTGCTTCATTTTCTCCCAATTTCCTTGGGAAACATTGGGCGTAAATAGACAGGTTGGAATCTGATGAGACTTCGAGCTATTCGGCGTCCCATCTGGATCCAAACTGTTTACATAAGCTATTTAGTTGATACGGTAAACTGTATGCATAGGTAACAAAGGATACGGCATAGCCAATGAAAGAGGTAGGAACTTGATTCCCTGCTATCATCTTGGGTTTACTGTCTTTTGCGGGGGTCACCATATTTTCTGGTTTATACGGTATCATGCTGATGTGCATGTTTGTCCAGTGAGGTGGCAAATAGTCCGCTAATTTGGACGGATTATCTTTGTAATCTCCTATATATAAATATGCATTTTCAAATGAACCTATTCCCTTTTTTCCTATATTTATGTTCATATTGTTCTTTCATTTTTGTTTACATGTTCTTGTTCTTTTTTTTTGCCAAATGGATGATGAGTGTGGACCCAGAGGATGTGGCGATGGTTGTGTCCCGACCCGGGGATATGCTTACGGGCATGACTGTATGCTGGCGATAGTCCTATTCGTATTGTCTCTTCTAAAGGTGTCGTAGTAATGTCTATGCATAGGACTATCACTATCATGCCGTCATACAGCTATCGTTTTGCTTTCCCATTTTTACTGAACTGCTTGTTTATATTCTGGCTAACAAGAGGACATATTGAAACATATTCCCTACTTAGAAACGTTAAAGTATCATCAACTATCTGTATTCAAATAATTTATACTAAAACACGTCTGACCGCTGTGAGTGAATCATGTCTGAAAAATGTAGCCTGTTTCAAATGCTTATTGAAGCTGGAGTAATTTGCCACATTTTTCATTTGGCTGATTACTTTGCTCCTATATGCTCCGGGGATATTCATCCAAATCCAGGCCCTGATTTTTTTTTAATTCGTCCTCACTTTCAGTCACTTCGTCTGGCCATAATTCATCTGCATCGGTGTTGGCCCTCGCCAATAATCTATCGCTAGTACATTATAATGTCCAAAGTATGCTCACTAAATTGGATATCCTGTCTACGGAACTTCGCGATTTTGATATACTTGCCTTCACAGAAACTTGGTTGAGTGATGCTGTTGCGACAGTAGACTTGCATATTCCCTCGTATCATCCTCCTGAACGAAAAGACCGTCCCTTTGATAACCATGGCGGAGTTATATTATATGTGAAAGATGAAGTTAAGTATACTCGCCGTATGGACATTGAATTGGTCGGTTTAGAATGTATTTGAATTGACCTTTTTATCAGTCATAAACATATTACTAGGTGTATTCTAGCGACCTCCAAATTCAGATCTTAACTATTATTCTATGATTGAAGATTCCTTTCACTTTGCCGTTGATACAGGTATAGAGGATATAATAATAACCGGTGATTTCAATTTTAATATGCTAAATCCTCAAAGCGCAAGAAAAAATAACATTTTATGCCAACAATTCGGCTTTACACAGGTCATAAATGAATCAACTCACTTTACCGAACACTCAACCTCTCTTATTGATATCATACTTGTGAAAAAAAAACACAATATGATATCAAGTGGCGTAGGTGATCCTTTTCTAAATCAAATTCATCGCTTCCACTGTCCTATTTATGGACTATTTCGGTACGCAAACCCCAAATTCAAATCCTATACTAGAAAAAATTGGAAATATGAACAAGGCGATTATGACCTTCTCAGAGAAAAAGCAAGAATCACAGACTGGACTGACCTCAAAGACGACGATATTAATGTCTATTCCAAGAATATTACAGACAAACTATTACAATTAGCGGAACAATGTATCCCTAATAACACTGTCCGTATTAAACCTTATGAGCCACCTTGGCTGAATTCAAACATCAAGAACAAAATTAGAAAAAGAAAGCGAGCATATATCGTTTCAAATCACTTCGTAATGAAGTTGTAAGCTTAATTCGAGAATCCAAAAAGTTGTACTTTGACAGCTTATCGAACAAACTTCGTGCTGATTTAATCTCTCCGAGAGACTGGTGGAAAACTCTGAAATTGTTTATTACCTCTACAGATAAATTTTCTATCCCCCTCTTACACATGACAGTGTGGCTGTCGAAATCAATGACAAGGCTAACGCTTTAAATTCTTATTTTACAAACCAAACAGTAATAAACGTAGGTAATGCTAAGCCGCCTGACTTGATGGCTACGAAGCATATAATGCCGACTATAAATCTATCAGCCTATGAAGTAAAATCTGTTCTTGCTAGTCTTCCTCTGGGCAAGGCGTCGGGTCCTGATGCTATTAAATACCGTATACTCTGTGAATTAGCTAATGAAATATGTAAGCCTCTCTGTGACATTTATAATAAATCCCTATGCGAAGGTGTATTGCCTCAGAGTTGGAACGATGCCTATGTGAGCGCAATTTTTAAAAAAGGCGACCCATCCTTGGTAAGCAATTATCGTCCTATATCTCTTCTCAGCAACTTAGATCAAGTACTAGAAAGACTAGTTTTTAAACACTTATTCAATCATCTACGAGATATTAACTACATGTACCTTTCTTATTTCCAGTCTGGAATTATTCCAGGTGACTCAACCATTAACCAGTTAACATTTATTTATAATGCTTTCTGCAAAGCTCTAGATGAAGGAAAAGAAGTAAGGGCCATATTTGTTTATATCAATAAAGCTTTGACCGTGTATGGCATATTGGTCTGTCAGAAAAACTTAAAGTTGCTGGACTCTCAGAAAGTCTTATCACGTGGTTTTCAAATTACCTAGACAGTAGCCGGCAGTGTGTGATCATTCCTGGCGCAAAATCTGAATGGTTACCCATACATTCAGGTGTACCACACAGGGATTAATTCTTGGACCAATACTTTTCTTAATTTATATCAACGACATCGTTGATGACGTACAATCTAATATTCGTCTGTTCGCTGACGACACTAGTCTTTATCTGATTGTAGAACATGCAGAAGCGGCTGCTTACATGGTATGACCATAGTATGTCGATCCCCATGTCTATAACAATGTATTATTATAATATATCATGGTCGAATAGTACAATATTCAGCTATTGTTGTTGTGTTTGTGTTTTGGTTGCGCAGCAAAACATAGTAAATACGTCGACTATTTATCGGTTTGTATATACATGTACATGTATGTATGTATGTATTCATAGGTTGGACTCGGCTAGAAATGGTAAATGATTACCTAGCTGAGACTTCGGGTATATAGGTTTCTGTTATGTACAATATGTTGCATAGTTACAATGTCAGTGAGCTCTGTGCAGCACAGGCACGTCAATTATTTCTCTGTGTTTCGTTTCAACAGAGACATAATAAAAGGCGTCCAAATTAAACAATTTTCTCCACTTTAGTTTTATTCTCTTCGCTATCAACATGTTGCCACAATCTTCGCTGCGGTCGTCGATGGTGTTGTTGTGATCATGGTCATGCCTGTGATCGACATGATGACGACTATTATCGATGTCGTCATCGAAATTGTGATATGAATCATTTCTGACCGTGAATAGTTAGTGTTTATAATGCTGTGTGTTTAATGTTCAATGTTTTATTGTCTAATTGTAACTGTTTGCCATTGTGTATACATGTCTATATATCTATGTATGTATGTATGTATGTTGATATGCTCTCCTACATTGGAGGAAATAAAGATGATTATTATTATTACATTCAACCCTATAAAAAACCGAGTCCATGTTAATTTCAAGAAAAACAAAAAACCTGACCACCCTCCTTTACACATGCTTGACGAACAGATCACTGAAGTTAGCGCATATAAACATCTTGGTATTCATTTGTCACGTGACGGGACATTGCATGCACATACAGATTACATAATATTAAAGGCCTGGCAGAGAATCAATATCATGCGTAAATTAAAATATGTTTTGGATAGAAAATCGCTTGAAATAATCTACCTTAGCTTTGTGAGACCCTTACTCGAATACGCAGATGTCGTCTGGGACAACTGTATATTGAATGAAAAACATAACCTAAATAAAATCCGTTAAAATATTAAAGTTACCAAGATTGATCAAGATTTAGCCAAGTTACAGGCTCTAGAGCAAGTACGGTGGTGATTTCCACTGGGTTTTCATGTCTACCTTCCTATGATATATTTTGACACCGAGAGGCGTTTGTCAGAAACTGGTTGTTATGCTATATTATGATGATTTGACCGTATGTATGCATGTTTTAGTGTCTTTTATTCATTTTTTGTTTTTTGGGTTGTAGGGTTGTAGGGTTGTAGAGAGGGGTTGGGGGACTAGAGGGGGGGGGGGGGGTAGCACGCCTCGAAAGCCTGTGATTTTTACCTGGTTTATCGATCAGCCATATTTGAAAACAGAGTCCGAGATCACGTGATACGTTGCAAATCTTCCCGTGACATCAAAGTCTCTAAATTTAAACCTACTTTCGTTTTCGTCAATTTAACACGAACACTTATGTTTGAAACTATTTAAGATCATTTTTTTTTAAATGGATGGACACTCTATCAAAAACACCAAAGGGTAATTTTTATCTAACGTCTTCCAGGGAATTTAATGAAGTTTGCATCTCAAATATCCCATCACTATGGCCAATTACTATGGATTCGTGGTACCCTATCGATTCGTGCATTGTGTAAGCACGTATTTTTCTCAATCCGTGACGAAGTTTTTGTCAATATCCTCTGTGAAAATGGTGCGTTAATATGGAAAACGCCATTACGTCAGATATGGTTACATTTAGTTTTCTTCCGCAAAATTGTTCTCCCTGCAAATCTCAGAAAAACTTTTCATAAAATAATCATATACCGCCCTACACTATACTTT
Organism: Azorinus chamasolen; assembly: GCA_963576725.1. Taxonomy (NCBI): domain Eukaryota; kingdom Metazoa; phylum Mollusca; class Bivalvia; order Cardiida; family Solecurtidae; genus Azorinus; species Azorinus chamasolen. The sequence goes on along the minus strand of OY755247.1, from coordinate 64,657,743 downwards.
CGAAGAAACATCCATTGTGAACATAGTCAGTAGAATTCATATTCTGTGCGAACACAGAAGAACTATTTCGTCGATGTTAATCGGTTTTCCCCATCAACGCATTGCGATTTTCCAAATTGGCCTAACAATATCAAGGGGCAGCAGGCCCCTTGCTAAAAACGTCTAAGCAACAGTGAATACAAAATCAGGAGGATCATAATTTGTTCAAAAATGAATACAAAATCGAGTGGGTCATAATTTGTGCAAAAATATATTCAAAATCGAGTGGGTCATGATGTGTGCAACAATGAGTAAAACATCAAATGTGCCATTTTTTTGGGATTGGGGGGGGGGGGGGGGATTGTCATCATGTTAAACTGCATTATTTTCTGATATTTGTAGGATAAAAAAGGGAAGCTTTACGTTATTTCTATATTTTTGTTACTATTTTTAATGTTCTCATTAATATTCATGAGCAAATAAGGCAATTAAAAAACAAGTTGGAAATATAAGCACAATATCTTATCTTCCATTTGGTAACACTTTTATAGGTTTAGGACAAAAACTGGCTGTGAAATGGGCGAATTTGCAGGTATGGGTCATCATTATAAAAACTAGGGGGTTGCCATGGAAACGGTTAAAATACACATAGCCTAAAAGAATTTAAACTTGAGTACATTCGCGATTCTGATTCAGGAGACTTTTTTGAAGATTTTGGTACCAATGAAAAAAGTCTGGGGGGGCATAGTAGACCCCATTGGCTCCCTGAGTATTATGTTTGCCTATGATATAAATGTACGTGTAATACAGGCATGCTTCTAATTAGTATTCAAGGTGTTACTATTACCGTCATCAGCCAAATGGTTATCAGAAACCAGCTGTTAACAGTATTTTTTTTTATTTTTAACCCTATACCTGATCTAATTTATGCATCAAATAGAGATCCAGATATGTAAATTAAAACATTTTCAGGAATAACTCCTTTATTCTCCACCAAACCCGCTGTGACCACTCTTTAGAATCGTCTCTGAAAACACATTTATATTAAGAATAACTCCTTTATTCCTCATATAACCCCCTTATCTCCGGGTTAGAACAACAGGTTAAGATTCTCTTTTCTCACATATCCTCCCTTATCTCCGAGTTCGAACAACAGGTTAAGATTTCCTTATCTGTAACACGTGTAAGATCACTTCAGAACATATATGACGTCATACGTCATATATGACGTCAAACCATGGAAACCCATGTTTACATGTCATCTAAACGGCGAAAATACACCTTTTTGATATGTGAGAAAAAGAATCTGATGCTCGTTGTCTTTTAAGATCACATGTTCCTAAACTCACCAAGAAAATGTTATTAAGCTCGCCAAGGCTCGCTTAATGACATTTTCTAAGGCTCGTTTAGGAATATGTGATCTTAAAAGACATCTCGCAACAGATCCTCTATATCAGTAACACGACGTGTAAGATCACTTTAGAATATATATATATGACGTCATACGTCATATATGACGTAAAACTAAGGGAACACCGAAGTTTATATGACATTAAAAGGGCAAAAATTGATATAGATCTACACTGTTTGGTTATGTGAGAAAAAGAATCTGATGCTCGTTGTCTTTTAAGATCACATGTTCCTAAACTCACCAAGAAAATGTTATTAAGCCCGCCAAAGGCTCGCTTAATAACATTTTCTAAGGCTCGTTTAGGAACATGTGATCTTAAAAGGCAACTCGCGACAGATCCTCTATTTCACCACCAAATCCGTTGTGACCACTCTTTAGAATCGTCTCGAATAAACGTTTCTGTGTTCTGCTTGCAGATGTGTGAAAACACATTTATATGAAGGAAAGCGTTAATACAGGTCTGACTGTTTGACTGTACATATATATAAATTTTACACCTAATTCCTGGCTTACACCGGTCTACTGTTGTACTCTATTGCTGCCTATAGTTCTCACGCCTAACGCCTAATGTGGCCTAATCTGGTTGTTAGCTTTCTCCCCCCCCCCCTTCGACTTATACTTCCTATTCGACTCATAATTTCGGTGTTTTATGTAGGCTAAGTCCCAGGCAAGTAACCGTAACAACATTGCCCGAGTCTCGGCGGTTAGTATTTATTCGGCTCGAGTTTTAGTTTCGTTAACTGTTCGACCAAGGTAGAACAAAAATATAAGTATCGATGAAAATGGTTTATTTTATATCACAGATACAAGCTCAAATTGACAATATCTTCATAATTATGACTGAACATAAAAAAATTAGTTTTATGATATTATTGAAAATATGCCTTCATTATAGGTCAATAGGGACTTCCTCTTTAATGTAGGACAAAGGTAAGACAGAAACCCCCTTTAGTAACCCGGCGTTTCGTCGGGATCTGAACTGTTTGTTAAGTACTGTGATTGTTTGTTGAAACAAAAATGAAGAAACATAAAAAACTGAGAATTGCAGTAGACAACAAAGTTTGCAGACGACAAATTTAGGAACAGTTAATCACCGTTAACTATTACAGAGAATCTTTTGTAAAATATGAGTCGAATAGGACACGTCGCTCTTCCATGTTATTTGAGTTCACGATGTTGAATTTCATTTTGTAAAGGCTAATTTATGCAGCTGAAATAGACCAGGGGTATCTTCAGTAAAATTGTTTGACAAGGGGAACTAAAATGTCAAGGCACAATAGAGAGGATTGGTTCGTTTGATTGCTTTAATTTTACTGTTCTTCATCATTTTGGGGGTGGGGCTGATGAGCGATTCAATACAGTTGGGTTTCTTCCCAAGTTTCCTTATCTAAATTCCCTCTATATTCCCCCTCCCCCACAAAAAAAGCTATTTCCTACACCTTTGTAACAATTTGATATTTCTTCTCATTCTTTTCAAACTCACTAAATGATAAATCACAGGTATCCTCGCCTACGTCGACTACTACTACTACTACTACTACTACTACTACTACTACTACTACCACTACTACTTCTTCTTCTTCTACTACTACTACTGCTGCTAAATGTACTACATGTATTACTACTACTACTACTGCTACTACTACTACTACTACTACCACTACTACTACTACTACTATTACTACTACTATTACTACTACTACTACTACTACTACTGCTGCTGCTGCTGCTAAATGTACTACATGTACTACTACAACTACAACAACTACTACTGCTACTACTACTTCTGCTACTACTGCTACTACTACTACTACTTACTTTTTCTACCACTACTACTGCTACTACTACTACTACTACTACTACTACTACTATTATTACTACTACTACTACTACTACTACTACTTACTATTTCTACCACTACTACTTCTTCTGCTACTACTACTACTGCTGCTGCTGCTAAATGTACTCCATGTTCTACTACTACTACAACAACTACTACTACTTCTGCTACTACTACTACTACTACTACTACTACTACTACTACTACTACTACTACTACTACTACTACTACTACTACTACCACCACTACTACTACTATTTCTACTGCTTCTACTGCAACTACTTCTACTGCAACTATTAATACTGCTATGGCTACTACTTCTTCTTTTACTACTACTCCGTCCTACTAAAACTACTACTACTGCTACCAAAACTATTACTAACACTACTACTATACTTGACTACACGTATAACTTCTACTACTACTACTACTACTACTACTACTACTACTACTACTACTACTACTACTACTACCACCACTGCTACTACTACTACTACTACTACTACTACCAACACCACTACCACCACCACTACTACTACTACTGCTACATTGTATTACTAACAGCACTACTATTACTACTACTACAACAAGATGCACCCCTAGAAAAGTTAGATTTGTGTAGTTTTGAAATCATTGTGATAAATAGAGCATTTGATTACACGACAAGACATAACGTTTATTAATAAAGTTCTACACCTTAGCCTTAAAGTTTTGTTCAAAAATGGAACATAATAATATTTTCATCTTTCAGATTGGTTTTACGCACTTGCGTAATTGCATATCGCTAGCTACGCCTCTGACAGTTTAAGTGAATATACTACCGGCATGTTTTTGCAACACGTCATTACACTCTTGGACTGTTGTTGACGTAGCTGCAATACTTGTTTTACATTTAAATATACAGTATTGTGTCGATGTTCGGACGTTCCACACTGTTTACTTTACCCATAAAACAAAACAAACTTCAATGTACAGTAAAACCCATCTCCAGCAAGGTATAGTTCTTATTCTAGACAGACAACAAATAGACAGACAGAGGTAGAGGTAGAGGTAGAGGCCTGTATTTTGTTCCTGGCACTTTTCCTGGAGTTGCTTCCCAGCAAAGATCATATCAACGGTGCCACGACTAGCACGAAATCCACATTGACTTTCAGTAGCAGACCATTCTCTAGGTGACGGGGTAATCTATTCGATAAGGTGCGGGTGAGAATCTTGCCTGCAATGGAGAGCAGGCAGATACCTCTATGGTTGTCGCAGGATTGCATGTTGCCTTTCCGCTTGCAAAGGTGGAATATAGAGGCGTCTTTGAATTCCTGTGGTATTGCTTCTTTCTCCCACATACATTGAAATGGCTGAGTCAGTTTCTGAATTGATGGTGGTCCACAGGTCTTGTAGACTTCAGCTGGAATAGCATCTGCTCCAGGAGCCTTCCCAGATGGCATCTGCTTTATTGCACTGATGGTTTCACCCAGAGAAGGAGGGTTGTCTAGATCAGGTTCAATTTGCGCGAGTCGTGCAATAGCCATGTCGTTTATAGTTGAAGACCGATTGAGTACCGAGTCAAAGGTTCTGCCCATCTATTTAAGATGTCAGACTTCTCAGTGAGTAGTATCGTCCTAACTGCCAAAATAATTAGCGACGTACCAGAAGACAGATTGGTTTTACGCACTTGCGTAATTGCATATCGCTAGCTACGCCTCTGACAGTTTAAGTGAATATACTACCGGCATGTTTTCGCAACACGTCATTACACTCTTGGACTGTTGTTGACGTAGCTGCAATACTTGTTTTACATTTAAATATACAGTATTGTGTCGATGTTCGGACGTTCCACACTGTTTACTTTACCCATAAAACAAAACAAACTTCAATGTACAGTAAAACCCATCTCCAGCAAGGTATAGTTCTTATTCTAGACAGACAACAAATAGACAGACAGAGGTAGAGGTAGAGGTAGAGGCCTGTATTTTGTTCCTGGCACTTTTCCTGGAGTTGCTTCCCAGCAAAGATCATATCAACGGTGCCACGACTAGCACGAAATCCACATTGACTTTCAGTAGCAGACCATTCTCTAGGTGACGGGGTAATCTATTCGATAAGGTGCGGGTGAGAATCTTGCCTGCAATGGAGAGCAGGCAGATACCTCTATGGTTGTCGCAGGATTGCATGTTGCCTTTCCGCTTGCAAAGGTGGAATATAGAGGCGTCTTTGAATTCCTGTGGTATTGCTTCTTTCTCCCACATACATTGAAATGGCTGAGTCAGTTTCTGAATTGATGGTGGTCCACAGGTCTTGTAGACTTCAGCTGGAATAGCATCTGCTCCAGGAGCCTTCCCAGATGGCATCTGCTTTATTGCATTGATGGTTTCACCCAGAGAAGGAGGGTTGTCTAGATCAGGTTCAATTTGCGCGAGTCGTGCAATAGCCATGTCGTTTATAGTTGAAGACCGATTGAGTACCGAGTCAAAGGTTCTGCCCATCTATTTAAGATGTCAGACTTCTCAGTGAGTAGTATCGTCCTAACTGCCAAAATAATTAGCGACGTACCAGAAGACTGAGGGCCGTAAAGCGTTTGAAACAGCCTCGTAGAACCGCTTGGTATTGTGAGCGTCTGTGTAGCCTTCTTGGATTTCGTTTGCTGTCAGGCTGAGCCAGGTTTCCTTCATATATCCCAGTCGCTTTTGGACAGTCTTCTTGGCTTGACTTAAGGCAGTTGCATTTGCTGGACTTTTGTTGGACAGGTACACCTTTTGTAGACGGCTCTTATCTTTCAGGAGCGTCTTAATCTCATCATTGTTCTCTTCGAACCAATCATGGTGATAGCGGGTTTTGGGACCAAGTATTTTAATGCAGGTATCATAAACAGTGTCCTTGAATAGCATCCAGTCCTGTTCTATGTCAGACGTGTCGAATGTTAATGACCCCAATTTTGCATCAAGTTCAAAACATACATACATACAGACATATAGACAGGCGGGTGGACAGACGGACGGGCGGAGGGGCGGGCGGACGGGTGGACCGACCGATCGATTTACAGAGTAATTGATCGCAAAACAGATTATCACAGCGATTCACGGGCGCGATTCACCGGCAGGCAATTTTATCATCTAGCCAATGGTCTATTTAACAGTGACATACAAGTAATATAATACAGTGACTACACACTCACACAGGTAAACGGTTTCACACGTAGACAACGTACTGAAAATGGTGTTATTATTACTGGGGGTTGCTTTCGGATTGTTCCACCTCTCATTCTCAACCGAGCGTCCCAATGTGCTATTTTTGATGGCGGATGATATGAGGCCAAATCTGGAAATCCTTCGTGGTGATCCTTTGAATGGATTTATTTCGCCACAAATGCATACCCCGAATCTGGACAGTCTGGCAAGAAAGAGCTTGGTTCTGCAGCAGGCCTTTGTACAACAGGCAATATGTGCACCAAGCCGAGCCTCGTTGCTGACCGGACGGCGACCGGACACAACACACGTGTACGGATTTAAAAACTACTGGCGTAAAAGCGGGGGCAATTTCACAACGATCCCGCAATACTTTAAGGAAAACGGTTATGTTAGTGCTGGTGTTGGGAAGATTTTTCATCCAGGAAGGTCATCAAATAACAATGATCCGCTATCGTGGTCATTGTCTTATTTGGATGGTAAACATAATTTCGAAAGAAGAGGAAAAACTTGGGATGCCATTCCCGACTGGAAGCTGAATACAAAACCACTTGTTGACGAACAGATCGCAGATGGAGCGATAATGAGATTGAGAAACTTTTCGGCCGCACGTGATCAGCAAAATAGCCAACCGTTCTTCCTTGCTGTTGGCTTTCATAAACCGCATCTACCATTTGTGTTTCCGAAATCAATGTTGGAGAAATACCCCATGAGCAGTGTTCGGGTTCCAGATAACCCATATGCCCCCATTGACATGCCGCAAATCGCCTGGCACAACAACGGTATCTACTCAAAATATCCCGATATCAGAAGAAAGCATATTCAACATGGTCCTAATGTTACAGTGCCTGACAATCTTGTCAAAGAACTCCGACGAGCATATTATTGTGCCCTGAGCTGGGCCGATCATCAGCTTGGTCGAGTTCTCCGTGAACTAGACGAGTTAGGTTTCTCTGACAACACAATTATTGCTTTCCTAAGTGACCACGGGTATGAACTTGGTGAACATGGCTTGTGGACCAAGTTTTCGAACTTCGAACTTGCTCTACGGGCAAATATGATGCTTCATATTCCTGGCACAACAGATAAGATGATAAAAACAAAGGAAATTACGGAATTTGTAGATATTTTCCCATCCCTCGTTGAGGCCACCGGCTTCGATCCTCTTCCACTATGTCCGAAGGATTCTTCGAATGTGAAGCTATGTCGCGAAGGCACAAGTTTTATTTCCCTAATACCAAACCCTGAGACTCCAATCAAGAGAGGTGCGTTCTCGCAAGCACCAAGAGAGCACAATCGTGTAATGGGATACAGTGTCCGAACGCCTCGGTACAGGTACACAGAATGGGTCCGCTTTATGAGCAACACTTATCAACCAGAATGGGACATGAGTTATGGCGTGGAGTTATACGATCACCTCGAAGACAGCGAAGAAAATAGAAATGTTGCAACACAACTGGAGTACGAGAGTGCCAAAAGACGGCTACGTAGAATGCTGCACGAGGGATGGCGAGCTGCGCAGTATTCGGAAGTGTCAACAAACGCAGATCAGCTACTGGAGGAACTGGCCAACCCGAATATTCCAGTATGAATTTTTAGTTTTTGATTTACAGTGAATGACCCACAGACCACTTTGTTATAACTGTCTGTGTTCCCGATCTATTCTCTTTAGCCTACGCTTTCGCAAACCTCTGTGAACCGTGTAGATTGGCATCTCACGAGAACATAAATTGACGCATTTACGTAACCCATTCCCTCATAGGCTATTTTTAGAAACAACCTCTTTGAATAAATCTACCGAAAAGGAGCATTAACTAGAGAAAAGAAAACTTTTAGAATTTTGTAGTTTGAAACCATTGTGATATGTATCAAAATGGTTTCACAAAGTAACTTTTACAGAGTCGTCAAAAGTCGTCAATGTTAGGGAATGGGTTAACCGTTTCCCTGTTCAATATTCATATTAGTATGTTCATAAACATGTGCATATGAAATTAAAATGCAAAAGTATCAGGCGGAGTTTAAACAGTAATAAATGGGTACGTCATAAATTTCGAAACAACAACAACATACCTTTCGTGAATTTAAAAATAGACGAGATAACAAAATAAAATCCATAGCAGTCGGCAGTTATAGAAACACAGGACCGCGGTTAATCATGCAGCCCAATAAATGCTCATGTTGTTTCGTCATGTTTTTGTATTTTTGTTGTTGTTTTCCCACAATAATAACCAGCCAGTCAACAATGCTGAAAATATCATTTCTGAACAGTGGTAGCTTTTGGTGTTTTTAATCGTGTTTAACGTATTTCAGTCATATCACGACGTCCAACTAATTACAGGTGAAGAAGACCCCTTGTTCCGCGCCTTCCTCACATGAAAAATTCAAATGCCCAGACAAGGCTTCGAACCACAGCGATAAGGGGCTAAGCGATTGTTAGTCGAAAAACATGACCACTCGGCCACGGAGGCCCCGAACAGTGGTAGTATCTTTACAAAAAGGTTGTTGTGAACAGCGGTAGTATCTTGACAACTATGCCATGGGCATTTATACAACATGTACATGCTTATACAGATCAACAGATTGTGCGTATACCAATTGTACGTACACCCATTGTGCGTATACCAATTAGTGCGTACACCAATTGTGTGTGCGAGTACACAATCTGTGCGTACACTAATTGTGCGTACACAGTTTGTGTGTACTCAGATACTGATACAGTAAAACCTCTCTATAACGGCCACTAAATAAATCAAGTATTTAGTGTTAAAGGCAGGTGGCTGCTTAAAGCTGTCCTAATTAACATAATTTCGTGACCGTTATAGAGAGGTTTTACTGTACTAAAATCGCCATTTCTCCATCAAACTCTTTATTGTGACCACTCTTTTTAGAGTCGCCCCTTCGAGACGATTCTAAAGAGTGGTCACAGCATAGGATTTGGTGGAGAAATAAAGGAATCATTCTTGAACATGTTTTAATTTGCGCATCTTATCTGAGCACTTGTTTATGCATAAACGGTGGGCTATGTCAGGTGAAGGTAGTGTTACTTCAAATTTACTTGCTCACAACAGTTGTTTAATTTTTCGTATGAGAAAAAAATCAACTATTTAAACTGTTAACACCGAATCAGAATACATCGTTATTTCTTTACACCTTTTGTTGAAAGACCAACATTTCTCTTGTTAGGTATAATATATACAGGATTGTTAACCATTTCCCTTACAGGCTATTTTTAGATCTTACCTCTTTGAATAAATCCACCGAAAAGGAGCATGTATTAGAAAAAAAAGAATGATTTAGAATTGTGTACTTTTCAAACCATTATGTTAAATAGAGAATTTGTTCCTAATTGTTTGATTCAACCACTTTTTAGCTCACCAAAGCACAAAGTGCTCGGGTGAGCTTTGTTATTGCCTGATGTCCGTCATACACCAGCGTGCGTCGTGTGTCGTCAGTCGTCAACAATTTGAACCTTAAAATCAACTCCTCCGAATTTTCAGGGTTCTCAGCTTTCATCTTTGGCACACAACGTAATCTATAGGTTCTCTACAACAGTGACATGAATTATGTCCCTGGGGTAAAAATTGGCCCCTCCCCTCCCCAGGGGTGGCCAATTTTCTATAGAAACATAATTATTGTGAAAACTTCGAAAATATTCTTCTCTGAAACTGGAAGGTCCTCAGCTTTCATATTTGGCACATAGCATCAACTTCAGGTCTTCTGCAAAAAATTATGCCCCGGGGTCAAAACTGACTATGCCTCAGAAATGCCTTGAATTTATAAAGAAACCTATTGAGGTCCTCTACTAAAGTTCTATTGTGCCCCTGGGGTCAATGAGAGTTGCCCCAGGGTAGGCCAGTTTTCTATAGAAATATATAGTGAAAATCTTCTCCCCTGATTGTCTGGTGAGCGACATCAGTGCTATCATGACCAACTTGTTCAAAAAGCTTCTACTTTTATCAAGAGCAAACAACTACCTAATGTCCCTTATTGTCATTTACTTAGCAGTTTTAATTATGCTTTCAACTTAATAATACCTTTGTCCTGCATAAGCTAACACCTGCATCGAGCACCCAGAATTATACCTCTTTTAGGTGGTTGCATGAGCGAGGTTTTACTGTATTTCAATTGTTTGTTATTGATATTTCCTTCAATTTCTTCTTTTTAGCCTTTCCTTCATCCAGATCAGATGGTGCCTAAAGGAGCCGTATGACCTGGGTCTGTTTTGTTTGCTTATGAAATAACATACATTTAGATCTGTATTATAAAAAACAGCTATTAATATGCATGCTGTCATTATTTTCACATGAATATCCAACGGTGACTTCAACGGAAGAATTAGCATATAAAGCTAAAAGAAAGCAATTCCCATGGTAGCTTGTAGAGAACTAGATATGTTATATATAAACAAACAGAGTAGCTCTGGGTCAGAAAGATCCTACATGATGATGTCAAATCTTGGTCTTCCGCAGCACCTGTCTTAACCATTTCCCTCATATAAACGTGTTTTCACCACCTACCACAGCCAGTTTGAAGATTCTAAGCCAAACTCTTGAGAAGTTATTGCTCGGAAACCATTTAACCAGTTAAGGTCATGGTGACCTTGACCTTTGACCTAGTGACCTCAAAAACAATAGGGTCATCTTGTGGTCATGACCAACCACCACAGCAAGTTTGAAGATCCCAAGCCAAACCCTTGAGTAGTTATTGATCGGAAACTATTTCAGCATTTTAGGTCAATGTGACCTTGACCTTTGAGTCCCTACCATATACTTCCTAATGGCCCTACGACTTATCCACTGTGCTATGTTTCCGATATCTAATCCGCCTATTGTTTGTACCTATAACTAAATATTTTCTTTTAAAAATGACACGTGGATGTCCGATATGCTGATCTCCCTTATAAACGGACTCGGCGAACCCGTGACCCGTCTGACCTAGTTGTTTGACTATAGTAAACTGTGTTTTCATTAGTTAATGCCTAGACAGGCATACAGCATTTTTTTACAATGCCCCTACACATGACCAAACTTGAAGTACAAAATCCAGATACAGTCAGCTAATGTGATGAAAATCCAAGGGCCTAGTGGTTATTTCAAAACACCATGCTTATGATAACAAGTTGACTTCCTTCTAAAAGGAAGCCAGGGAGAGGCTAGCATCAGTTTTTTATCGAACAGTTGCTATATACAGGGGCCATTTGACAAAGTTTTGGCACCGGGTCGTAAATAGGTTTCTATAAATAACTATTGTGCATATCAAATAGTACGTGCGCTATAAACAGAACGAAGACGATAACTATCAAGCGCCATTGACCAGGAGATATATAATGCTTTATAGACATAAAGTTACGGAAAAGGATTTGTCGGACATACGGCGTCGGCCCCTGTATGCGTTTACTTCTGGGTCGTTGCAAGTAGTTCTTTGGGGGAAAAGGTATTCTATTCCACACTCAGCAAGCTCCTCTAGTGACGTAATAAAGGGGTGCGGCTAAACTTAAGTTTCTTAGAATAGAATAGAATATATATTAGGACAGGTTTTATTTACCAATCATGGACCCACTCGGGTTACAAATGAATGCATACTAAACCATTTATGATTAACATAATGGACATGAAACTAGAGCATGTGTATCATATCTTAGGAACATACTGGTAAATCACATATAAACAACAATACATTTTTATTCATCTTGCTTCCTCGTGAAGATCTATGGCACATGGACACATCGGTCAAAACATTGGTTTATGTATCTAGCAAGCACTTCCAAGTGAGCGAGATCCTCCTATTAGGTTTATTTCGGTAGTATCTAGCAGGTTTATTACGTTAGTGATAGTCGTTTCCAAGGCATAACGATCCTATAACAATAATAATAATAATAATAAAGACTTTATTTAACGAGAGTACTCATTTGGTTATGACCAATCTTCCATGAGGCCCTCAACAGAGAGAAAACATATACATGTATACAATTTGTAATGCTTTCATACTAATTTTGCATAAGCACCAACAATGTAAGTATTTCAATTGTGTAAATATGTTGATGGAATAACGGATAATAACCAATAGAATTATACAAATACGAGAAAAGATTAAAAAAGAGAAAAAAAATGGTAAATTTCGAACCCACGCCAGGTCTTACAAAGGGTAAATTTGAACACTATTTTTCCAACGCCTTAGTCCATTCGGCCACCGTGCCATCGATATAAACAACTGTGATTTATCAGTTTTATTAACTTAATCCACCGCTGGAGAAACGCGGCTAATAAGAATCAAGTCGGGAAGCAAAGATTAATGGATAAAAAGTACATGTTTCCATTCTATTCGCATGATAATTATATTAAGAAGCTCTTAAAGGGACGGGAAATGACATCGACCTTAATAATCTGTTCAGTTCCATCGATTTATGAGTAGATCAATCTAAAAATAGAAACTGAGCCGACCGTTACTCGAATTTTATACGGAATGCAAAAATCATTGCACTTTGTTCTGGGATAAAATAATCATGTCTATTTGAATTAGAATATCGACATTCTGGATTCAACTGATCTTATTTTTCAAATCCATTGACCTGGCCTTTCTTTGAAATGGGACACATTCTTAATTACTTGTTGGACATGCCTGATATGTCGAATAATTAAGATCAACAGTATTTAAAACATTTGATTCTCGTTTTATGTTAATAAGATCTAGATATTAAGATATACAGTCCCATGTCGTTCATTTGGGTGTTGTAAAATGTATTTCTGGCTACTGTACAGTACCGTAGCAGATCTAGTAAAAGCATTTTAGAATAAATCTAAACTACCCGGACGTTCAATTTAGTATAAATATCGGTCTTGGATACAGATGGTAGATTAATGCAGGGAGAAAGACATACAGAAGGCTCACGGAGGAGCTTTATGCATGACTTTTACACTGCATTAAGCAGCCACCTGCCTATAAGTATATAAATTCTTCTCTATTAGAATTCCAGTTTAGAGAGGTTTCACTGTATTACAGAGGCGCCAAAAGGCGTCAATATTAGGGAACGGCTTAAGCCTTACCATTCTGTTAAAATAGGTCTGGTCTATTGTATTTGCACTTACTTAGAAACTATAGTGACTGATTGTCAAACAGTTTGGATCCAGATGAGACGCCGAGTTACTCAGCATATCACCTGGTTCCAATCTGTTTGACACTCGGTCAGAAGCAAGCCAAGTCGTGCTAAGCATAATAGGATTAACGGTTTCACCATTATCGTTGAATGAGAACAATGTAGGTCTAGATTGGACCCCGGATGATTCTGACCATTACTTGGTCAGTACCAAAAATATGCCAGAAATTTCTGATTTATGCAAGCCCTAATTTCCTTAACCTTTCTCTGTTCTATGTTTATTCCAAATTTCAATACCTACTGAATATTAATGGACAAAATAGTTATAATGAAATATGAAAAGTGGACATTAGTAGCCATTTAAGAAAGTAAAGAAATAGATCTTTCAAATTCCATTAGCAAACAGACACTGCTCAGACGACTCCTACATGAGGCATCTGGTCTGGGTCTACACTGTTTACAAACGCGTGATAAACATTTATATGAAGGAAAGGGTTAAGTATTCTAGCACACAGTATCTCCTCTCTACCAGTTTGCACAGCTGAATAAGTCAGTTTGGAAACATTTTTGTAACTTTAGATTAAACAGACAGTAGCAAATAGTGAAAAACATTCAAACGGGCCCATCAAGGAGGTGTTTGATCTGGGTCTGCACTATTTGCATAAGTGTGTTTGTCAAAATACCTAGGGTAGTTTGGGTATCACTGGTAAATCTCTGAAATGCATTCAAACGTATAGATTTGTCCCCTTTTACAATTCAGTAAAATCCCTCTTTACCCGAAGTTTAGTAGATAAGAATTTAGATACTTTTTAGGCAGGTGACTATTTAATGCAGGGTGAAAGTCATGCAGAAAGCTCCGGGAGGAACTCTCTGCATGATTTTCACCTTGCATTAAGCTGCCACCTGTCTCCAAGACTGATATTTATGCTGAATTTAACGTCTGGTTTAGAGGGGTTTTACCGTACATGTATTTTTGAAATTCTATTTCTTTCCAACCAGACCTTAGCAACAACGTCGCACGACCATAAGGAAACAATATAATGTCGCAATGGAATCGAATTTCTGCATTTGAAATTTTGTTAAACCCCAGAAATAGTACCGGCCATTGATGTTCTATATTTCATAGTAATTCACAAAATGTGGAAAGTGTATCGAATATCAACAGCGGCTGTTATAATAAAAACAATTCGTTTCGGTTATGTGGCTATTTCATGTACAGTTGTACCTCCAACACATGACAAAATCTGACATATGTTACTTTGGTCTACCTAACCATTACAACGCTGGATTTTCAAATGGACTACGTGTATTCCAAAATTCAACTTAAAATCAGCTTATGGTGAATATTTAGGGACCTTTCAAAACAAAAGTGTAACATGACAAACAGTACAGATACTGATCAGAGGTCTCCTCTATGAGACTTCTTACCTGAGTCGTCTCTGTTTGCAAAGGATATTAGTGACTAGGCAAAAATGGCATTTAACTCCGAATCCGACGACCATATATCGGACTGTAAATACCGCAGGAAGGGTATGGGACTTTCAGAATCCGACGACCTTATGTCGGGCTCCTGTTTAAAAAAGACACCAGTTTGAATAAAGGCGTCTGGATTGACAGTATGTCATTGGAAATCCCACATATCACAGGTACTTTATATACGAAAATATTTTACTTTAGGTAGTTAAAGGTGTGAAACTACAGGTTAAAGGTGTCATAAAGCTATACAAAGTTGAAATTTGAAGTAATAATCACAAAAAGAACTTCTAATTGTTTGAATATCATTAAAAATCACAAGACTGTGGAAACCTGTAATTCGTTCTGTACCGAATTGTCTAAACGTATTAATATTTATAAAAACTGAATCAAAACCAACTCGCCTCAAATACTTCTGCATACGACCCTTTACTTAATCCGAATTAGCATATGACAGACAAGTTAACACCGGGGCCCAGTTTACGGTCTACGCTTGTACAAGGAATGCAGACCCAAATCAGTCGGCTCCTGTTCGCTGATGGAATTATATAGATATAATTCTAGGGTTTCTGCGATGCTAACAGGAATATGTTCATATACCGTCACAAAAATTCGGATATCATATATTCATGATGCCATATTCTTTATATAGATAAGCATGAGGTAAATGGTTAAAATCCACATAATACGTGCATACTTCACGGTCATCCTCATGCAATATGTGTAAATAACCAGATTTTCACCGTCTACACTGTTTACTTGTTATGTATTGAATCCCATTTCTCCGTATTCACATTCTCCGTCATGTAACGGCATTAACCCTTCGCTTGCTATTTACGTCAATATACGTACCTGTAAATAGTGAAGACCCAGATGAAACAGCTCCTGCAGGAGCTGTCTCATCAGGGTCTGCACTATTTACAAATTGATTGTGCAACCAGTGCATTCCATAGCAGTGATTGCACAGCGAAATACTTGTACACGGTGAAGATATATGTAATTATACAACAGGGCATGGGCAAAGAAGGAGAAATGTATTTTTAAATTCAGCAAGCGAAGGGTTAACGATTTGAATGATGACATCATTGGTTCATCAGTATCTAGCAATAGAGCCCATTTAGTATGAACGAGTATACGCGGTTTGAATGACAAAAAGTGCAGACCCTGACTAGAGGGCTTCTCCGGAATCTGGATATGCACTGATCTTCTGAAAATTAAATATTCATATTTTTGCAGTAACAAACAATACTGTCATAATAATAATACACTTTAACACCTGACTCCATAAATATTCCTGAAAGAAATAAAGACACCATGACATAGGGATATTTAGCCGCGGCATAAATTGCAGAACCATATTCATATGCAAACAGAGCAGACCATGATAAGAAGGTTTCTACAGGAGCCGTCTAATACATGTAATTATTACGAACCAATCCAATTATCATTTTGAGGGTATTCTGCAATATTTTTGTCAACATGACCTTTGGAGAAAAAAAATGGGAAGCGAATAGTGCAAACCCTGATTTGACAGCTCCCTCAGGAACAGTGTCTGGATCTGGTTTTTGTTTGTGGCCATTTTATGGAAACTCTGGGCAAACATGTGTTAACCCTTTTCCAGTATTTCGGGATATGATCAAAACGTTATCTGCCCCCATTTTATCCGGTTTGTAGTTTTCCAATAATTTTAAACAAAATTGAAGAAATTGAATATTGAAACAGCTCGGAGTTTACCCCTTTGGTTGCGGGAAACGAGTGGACCGGCATTTGCAAACCCAGATCGACATTTAATGTTTCTACAAAAATATCACCAGTACTGTCCCAAAGACACTGAACAGTCCATTTGCTCTATATCACGATTATTGATATCATTATACAGATAAAAACTCTACATTTATCAACCGGAATAAAATATTGACGTTGAAAGTAATATTTCTCATGCAGTAAGATCACATTTTTAAAATCGATTTCTCAGACTGAGGGTAAAAATAATAACTAAACAAAATACATTTCACTGGGAGTTGAACCCTTGACCCTTAGAACAGGAAGCCTACGACATATCCACTGAGCTATCAGGACGATGTTAACTATGTAGCGCTGTCATTTGATTTTATTCAAATTTTTGAACACTATAAATCTATTCATTTTATGCTTGGAAAATTTCATGAAAAGTGGGTCTGTATAATTTGCATATTAAGTATGTACGTTCATAAGTCGTTGTTGCTTTTCACACATTTGTAGCGTATAAATAGAACCATGAAACCCTTATATATTGGGACCCAAGCTGTGGCGGAGGGGAAAGAGCTGCGACTATGAAGCCCGAGTATCTTGGCTCTAATCCCGTCTAAACCAAATGTAAATAGAAAAAAGTATAGTATATTTTTATTGTATTCATGTTCTTTATTATTTTTGATATTCTTTTCTCTACATACATTTTAAAGCAAACAAACTTGAAAACATAAGCATGCCTCTTGAAACTTGCTATGGACTTTTCAAAGCATTATGTTATATCAACATACAGTCCTAGTGTCAATAGTATGCATTTCGATGAAACTTAGAGGTAGGATCCGGCATTTGTGCTAGAACAACTATGAATTCGAAAGTACCATGTTCAATTTAAAATTCTCACCTGCTCAATCTTTTTGTGTATTGCGTATTCAATTATGCATATTCAATTAGTCTATGCTTTGCATAGTTTTATATTAAAATGTCCAAATATCTAGAATCCTGATCACAGACCGACACACACAGTGTACAACTGGCAATTAGGTCACGATAACCTGCAAAACGGTCGAAAACTTAATTTGTTTCAAAAGGAAATACTTCAGAGTTCAAACTGACTATAAAAATTCCCTGAGATTTGTTTAAAAAGTACATGTATATAGACACAGAGCGCAAACGGGACGGATCCATGTAGGAAACTTGATTTTGAAAAGTCTAAGAATGTCTAGATCTAGGGCTTTACCTTTGGCCATCAAGTTTTAATGTATTTCGGGCACCTTGAATTCTTGGATTTTTCCAACCACGTGTACACCCGTGTGTACGTTTGTATAACCAGGCATGCTCCTGGAACGCCTATTTAGTAGGGCTCTATTGAACTTAGTTGCCTCTTTTCTGTTATGATTGTTGCATTTGAGACGAGGCAAAACCTTGCCAAACCCAACTGTTAGTAAAGAAAACATAAGAATGTTTGCTTGTCTTGGTGTATGTGTGTATATGCATGCAGTTAAATTTGTATATTATAATGTATGTACAAATATGAGTCAAGCAGGAAACATCACATACAAAACAAATAGCCACCCGAACAGTCCCACAAGAAAGCACAACAAATACAAAGAGACGCACCAAGACAAAACAAACAAACAATAGGGGGTGGAAGTACCGTCTTGGAATGATCAGTGACAGTAGTCACAGGGGGTTTAAACCGGTTAATTGGCACCCAACCTCACACTTATTCCACCCCATCCTAAACGACAGAGTAAGTAAACTTACCCCACCTCTGATAATTTTTGGTGAGATCCGTGTGTGTGATTGGTTGAATTCTGTCACGTGATCGAAAAGTAAAACTTATACACGATCACTAGAAATTCAATACACAGTCAGTAGAAATTCAATACATGGTCAGTAGCTGGGTTACCTCCCCTGCCAGTATAGAGCCCAAACTTGAGGTAATGACTGCACGGTGTTTTTGTCAGCAAATGGTTACTGAGTTAATTAGATTTTATTTTAAAGTTAAATACATAACGGATTTTTGTATTAGATTTGTTTTCCGTGATAATTTTGGTTAGCCGACTTGAGGTTGGGCCGAATTGACACGGTGCAGTAAGAGTTGTCGTTAGTTTGTTTACAAATATGGCGAAACACTTTGCTTCCTTAGACGCAGACGAAATTGAGAAAAAGAAGCAACTGAGCACTGATAGAATATAGACTGGTCATCGGTGGGGTAAATTCGTTACTCACCGGGTATAACATTTACTAACCAGGTATCATCCCGTACCCGGTCACTACATGACTATGTAACTAATACTATCCCCTCTCCGACTAATATACAACAACCGCGATACCGTGACTATCAACTCATAAAACATTGTTCGCTTAATAACTTGATAACATGAGCCGCCCATATTTAATATGAACTAATGTACTGCCTCTACCGGGAATCGACAATCGACATTTTACATGCAATTAAGTAAAATAACTAATAAAATTTAAAGAAAGTAGATGCATGTCAATTCAAGTAATTCACGTAATTCAAAACAAGTGTTGCGAATCTCGCACATTATGCACTGTCTACATATGATTAAGATGCTTGACAAATCAAATCTGAAAATTGTTAGTGAAGAAAGCCGCAACCACGACAAAACCTAAGCAATAATAATGATAGTGTCCATTATCGTTCATCTAAGACAATAGGTCACGAAGTACATAGTGTATGTCAATTTATTGTCAAAATATAGCTAAACAAGAAATGTGTCGCAGTAGGTGACACATGCCCCCAAAGCAAAGCACTGGCAATGAAAGGTGATTTGTAAGCAGGTATGCATATGCACTGCAAAATGAAAGTAAAGATTGCATCGAACATGTATGAGCATAATTTGAACTCAAGCTACCACAAAAGACAAGTTTTTTGTAATTGAGGTCAAATGTCAAGCTCATGGCCACATGACCTACAAAAAGTATGCGACATTCCGCCATCCGGAGATGAACTCACACACCATATTTAGTGATGATCCTAGCTGACTTGGTGTAGGGATATGCTGTAAACAAGCTTTTTTGTAAATGAAGCCCAAGGTCAATGTCACATTGACTTATGAATAGTATGTGACACCCTGCCATCCCAAGATGTACTCACACACCATATTTGGTGATCCTAGCTGAAATAGTGTAGGAGATATGCTCCGGACAGGCTTGTTTGTAAATGAGGTCAAGGTCAAGGTCCCATTGACCTAAAACTAGTATGCGACACTCTACCATCCTAAGATGAACTCACATGCCATATCTGTGATCCTAGCTGATTCGGTATATGAGGTTTGCTCCGCACAAGTTTATTTTGTAAATGAAGACCAATGTCAAGGTCACATTGACCTATAAATAAAATGTGACGCTTAGCCATATGCCCCATTTTTTTATTTTTAGGAAAAAAAATGAATACTTGGCAAATGTTCACCAATTATTCTTACAAAGAATACTGGTACATAAAAATCTGTACAATGGTTCAATGCTCCCTTTAGCCATAGAAGGGATTTAGCCCAATCTATGGTGGCCATTTTTAGCTTGTCTGCTTTTTGAAGAAAAAACAAGAGGGCCAGTGGTCCTATATCGCTCACCTGAGTTACAGTAATATTGACAATTGTAATTTTTCAGCAGACATTTCTAGCAGATGACACTGCTTTCACCCTTTCACTGCTGAATCAAATTGAACTAAGATTGACACACAGTCTGGATTCAGATCTAATGCCAAGTAACTGTCTGACCAAGATCTAAATTGTCTTAGGTCAAAATGCCTAAAACTGATCTTTTAGAAATTCAAATGACGACAAATCTGAAGCGACGACATAACAGATCTCTCTGAAAGAGCATTTCAAAGTGACCCCCCCCCCTATATACACAGTATTCTGCTGACCATTAGTGAAATGACCTTAAAAATTTCTTTAAAAATCATTTCACCCTTTCCCTCATATAAACCTGTTTTTACGCATTAGCAAACAGAGTAGACTCATATCAGACGGCTACTATAGAAGCTCCTACAGAAGCTATCTGATCAGGGTCTGCTCTGTTTGCTTTTGACAAGATATAGATTTGATTTTACAGTTTTTATCAACGCTAAATCTTCTCTTCATGGAAATAACATGCTTTTACTCATTAGCAAACAGAGTAGACCCAGATCAGTGTTTGTCAAAGCAAAGTGGGAAAGGGTTAATAGGCGTTTAGAAGTAATTCCAGCTCTAGGTATGAATATCTGATAATCAGTCAATTAACGGGTCATTAGTTATTTTAACAATTGAAATTGAGAAGTGTTACTCAATTTTTTTGGCAATTGACAATAATTTTGATTAACGTAAGACATTATTTGTTTTCAAAATCAAATTAAAATAAATATAATTAATAGCAGGGAGAAAAGTCTTTATTAAACACCTAAACTTTAACTAAATGCAATTAATAAAAACTATATTACATAATAAGCATAATAAAATTTATTAAAATAAATGACCATAATGATATTAAATACTTTTTTTTTCAAATCACATAAATTAACTGCAGAAACAACATAACATTATGCAAAGACTTATGATAACTTCAAGCTGTGAAATTCCCAGTTTGGCACCGCAAGTCACCAACAATACACATCATGGGGTTAATGGGTCAACATTTCTTTCAAAATGCCCTTTGCTAAGTAATTTTTCATCTGCAACAATGGTCGTCTGCTTCAATTCTTAAAATAAACTTTCTATCATTTTTTTGGCAAAAATATGGTCAATATGACAAACAGTTTGGATCCTGATGAGACGCGGCGTTATGTGGCCTCTCATCTGGATCCAAACTGTTCGCATAGGTAATCACAGCTTCACCACTAGCGTGCAAAGAGTTAAGAGTAGGATTAACAGTTGCCCTAAGAGCACTACTGTTCAGTGTGCTGTAACCTTTTAACTGTAGTTTCTGATGTGAAGAAGTATATTTAACCCTTATTTTCCCTCATATAAACTTGTTTTCATGCATCTGCAAACAGAGTAGACCCAGATAAGATGGCTTCTATAAGATCCGGGTCTGCTCTGTTTGTTCATGGAATTTGATAGATCTGTTTCTATGCCTTCTAAGACGGCTACACTGATCCAAGTTCCATATTTCATTATAAATATTTTGTCCAATGCAGTTATCTCCCCTTGTCCCTTAATGGCTATCTGATGAGACATGGGAAATAACTGTGTAGAAATTGGCTAAGGGAAACTTTTTAAGTGTTGTTTATGATATTAAGAAGTTTAAAGCCCCAGGGTGAGACCATTTTTGGACCAGGGGTCATTATTTGAACAAACTTGGTAGAGGTATATTAGGTGATGCTTCATACCAAATATCTTAGCTCTAGATTATGTGGTTTCAGAGAAAAAGATTTTAAAGGGTTTCCTATATAAGTCTATGTAAAAATTACAAGCCCTAGGGCAGGGCCATTTTTGGCCCGGGTAATTATTTGAACAAACTTGGTAAAGGACCATTAGATGATGCTATATACCAAATATCAAAGCTCTAGGAATTGTGGTTTCAGAATAGAAGATTTTTAAAGATTTAAAATACAAAACTTTAAAAGTAGTGGAATGGGGCCATTTTTTTGCCCGGTGGTCATGATTTGAACAAACTTGATAGAGAACACCCTAAAGTACATTTCTGTGAAATTTGGTTGAAATCCTCCTAGTGGTTTAGGAGAATAAGTCATTTGAGTAAAAGTGAACGGACAGAGAGACGGACAGACGGACGACGGACGACAGGCGGTCACAATAGCTCACCTTGAGCCTTTGGCTCAGGTGAGCTAAAACGAGCTATGTCGTAACTCCACCATCTGCATTTTCGTTGTCACTGTTCGAAAACTTTAACATTGGAACCCCCAAGTGTTGCTCTTGTATTTTATGGGTTTCAACTTTGTAAATGATCACCTAAGGAACATTCCTGCCATTTTTTTAATTTTAAATCTGATCAGTGATGTCAGAAAAAATATTTATTTGTTTGTTAAATTTTCACTACAGCAATTAAAGTAAAATCAGCCCAGCCTCTTGTGGAGTGAACATTGAGTCATAATTCTTATGCATGGTACACTGTCTACTAGTGACTAAGCCATTTATAAAATTTAATTTTTGTTTGCCCCAGTGAATGAAAAATTTAAATCAAGGATACATTTCAAAATGTGTGATGCGAGAGTTAAGTGCCTACACAACTGCCACTTTGGCAACTGTTGAGTTGACAACAAGCAGGCTAGACAAAAATCAGGTCAATCACTGTAAAAGTAAATTAACAATTGGTAATAAAAACTCATACATATTATGTTTGTGTGTGCAATTTTGAAATGAGAAGATGAGTTGTTATTGTTTGATAATGAAATGTTGATAATGCATACAAAATAAACTCAATTAGCTATCCCCTGTCAATGAATTAAGATCCAGTTTAAATTATATTATATCTATTTTAAGATACACATGGACAAGAAAGTGAGAAATATGACAGGAATTAGAAAAAAAAGTGTTCAAAGGAACATGTGTCACCTGCCAGTAGAAATGTGACCAAATAAATGATGCAATGCAAGAAATAAACCCTGTCACCCTGCCAAAGCGATGGACATAAACAGTGGACATTGTACTGTACATATAACATAAAATTGTTCGGGACATTATTTTTTCTGTTTAACCCTTTCGCTCATACATGTACAAAAGATTTTTATGTAACTGCAAACATAGTAGACCCTTATCAGAAGGCTCCAATACGTTCGGTTTGCTAATGGATTTTGATAGATCTGTTTCTGTAGTTTTTAAATGGCTATAATGTTCCATCTTCCATATTTCATTAATCTATTTTGTCCATGAATATTCAGTAGGTATTCTAATTTGGAATAAACATAGAACAGGGAAAGGGTTAAAGGTTGTCTATAGCAAATAACTCACTCCAAAAAGCCTTTCCAATAGACAGTGCTAGGATTTGAACCTAGACTTCCCTCTATGACTAAGCCAAGAAGGTGTTCTTCCATTAAACTACACTGATAGCATTTATGGAAAATGGCAATTTGGAGCAGACGCTAACTTAGACCTCGATATTCATACCTATTTTTCAGTATGTTTAAAGAGATCTGTGGTTTTTAGACAGGAATCTATGAGCATGTCATGTTTGATAGATTCCCTATCACATCCCACTCCCCCAAAACGTTTGACTATATCAGAACAGCAAAATTTAGATTTATTGTTGAAGTACATCCTCTATTCTTCTTGATTAACTTATACAAAGATTGCATAGTTGTAAATTTGTGTTTAAAATTTGCATAAAATAAACAACATGAAATCTGATTTTCCAAACCTTTAGTATTTGAAACATACAATCATGCATAACCTACTAAATAGCCACATTATAAGTGCTGGTATACTTAATGTGACATCACACATCAGGATGGATAATGCAGCTGTTGAATGCTTACTGGCAAAAGGTTTGTTCTTTTAACCCTTTACCTCATAAATATTTATGCAGGAAATAAAGCACTGTATGAACATTAATTAGTTGAATTCTTATAACAGTACAACTGCATGAAATGTATTATAAACTGAGGAGTTTTTGGCCATGGCAGAAATTTAGTATACTCTGTTTGCAAAGGCATACTGAGTTCAGAGTAAAGTGTTAACATGTAGTTCTACCTGACATATCCTAACTGTAACATAATCTGTGCTGAATGAAAAGCAGTAAACATAGTCCTTGCAAGGCGGCCCACTATTCATACAAAATGCCATGGTTCAAATTCAACTGCAGTCTCTGGAGTAGAGATTTTTAAAGGTTTTCTTTTATATAGTTATAATCTTATATATTCATAAGGAAATCTAGCCCTGTCCCTAACAGGCACGTTTGTTGAGATATGAACATACATGTAGCTTTAACATTTTTTGTAGAGGACTATATATATCAAATATCATTCAATTGTGACCATTGTTTTTGGATAAGATTTTAACCCTTTACTCAATAAATACGCCTTTCTATGCATTTGCAATCAGAGTAGTCCCAAAGTTGAAAGGGACCATCTGATCAGGATCTGCTGTGTTTGTTTGTGAAACTACAACAGATCATACTCTGTATTCTACAAAGCTAATAAATATTAATGATGTCACTATATTTCTTAAATAAATTTATATTCATGGAGCAAAGGAAAAAGTGTTCAATAATTTTTGTTATCATGCCAATTAGAGTTCTACATGGATCCAGATTCTTTAAAAATTTTGATAGAGCATGGTACAAATACAATTTATGTAGAGTTTGGTTACATTCTGTCATTTAGTATCGGAGGAGATGGTGTTTAAAGCAACTGTTGATGTACGGCCGGACGCCGGACGATCCTAAAATTCTCCTGAACATACTCAGGTGAGCTAAATTGCAGCATATTTCCTGCAAGCCACTTCGCGGAATGCTCGTTGTAACAAAGAATGGTTATGTAATGAACCATAGTTCTACCTGCCGCGTCCCTACACAATCAAACCTTAATCATTGTATTTGATTGGCAGCATTGACAGATTGGGTCGAAGTTATAGAACAAGATCTGTCACAGGACAGCGTGCTCGACTATTCTCAGAATTGTAAGTGTAAAAATGCTTGATAGTGGACGAAAATAGTGTCCGATGATACTAGAAGCAAATAATCAAAGTCTCAGTAAAATACCTTTAATAGTATTCAGGATGTAGGTAGGATCTTTAATGAAAGAGAAAAACTTAAGTAAAAAAGGGCAATAATTTCTGTTAAAATGCTTGACAGAGTAATGTACTCTTGCTTACAGATGAAGCATGTGATGGTGAACAAGTGTTCCAAGTTTCAAAGCTTTATCTCAAAGGGTTATGTAAATAAGTGGACTTTAACAAAAACCTTAACCAAAAATCATAAGTTGAAAGGGTCATAATTTTGTCAAAATGCTTGACAGAGTTCTATACTCTTGCTTACATATGAAGCTTGTAGTGGTGAGCAAGTGTTCCAAGTTTCAAAGCTTTACCTCAAAGGGTTATGTAAATAGGTCGACTTTAACAAAAACCTTAACCAAAAGTTCCAAGTTAAAAAGGGCCATAATTCTGTCAAGATTATTGACAGAGTTATGTAATCTTGTCTACAGATGACGAATGTGGTGGTGGACAAGTCTTCTAAGTTTCAAAGCTTTATCTCAAAGTGTACTTTAACAAAAACCTTAACCAAAAGCTCCAAGTTAAAAAGGACCATAATTCTGTCAATATGCTTGACAGAGTTATGTTCTCTTGCCTACAGATGAAGTTTATGATGGTGAACAAGTGTTCCAAGTGTTAAAGCTTTATCTCAAATGATTATGTAAATAAGTGGATTTTAACAAAAACCTTAACCAAAAGTTCTAAGTTATAAAGGGCCATAATTCTGTCAAAATGCTGGACAGAGTTATGTACTCTTGCCTACAAATGAAGCTTTTGGTGGTGCCAAGTTTCAAAGCTTTATTCCAAAGGTTAGAGGCAAAAAGTGGACTTTAACAAAAACCTTAACCAAGGTGTGACGCGGACGCTGATTCGGGCGCCGACGTCAGGGCGAGTAGGATAGCTCCAATATTCGTCTAATAGTCGAGCTAAAAATACTCCTCACAGGCTGCTTTGTGGCTTCCTCGTCATTCATTAGTGAGGTTCATTCACTTACAATAAAACGTATTTGTTGCACCCTCTCATGTCTATAATTAGGCATTATATCCAATATGTGTGTTTGATGTAGACACGTTTTATTCACTGTAATTTGTTGATTCGAGTCCATTTCAATATAGGCAGCAGATGACTCTCAGAAGAAAATAAAAAAGGTCCGAAATGTAGAGATAAAACAAATCTAAAAAAAATACTGTACCACGATTTATTACCCGATTTACTGCTTCGCCTTAATTTCATTTCTCAGAAAATTACATGTCAAATTCATATTTTTGGCACTGGTCAATGCTTTCCAATGAAAACTCTCGAAATAGCCTTATCCATTTTTGACACGCAATTTTTACTGGGTTAACCATATATCATAGAGGAAATTGCATACAGTGCAGACCCCGATCAAAGAAGATCCTACCAGCCGTATGGCCTGGGTCTACCCTGTTTGCTAAAGATCCGAATAATACATACAAAATAACCAGCAAAAATGGTATTTGATTAGGATCCAAACTATTTTCTTAACTTCTGAAACCTGTTTAAGAGTTTTCCAAGCCCAAATTTCAAACTGTTGAATTGTTGTATATTGACTTGGACATGAATTTGCCTTTGACAGCGTGTGATTGTCTTACTAATAGGCTGTTAACAAAAATGCTGACAGCTTGTAATTATTTCAAGATGTTGAAAAACTATGTGACACGTGCAACTCTTAATTAATGTAAAGAGTATATATGTTGACAGCTTGTAATTATCTCAGGTTATTAACAAACCATGTCACACGTGTAACTCTTAATTAACCATTCGCTTGCTGAATTTTAAAATACATTTCTCCTACTTTACCCATGCCCTGTTGTATAATTACATATATCTTCACTGTGTACAAGTATTTCGCTGTGCAATCACTGCTGTGGAGTGCACTGGTTGCACAATCAATTTGTAAATAGTGCAGACCCTGATGAGACAGCTCCTGCAGGAGCTGTCTCATCTGGGTCTTCACTATTTACAGGTAGGTATATTGACGTGAATAGCAAGCGAAGGGTTAATGTAAAGAGTATATATACTGGAGTTACACTTGTACTGATACTAGTAGTTAGTAACCCTTTCCCTGTTCTTAACCCTTTCCCTCATATGAATGTGCTTTCACGCATTTGCAAACAGAGTAGACCCAGATCAGACAATTCTGAAACTCTACGAAATGGGACTAATCTGAGATTTAAAGTATCGGAAAATTGCATTTCGTAAGTATTATTTTTGAAGGGGGCCATACGACCTACAGGTGATCGGCGTGTTGCTAGGTTTGAAAACCCAAAATGACTAAATATAAGAATAGTTAGTCATTTTGGGTTTTCAAACCTAGCAACACGCCGATCACCTGTGATACGACCAGGGTATGGGGCGAAACGACCAGGATCCCCATTGGGAGCGAAACGACCAGGTGCGAAACAACCAGGGTCGAAACGACTGGTAACCTGCCTGTATGAGCTGTCTGATCTGGGTATACTCTGCAAAAGTGTACTTGAGTAAATGTTAACGAAGTCCAACCAGACACATCCTAACATGGTTATAGCTGAGCATCTAGTCTCAACAATGAACTGTAAGACAGCATTCTATAGGGCGAATCTCTGTTTGTAAACAAGTAAAACTTTGCTGTAAATTTACAGCAAAAGAATAAAGGGCTGCGCCAAAAAGATTCTTTTTATAATATTACTGTAAAAAGACATGTATAACACAAGAACATCGTACCTGTATGTTAGTTTTATTGAGAATAAAAAATAAGCAGAACAGTTATAGAACATAAAGCAAGTTGAAGAAACAATTAAAATTAAAGTTAAACAAAAGAGGCCTATGATCTGTGTTAAAGAAAACAGGGGTTAAAAGGAATAGGGCATCTTCTAGGAATTTGATATAAAACATGTACACATTAATCATAAACATTAGTTCTGGGGAAAGAAGGACAGACGACGGACGATGAGTTTCCACATCAGATCATCATTAGCACGTTGTGCTCAGGCAAGCAAAACAAAAATAAACCCTGGCATGACAGACTTACAGATAGAATAGACTGGACAAGTACTTTTGGGTACGTGGGTTGTGTGTGGGCCCTTTAAATGATCAAAAAAGTTGAGAACACACGAAAGTTTTACTCAAATATATATCACTTTAGGCAAGGAAATTGGCAAAAAGAGAAAAATATGTAATTTGTGATTTGTCATGGTAATATGTGTTGACATGATAATTTTCAATAAATAGATGCAAGGCGAGGGACCAATACACATTATTTACTTTAACATCGGGTAGTTTCTTACTGAGTAATTCAGTTTGATTCTGTATATATTAAATCATAGACCCAATCATTGTTTGATTAAGGGAATATCCCGACCCATTCATTCATTTAATTTGTTTAATCACAGAAGCAGATAGCTTGAGGAAAATTATATTATATAGATCTAGTGTATTTTGACCGAGTCATACATAAGCAAAGTAGCTTCAGGAATATTTGTATATATAGGGTACACTTGGTCAGGGTACTGAGTGAGACACGCTCGAGACACGTTACAATAGAAAGAAGGGGTCGGACTTCAGAAGATCCAAATTTCCCACTCCTCTACTTTAAACCCTTCGCACTGAAAGAAATGCACCGATTTCGATCAGATAAAAAGCTATTCCGTAAGCAAAGACATTGTTTTATTCGAATATGCAACGATTTTCCCGGTCAAATAAGGGATAAACTTTACACGGCACCAGAAACATGAATAACAAATGTAATAATTACATTTATACTTGATATTAACTGAATGTTTATAATGACCCTACGGACAATTCTTTTTTAAACATGCTAGAAACTGTGTTATCATCTTTATTATTTCATAAGCAAACATAGCAGACCCTGATCAGAGAGCTCTTATATAGATACTATCTGATATGGATATATATGCTCTTTGCAAAGGCATTAACCCGTTTCCTCATATAATGTGTTTTCACGCATTTGCAAACAGAGTAGACCCAGATCAGACGGCTCCTATAGAAGCCGTCTGATCAGGGTCAGCTGTGTTTGCCAATGGAATTCTGTAGACCTTTTCCTTTACTTTCCAAAATGGCTACAATGTTCAACCTTCCATATTTCATATAACTATTTTGTTCATGAATATTCAGTAGGTATTTAAATTTGAAATAAACATAGAACAGGGAAAGGGTTAAGAGGCCTGTTGATGGAGTAAATGACTATAAAACATTTTACATTTAAAATCATTGTACACATCATTCACCTTTTTTCACAAGCCTAAACGCATATAAATCATACTAAAGCACCTGGCTGGTCAGAATGTCTAACTTTCTCAGTGTGTATTACCAGGATAACAACAATATAGGAAGGCCTTGTACAACCTTTCTTCAGATTTCACTATATGTCCATAAATTAACCCTCTCTCTGTTTAGATATTCATTTAAGGATTAATGACATCATTGATATCATATTATTGGATCAATTTTTTAAATTGCATATTAACAAAGGATATTTTGGTACAGACAGAACCATAGAATTTGATCTATATAACACTATATTATTAAAAGCAAACAGAACAGACCCTGATCAGACAGCTCTGATTGCAATGCTTACTTTCACTACCATGAGAAATTAGTGCAAAACTATTGTAACAATGTCTACGAGTAGATCCACGAAAATTACCATTGTACAGTATAATACCTCTTTAAATTGACCACCAATTTGGCAAAGCATGTCTAATTAAGCCTAAAAGTCAGGTGGTAATTATTTGCAGGTATAATAAGTTTAATTCTTTATGCCTTTGCAAACAGAGTAGACCCAGATCAGATTGCCCCTGCAGAAGATACTGTTCACCTTTTTGTTTGCCTTGTGATGATAATACATATTATTTCTAAGGTCTAAAACCCCCAAAAAGAATGCCCTTATAAGTTGAAAAATTACTGAGACAAGTTTTATTTGTTATTATAACAAATAAAACTGTCATCCCTGTAAGTTTTCAAAACTGGTGCGAAAAATTTACCGGGTATAGATTTAATCCAATTCAGTGTTCCGTAACAACAATTTATAATGATGATCTGTATCCACCTTATAAGTTCATTTTATTGATTGATTGACAAGGAAAATGTAAATTTGGTAACAAAAACTCATGAAAATAAATTGGTGCCGAATCGTCTAGGGTAAAATTTTGGGAGGGGCCGAGTTGACCATGGGGTCGAATCGTTTTGGGGCCGAATTGTCTAGGGGCCCGGTTAGTTTGGTGCCGAGTCGTCCAGAAACCTGTTGTGCGTCTATTTTGTTTGCAAAGACGTAAAAAGGCATATTTATGGAGGAAGGGGTTTAACTTAAAGTCTCAGGGATGAATAAGATAAAAACTTAATAGCGCAGGTGCTGCAGATCCTTCACCGCAAATCACGGCATTGTAATAACTCGGAAGATTCAAGATAATAAATCGTGTTCACGAAAGTCGTAGCATAGTTTAAACATATTTTATTTCATAATTCCAGAAATGGGGTTGGGCAACAAGTTCTTCCAATTTAGATATAGCCCTTCCCCTACAGTGAATGGAATAATATAGTACAAAGTAAAATGACAGTCACACAAATATACGCATATAAATTCAAAGGATCAGAGTGAGAGAGAGAGTGAGTAGGTGAGGGAAATATTGAAGTTTTAGAGAGAGAGATGGAGAGAGGGAGAGGGAGAGAATGAGAGAGAGAGAGAGAGAGAGGTGTTCAGTCTGCAGGGTAAACCAATGGAAATAGGAAAATGAAGTTGAAGGGACCTTTTCACACAAATATTATCCCTTTTCTTCATTGGCTATGTTACAACCGGTAAAGTTTTACAGGGACGATAAAAGAACTCAATTAAGGGAATTGGTAAGTAGCCAGTTAATGTCAATGTATTAAAGGAACTGTAAAAATATAAATATATATTGGATTATCAGTAACTGAATCTTTTCGACCTCAGTATATAATTTTGAACTGCTTCAAATAAAACACAATTTTGCTCGTAAGACATGGCCTTATCACCGAAAAGCAGTAGATCAGTATTTAATGGATGTAGTGCCTTTGTTTCATGAAATAGTTGTATTCGTTGAGCAGTATAAAGTCTGCACTTAAAGAAATAATGAGATGCGTTCTCTGGACTATTTTGACATGAGCAACATGGATCAAACCTAAGATGGTTGTGGTATAGATCTTCATTTAGATCACTACAGTTGTTCCTAATTCTGGCATGCATGATTGATAAATATCTGTTAAGACTAAAATAAAAATAACGAGGAATAGTAGAACAATCTGAAAATGCTTTAACTGAGTTTTTAAAACTAGATATTGATGTGCTTTGTCTTATATCAGTATCTAAATTATTCCACAATTTTACTGAGGATGGAATACATGATTTATTGAATATTGAGGTCCTGGTTTGGACAGATTCGAGATCGTTCCTGTTTTGAAGTTCATAATGTGTAATGTCTCTTATTTGTGGTGGAATCATATTTCTTATATATGATGGTACTGATTCTGTAAAGGCTTTGTACATGAAACAATATTTTTGTCTTTCCCTTCTTTTATGTAAAGACTCCCATCCGCATTCTCTATAGAGATTAGCTAGAGAAACAGATCTAGTTGGACCGGTAACTATTCGTGCAGCTTCATTCTGTATTTTTTCCAAAGACTCAGAGTCGTTTTGAGTACAGCCGTCCCAAACTATACCTGTACGAAAAATCCACACGGATTCCAGGCGGATTCCGGGCGGATTCCAGGCGGAAATGACACGGAATCTCAATATTCCACCCGGATTCCAGGCGGACACGGATTTTTTTGAGAATGTCCGTGTGGAAACTTAACAATCATAGTAACATTCCGTGTGGACAGGGTAAATGTCCGTACGGATTTTCTGCCATGTCCACCCGGAATTTCTTTCTCCACACGGAATTTTAATACTTGGACAGTTTGAGAACACGAAAATTTCATACTTTGATATAAAAAGCAGCAGGAACATTACTCCCACACGGATTTTTAATACTTGAACATTTTGAGAGCACGGAAACTTCATACTTTGATAAAAAAAAATAAAAAAAAAGTAACAATACACATGGACATTTCATACTTAGAATTTTTCAGTACTGGAAATATTTGACTCAGGAAAGTGTGAAATTTAATTGAGTCTTAAAGTTTGGTATAGTGGCAGAAATATAATTTATAAACAAGAGGGCCATGATGGCCCTTAATCCCTCACCTGTTTGTAACAGATTAATGATTTCAATGACAGATTGCATAATTTGAAAAATCTTTGTAGAAAACTATTAGATGATGCTACATACTAAATATAAAGAGTCTAGACCTTACAGATTTGGAGGAGAAAATATTTTAAAGATTTTCCTATGAAAAACTGTTAAGCCCCAGGGCGGGGCCATTTTTGATCCAGGGTTCATTATTTGAAAATCTTGGTAGAGGACTATTAGATAATACAACATACCAAATATCCAAGGTCTTTGCCTTACAAGTTCAGAGAAGACTTTAAAAGATTTTTAAGAGAAGAAGATTTTTTAAAACTTTCCTATGAAAAACTGACATGCCCCTGGGCGGGGCCATTTTCAACCCAGGGGAATAATTTGAACAATCTTGGTAGAAAACTATTAGATAGCGCTACATACCAAATAATAAAGGTCTCTGCCTTACAGTTTTGGAGAAGAAGATTCTTAAAGCTTTTCATATGAAAAACTGATAAGCCCCAGGGCGGGGCCATTTTTTACCCTGGGGTAATAATTTTAATAATCTTGGTAGAAAACCATTAGATGATGCTACATACCAAATATCAAGGGCCTAGACCTTACAGTTCTGGTGGAGAAGATTTTTAAAGATTTTCCTATGATAAATTGATAAGCCCTTGGGCGGGGCCATTTTTGGTCCGGGGGTCATAATTTGAACAATCTTAGTTGAGGACCATTAGATGAAGCTACATACCAAATACTAAAGGTCTATTCCTTACATTTTCAGAGAAGAAGATTTTTAAAGATTTTCCAATGAAAAACTGGTAAGCCCCGGGGTGGAGCCATTTTTGGCCCAGGGGTCATAATTTGAACAATATTAGTAGAGGATCATTAGATGATGCTACATACCAAATAACAAAGGTCTATGCCTTACATTTTCAGAGAAGACGATTTTTAAAGATTTTCCTATGAAAAACTGATAAGCCCTGGGGCGGGGCGAATTTTGGCCCAGGGGTCATAAATTGAACAATCTTAGTAAAGGACCATTAGATCATGCTACATACCAAATATAAAAGGCCTATGCCTTACAGTTTCAGAGAAGATGATTTTTAAAGATTTTCCTATGAAAAACTGATAAGCCCTGGGGCGGGGCCATTTTTGTCCTGGGGGTCATAATTTGAACAATCTTAGTTAAGGACCATTAGATGATGCTACATACCAAATACTAAAGGTCTATTCCTTACATTTTCAGAGAAGACGATTTTAAAGATTTTCCAATGAAAAAATTATAAGCCCCGGGGTGGAGCCATTTTTGGCCCAGGGGTCATAATTTGAACAATCTTAGTAGAGGATCATTAGATGATGCTACATACCAAATAACAAAGGTCTATGCCTTACATTTTCAGAGAAGACGATTTTTAAAGATTTTCCTATGAAAAACTGATAAGCCCTGGGGCGGGGCGAATTTTGGCCCAGGGGTCATAATTTGAACAATCTTAGTAAATATAAAAGGCCTATGCCTTACAGTTTCAGAGAAGATGATTTTTAAAGATTTTCCTATGAAAAACTGATAAGCCCAGGGGCGGGGCCATTTTTGTCCTGGGGGTCATAATTTGAACAATCTTAGTAGAGGACCATTAGATGATGCTACACACCAAATACCAAAGGTCTATGCCTTACAGTTTCAGAGAAGAAGATTTTTAAAGATTTTCCTATGAAAACTGATAAGCCCCGGGGCAGGGCCATTTTCGGCACAGTGGTCATCATTTGAACAATATTAGTAGAGGACCATTAGATCATGCTACATACCAAATATCAAAGGTCTATGCCTTACAGTTTCAGGGGGTTAAAAATGCATGTGTACACACAGTCCTTTGATAATAGTGTTCTGGGTGTGACGAATTGAAGGTCGCTAGGTGCAAGCTGTGCGTGAATTTAGGTTGTGCCTACGCAAAGATATAGTCCCTCGAAATTTATTCCATTTTGTTCGAAAAATTATCATTTTTTCAAAATGCACCATCTACCATACGAAAAAGCACTTTAAGCCTTATTTTGATGTATATATCATATCTCGGAAACAATTTAAACCATTATTGCACCCGGTCGTAAATATTCAAATTTTCGGAGTCACATGTTACTCCGAACCGGCGCCATTTTGAATGTTTCAAAGCATGCTCGTTTCTCTCGATGAAGAAAATCGACTCGATTTGAATGAAAACATCCACCATATGCTACAAAAAGTACATGCAAGAATGAATGGTGAGTATCAGTATATAAAATACCACTTATTGTTATTTTTTTCAGTCGGAAGTTTGAATTATTGACGAAAGTCGATGGCTTAAAGTTAACCCGGTCTCAAGTTTAGAAGTTAGACACTCGTCTGGAAATTGTATCTCAAACAGTCAAAATTAATACAAGCATTTATTAAATCGTGCACTTGTATAAAGTTTCAGCGTACTTTTCTTCTTCACAACCAAACCATATGCATCAACAGGACCGCTCACGTACAACATCAACAAGACATCAGGTCGTTTCGGACCCAATCCGTTTCGGCCTTGGTAGAATCGGACAAAATTCGGTCCAAAAACGATCTAGGCATACACAGAATTTATTCAGCACTTTGCGAGATTTTATTAAAAGCATTTTTATGAAAATTTCTTTAGGAAAATGTAATTACATGCAGTGTTCACGAATAATATTTTAATAAATTGGTTGTTTGGGCTAATGCAAACAGGATTGACCAATGTTAGCAGACACAGTTTCATCAAGATTTACACTTTTGAAACAGACTTACAGTACACTTTGCACACATGTAGTCCTTTTTAGTAACTTGTGCTTATTGGATAATGTTTAATTTTAAGGCTGACAGTACAGATGTTGAGACTAATCTGCTACCAGGATATCGTGTAAAGATCTGTCAGCTGGACATCAAAAGGAAGTGACACTGCACTAACTCGCCTGTTATGCAGTTTACTTCTCAGATGAAGTAATGTCTAGGAGCTCTGCCAAAGGAGAAGCCAGCCCTGGATGGAAGGAGTGTTAACGGCATAAGTAAGTGAAAACAGCATTCTGAGTGATTGGTACTGTGCATGTAACTCAATATTTAATTCACATGTGTTTTAATGCATCTGATAAAGATCCTGATTTAAAAAAATAAATAAAAAAAAATTAATACAAATATGAACTATACACCAATACACAATAAGATGGGCACAACAAATAATTTACTTAAAATACCAGTGGGTATAGCAGCAATAAATCATTAATTTGAGGATGAATCAAATCATTAGGCCTTGAATTATATGTGATAAATTCTGAAGGGTGAATCCCAAAAGCAAAAATAGCAACACAAAAAGAGAAAATTGCAGACTCTGTTTTATTGAGTCTATTCATGAGCAGTAATTGAAAGTGCAACACTGCTCACGCCTCCTAGCACCGGCTTAAGCGGTATTCAATTTTCAGAACAAGAAGTACTGAAATTCATGATCTTGAAGGATCAGAAGGTATAACAACACTGAGAATGAATGCAACAACATTTAAATATTGTATGACAGGACTTTCATTCTAAGCTGAATATCCCTCACACAAGCCTGTAGGATTCAAACAATTGCTGCTAAATTATTGCCGTTATTCTGTACATCTATAGCAGTAGAACTTAACTTTACTGTGGAATAACTTTACTGTGGAATAAAGACTCAGTAACTGCTTTTACACGTAACTGTTAATCTTTTACTTGTTTTCCATTAATAGAATACAATATTCTGTCAAGCAAATTATTGAGTACACCCAAATTAGATTGCTCCTTCAGAGCTTCTTTATCTGTATCTACACTGTTTTCAAAGATAAATATATCAGGTACAATTTTTAAAAAATCCAATATTGCTATATATATCCGAGTGTCAAATGCCTTGGATAGAGATAAGGTGCAGGGTGCACATCTAGATCCAAGATTGTTTGCAAATTTCTTCCACAGTCTTTTAAATTCACATCAGGTGGGGAAAGAATTTAAATATATACAATATTCTCTTTTTTTCTTACATTTCAGAATATGTGCAAGAGAAATGCAATACTCCGGAGAAAGACATCATCTAGACAATCACCAAAAGTGTGCTGATGCTTGGGTTTCCATGAAACCCAGACATAAATAAAAGAAAATTTGACCATATGACACAAATGCCCAGGCCAGGTTTTTCTAAATTGCATTTTTTTTTTACAAAAAAAATGTCACTAACAATCACCAAAATTCAATCAATTGTCGGCGAACAGGAAGTTGATGAAAGACAGACCTGAAATGGGGAGACAGGGTACAACTCACTATGGTTATACTTCAAACCAAATATCAAATCATTCCAGCTTACACAAGGCAAGAAATCTTTGACGATTTCTTTTGTCATCAAACAATCACCAAAATTCAATGAAAGTGTCGACAAACAGGAAGTTGATGAACGACAGACGTGAAAAGGGGAGACACTGTACAATTCACCATGATTATGCTTCAGAACAAATATCGAACTATTCCAGCTTACAAGTGAAGAAGTCCTTGACAAAACAGATGGACAAGGGTAAAACTTAATGCCCTAAAGGCGGGGGCATAAAAATGATAACACTGCTGCTTATAGTAAATTGAACACTTTATTTGGCTAGTTACTTATATTGTGGATAAACAGTACTTTTCATTTTATGATGAACATTTTACCTACCAAGGCTTTTTAGCTCACCAGAGCACAAAGTGCTCAGGGTGAGCTTTTGTGATCGCCCGATGTCTGTCGTCTGTCGGCGTTTGTCGTGAGTCTTGCGTCGTCAACAATTTGAACCTTTTAAAGTCTTCTCCTCTGAATCTACAGGGTTCTCAGCTTTCATCTTTGGCACATAGCATCACCTATAGGTCTTCTACAAAAGTTATATAAATTATGTCCCTGGAGTCAAAATTGGCCCCGCTACGGTCCCAGGGGTGGCCAGTTTTCTCTAGCTGACTGTTGTTTTCTGTACAAGTAGCAGAATGCTGGGCTCACTTAGGTTAGGCATGGGGAAAACTTCAAAAAACTTCTTGTCAAAAACTGCATGTCACAGAGCTTAGATATTTGGTGTATAGATTTACTTAGTATACCTTATTGACAGTGGTTAATATCATAGTTCTGAGGTTAAAATTGGCCCTGCCCTGTTGGTTATACTTTAAAATTTACTTTTACGCTATAAAGGTTCCTCTGAGCTAGCACTCCATCTGTGTTACGCAATCACTTGAGAGGGCAAGTTCCTGGTCAAAACTCTATGAAGTTGTCTGCTTCAGAATTAGTGTCTGTTTGTTCACACTGTTTTTAACCCATTCCCTCATAGGCTATTTTCCTGTTTCTTGGAAAATTTCAGAATTGTGTAGATTTGAAACCTACTCCTATAGAACAAATGCTCTATTTATCACAAAGGCTTTTTTCAGATCCTACCTCTTTGAATAAATCTACTGATAAGGAGCATTAATCAGAGAAAAGGAAAATTCAGAATTGTGTAGATTTGAAACCATTGTGATAAATAGAACATTTACTCCTATGGAGCAAATGCTCTATTTATCACAAAGGCTTTTTTCAGATCCTACCTCTTTGAATAAATCTACTGATAAGGAGCATTAATTTTAGAAAAGGAAAATTTCAGAATTGTGTAGATTTGAAACCATTGTGATAAATAGAACATTTACTCCTATTGAGCTTTTGCTCTATTTATCATAATGGTTAGCAAATGCTCTTAGGATAAATCTTCTGATAAGGAGCATTAATTAGAGAAAAGGAAAATTTCAAAATTGTGTAGATTTCAAACCATTGTGATAAATAGAGCATTTGCTCTATAGGAGTAAATTAACTCATATACAAACCACATATAAAGTTATATACCTGTATGCTTCAGATCTGAATCCATACTGTGTGCTAATTTCGGTCAAGTCATGCTAAGCAGTGATTGGGTTGTCATCTATTAGAAATGTTTTCTGCTTATTCAAAGAGGTAAATCTGGGTCTACTCTGTTTGCAAATGCGTGAAAACATGTTTATATGAGGGAAAGGGTTAATTAGAGGAAAGGAAAATTTCAGAATTGTGTAGATTTGAAACCATTGTGATAAATAGTGCATTTACTCCTATGGAGCAAATGCTCTATTTATCACAAAGGCTTTTTTCAAATCCTACCTCTTTGAATCAATCTACTGATAAGGAGAATTAATTAGAGACAATGAAAATATCAGAATGGTGTGGATTTGAAACCATTGTGATAAATAGAGCATTTACTCCTATGGAGCAAATGCTCTGTTTATCACAATGGTTTCATAAAGTGACTGTTACAGAGGCGTAGAACAAAGGCTTTTTTCAGATCCCACCTTTTTGAATAAATCTTCTGATAAGGAGCATTAATTAGAGAAAAGGAAAATTTCAAAATTGTGTAGATTTGAAACCATTGTAATAAATAGAGCATTTGCACCATAGGAGTAAATTTACTCATATACAAACGACATATAAAGTTACATACCGGTATGCGTCTGATCAGAATCCAAACTGTGTGCTAATTTCAGTCAAGTCATGCTAAGCAGTAATAGGGTTGTCATCTGTTAGAAATTTTGTCTTTTATTCAAAGAGGTAAATCTGGGTCTACTTTGTTTGCAAACACGTGAAAACACATTTATATGAGGGAAAGGGTTAATTAGAACAAGAGATGTCACAGTCACGTGACAAATGCCCCCAAAAATTATACCCTGTGACCTTGACCTTTGACCCATGGACCAGGGAGTTGACACATCGTCTTTGTGTGGTGAACATTTGTGCCAGGTTCCTTTGAAATCCATTCACAGATAAACAAGTAATTGTACCCTGTGACCTTGACCTTTGACATATGGACCAGGGAGCTGAACGCGACACATCGTCTTTGTCTGGTGAACATCTGTGCCAAGTTATATTGAAATCCATTGACAGATAAAGATGTTACAGACCGGACACGAAATTTGTGACAAAGTGATTGTACCCTGTGATCTTGACCTTTGACATATGGACCAGCGAGTTGAAAGCGACACATCATCTTTTGTGTGGTGAACATTTGTGCCAAATTATATTGAAATCCATTGATACATAAAGAAGTTACAGACCGGACACGAAATTTGTGACAAAGTAATTGTACCCTGTGACCTTGACCTTTGACCTATGGACCTGGGAGTTGAAAGCGACACATCATCTTTGTGCGGTTAACATTTGTGCAAAATTATATTGAAATCCATTGATAGATAAAGAAGTTACAGGCCAAACACAAAATTTGTTACAAAGTAATTGTACCCTGTGACCTTGACCTTTGACCCATTGACCTGGGAGTTGAACGCGACACATTGTCTTTGTGTGGTGAACATTTGTGCCAAGTTATATTGAAATCCATTGATAGATGAAGAAGTTACAGACCGGACACGAAATTTGTGACAAAGTAATTGTACCCTGTGACCTTGACCTTTGACCCATGGACCAGAGAGTTGAACGCGACACATCGTCTTTGTGTGGTGAACATTTGTGGCAAGTTATATTGAAATCCATTGATAGATGAAGAAGTTACAGACCGGACACGAAATTTGTGACAAAGTAATTGTACCCTGTGACCTTGACCTTTGACCCATGGACCTGGGAGTTGACCCCGACACATCGTCTTTGTGTGGTGAAGATTTGTGGCAAGTTATATTGAAATCCATTGATAGATGAAGAAGTTACAGACCGGACACGAACTTTGTGACAAAGTAATTGTACCCTGTGACCTTGACCTTTGACCCATGGACCTGGAAGTTGAACGCGACACATCGTCTCTGTCTGGTGAACATTTGTGGCAAGTTATATTGAAATCCATTGATAGATGAAGAAGTTACAGGCCGGACACGAATTTGTGACAAAGTAATTGTACCCTGTGACCTTGACCTTTGACCCATGGACATGGGAGTTGAACGCGACACATCGTCTTTGTGTGGTGAACATTTGTGCCAAGTTATATTGAAATCCATTGACAGATGAAGAAGTAACAGACCGGACACGAAATTTGTGACAAAGTAATTGTACCCTGTGACCTTGACCTTTGACCCATTGACCTGGGAGTTGAACGCGACACATCGTCTCTGTCTGGTGAACATTTGTGGCAAGTTATATTGAAATCCATTGATAGATGAAGAAGTTACAGACCGGACACGAATTCCGGACGGAAGGACAGACGGACAGACGGACGGACAGACAGACGGACGGACGGACGGACAGACGGACAGACGGAAGGACGGACAATGCGATTACTATATGCCCGCCTTTGGGGGCATAAAAAAGGAAAATTTCAGAATTGTGTAGATTTGAAACCATTGTGATAAATAGAGCATTTACTCCTATGGAGCAAATGCTCTATTTATCACAATGGTTTAATTAAGTGACTATTACAGAGGCGTAGAAAGGCGTTTTTATGGAGGAAAGAGTATTCTATTAGCCGGCAGAGCACAACCTGGTCAGACAGCTCCTATATAAACCATCTGATATGGGTCTGTTCTGTTTGCAAATGCATCAAATCACATTTATATGAAGGAAAGGGTTTTAAAGGTCCAAAAGTTTATTTAAGATTGACTGCTTCCTGGCCCTTTTCAACAGAATTAAGACCAACAGGTATGGCACAGAGTTTGGATCCAAAAAGGGTCAAATAACACCCCACAAAACAGGTGTCCAGTTTTGTTTAGAAACATACATGTAGTTAAAACTTTAAAAATCTTTCCCTCTGGTGAGCGATTTCAGGGCCATCATGGCCCTCTTGTTTATTTATACATAATGTGCATAAATTTTAAAATTTGTGTATTTGATGGCGAAATTCAAGTGATTATTTCATGTTGCTAACAGCCAATATCTCAATATTAAGGTTTACAAATAAAAAAATTATTAAATGCTGATCTAAGAGACTGATAATAATTAACCCTCTCCCTAATAATCCAGCATTTTCTCATATGGGCAGACATAGAAGACCAGACAGCTGTCTGAGTCTGTTCTGTCTGCTTATAAATTTTCATAGATCATTGCATGCAGTTCCTTTTTTCACCAAAACTTTACTTTAAAAACATACACCCCCCCAAAAAAAAAATAAAAAAAATAAAAAATAAATTATGACTGAATATTCATGAAACAACTAATAATTTATGAAAAAATCCATACGGAATTTCAAAAATCCGCCTGGACATATTCAAATTCCGCCCGGATTTTTTTTTTAATTCCGCCTGGACATTCTAAAATTCCATATGGATTTTTAAAAAATTCCGTCCGGTCTTTTTCAGATTCCATGTGGAATTTTTACAATTCCGCCTGGATTTTTTTAAAATTCCACACGGATTTTTAAAAAATTCCGCCCGGACATTTTCAGATTCCGCCTGGAATTTTTACAATTCCGCCTGGATTTCTTGAAACAACATTTCAAATTCCGCCCGGATTTTTAAAAATTCCGCCCGGACTAGGTCACATGACCCGGACTAATTTAAATATTTCGTGTGATATTCCGTCTAAATGTTACTAAAAATAGCAATCCGTGTCAACTGAGCTGTTTTCACACGGACAATTTAGTCCGCCTGGAAAATCACTGTTTTTTCCTGGCGGATTCCGCCTGGAAGTTTTCGTACAGGTAGCAGCATATTCCAATATTGGTCTAATATATGATAAAAATATTTGGTTTAAAGCGACTCTTGAGAGGGTAAATTTTAGTTTTCTCATGATGTTTAGAGTTTTGGAAGCAGTACTCAAAATATTTTCAATGTGGACTGACCACTGGCCATTATGTTTAAGTGTTAACCCTAAATGTTTATGACAGTCTACAAAATTTATGTTAGTGTTCTCAAAAACCAGTCTTGGATTAGTAGCATCCTTTTTTAGAGAGAAAAGTATAGCTTCTGTTTTGTCAGGATTGAATTTGACAAGCCATTGCTTTGACCAAACAGAAATTTGCTGTAGGTCATGATTCAGCATCCCTTCAATATCTTGAACATTAGAAGCTGAACAAAATAGGGAGCTGTCATCCGCATACAGTCTTGTAAGACTTAGGAGTGAATCAGTTATATCATTGACGTAAATGAGAAAAAATAGCGGACCTAGAACAGAGCCCTGAGGCACACCTGCAGAAATAGATTGTAAAGTAGATGTTCCTGACTGAAGAACAACTTTCTGTTGTCTATTCTGCAAATAATTAGCAATCCAGTCAATAAGTTTACCATCAATGCCATTTTCATAAAGCTTAAATAAAAGGCCTTTGTGCCACACCCTGTCAAAGGCTTTAGAAATGTCACAAAAAAACCATACAAGAAAATTGGTTATTTTCAAACCCTTGACAAATATGGTGGTAGATATCAATCAATTGGTATACAGTTGAATGATTTGGTAGAAAACCTGACTGGTATTTATATAAGACATTGTTATCAAGTAAGAAATTATAAATGTTTTTAAACACAAGTCTTTCAAACATGCTATCCTGCTGCTCCAAATTGATACTTATTGTGGAATTATGTTTTTCTAATCGACGAATTGTTTGTATAAGGATGAAATTATGTATTTGTCTGATCTTTGTATTATTTCTTGGGTTGATTTTGTTTTTGCCCTAGTTTGTTTTCCTCTGACTTTACTTTATTTTTTTACCTTTATTATGTGAAATGTACATATGGTTGTATTTTGGAATCTACACTGCTGTCTAGATAGGATGCAGTAACAAGTATGCCTAAGGTGGTATTAGATTTCACAGCAAACATGTTTTCAGAAAGCAAAAAGTGTATGCCTTCATTATATTTTAATAGCTGTACTATGATATACTGAAGCAGTTATACCCAGCTTAACCGTTTGCTCCTTACATATCTTACATGGACTTACTTGTCGTAGAGAAATGAGACAAAACAGCTCCTAGTAGAGCTGTTGGACCTGGGTCTACTCTGCTTGCTCGTGCTGATTATAGAATATTAACCCTTTCCTCCAAAGGTAAATTTTTCTGTGCCTTTGCAGGGAAGACCCAGATCAGACGACTCCTACAGGAGCTGGCTGATCAGGGTCTGCCAATTGTCTGCCGATGATATAACAAAGATATGAGTTTATAGTCTCTACCATTGTCCAAATATCATGTGTTCAGTTGACGTATTATAATTTATAATTTATACTGATTGTTATTCATGGTATCAATATTTCTAGCATGACTCAATATTTCTAGCATGACTCAATATTTCTAGCATGACTCAATATTTCTGGCATGACTATTCAATGTTTTCATGGAGCAAATGGTTAAGTACGTGTAATTGTAAGTACTTGTTGATACTCAATTTGATGGAAAGTTATTATTAATGGAGCAAATTTAAGGTTAAGATTACTATACAGCTAAAGTTTGTTTTTATTTTGATACTACATGTAATATGACTTTTCGGACTCTAGTCCTTATGGCTAAAGTACCTCTCTAAAATTTATATTTAAAAGAAAAAATGGTGAATTTGTGGAAAATTAGTCAAATTTATACTTACTTTTTTTTCTAAATAGCATATTGTATTTGACAATATTTA
The DNA here is from genome assembly GCA_963576725.1 of Azorinus chamasolen. Taxonomy (NCBI): domain Eukaryota; kingdom Metazoa; phylum Mollusca; class Bivalvia; order Cardiida; family Solecurtidae; genus Azorinus; species Azorinus chamasolen. Next base: position 64,613,651 of record OY755247.1, on the reverse strand, counting down.
ATTTCCTGAGTTGCCTCCCTTTGACTGTTACCAAACTACTCGTTACTGATGTCTCTTTTCTTACTATATCTTTTGCTTATTCATCTTTCATCTATCCTTTTCCTTTTCTCTTTCTGTCCTTTTGTCTCAGGTGTTTCAGGCTGTTGGCTGTGCGATGTTGTGGTTTCAGTGGCTGACCATCAAGCTGGCATTAAGCTGTATCCTTATGGGTAACGACTTGACTTCTTGGAGGGCGGCCATTGGAACCCATCATGGCAGAGGGTACAGTTACAGAAAAAGGGCCCAGTTCAAGGTAAATCTATTCACAACTATATATTTGATCTTAGTGTTAAGGTACTGCTGGGCATGAAAAATTACTTTTGTGATAATTTTATTCCAAACAAGACCATGTCTCTTCAAATTTTAACTGTTCTACTGTTACTACTACTTAAAGCTGGGGACATTGAGTCAAATCCAGGACCTCCTACCACCTCAAACTCACTATCTATTTTCCATTGTAACATTAGAAGTATTCGGAATAAATTGGAGTACTTAAAAGATAACTTTTTAGATTTTGACATCTTATGCTTTACTGAAACACATCTTGATTCAGTTGTCACTAATGCAAATATTGAGTTTAGCTCGAAATTTAGCAGTCCGTATCGAAAGGACAGAAATAATCATGGTAGAGGAATATTGGTGTACCTTAACGAAAACATTTTGCATTCCAGAATGGAAGAACTTGAGGTATTTTGCACGCATTTTGCAGAACTATAAATAGAAGACAATGATAACCTAAGCGTTAATGTTTGTATGTATATGTACTTACGATTTTCAAGCTCATCCAAAATGCGTGTCTGGTAAACAAATTCTGCGTAAAGTTTTCATTCTTCTACTCGATTTGCAAACTCCTCACAGTGATCTCCCTTGTCACCACGCGTGCGGTCTATTAGGGGAGATAACTGCGTTGGAGGTTGCGTTCCCCCTATGGGGAAAAGTCACGTGATATTCAAAATGGCGGCGATCAATTAATAAAAAAATGATTCGTGTATAAGTGTGCATAAATACCCCAATATTATTAATATTGCCTAATTTGAAAAATATTCGTCATATTTGTTGAAGAAATGATCAAACACAGTAACTGCTTGTCTTAAAAAACGGTCCACGATAGTACTTTTTGTAATAAATTGAGCTGATTACCTAACTACATTACACATCTGAGTAAATCGTTTTGTGAGGACCGGCTGATTTGCTCTCGCTGGTCCGGTAGAACTGGTGTCTGTGTAAACACAGACCCCAATTACTTATACGTCAAACACAGTAAAATTTGGCGTTCATATCAGCATTATATTCAATGAGAAGAACTTTCCTACACCGATCTTACACGAAAATGTGGTTTTTCAAGAAGTCAAACTGGCCACGTGAATATACAACAGCTGTGTTATTTCAATGGACGGGCGGAACATTGTGATGGTTTTCCGATGGATCTCGAACAAGGTTGAATAGTTCGCTTTCGTCAACGGCCAATCAAAACGTGCATAACAAGAAGTCACGTGACATGACTTCCTCGACTTGAAATGAAAGTAAAAGTTGCTGACATGAGAGGAACATGTAAAAACACAGAAAGGACGGTAAAACCTCGTTTTACTGTATGATCGCAGTACGAAAGGTCATTTTATTGAATATAATACTGATATGAACACCAAATTTTATTGTGTTTGACGTATAAGTAATCGTTTCAAGGCTGTCAGTGGTTCGCACTCGGGGACGCGGTCGTGTCCGAATAACTTATTTTGGCCATTTTGCTCCTGTTTCTGATGCCGTGTTAAGTTTATTCCTAATTTGACCGGGAAAATCTTTGCATATTCGAATAAAACAATGTCTTTGCTTACGGAATAGCTTTTTATCTGATCGAAATCGGTGCATTTCTTGCAGAACGAATGGTTTAAAGTAGAGGAGTGGGTAATTTGGACTTTTGAAGTCGGATCTCTTCTTTCTATATATCAAAATGAAAGTAAAAGTTGCTGACAAGAGAGGAACATGTTAAAACAGAGAGGATAGTAAAATCACGTTTTCGTGTATGATCGCAATAAGAAAGTTCTTTTTATTGAATAAAATGCTGATATTAATGACAAATTGTTATTGTGTTTGACGTATAAATAATCGTTTCAAGGCTGTCAGCATGACCTTTGGAAAATACTTTGGGAAGCGATTAGTGCAGACCCTGATGTAACAACTCCCCAAGGAACCCTATCAGGGTCGGATGTGTTTGTCTCTGTCCATTTTATGAAAAACATGAGCAAGCATGGGTTAACTCTTATCCTCTATTTCGAGGTATGATAAAAAAAGTTCTCTGTCCCATTTCACTCGATTGGTAGTTTCTAAAAAACGAATTGGAACAAATAGAATATTGAAACAGCTCGAAGTTTAACCCTTTGATTGCAAGAAACGAGTTGATCGCCATTTTTCAAACAATATAGACCCAGATCGGGGAACCCTCTTATTTAGGGTCTTCAATGTTGTCTTTCAAGCTCCTCTCTCAAATTATACCCTTTCATACGGAATACTCTCACTGTGGTGCAAGCTGTACGGTCGCGAATGTTTAGACTTTTCTAAGATGGCGGACGAACAGGAGGCTGAAAGGTAAGCATCACATTTTTACACTGTTTAAACTATGTAGATTTTTCTTTCAGTCATTTAATTGGTGCCATAACACAGAATTATAACGCCCGTCAACAGCGGCGTACCCCTTATGATTCATGTCTGTGTGTAAGGCTCAAAATCTTCCGTAAACTTTGCAGAAACTGAAAGTCAGAAATCGAATCGAGAAGGAGGTCATATTTTGCCTCATTGTAAGCTTACCAACTACGCTAAACATTTTCTAACACTGTGGATATATGCATCTGAGCCCGATATTAACGTTGAGTTACCTAGTTTGTGGCACAGATCTACATTTTGTCTTTTGAAGACGTTTGAAAATAATGTCGAGTGTACGGTTTAGCCATTAGAGGTAAAAGTGCACTGTACGGTTTAGACCCGATGTTTTTTGTACGGTTTAGCCGCGATTTTCTTTCGAAAAACTGTACGGTTTAGACACAAAACAAATGCTACCATTTGAATCTGCGCCGTAGGTCTAGATAGTATAATCCCAACTATTTATTATGGATCTTCCTTCATGCAATGCATGTTTGTGATTATGACAACATATCACAAACAATTAGGATCGAGATCAGAAGCACAGTATATAATTGGTTTAAACGTATTTTATTTTTAAATATTTGCATGAATATTGTAATGATAACACAAAGGAAAAGACACGGATGGAAACGAAAACAAAACTGCTTATTGTGAAAGATACTTCAGAATAAAAGAATAAATAAATAAATAAAAGAAAGAAACAAAAAAAGGAAACGAAAAGCTTGACACATATATGTAGAGAGGTCTAGGATTCTGAGCAGTACAAGCACATTCGAAAGAAGGTGAGTGTTACCGAGTTTATTAGAATCGTTTTGAGGTTTGCATAAACCGATGTACAGCTTCGTCTATAATGATTTAAAAGAGGATCACCAAACAGAAAGACAGACAGGGACGGAGTAGTGAATCTGGCAACATCATCAAAAAGTTGTTTTCCTTCGTTGGTATATTTGCAACAGCTTAAGAAGAAGTGCGATACGTTCTCAACGAGGCCACATGTACACAAGGCAGTGTCAGATATGTTCTTTGAGAATAGGTCATGGTTCAAGGAACTGCAGTTTGTACGAAGCTTCTTGTGCAGGAGCTGCTGTTTTCTGACGCCGTAATAAAATGTTTGGGAACAGTTAGCAGATTGATATTCAAAGACGTTTTGAATGCGTTTAGAGTAGAAGTGTTCCATTCCTGTATTGTTGCAGGGAGGAAAGAGTTGCTATAATGGGTTGTGCGAAAGGCCAGAGGTTGAATATCACTAGCGTTTCTTAATCTTAAATTGCATCGAGAAACACTTCCAGCCACTTCAGGTACCAGTTCTGTGAGATATTTTGGAGTTAAATGAAACACCATTTTATAAAAGAGAATAAGTATGTGTTTTACGTCTGGTTTCAAGGGTTCCATCCAACTTCATGCAATAATTTACCAACAGAAACCAATTTAGTTGTCCCAGTTACTATTCGGGTAGCTTCATATGGATTTTTTTCAAAACTGTTAGATTCTCTGGGATTACAGTTATCAAATATAGTATCATCGTATTTTAAAATAGGTATCACGAAATATACGTAGATTGCTTCAAGGGAATATCTGTCCGAAGTGAATTTGAGTTTTCGCATGACATTTATTCTTGTCCATGCCTTAGTATCGATATAATCGATATGACAGTGCCATGTTAGATCACGTGAGAGATGAACGCCAATGTGCTTATGTGAATCTACTTCATGAATTTGATGGTCTTGCATATATACGGATGAGACATATTTCTCGAGATTATTAACGACTCAGTCTTCTTAGGATTGAATTCAACTAGACATTTCTCTGCCTTTTTAATATATTATTATTGATATTTGTTGTCATATGTACGGGAGTAATACCTATACTAAACAAGCTAGTGTCGTAAGCAAACGAACGAATGTTCCATCCAATGTCGCTAACAATATCATTTATAAAAACAAGAAATAACAAGAGATGTTTGTAAAACATGTATACCCCCAGACCCCCTGACCTTTGATCTAGTGACCTCAACTATAGAGGTCATCTAGCGGTCATGACTAATCACCACAGCAACTTTGAAAATCCTAAGCCAAACCACTGATCATTTATTGATTTGAAAACATTTCACAAGTTAAGGTCATGGTGACCTTGACCTTTGACCTAGTGACCTCAACAACTATAGGGGTCATCTAGTGGTCATGACCAACTACCACAGCAAGTTTGAAGATCCCGAACCAAACCATTGAGCAGTTATTAATTGGAAACTATTTCATCAGTTAAGGTCATGATGACCTTGACCTTTGACCTAGTGGCCTCAAAATCAATAGGGGTCATCTAGTTGGCATGACCAACCACCACAGCAAGTTTGAAGATCCTAAGCCAAACCCTTGAGCAGTTATTGATTGGAAACCATTTCACCAGTTAAGGTCATGGTGACCTTGACCTTTGACCTAGTGACCTCAAAAACAATAGGGGTTATCTATTGGTCATGACCAACTACCACAGCAAGTTTGAAGATCCTAAGCAAAATCATTGAGCAGTTATTGATCGGAAACCATTTCACCAGTTAAGGTCATGGTGACCTTGACCTTTGACCTAGTGACCTAAAAAACGACAGGGCTCATCTAGTTGTCATGACCAACCACCTAAGCAAATTTGAAGATCATAAGCCAAACCCTTGAGCAGTTATTGATCAGAAACCATTTAATAAATTTAAGGTCATGGTGACCTTGACCTTTGACCTAGTGACCTCAAAAACAATAGGGGTCATCCAGTTGTCATGACCAACTACCACAGCAAGTTTGAAGATTCTAAGCCAAACCCTTGAGCAGTTATTGATTGGAAACCATTTAACCAGTTAATAGCATTGTGACCTTGACCTTTGACCTAGTGACCTAAAAATCAATAGGGATCATCTAGTGGTCATTACCAACCACCACAGCAAATTTGAAGATCCTTAGCCAAACCCTTGAGCAGTTATTGATCTGAAACCATTTCACCAGTTATGGTCATGGTGACCTTGACCTTTGACCTAGTGACCTAAAAAACAATAGGACTCATCTATTTGTCATGACCAACCACCTAAGCAAATTAGAAGATCCTAAGTCAAACCCTTGAGCAGTTATTGATCAGAAACCATTTTACCAGTTCAGGTCATGGTGACCTTGACCTTTGACCTAAAAAACAATAGTGGTCATCCAGTGGTCATGACCAACCACCACAGCAAGTTTGAAGATTCTAAGCTAAACCGTTGAGCAGTTATTGATCGGAAACCATTTAAACAGTTAAGGTCATGGTGACCTTGACCTTTGACCTAGTGACCTCAAAATCAATAGGGGTCATCTAGTGGTCATGACCAACCACCACAGCAAGTTTGAAGAAACCAAGCCAAACCCTAAAGCAGTTATTGATCAGAAACTATTTTACCATTTTAGGTCATGGTGACCTTGACCTTTGACCTAGTGACCTCAAAAACAATAGGGGTCATCTACTTGTCATGACCAACCACCACAGCAAGTTTAAAGATTCTAGGCCAAGTCGTTTATTAGTTATCATTCGGAAACCATCGATCTACCGACCGACCGACCGACCGACCGACAGACCGACCGACCGACCGACCGACCGACCGACCGACATGTGCAAAGCAATATACCCCCATTTTTTCAAAAGGGGGGTATAACAATGGACCTAATATATATCCTTGTGGAACACCAGCTTCATAGTATTCCAGTCAGAGAAGGTACCAGGTAAAATTACACGTTGCATTCCTTCAGTAAGATAACTGGAAAACCAGAATAGAATTATGGGTAGAACATGACCTTGATATATACTGGTTATTAAACATTTAAGGACAATGTTTTACTTTAAAAATTGAAGTGAATTGATTTTTAAGTTTAACTAACATGTTTTTGACATGCCGGCAATTCATTTAGCGAACATAATGGTTAATCTGTATCATCTGTAAGAAAAAAGAACCTACCCTCGGATTATGTTTACAGGCATTTAGTTGAGTTGATGTAATTTAGCACTTGGTCGATATCTCGTCAGTTTCGCGTTGACGGATCTGGGCTGAGTCTGTATGGAATGTCTAAATGCCATTTCGTAGGGCATACATGTATTTTAAAAGGGACATAAAAATAACCGTGAAATGATTATATAACAGAAAAGGATAACAAGTTAATGAAAAAAACATACATGCGTATATTTATTGGACCAAATAAATTGCCAAGTCTAAAATCTTCGTCAATATCTTGAATTTCAATGGTTTGCATTTCACTATTTAGAATTATTTTGCTTGTTTATTTCAAAACGTCTGGTATTACATTAAAAGTTAATGTACGTTGCCCCAATTTTCCCGATATATATGACTTTCTTCTAATTTTCATTGGATTTCTCGGATTGGCATCTACACAGTGGCTGATGGTTTCCTTTGTCTCGCAATAGTAACAGGCAAATAATCTGAAAAGATAAGTAAAGTAATGTAAAGTACCAGTACAAAGTAAAAAAATATATATGTTATATGTTACAAAGTGCTTGACTTAATTTCAGACGCTCTGTATTTGCAATAGGACTGAAACGGGTAAAACACTTTTACCCAAATACCCAATCAGTTAAACTTACAAATCAATTCACTTCAAAACTTTTTAAGTATAACATTATCTTCAAATGTTAACCAGTATAGACCCAGAGTATATGCTATGCTTCTGTTCTCGATCCTAATTGTTTGTAATATACTGTCAAAATCGCAGATAGGCATTATGTGAAGGAATATCTACACTAATTAGTTGGGATTACACTATCTAGACCTACGACGCATATTCAAACGTTAGTATTTGTATGTGTCTAAACCGTACAGTTTTTGTAAGAAAATCGTGTCTAAACCGTACAAAATAAATCGGGTCTAAACCGTACAGTGCACTTTTACCACTACGGACTAAACCGTACACTGGACATTTTTTTCAACCCTCTCAGAAAGACAAAATGTAGATTTGTGCTTCAAAATAATTAACTCAACGTTAATATCGGACTCAAATGCATATACCCAAAGTGTTAGAAAAGGCTTAGCGTTGTTGGTAAGCTTACAATGAGGCAAAATATGACATCCTTCTCGATTCGATTTCTGATTTTCGGTTTCTGCATTGTTTACGGAAGATTTTGAGCCTTACACACAGACATGAACCATTAGGAGGTAAACCGCTGTTGACGGGCGTTATAATTCTGTGTTATGACACTAACCAAAAGACGGAAAGAAACATCAACATTGTTTAAAAAGTGTAAAAATGTGATGCTTACCTTCCAGCCTCCTGTTTGTCCGCCATCTTGGAAAAGTCTAAACATTCGCGACCGTACAGCTTGCACCACAGTGACTCTATACGTTTTAAACTGTGATAAACTGTTCCACTCTGTTATATCAGCATTGAAAGATTTAAACACGGGTGCTAAATTAGTTACCGTCTATTTAACTCTTTACTCCATAAATATTGGTATAAGCAACAATGACATTATAAATATTATAATAATTGTTATAATAGTACATGGACACTGGACGTTTTGTCATGGCAAAACAATAGAATCATATTTGTTATATCATAAACAAATTCTACATACCCTGATCAGACGGCTCATACAGGAGGTGTACATGGGTTATGGTAACGTTACAGTTGTACGCCGGGATACACCGGTATCTCAAACAGGCACAGCAAGACTGGGCCTTTGCGATCGTACCCGGTTCATCTTCGATAAACCCTGGATCACTGTTCTGGGACACATTAGGAACTTAAACTAAGATAGTAATACTACAAAATAGTGCTTATAAAGGAGTGCGACATTTAGCGTTGATGTTGCGACATATAGCAGTAGTACAATCTGTTGCGGCATTTGGCGTTACAGATGCGACATATAAAAGTACAAAGATGAGTCATGCAGGAAACACCACATACAGAATATGCATGTAACGTCAGGTGGTTTGGCGACATTTAGCGCTGGTTCCGACATTTAGCGTCAACCTTGCGACATATAACGTCCGCGCAGTCTATTTCATTTTCGACTTGTCATAATGCAGGTTATCATTTTGGCAGCAATAATCCAGTCGTCACGAAAAAGGAAAAACTGAATAACCAACTCTAATTGGTTAACGCCACAGAATTTTCGAACAGTGTGGTTTAAGGGTGTGAATTATTAACGAACCTGTGAGTGTGTTATTAAGGGGAATTTGAGAGTATTGTGCTAACTTGCAGACATGTTTCCGGTTCGAATCGGAGCCGATAAAGTTGCTGTCAGGTTTTGCAGGCGGGGGCAACAAACATTGCGAATGCATTTAATATCATGACATACTTTAAACGATAAATAGACAGGTGCATTATGAAAATGATAAATATTCATTCTGGAATCAAATCAAAATGACGGGAAATCTCTTTGCAAATTATCAATAAACGTTTTATTAGTGGAATTCTGAAGCAGCTGGTGTGTGTTAATATTTAAAACTTGAGGCAACGTGAACTCGTGCATGGATAGAAATAGAAATGGTTCTTCGTCAAGAAGCCCATCTAGCAATTTCATTAATCAGGATCCACCATTTTATAATTCTCTTGACCTTCCATTGCTATTCTCGGAAAACTGTAGCGCGTCTCAGGTGTACCACGCGGTTGTTGCGTGATAATGTATTGATTCGTTTTAAAAAATAACGATTTGGTGGGCGGTGAATTACATAAAGCGCGCGAAAATTGGTAAACATATTACTAAATTAGTTAGTGTTTGTTAGTCAACATTTACAAAATAAATCGGTCGCGCGGTAAATGCTGACTAAGAAACACTACACTATACATGTACTTGAATGCTAGTACATGTATAACCAACTCCTCCATAAGCGCACCTTTTAACACTTTCGCTGCCAATGTCGCATCTGTGATTACATGTCCATATGCAAATAGTTTGAATCCAGATAAGACGCCGAATAACACGGTTTCTCATCAGGATCCAAACAGTTTGTTACGATTTTATGAAACAAAAATAAAGAAAAAATTGAAAACTGATAATTTTAGCAGACGGCAAAGTTTGCAGACGACAAAAAGTAACGCCTTTACAAACATACAGAGTAGATCCAGATCGTGAAATTCACGTAGAAGCCGCCTGATCAGTATCTGCTCTGTTTGTTTATGGATTATGACTTCCGTTTTATTATTTTCTACGTTAATGACCATGGAGTAATTGCATACAGATAAACCCACCTGAAATTAGCTGGACGTCGTGATATAACTGAAATACTGTTAAAACGTCGTAATTCAATCCGATAAAAAACAAACAAAAAATTCCAACAATATTTCGATTTCATTTTTTTGTCTTATAAAAAAGTTTACATCTATACAGGAAATCATAATAATTGCCAAGGCCATTTTTACTGTTTAGCTATTGTAATATATACGCATGATGGAATTTATTCCATAAAAAGATCATAATATTTTGACCATGTTTGATAAAACTGTCCAAGATAATTATCCCTTGATATTATTGAGAGTTGTCCTGTTGATTCGTATCTGTATTATATCATAACCATACAGAGTAGACCCTGATCAGACGGCTCCTGTTTGCAAAGTCGTAGATGGCGTACATGTATTAATGAATTGCAGGGTTAGGCTAAGTCTTACATAGAACATTTTTAGGCTATTAATTTCATATACAGTTGAACTTCGATAACTCGAACTTCAAGGGACCGTACAAATTAGTTCGAGATAAGAGGAGTTCGAGTCATCCGATTTCTAATCTGAACGCTTTCTCAAGGCCACAGCTTAATACAGGTCTCCTGTAGGAGCTTTCAGCATTACTTTAGACCTGTATTAAGCTGTCATATGTGTTTCTAGATACCTCTAGCGATACATTTTAGAGCAATTCTGTATTGTATGATTTGAAGGGACTAAACATTTTTTTCGAGTTATCCCGAAGTTCGAGTTATCCGAGTTCGAGCTATCGAAGTTCAACAGTATCTGATTTCCCATTACCTGGTCTAATATACATTTAAGGGTTTGTATGTGTAGTCTTTAAAATTAGTTTATCTTTTGTTTTAGTAACAATTCAACCACCGTCAGTCATGCCAACCCAACCTGTCACAATTAGTACGACGGGTCGAACTAGCTCCACTATTACGGCATCTACTTCTACATATCCAACCACTACAACGACCTCAACCACTGCATCTACAACGACCACAACAGTCACACCTACTACGACTTCCACTGCATTGCCTCCAACCACGCCTTTGGTAGTGATAACAACAACAACAATCCCACCGCCACCGACTGCTACTTTACAACAACTGGCGACTACGAAAAGTCCTGCATTGTTTCTTAGTATGGTTGCGCCTGTGATCAAGTTAAACCAAACCCAGCCCATAACAGTAACGGACACAATGACAACAGTGGCACCTGCAGTTTCAACAGCAGTTTATGGTACAGTTAAAGATGTATGCTGCGCAAATTTCCGCAAATTGTGCGTTTCAAACTAACTTCAGAATCGGAATCTATGCACCTTAACACTTATTTAACACTAAACAGTACGGTTAGTAAATTATTGTTTTGTGTCGAAAAAAATAGAAAAATGGATTGCTACGGAAACCAACGTAAGAGCATTCGCCATTGACTGCAATCTGTCGTAAGGTTCAAGTTTACATACCGGAAATAATCATTTGATGTATATGTAGATCAGTGTTATCAATTGCAATGTGATACAATGATTGTAACAACCTAATTAATATTCAAAGCGTTGTTCCAAAGTAGAATCGGAGTCATTCAGAACTTGGTCGAAGATATTCGCTGATTTCCGTACAAATCCTCGTTTCTAAAAAGGAGACTCCTTTTTAAGAATTTAGCAGTATTCGGATAGCGATAAAATACATCCAGTCGGAAAATGGGTTTTAAGCATTATCTGCATTGTATGTGTACGTGCACATCTTCTGGTGTTGATTGATTAATACGAAAAATGCGCATCATACAACTTTAATCTATTAGACATCCGTAATTATAAATTACAGTAAAACCGCTCTATAACGGCCACTAAATTACATCAAGTATTTTGTGTTAAAGGCAGATGGCTGCTTAAAGCAAGATAAAAGTAAAAAAGTAAAACAGAACGGGCGGGCGGGCGGGCGGGCGGGCGGACGGACGGACGGACGGACGGACAGACAGAAAGGGGATTACTTGATATATTGCATCAAGTATGCTTATACCAAATTACAAACTACATATGCGCATGAAATGGGTTAAAATAAGGTGTCGCTAGCCGCGTATTGTCATTTACAAACAATCTGGTATTCTTTTCAAATAAGCCAAATCAGAGACAGGGATACATACATCCTGTAAGAGCCGTCTGATCTGGGTCTGTCCTGTTTGCTTATAAATAGTATCATATAGATCTGAGTCTGCAGTTTCTGTCTGAGCCAAAATGTCCTTGATCATTGGCCATTATAAAAATAATGTAATAAATATTCACCATGCCATTATTTCTTGCATGAGCGCTCAATGGGGAAAGGTTAAGTTGCCGCTATGGAGAGGGTCTACTATACATGTTTTGTCTTTTTCAGCTGTGTATATGCATGTATTGTCTATTTCAGCTGTGTATATGCATGTTTTGTCTATTTCAGCGGTGTATATGCATGTATTGTCTATTTCAGCTGTGTATATGCATGTATTGTCTATTTCAGCTGTGTACATGTATTGTCTATTTCAGCTGTGTACATGTATTGTTTATTTCAGCTGTGTATATGCATGTTTTGTCTATTTCAGCGGTGTATATGCATGTATTGTCTATTTCAGCTGTGTATATGCATGTATTGTCTATTTCAGCTGTGTATATGCATGTTTTGTCTATTTCAGCGGTGTATATGCATGTATTGTCTATTTCAGCTGTGTATATGCATGTATTGTCTATTTCAGCGGTGTATATGTATAGTCTATTTCAGCTGTGTACATGTATTATCTATTTCAGCTGTGTACATGTATTGTTTATTTCAGCGGTGTATATGCATGTATTGTTTATTTCAGCTGTGTACATGTATTGTTTATTTAAGATGTGTACATGTATTGTCTATTTCAGCTGTGTACATGTATGTATTGTCTATTTCAGCTGTGCACATGTATTGTTTATTTCAGCTGTGTACATGTATTGTCTATTTCAGCGGTGTACATGTATTGTCGATTTCAGCGATGTACATGTATTGTTTATTTCAGCTGTGTACATGTATTGTTTATTTCAGCGGTGTACATGTATGTATTGTCTATTTCAGCGGTGTACATGTATTGTCTATTTCAGCTGTGTACATGTATTGTCGATTTCAGCGGTGTACATGTATTGTCTATTTCAGCTGTGTACATGTATTGTCTATTTCAGCTGTGTACATGTATTGTTTATTTCAGCGATGTACATGTATTGTTTATTTCAGTTGTGTACATGTATTGTCTATTTCAGCTGTGTACATGTATTGTTTATTTCAGCTGTGTACATGTATTGTTTATTTCAGCGGTGTACATGTATTGTTTATTTCAGCGGTATACATGTATTGTTTATTTCAGCTGTGTACATGTATTGTCTATTTCAGCTGTGTACATGTATTGTTTATTTCAGCTGTGTACATGTATTGTTTATTTCAGCTGTGTACATGTATTGTTTATTTCAGGGGTGTATATGTATTGTTTATTTCAGCTGTGTACATGTATTGTTTATTTCAGCTGTGTACATGTATTGTCTATTTCAGCTGTGTACATGTATTGTCTATTTCAGCTGTGTACATGTATTGTCTATTTCAGCTGTTTACATGTATTGTTTATTTCAGCGGTGTATATGTATTGTTTATTTCAGCTGTGTACATGTATTATTTATTTCAGCTGTGTACATGTATGTATTGTCTATTTCAGCTGTGTACATGTATTGTCTATTTCAGCTGTGTACATGTATTGTCTATTTCAGCTGTGTACATGTATTGTCTATTTCAGCTGTGTATATGCATGTATTGTCTATTTCAGCTGTGTACATGTATTGTTTATTTCAGCGGTGTATATGTATTGTTTATTTCAGCTGTGTACATGTATTGTCTATTTCAGCTGTGTACATGTATTGTTTATTTCAGCGGTGTACATGTATTGTTTATTTCAGCTGTGTACATGTATTGTTTATTTCAGCGGTATACATGTATTGTCTATTTCAGCTGTGTACATGTATTGTTTATTTCAGCTGTGTACATGTATTGTCTATTTCAGCTGTGTACATGTATTGTTTATTTCAGTGGTGTACATGTATGTATTGTTTATTTCAGCGGTGTACATGTATGTATTGTTTATTCCAGCGGTGTACATGTATGTATTGTTTATTTCAGCGGTGTACATGTATTGTCTATTTCAGCGGTGTACATGTATTGTCTATTTCAGCTGTGTACATGTATTGTCTATTTCAACGGTGTACATGTATTGTTTATTTCAGCGGTGTATTTGCATGTATTGTCTATTTCAGCTGTGTACATGTATGTATTGTTTATTTCAGCGGTGTATATGCATGTATTGTTTTTTCAGCGGTGTATATGCATGTATTGTCTATTTCAGCGGTGTACATGTATGTATTGTTTATTTCAGCGGTGTACATGTATGTATTGTCTATTTCAGCTGTGTACATGTATTGTCTATTTCAGCGGTGTACATGTATGTATTGTCTATTTCAGCTGTGTACATGTATTGTTTGTTTCAGCTGTGTACATGTATTGTTTGTTTCAGCTGTGTACATGTATTGTTTGTTTCAGCTGTGTACATGTATTGTTTGTTTCAGCGGTGTACATGTATGTATTGTCTATTTCAGCTGTGTACATGTATTGTCTATTTCAGCTGTGTACATGTATTGTTTGTTTCAGCTGTGTACATGTATTATCTATTTCAGCTGTGTACATGTATTGTTTATTTCAGCGGTGTACATGTATTGTTTATTTCAGCTGTGTACATGTATGTATTGTCTATTTCAGCTGTGTACATGTATTGTTTGTTTCAGCTGTGTACATGCATTGTCTATTTCAGCGGTGTACATGTATTGTCTATTCGAGCAGGTCAACTATTTTGGTGCCAACTAATGTTCGTCCTCAAACAATGTTGTCATGATGGACTTCTCAGAAACACACGTGCTCCTGGTGAGTTTACTCTGTGTCTTATCAGGATCCAAACTGTTTGCACAGGTATCACACGGCGGTGAAAAGAGTTAATTGAAAAACCTTTTAGTATCACACTTCGTAAGCGTGCCAACAAGTTGTCAATTAGAATTAATTCCCCCTAAGTTCGTTTTACATGGTTTATTGGTTTGTTGAAATGCGTCACCGAATCATTGGGCAAAGCCGCAATAGTTTGGAATCAGATCAGATTCCCTGACCAAATCAGATCAATGCAGATCTTAACATATCTTCATATTCACTCCCAAATTATATAACACCGATTTAAACTATTGTTGTAGACCTTTAAGTTTATTAATCTTTAAGCAGACGACAATTGTATCGGATTACTGTTAGACTCCTTAGACTAATCTGGTAATCTGTTAACCTTTAGCCTGCTATGGGCGGATGAGTGAATACCTATGCAAACAGTTTGGATCCAGATTAGACACCGAGTAACTCGGCGTCACATCAGAATCCAAACTGTTTGACATACCGATTGCATTTTGGTAGATAAACTGGTTATACCAATAGTAAAACCCCTCTGAACCGGAATTCTAGTGGAAAAAATTATATACAGTAAAACCCCCCTGAACAGGAATTCTCGTAGAAAAAATGATACTTTTAGGCAAATAGAGCTTTCTGCATGACGTTTACCTTGCATTAAGCTGCCACCTGTCTCTATTTAAGTATGTTATATAGTTGGTATTTAAGGCAGGTGGTTGCTTAAAGCAAGGTGAAAGTAAAACAGAACGCTCCTATTGACGTGAATAGCAAGCGAAGTGTTGAGACATTTGGAAAAACAGTTTGGAGTTAGAGACGCTTTGTGTCTCATCAGGTCCCAAACTGTTTTTTCAGCTCTTTTTTGGAACATAGCAGACCCTGATCAAACAGCTGCTATAGGAGCCTTCTGATCTGAGTCTACTCTGTTTGCAAATGTGTGAAAAGGCGTTTATATGAAGGAAATGGTTAAATGAATATCCATGAATATCTATGTAAGAAATAATGCACTCATGAATGTCGATTAGATGAATAGTTCTACAGTAAAACCTCTCTATTACGACCACTAAACCTCTCTATAACGACAACTAAACCTCTCTATAACGGCCACTAAATTGTGTTAATAAGTTGGTAATTAGGGCAGGTGGCTGCTTAAAGCAAGGTGGAAGTCAAACAGAACGCTCCTTTCACCTTGCTTTAAGCATCCACCTGCCTTTAACACAAAATACTTGATGTAATTTAGTGGTCGTTATAGAGAGGTAATGTAATGGCATATGCACACGAACAGTTTTTTCCCTTGTAAAATTGCAGATTCAGATCTTTGTAATACCATAAACAAACAGAGCACACTCTAATCAGACGGCTCCTACAGCAGCCGTCTGATCTGGGTCTATTCTGTGTGCAAATACGTTAAACGTGTATCTATGGCGTGAAGGATTGAACTGATTCAAACCAGAGTATATAGAATTTGTAATCGTATACGTTTGTTTAAAAAAGTCAACTGCCTTGAAACTCGTATTTACCCTAAAACTACAAACCAACACCGTGGACTTCACCGCAAACGGAGAATTTGTGAATTACCGTATGAGAACAGTGAAAATCAGGATGAGTCGACAAGTAAATCGGCGTTCATTGGGTTACCAGAACGGGCAACCGCCCCCTCATACAAACGCCTTTCACGCATTTGAAAACAGAGTAGACCCAGATCAGGGTTTGATTGGCTTGTTTGTGAAATGTTTATAATATATCTGACTATTAAAACCAGATATAAAATATAACGATTATAGAAAATACATGTATATTTATATAGAAATGCAGCTAATTCATGAATATTCAACAGGGAAAGGTTTAACAATTTTACTGAATGTTTTGTGGACTAAAAGAACATTTTGAGAATAGTAATAAACGATACATTTTGCAAACACGAACCTTCCTTATTTTTCAAAGTCTCCAGAGAATAAATAGCAGTTTTGATACTGGTCAAACAGATAAATAAACCAGCCGATAAACCGATATCAACACTAAATAATTTGGAGAAATTCATTTATAATGCAAACTTGATTAGAGTCTGGTGTCATAAGTAATTGTGATGAGAAATTGCATTAAATTTTACGCTATTTGTTTTTCTATATATGTAATTAATTATGTATTTTTGTTTCTCTGTTAATTTTGTGTCCTTTATCTTTGCAATTTTAAATTTGTTATAAACGTCGTTGTATGTTTAATGCAATACAATGTTGTAGTTGTAGTAGTTATATACAATGTTGTAGTTGTAGTAGTTATATACAATGTTGTAGTTGTAGTAGTTATATACAATGTTGTAGTTGTAGTAGTTATATACAATGTTGTAGTTGTAGTAGTTATATACAGTGTTGTAGTTGTAGTAGTTATATACAGTGTTGTAGTTGTAGTAGTTATATAAAGTGTTGTAGTTGTAGTAGTTATATACAATGTTGTAGTTGTAGTAGTTATATACAATGTTGTAGTTGTAGTAGTTATATACAATGTTGTAGTTGTAGTAGTTATATACAATGTTGTAGTTGTAGTAGTTATATACAATGTTGTAGTTGTAGTAGTTATATACAATGTTGTAGTTGTAATAGTTATATAAAGTTGTCATGTTGTCACATGACGTAAACCATTTACTCGATGAATACTTACAGAGAAAACTCGATTATTCGAACACTGAAATACGTATAATTATCTTTAAGACAGGTGGTTTTCTGTATGGAGCTTTCTGTATGCCGTTAGCCCTGCATTAAGCAGTCACCCATGCTATATATATCAATGAGATGTTGGCTTTCACCCTGCATTAAGCAGTCACCCATGCTATCAGTTGCAATGAGATGTTGGCTTTCATCCTGCATTAAGCAGTCACCCATGCTAGTAGATCCAGATCAGACATGTGCAGCTTCTGTAGGAACCGTCTGATCAGGTTCTGGTCTGTTTACTTATGAAGTAATAATAGATCTGACTTTACAGTTTCTACCAACACTAATAATTCATGTGTACGCCATTATAAAGAAATAATTTAATACATATTTATAGTGCCATACTATCTCGCATAAATATTCAACAGGGAAATGGTTAATCACACGGAGTGAGCTAGTACATGTATATCATTTCCGATCTAAATATTTATTTACTACAGTAACCATCTCACTAAACAGAACACTCAAATAACTAAACAGAACTCTCAATTAACTAGCAATGACCTGTCTGAAAGACCGGTGGCAGTTTAATGCGGGGTGGAAGTGATGGAGAAAGACCCTAAATGAGTTTTCTGCATGACTTTCATCCTGCATAAACCCTGTTCTCCATAAATACCCTTTTTTAATATTTGCAAACAGTAGACTCTGATCAGACGGCTCCTATGGGAGCCGTCTGATCAGGGGCTGCTATTTTGCTTATGATATGATATAGATATGATTCTACAGTTTCTGTCATGACTAAAAATGCCTGTGTCCATGTACTATTATAACCAGAGCTACAGATAACGATGCGTACCCAAATACTAAAACCGTCATTTCTCCACTAGACGATTCTAAAGAGTGGTCACAGTATAGGGTTTGGTGGAGATATAAAGGAGTTATTCTTGAAAATAATTGAATTTACGCACGTTATCTGGACCTATGATTATAACTATTAATCTAATTAATATTCATGATGCCATTATTTCTCACATGAACATTTATGGAGTAAAGTGTTAAACAGCTCCCTGCCTAAAATGTTTTTAAGTTTTCTATACTACTAACAGTCCGGTATATAAGGGACTTACTGTAGGAGACATCATAGAAATAGCGGCTATAAGTGAAATCAAATACGGCCATATTGTGACCTAACAATAGGTTACAGAATTGTTATTGAAGTAAAAACAAGCAAAGCGGATTTATTGATTTGCGACTAATCTTTGGAACACTTCTACTGATTGTGTAACCTATTGGACAAAAGTTTTCATCCAGATCAAGAAGCCGAGTAACTCAGGGCCTCATCAAGACCAACACAATGTGACAGATAGAGGATATACGATTCTGTTTGTGGAAGAACAAAGAATGTAATATATTTACATCGACAAGTTTGACAGACAATACAATTTTACTGAGGGAAAATTGTTTGACGCACAAAAGGTTAAGCTGTTCGTTATTGACAGAATTAAGTTCGAATTTAGAAACAGCAAATTTCTCTCGATATCTTTTTCTGAATCCAAGTCGTCTACGATTCTTTACGCGTTGCTTTGGGGGGAAATTGGAAGGGAAATAGTGCTCAAAGTTCAACAAGGCGACATTTCACCAACGACAATTAGTTATCAGGACATATTAGTGTTTAGTCAAAGATTTATCTCGTGGTTTTTTTTATTGTAGAATGTTTAGTGGTGTGCGACTGACAATGTTCCATGTGTGTTAACAGGTTCAGATCAAGTTTAGGAATTACAGTGTTTCGACAGGACGTAGATCTCTTGCGATAAAAACGGAATAATGGCTGCCACTATGACCTATACAGGGGTTAGTAATTTCATTCATTTAATTCTTTTGGCGCCAAACGATATTCATTTGCAAACAATGCCGTCTGCTTTAAGTTTCAGTGTAGACGTTCCTTCATTTTTTTCTCTCTGAAATGTAAGTCGTGAGTAAAACAGTTTGGATCCTAATGAGATGCCGAGTTACTCGGCGTCTCATCTGGATCCAAACTGTTTGCAAAGGTAATCAGGGTTAGGCATTTGCAACAAGTCCTGTGGATGGCTCCCAGGTCACCTCTGTAGTAGACTGGCCTAGCCCTTTACTCCATGAATATTCATGTAAAAATCAATGATATCGTGAATATTAATTAGATTACTGTTGACTCGTATATTATATCATAAGCAAACAGCAGACCCTGATCAGACAGCCCCCGGCTCCTATAGGAGCCGTCTGGTCTGAGTCTACTCTGTTTGCAAATGCGTAGAAAGGCGTATTTATAGAGTAAAGAGTTAACCCTTTCCGTATTAATGTTGTTGTTTTTAAATTTCGACGCCTACTGAATATTCGTGGACAAATAATTATAATGAATATGGAAGGTGTAACATTGTGGTCATTTTAGAAACCAACGATACAGGTCTATTAAATTCCATTGGCAAACAGAGCAGACCCTGATAAGACGGCTCCTATAGGAGCTGTCTGATATGGGTCTACTCAGTTTACAAATGTACGAAAAGACAATCATATGACGGAGATGGTTAAGCCCCTATCTAGCCCCTATTTAAGCTCCTATAGGAGCCGTCTGAACTGGGTCTAGTCTATTTGCAAATATGTGAAAAACGAACAACTGTACTGCTCTCGAGTAGCGATTTTCAACTGAAACTGTGGAGTATATGTTACAGGGAATATGTGCAATCAGGGATTTCATGAAATTCCTATAAATCAGAGATTTCGTGTAATACAATGTACCTAAACCAACCAAGGATTACGTGTAATCCTTAAAATGCACTAGTGATTACATGTAATCACTGTTTTTTTCCTCTAGTTTTACACATATTCCCTGGCCTGGTAAATATAGCCCTCAGTTACAGGTTTCACCCAGGGGACTGATCATTGTTAAAGCTCTATAGGCATAGGTCTCAACTAAGCTGTTTCATTATACAGTGAGAATTGTTTGTTTATGATTAATCACGACATTTCTGTTCACTGTGGGCAAATTGGACGCCCTAGAGACAAAGGAGAGGATACAGAGAAGCCCGGGCGCGAGGCCCTACTCTTATTATCGACATAGTTTCTCTGGTTCTTATAGATGCCCAGTGTAAAACACTGATACGTCGAAGGACTAGTGAGAACTGATCACTGCAAATAGCATTGTTGAGGCATATAATAGTTAACTGTGTTCTGTCCTATAAGTGATTAGAGTAAGAATTCCTCACTTCAATGTCATCAAACCTATTGGGGTATTAGCTTTCAAATGATATGTGCTGTGTGCCTGACAGGAAAGACCATGAATGAAAAGGAAATAACTTTTAAAAAGGAGTTGTTTAAGTGTTCTATGGGGGGGGGGGGGATGACAAACTTTTATTACCTAACTCAAAATTGGAAGCTCTCATTGATCATCTAAATCTTTTGTTAGAAAATGACAAAACACCGAACAAGTGATGATCAGAGTTTCAGTAAATGCGCATGTAAAACAGGCTGCAAAACAAAGTCATGTAAATGCTGCAAAGCAGCGGTCCTGTGTCAATATGTGATAACAATCTGTCTTGTTATAACAACTAAATTCAAGCATATGCTACTCATTTACTAGTTTTCATCTCAAATTAATTTTAGAATGTGGTGTCAGACAAACGTTCTAGAATATGTAATACAAGGCTGTGTGGGTATATGGCCACAAATGAAAATGAATTGAACAGAATATCTAGTATTTAATCGAACGGTAATTTCTCTCTATCATGGCCATTAAAACTTGTTTCTTTCTAATTGGTATGGGTTACTAATTCCAAAAATAAAGTAGCTAAGTAATGTTTGAATAAATCATGTTACACATGTTATTTTCTTTTTAAATCATCCTGACATTGCTATTCAATGCCGCTACCTATGTACTCCCTCGCCAACTCGCTCTGTCACTCGTCCTGCATTGCAGCTACCTGTGTGCACCTTCACACACTCGTTCTGTCACTTGTCCTGCATTACAGCTACCTGCGTGCTCCCCAACCTACTCGTTCTGTCATTCGTCCTACTATGCCGGTACCTGCGTGCTCCCTCACCCACTTGTTCTGTCACTCGTCATATCATATACCACTACATGTGTGCTCCCTCACACTCGTTTTGTCATTAGTCAGACCATGCCGCTACCGGTGTACTCCATCAATCACTCGTTCTGTCACTCATCCTACCGTGCCGCTACCTGTGTGCTCACGCGCCAACTCCTTCTATCACTCGTACTACTACGCCGCTACATGCATGCTCCCCACCCACTCGTTCTGTCACTCGTCCTACCATGCCGCTACCTATGGACTCCCTCGTCAACTCGTTCTGTCACTTGTCCTACCATGCCGCTACCAGTGTGCTCATTCACCCGCTCGTTCTTCACTTTTCCTACTATACCGATACTTGTACGCACCATCACCCGTTCGTTCTGTCATTTTTTCCTACTATACTGATACGTGTACGCCCCATCACCAGCTAGTTCTGTCACTTTTCCTATTATACCGATACGTGTGCGCCCCATCACCCACTCGTTCTGTCACATTTCCTACTGTACCGATACTTTTACGCCCCATCACCCACTCGTTCTGTCACTCTTCCTACTATACCGATACTTGTACGCCCCATCACCCACTCGTTCTGCCACATTCCCTACTGTACCATACTTGTACGCCCCATCACCCACTCGTTCTGTCACTTTTCCTACTATACCGATACTTGTACGCCCCATCACCCACTCGTTCTGCCACATTCCCTACTGTACCGATACTTGTACGCCCCATCACCCACTCGTTCTGTCACTTTTCCTACTATACCGATACTTGTACGCCCCATCACCCACTCGTTCTGCCACTGTTCCTACTATATCGATACTTGTACGCCCCATCACCCACTCGTTCTGTCACTGTTCCTACTGTACCGATACTTGTACGCCCCATCACCCACTCGTTCTGTCAGATTTCCTTCTGTACCATACGTGTACGCCCCATCACCCACTCGTTCTGTCACTTTTCCTACTATACCATACTTATACGCCCCATCACCCACTCGTTCTGTCACTTTTCCTATTATACCATACTTATACGCCCCATCACCCACTCGTTCTGTCACTTTTCCTACTATACCATACTTATACGCCCCATCATCCACTCGTTCTGTCACTTTTCCTACTATACCATACTTATACGCCCCATCACCCACTCGTTCTGTCACTTTTCCTACTATACCATAATTATACGCCCCATCACCCACTCGTTCTGTCACTTTTCCTACTATACCATACTTATACGCCCCATCACCCACTCGTTCTGTCACTTTTCCTACTATACCATACTTATACGCCCCATCACCCTCTCGTTCTGTCACTTTTCCTACTATACCATACTTATACGCCCCATCACCCACTCGTTCTGTCACTTTTCCTACTATACCATACTTATACGCCACATCATCAACTCGTACCGTCACACGTACTGCTATATCGGTACATACAACGAGTTTTAAATCAGACAGTCTACAGTGTAGACTCTGATCAGAGTTTACACTGTTTGCTGATAGTAATTTCAATATAAAACAAAACGAAATTGAAAATTTAGGCCAGGCACCCTTTAAATTAAAAATGGACTAATCCAATGTATAAACATGGAAGAATCCACTGGGCGCAAATGGGCTAAACAACCACCTGTTCTTATAGACCCGTCCCTTATTTATTCATATGGTCGTTATAGGCAAACTCTACTGTGTATTGTATTGTTTTCTTAAACACGGCCAGATTATCAACCAGTTTGGATCCTGATGTGTCGCCGAGTCATTCGGCGTTCTCGTCTGGATCCAAACATTTGCAATGCCAATCAAAACATCACCCATAGCATCCAACAGGTCATGACTATCAGTTGTTATAATGGCACATGAACATAAGTAGCTTTGAGTGACACTGTAGATGAATATCTATATCGTTTCATAAGCAAATAGGAGCTGTCTGATCTGGGTCTACCCTATTTGCAAATGCATAGAAAGGTTTATTTATGAAGTAAAGGGTTGAGGTGATGGACCACCATAGAGGTGGTAATGATTGTCAATAATTCAAGTAGGTTCGTCATAGAATCAGTACTGACAGAAAGTCAATGAATTTATCTGCAAGTCACTTAGCGTTAAGCATGCTACCAATGAATCGACAAAGATAAATGAGTGCAATTCGGATACAGATGAAAAACACTAGTCCACAGTCTTGCAAAGAAGAATCAATGAATAGTTTTCCAAGAAAAGTGGATATCTGAGTGCAAAAATGTCAGATAAGAGAACAGATACAATCTTTTGGTGATACATGGTTTGATTGTTCAAGTATATTGGTATAAAACAATGCCGAACCAATTACCATCTATTTGATAGCCATGCTTTCGGGATCCTAATGCCAGGGTGCGGAAGATAATACATGTACACATCAACACCTTAACACTAAATCTCATTAATATTAATGTAAGAAATAATGTCAACATCAATATTATTAACCTATTTCACACTTTGAACATCTTCTACTATGTACGAAACTATGTAAAATCAGACATATATATTATCTCTTAGCGAATAGAGCGGAACCTTATCAGACGGTACTACAGTAGGGGCCATGTGATGTGGATCTACCCTGTTTGCAATGATACCAACACTCATCTCTATGAGAAAAGGGTTTACCATTATCCCTCTACGTGTGACCTGGCTCACATTAGCAAATACAGTAAAAACCCTCTAATGCGACCACCAGAGTAAGGTATAATTCTTGGTCTTAGAGGCAGGTGGTAGCTTAACCCTTCGCTTGCTGAATTTTAAAATACATTTCTCCTTCTTTACCCATGCCCTGTTGTATAATTACATATATCTTCACTGTGTACACGTATTTCGCTGTGCAATCACTGCTGTGGAGTGCACTGGTTGCACATTCAATTGTAAATAGTGCAGACCCTGATGAGACAGCTCCTGCAGGAGCTGTCTCATCTGGGTCTTCACTATTTACAGGTAGGTATATTGACGTGAATAGCAAGCGAAGGGTTAATGCAGGATGAAAGTAATGTAGAAAGCTCCTATTGGAGCTTTCTGCATTACTTTCATCCTGCCATAAGCAACCACCTGCTGATAAAGACTGCCATGTCTGTTCATTAAGTGGTCGCATTAGAGGGGTTCTACTGTACCTTTACTGAGGCGTCGAGTAACTCGATGTCTCATTAGGATCCAAACTGTTTGACACTCCGTCAATAGTCTCTCAAAAGTTTGATCGAATCGCAAGTAACTAAAACTGCACAAAATACAAATTTAAGCCCACTTTTTCACAGCGGGGTATAGATCAAAACAACTGACTAAGCTGATATTATTTTATCATATAGTTTAAACTAACAATGCGACCAAAGTGCATGCTTGAGAATGAACTGAAACTCAAGTAAAACGTTTTAATATCATGTGACAAGGGATTGAAAAGGTCTGAATAAAAATCAAGACTATTCTCAAACATGTTTGTTTGGTCCCCAGTGTCTTCTTTTGCAACAGATGCTAGGAACCAATCAAACATGTTTGAGAATACATGTATAATGAGTTGATACCCTGTTTAGCAAAATATGGCCGATGAGGAATTTAGTTTTTCCAAGTTTATTCAAATAAATGTGCATGAGTCCTGCTATATGCAGGCATAATCAACGAAAAAAAACACATGAAAACAATATGAAACAACATAAACAACAGTGATCAATAACTGAAATATGTTTGGAAAATGGCGTGATTAACAAGAAAATGTAGCTGGCACTTTTGAGCTCACCTGAGCCAGAGGCTCAGGATGAGCTATTATAACCGCGAACCGTCCGGCGTCTGTCGTCCGTTGTCCGTCCACATTTTCAAACGACATCTCCTCTGAAACCGCGAACTCGATTTTAACCAAATTTTGTCAGAAGCATAAGTGGCGAGGCGGAACGAATTATTGTTCACATTATGTACCCCCCGGACCGAAAGTGGCCCCGCCCAAGGGCTTATCAGTTTTTCATAGGAAAATCATTAAAAATCTTCTTCTCTGAAACTTTAAGGCATAGACCTTTGATATTTGGTATGTAGTATGATCTAATTGTCCTCTACAAAGATTTTTCAAATTATGACCCCGGACCAAAAGTGGCCCGGCCAAGGGCTTATCAGTTTTTCATAGGAAAATCTTTAAAAATCTTCTTCTCTGAAACTGTAAGGCCTAGACCTTTGATGTTTGATATGCACCATGATCTAATGGTCCTGTACAAAGATTGTTCAATGTATGACCACCGGACCAAACATGGCCCTGACCAAGGGCTTATCAGTTTTTATAGGACAATCTTTAAAAATCTTTTCTGAAACTGTAAGGCCTAGATCTTTAATGTTTGGTATGTAGCATAATCTAATGGTCCTCTACAAAGATTGTTCAAATTATGATGCCCGGACCAAAAATGGCCCTGACTAAGGGCTTATCAGTTTTTCAAAGGAAAATCTTTAACAATCTTCTTCTCTGAAACTGTAAGGCATAGACCTTTGATGTTTGGTATGTAACATGATCTAAAGGTTTTCTACAAATTTTATTCAAATTATGACCCCGGACCAAAAATGCCCCTGCCCCGGGGCTTATCAGTTTTTCATAGGAAAATCTCTATAAATCTTCTTCTCTGAAAGTGTAAGCCTTAGACCTTTGATATTTGGTTTGTAATATTATCTAATGTTCCTCTACAAAGACTGTTCAAATCATAACCCCTGGGTCGAAAATGGACCTGCCCCGGGCTTATTAGTTTTTCATAAGAAAATTTTCTTCTCTGAAAATATAAAGCCTAGAGCTTTGATATGTTGTATGTAGCATGAGGTCCTCTACAAAGATTGTCCAAATTATGACACCTAGGTCGAAAATGGGCCCAGGCTCTTTAAACATCATATTCTCTTAAACTAAACTACCTAAACCTTTGATATTTGGTATATATCATTATTTGATATACCGGTATATCATTATTTAATAGCCCTCTACCACGATTGTTCAAATTATGATCCCCGGGCCGAAATGGCCCCACCCTGGGGTTTATCAGTTTTGCATAGTCCTTTAAAAGAATATTGCTGCTTTGCCTTGTGGTTCTCTACCAAGGTTGTACAAATGATGACATCTGGGTTGAAAATGACCCCACCCGGGGGTTATCTCAGGTGAGCGCTTCAGGAACTCATGGCCCTCTTGTTTAGACTTGAGTTCGCTTTTGGTTGGGTTAATAATAGTATAGGTATATGACATGCATTCCAGTAATCCTATTTTGGCTTCTCATTTTGGAAGGTACATATTATGAGTTTAAATGTAAGACGTTTTAATCGCAAATGAGTGTTATTTACAATGAGATGTGTTACACCTGAGTTAGATTTCCAAAAATAAACACTATTATGATGTATGTCAGATAAACCGGCCGATAAACATACCGGCAACAATAAACTCTGTTTATCCAAAATTATACATACATGTATTAACAGAGACATACACAAACAAGCATGCGCCTACAGCCACATGAGTAAATGACCCCTCATTGTTGCGGATACCGTACTATAGACCGGTTTATGTAATACTATTTGGCCTTTGGAAGAGTGTAGTGTTGCTTTTGGTAAAATTGGTACTATTACTATTTACTGTTCACTTTTGAAAAGCTGACTTAAAGTGCAGTACCTAACAACTATATGCTTTACCCATAACTTGAAAAATGCAGTACCTAACAACTATATGCTTTACCCATAACTTGAAAAGTGCAGTACCTAACAACTATATGCTTTACCCATAACTTGAAAAATGCAGTACCTAACAACTATATGCTTTACCCATAACTTGAAAAATGCAGTATCTAACAACTATATGCTTTACCCATAACTTGAAAACTGCAGTACCTAACAACTATATGTTTTACCCATAACTTGAAAACTGCAGTACCTAACAACTATATGCTTTACCCATAACTTGAAAAGTGCAGTACCTAACAACTATATGCTTTACCCATAACTTGAAAAGTGCAGTACCTAACAACTATATGCTTTACCCATAACTTGAAAACTGCAGTTCCTAACAACTATATGCTTTACCCATAACTTGAACAGTGCAGTACCTAACAACTATAGGCTTTACCCATAACTTGAAAAGTGCAGTACCTAACAACTATATGCTTTACCCATAACTTGAAAAGTGCAGTACCTAACAACTATATGCTTTACCCATAACTTGAAAAATGCAGTACCTAACAACTATATGCTTTACCCATAACTTGAAAAATGCAGTATCTAACAACTATATGCTTTACCCATAACTTGAAAACTGCAGTACCTAACAACTATATGTTTTACCCATAACTTGAAAACTGCAGTACCTAACAACTATATGCTTTACCCATAACTTGAAAAGTGCAGTACCTAACAACTATATGCTTTACCCATAACTTGAAAAGTGCAGTACCTAACAACTATATGCTTTACCCATAACTTGAAAACTGCAGTTCCTAACAACTATATGCTTTACCCATAACTTGAACAGTGCAGTACCTAACAACTATAGGCTTTACCCATAACTTGAAAACTGCAGTACCTAACAACTATATGCTTTACCCATAACTTGAAAAATGCAGTACCTAACAACTATATGCTTTACCCATAACTTGAAAAGTGCAGTACCTAACAACTATATGCTTTACCCATAACTTGAAAACTGCAGTACCTAACAACTATATGCTTTACCCATAACTTGAAAACTGCAGTACCTAACAACTATATGCTTTACCCATAACTTGAAAAATGCAGTACCTAACAACTATATGCTTTACCCATAACTTGAAAAGTGCAGTACCTAACAACTATATGTTTTACCCATAACTTGAAAAGTGCAGTACCTAACAACTATATGCTTTACCCATAACTTGAAAAGTACAGTACCTAACAACTATATGCTTTACCCATAACTTTCACTTTGATAAGTATTAAACTCATATTAATTCGTTTTCACAATGGTAGTGTCACTAGTCTATATCTGTTTGTTTAATTAGATTTAAACACGTAGACCAGACACATTTGATAATAAAAAATATATACGTCCATGATCCACCTGAGTCAACTTTAACCCATTCCTCCATAGGCTATTTTTAGACACAACCTCTTTGAATGAATCTACCCAAAAGGAGCATTTACTAGAGAAAAGTAAAAGTTTAGAATCCATTGTGATAAATAGAGCATTTGCTCCTATATCACAATGGTTTCAAGAAGTGGTTATTACAGAGGCGTAGAAAGGCGTATTATGGAGGAAAGGATTAAACGAAACGAAAATTAAAGGTTGTGTTGTGGAAAATGAACAAAATGCAAGACGATGCAAGTACATGCCATATGTGATATAGGATTTCATGCCTGTTATAGGTTGTCATCATGAATAAAGGTCAACATGGATATAATTATTAGTATCTATTTATAGGCCCAGCTTGGCCATTCGAATGCCGGTACAGTCCCGTCAGGTCCAAACAATGACCCCGGGGTTCAGCCTTCGGAAACTGACGGCGATGCCTTATCCACAACATTGACGATACAGTCCGGATATAGTTCGAGTTACCACCCGAACACGTTACCCCTGTCACGCCTCAGTAGACACAGCATCAAGATCAAAGCCAGTTCAAGCTTTCCGAACTTGCTCAGCCTGTACCAGACGCCGATCCGAGAGGAGGTAAGATGCTTAACACTTTACCCCATAGATACGAATTTTAACCTTACACCCATGAATATTCAGGAAAGAAATAAAGCAATCATGAATTGTAATCGACTGGTCTTTATTGTTTTTATATAAAATTTAATGCACTATGAACAAGGATATATTTTGTCTTTACCGAAACTGCAGAATCATATCTATATGATATATTTTGATAAATAATGGGCCACCATTTTATTTTCATTGAAAGACATTACATAACGTTGGTCAGAAATTCCAGTGCTACTAAAATGGTGCTTTTTTCAGCTCATTATAAAACCTAACACCAACAATTTACATTGTACATGAAAATGTGTCATTCATGATATTTCACTCCTTCACGTTTTAGAGTACACTGGAGAAACCAGAGAAGAAACCGAAGCGACAAAGGCGAGAGCGAAAGAAAAAGGAGGAAAAACCAGAATTTGAAGACCACCAGGAGCGGAGAAACACATTCGAGGTAAACTTATATCCAGAACCCATACGATGTAGACTTATACCCAGAACACATACGAGGTAGATTTATACCTAGAAAACATATGAGGCAGACATACCCAGAACGCATGTGAGGTAGACTTATGCTACGAACACATACGAGGTATATATACCCCGAACACATACCAGGTAGACTTATACCAGAACACATACGATGTAGACTTTTACCTAGAATACATACGAGGTAGACTTATGCCCAGAACACATACGAGATAGACTTATACCCAGAACACATACGAGGAAGACTTATACCCAGAACAAATACGATGTAGACTTTTACCCAGAACACATACCAGGTAGACTTATACCCAGAACACATACCAGGTAGACTTATACCCAGAACACATACCAGGTAGTATTATACACAGAACACATACCAGGAAGACTTATACATAGAACACATACCAGGTAGACTTTTACTCAACATACAAATACTTGCCTATTTAAACATTCTTCTACGCAAGCTCTTGTCTGTTCATACTTTATCTTACTATATTTATAAATGGCACTAACATCGCTCGATATTTTACTCCAAATAATAACCGATAACAATTGGACCATTCGTATACACGGAATTACTGGAGGTTCAGTCGAATTCTAAAAACTGATTAAGCCTTACTCTGCTATCAATCTATTCCCCTATAGGCTTTCTTCATAGGCTTCCGTCATAGGCTTTCCTTATAGGCTTCCGTCATAGGCTTTCTTAATAGGCTTCCGTTATAGGCTTCCGTCATATGCTTTCCTCATAGGCTTCCGTCATAGGCTTTCTTCATAGGCTACCGTCATAGGCTTCCGTCATAGGCTTTCTAAATAGGCTTCCGTCAAAGGCTTTCTTGATAGGATTCCGTCATAGGCTTTCTTCATAGGCTTACATCATAGGCTTTCTTCATAGGCTTCCGTCATAGGCTTTCCTTATAGGCTTCCGTCATAGGCTTTCTTCATAGGCTTCCGTCATAGACTTTCTTCATAGGCTTTCTTCATAGGCTTCCGTCATAGGCTTTCCTCATAGGCTTCCGTCATAGGCTTTCCTCATAGGCTTCCGTCATAGGCTTTCCTCATAGGCTTCCGTCATAGGCTTCCTTCATAGGCTTCAGTCATAACCATTCCTCATAGGCTTCTGTCATAGGCTTCCCTCATATGCTTCCGTCATAGGCTTTCCTCATAGGCTTCCGTCATAGGCTTTCGTCATAGGCTTTCTTTATAGGCTTCCGCCATAGGCTTCCCTCATAGGCTTTCCTCATAGACTTTCGTCATAGACTTTCCTCATAGGCTTCTGTCATAGGCTTCCCATATAGGCTTCCGCCATAGGCTTCCGTCATATGCTTTCGTCAAAGGCTTCCCTCATAGGCTTCCGTCATAGGATTTCCTCATAGGCTTCCCTCATAGGCTTCCCTCATAGGCTGCTATTAGATCCAGCGTCTTTGAACAAATTTTCTAGAAAGGAGCATTCAATAGAAAAGGGGGAAAATAAGAGCTGTGTAGCTATTAAACCATTGTGATAAATGGTTTTCTTATTGAGCAAATGCTCTATTTATCACAATGGTTTCTAATTGTGACTTTTACAGAGACGTCAGAATACGTCACTAGGAGGGAATGTGTTAACCAAGTAGCGGGATGTGGTCCTGAGAATGGATAGAGACAACTAGTATTGATATCGAGGTCATACACGTATATTTATTCTTCACGCATAATAACGTAACTGTTACATCAAGGAAAACTGTTTTGTTTTTGTTTTCTTTGCACTTTTATTGATTTTACTAGTGTTAAAATTGTACACTGCATGAAAAGTGAAAACTAAACCTAGTTTTGGCCTGTGTGCTTTAAAAGGACATAGGCAAGCAGTGTAGACCCAGATTAGAGAGCTTATAAAGGAACCTCTAATTAGGATCTGTACTGTTTGCAGAACCCATTAATGTTATAACTTATACCAGCAAATGCTTTCCCTTGCTTCACTTCCCTCGGCATGAACAATGGAAAAGTTAATAAAAAATGATCTGGACAAGTTTCCTGAAATAATCAGGGAAGATATGGGTTACCGGTAATATAGCACTAGTATAGGGGTCTGGGGTAAAACTACTATACGCTCTTCGTTCTGTTAAACTCTTTACTCCATAAAGACCTCGCTCTACGTCGATGTTAAGGTGAATCAAGTAAAGTTATCAAACTTGTCAAACTCCATACACTCATATTAAAACAGGCCAGTCAGCTGTAATGAGAACATAAACAGGACTGTTTTAAATTTCGCATCTGTTTTAAAGCTAAGTTTTGACATGGCCCAAAACTCAGGTGTACTTGTGTTATAACAATTCATCTAATTAATATTCATGAAATCATTAAATGATAAGTATCGTGCTACCATCAGAGCTATAGATAAGACACGTATTTTAAAAAATCTGACTAACTCTTTTAACGCTGAAATTCCAAATGAGCTACATGTACATGTATTTGAAATTTCAAATGAGCTATTTCAAATGAGCTACATGTACATGTATTTGAAATTCCAAATGAGCTACATGTACATGTATTTGAAATTTCAAATGAGCTATTTCAAATGAGCTACATGTACATGTATTTGAAATTTCAAATGAGCTATTTCAAATGAGCTACATGTACATGTATTTGAAATTTCAAATGAGCTACATGTACATGTATTTGAAATTTCAATCGTTGAAGCTTACCATGAATATTCAGGGATGTTTTTAAAGAAAACTGTAACATGCCAAAGAGAGAGGACCCTTATGAGATGTCTCCTCAAGGAGTCCTCTCATCAGGGTCAACACTGTTTGCAAATGAAAGTAATGATTCCGTACCCATACTGAAAACGTTACAATATTTTGACATGTCTCTGCAGTTTGTTGAGAAATGAGAAATTGGCTTAGGAATGAAAGATATCCATTTTATCTACAGCCCAGGGTGTATTACAGTTTACCAAAAATGTGTAATAATTATGTGAATATTTCCAGCCAAAATACGCGTTTTGACAGGCTGATCCCAATGTGAATAAGAGAATAACCATGTCTATTCATTCTGTTGGTAGTGTACACCTAATTCTTCAAAGGGATGTTAATCTTACCACACTAATCTATAGGACACATTTGATTACCTCCCTTCGTAACATCTTTATACTATACCATACCACCATTATATACCATATCTGGATTCAAACCATTATCATTTTTTCTTACATAAATATTCAACAAGGAAAGAGTTACTTCATGGAATGAGAAGTGATTTGGGTCTGCTGTGTTTGTGCATTATAGTTGATTGATACGTTTCTACAGATTCATTATAAAGTTCCCTCAGTGATTTGTCCTTATCCTGAATGATGTTCAAGTGGGGATATGCTAATACAGGGTCACTAGGAGATTCTGTATAACTTTCGTCCTGCATTAAGCAATTTCCTGATTTGAACACATTCCCTCACATTGATGCCTTTTGGCAACTATGTAAAAGTAACCTTTTTTGATAAATAGAGCATTGCACTATTTAGCACAATGGTTTCAAAATTCTTAAATTTCTCTTTCCTCTAGTATGTGCCCCTTTTCGGTTCATTTATTCAGAGGTTGGATCTTAACCCATTACTTCATAGGCTATTTTTAGGATATAACCTCTTTGAATAAATCTACCGAAAAGGAGCATAAACTAGAGAAAAGGAAAATATTAGAATTTTGTAGTTTGAAACCATTGTGATAAATACATGTAGAGCATTTGCTCCTATAGGAGCAAATGCTTTATTTATCACAATGGTTTCTTAAATTGACTTTTACAGAGTCGTCAAAAGTCGTCAATATCAGGGAATGGGTTAATATAGCCTATGCGGAAAGGGTTAAAGATGTCCAGTCTTTTTTCAAGAAGGGGTCACTTAACAGACGTTCCTCCGTCTTAATGAGCAAAGTTCAGTCATTTCTGGTTTAAACATAATTAAAGTTACCATTGATGTTTAACACTTTACCTAATAGATATGCATTTTAACACCCTTGTAAACAAGGTAGACCCAGACGGGGTCTGCTGACCTGCTCTGTGTGCTTATTAACTAATATACTGTGGAAAGTCTCTTCAGCGTTCATTCCTTTTATTGAACACAAGAGTTTTAAAAAGCAGATGGTTGCTTAATGTAGGGAAAAGTAAAGCAGAAAGCTGTAAATGAAAGTTCTGCATTACTTTTGACCTGCATTAAGCTACCACCTGACAGACTCATGATTAGACCTCTTTTTTGATGATCGCTTAAGACAAGTTATACTGTATACCTTATTCTACATTTTTTGTCGTGGAAAAAAGTGTCTTGTTCGTAAGCCATTATGTAAAATGAGCAGTTATTGTTGTTACATGAATATTCATGAGGTAAATGGTTTCAAGCACTATTTCCCACTCTGAGATTCTTACAATTAATGTATAACTATTCATAATTAGAGGTGTTTCGGGTACATCGTTCTTATTGGCCTAATGTGTGTGGGTGTGTTTACTAGGCTAGGCGATTACGTGTTGATGCGGTTGCTAGGGAACAGTTGGACAAGTTCGACAATTATGTGACGGTAATGAAACACAAAGTGGATAAACAAAGGGAAGAAAGACGAAAGTACAACGAGACTCTGCAGGAAAGGTTTAAAGAGCAAGAGGAACGGGTATGTTACACCAACCTTGGATATCAGAATGGGATGAAGAAGTTTTTATCTTCTTTATGTTAGGAGCGTCTTGATTGAGCTTTGCAAACAGTTTGGATCCAGACGAGACGTCGCGTAACTCGCCGTCTAATCAGGGTCCATGCTGTTTGACACTCGGTCAATAATTTTCTTAACAGCTTGAACGAATCGGAAGTCAGTAAAACAGTTCAGCAGATCCGAGGCTGGGCTGACATTATTTCATTCAGCAAAACAAGATTTAACATGTAACGGTTAGAATAAACTAAACTGAAATATGTACAATAAAACCCTCTATTTAGTATAAATATCGTCCTTGGAGACCGGTGGCAGCTTAACCCTTCAGCAAGCGAAGGGTTAAAGCAGGGTGAATGTCACGCAGAACGCTCCGCTAGTAACGACTTTCACCCTGCATTAAGCAGCCGCCTGCCTAAGAGTATATACATTCTTCTCTATTAGAATTCCGATTTAGAGAGATTTTACTGTACTCGAATGCATAAATACTTGAATTGCTCTGATCTAATATTTCGACCACTAAGGGCCTTTTTCAAAGATTATAATGTCAATAATTTCAATGACAAGATAATCTTTGAACAAGGCACTTAGTGGTGGAAATATTAGATCAGAGCAATTCAAGTATTTATGTATTATATTAATTCCCTTTTTTGAATATTTTCTTCATTCACTCGAATGTTTAACGTCTAACGTGCTGAAACAGATAAGTCTGCTGAAATTCTGATCTGCTTAAGTTTGACTTGTCTTTAAAAGTATGAGAAGCTGTTGGCCGGGTGTCAAACAGCTTGCATCCCGATGAGACGCATTGCCACTCGGTCTCTTATATTGATCCAAACTGTTTGTACAGCGAATCAGATCTCGAATAACGTGATAAGGGTTGTATCCTAGATGTTTGCTAATGCCAGCTAGGTCACGCTTAGCAGGATTTAACCCTTCGCTTGCTATTCACGTCAATATACCTACCTGTAAATAGTGAAGACCCAGATGAGACAGCTCCTGCAGGAGCTGTCTCATCAGGGTCTGCACTATTTACAAGGTGATTGTGCAACCAGTGCACTCCACAGGAGTGATTGGACAGCGCAATACTTGTACACAGTGAAGATATATGTAATTATACAACAGGGCATGGGTAAAGAAGGAGAAATGTATTTTAAAATTCAGCAAGCGAAGGGTTAATATACTAAGTACAGCAGAACCTGCCTTAAGCGACCATCAAACAGATGTATAATTATCTAGGAGCTTTCTATATTCATTTGTCCTGTATGAGGGAACCACGTGCTGTTAAAGATTCCTGTGTCCAGTGAATACAAGGTAGCTTAAGACAAGTTTTACTGTACACTTGCCAATCTAATTTCCTTTTGATGGTTTTTATCTGGTAAAAGTTGTTTTGCCGATATGACCTTTTTGGGGGATATAATTTATGAAGCAAACAGTACAAACTTTGATCAGATCCTTTTGGACTGTTTCATGTGTCCTCTATACAAGGGAATTGGGCATTGAAATTTTCACCCGTAAAATTTCAATATACCACACATTGAACATTTACAAACAGTACAGTTCCAGGTCAGAGTCCATGCTTATAAAGCTTTTAGCTGAGTCTGAGTACGTTCTCAAGCTTTTGATTGGTCAGATTTGAGTTCTCAAGCTTTTGATTGGTCAGATTTGAACCAAATGCTCAACTCTGACCAATCAAAAACTTGAGAACGAACTCAGACTCAACTAAAAGTTTTATAAGCATAAATACTGACTGTTCTTTCAGGAGTCAATAGTGTTTGCAAAGTCAAAATAAGGTCTGTATCAGGTAACGTATAGGTTTAAATAAGCCGTTCCTGGGTCTGTTTTCAAATATAATGAAAGGCGTCGTTCTTTACAGCGATGCGCTATGTTAACCTATGGAGGACGATCAACGCCAAACTTGCATCATGCTTTGTGGCATTTCAATTTGCTTCATGTTAAATGCATTATGCTAAATGATTATTGCATGTCACGATGTGCTTTCTTCTTTCTTTGAAGTTTCTTCCTCGATCCGACAGTTGACCTTCTGTAAACTTATTTATTGATTATAATAACGTCAAATAATGTGTTCCATTGTTTAAACTTCTTTGGAGCATATTCTTTGTGCTATTTGCTTAGCGCTTGGTGCTTGGTGCTTGATGCTTGATGCGTGGTTCGTTGTTCCATCTTCGCCCCGGTCTTTGTCGTACTCTAGTCAGCTCGGACTAAAATGCTGAAGTGATTTGCCGAATACATAGTACAGAAGGAAAACGCTATGAAGACATAGAAAAAGAAGGATTTCAAAAAACACACAAAAAATAGAAGGGTTACTGATCCATTGCATTAGAGAGAGTGTGTAGGGGTGGGGTATTTACTGCTTGGAAAAGTATAATAATAACAAGAGGGTCTGAAAGGCCCTGACATCGCTCACCAGACAATCAGAGGATAAGATTTTCAAAGTTTTCACTATGTGTTTCTATAGAAAACTAGTCGGTCCTGGTGTGAACCAATTTTGACACAAGGGGCATAATTTATGTAACTTTTGTAGAGGACCTCAAGTGAAGAAAATTTAAGAAAATGTAAATGAAATTTAAACATATAACAATGTAAATCTAAATAAGGGCATGCACAAAAGTATGTATACCCTCTCCCTGGGCAAATTGGTTGACTTTCAGAAAGAATATATTAATCTATATCGTGAATAACTCAAAGTATCATCAGGTTCAATTGTTTACTCTCTATTTTTCAAAATTTGAAGCAGAGATCATTTTAGATTAACTAGTATTGAGCAAAAATAATTTCTCGTATTTATAATAATTACAGCGTGAGTAAATGACGTCACAAATATGTGATTTTAATAGCGCGTGCATTCATCCACCTGAATCGGGGTCAGATGTCATTTATGCATTTCATTTTTTATGTTCAATACTTTATATATTAAAGCTTTATATTAACTATTTGGATGCTAGTGGCAAATCAAATCTATGATAACAGATTGGATCCAGATTAGACGCCATTTTACTCGGAGTTTTATCAGGATCCAAATGCGTATCCATAAAGAATAAATCTACAAATTGAAGCAGACAACATTTATTAATTATCCAGACGCAACATTACTGAACTTCTGAACATTGATTTCTTGTGTATATAGATCTGTGTTTTACTGTTTTGTATTTTGTATGAAATGCTTGTTTTGAGGGCCTCAAGGTAGATTAGTCATTATGACTAATTTAGCTACCCTCGTTAAATAAAGTATTCAATGTTCAAAATTTCAGATATTTTCATTAAACCTTCATGAGTTATTATTATTCATATCTTAATTTATTTTCAACCCTTCCCCTGTTCTATGTTTATTCAAAATTTAAATACCTACTGAATATTCATGGACAAAATATGGAAGGTGGGACAGTGTAGCCATTTTAGAAAGTAAAGAAACATCTTTCAAATTCTATTGACAAACGGAGCGGACCCTGATCAGACAGCTGCTATAGGAGCCATCTGATCTGGGTCTGCTGTGTTTACAAATGTGTGAAAAGATGTTAACATGAGAGAAAGGGTTAGTAAACATATTATAAGTATATTGTACACAAAATGAACATAATGTAATGTATTTCTCAAACCCAATATAATTCTAATAAAGATATGCTATTTTATGATATATTAGACATATTTATATTTATACATGTAATCTTAGCCCTTTCCCTGTTCTATATTTAGTCCCGATTCCAATACCTATATAGAATATTTATTGACCAAAAGTTATAATGAAAATATGGAAGGTGGAACATTGCAGTCATTCAAAAATTCTACAAAAATAGATGAATTAAATTCCATTAGCAATCAGAGCAGATCCTGATCAGACGGTCCGTAAATAAGCTACGCGTGGTCTATCACACATCGGCGATCAGGGTGCTACACAGTTGACCCTTTACTCAATGAATATTCATGTGAAAAATAATGACAATGAAATAGCATATGGACACGTGAATTTTATCAGGGCAAACTATGCAGAATGATATCTATGACAGACCATCAGCAAACAAGACAGACCCTGATCAGACGGACATAAAAAAGAAACAAATAAAATTGCACCAAAGGCAACATCTTTTTTAAATAATTACCCCCCCCCCCCCCCCCCCCCATACACACACGTCCGAATAATTTTCTTTTTTTCGCTCAAAACAACATTTAAAAACCAAACCAAACATTTAATTCGATCTACGTTGAATCCATCCTCAGTACTTTCAGTAGTTTGATTATCTGGTTTTACATGCAGCGCCACCTATATGGCGAGTTCGGCTGTTCAAAGTGCATTATGCCTTCGGCGTTCGTCGTTCGGCTTTATGCTTGTTGCTATGGGCTTACCGCATTGGGTCATGTGTCGTTGGGACATGTGTCATTGAAGAAACTTCAATGAAAGAAGGACTCCCATCTTGACATGCAATAATCGTTTAGCAAACTGTTCAACACCACAATGCAGGAAGCAAACTGAAATGCCACAATGCATGATGCATTTAACATGAAGCAAACTGAAGTGCCACAAAGCACGATGCAATTTTGGCGTTGATCATCCTCAATATTAACCCGTAAACTTCTACAATCCCATACGTGGGGCCATGTTCAAAGAGTTCAGACCCAGATCAGAGGGCTACTCCAGGATGGGAGTTAAATACTTCCCTCATATAAACTTTGTCACACCTTTTCAAACAGAGTATACTTATATCAGAGGCGCCTGTTGGATCCGTATGATCAGGGTCTGCTCTGATTGCTTTTTAAATTAAAATAGATATGACCATACCGTTTCTACGAATACCACAACTTCCTGGTGTGTTTGTTTGTTTGTGATTGTTTTTATATACAGTAAAAAAAATAAACACTCTATATGGCGTCTACTTATTAAATCAAGATGAGTGTATTTATAAGTAGATGGCTGCTTAATGCAGATTGAAAGTAACCCAAGGAGCTGCTTTGGAACTTTTCTGTATACCTTTCTTCCTGCATTAATCTACTGCACTAATTCCTCTTTATCGCGACCACCAAAAATGGAGGTCTAATACTGGCACACATAGTCAGGTAGTAGCTTAATGCAGGCTGGAATTAGTGCAGAAAGCTCCTATGGGACCTTTCTGCATTACATATGCCCTGCATTAAGCAATCGCTTGCTTTAAATGGCTAATGTCTATTCATTAAGTGGTCGGTTTATAGTGGTACTACGTCACCTACTCGGTGTATTACTGAAATTGGCCGATATACAGCCGGTCTGTTGTATGTTTTTGACAGGAGAAAAAGAAGTTACGTCTTCACAGAGGACCTAGGCACCGATATGTTCACGACACTTCCTTCCTGAAAACACTCCCTGTCTCAAAATTTTGTAAAGCTACCAGACTTGCAGACGACCTACAGCGGAAAGGGGTTCTGCGCACGCGCGGTGATGTGGACAAATACTGGAACGGTTTCGTCGGTCGACAGCGAGCAAATCAGGATATATTTGCAGATGATTCTTCAACTTCCGGTAAGTTGAAACAAAATAACGTCATTTTGATATTATATAAATATCACATCCTATGGAGAGCGACAGCACGTACTGTCAACCCGAGGTTGGTAATGTTCACCGATGCGTTAGCGGAGATGGACATTACCACACCGAGGGTTGACAATATGTGCTAGCGCTCTCTTTAGGATGTGATATTTATTTTATTATACCGAACAGCACAATCAAGTTCGTCAGCAAAAAGATTTATTCAATCTAATAAGCAGGTGGTTGCTAAATACAGGTCAAAATGCAGGTTCAATAGGGGTATTCTGCATTACTTTTGAACTGCATTAAGCTACCACCTGCCTTATTGACCCATAAATAGACCCCTTTTAATGGCCGCTTATGACAGGTTCTTCTGCTTATGGGATTGTGTGTATACTATAAAAATGGAAAACAAAATTCAATACCTACATAAGAACCTCGCTTAAACGACCACATAATGCATTAAAGCATGAGTCAAAAAGCAGGTAGACGCTTAATACTGGGCAAAGATATAGTCTGTCTTGCATTAAAAGGCTCATGCATAGTTCGCAAAACAAAAACCATTTCGTTTCAAACATCAAAAGAAACGTCCTTATTTTTTAGAGGCCACACAATAAAAGCCGACCACAAAATAAATATCGTGCCGTTGGTTCTTTTGGTTTTTAATTAGACATTGAAGCATCAGCATTCTTCCTTATAGCTGGCCTTTCATTAGCATTGACACTGTTCGCCTAGGTTGCCTAGCCTAGTAGGTCCTTTAAGGGACTCTGAACACAAATGGATAAATTACTGAAACAGTCTGCACATTTACAACTTCTCAAAATAAGCTTATACAGCTTTAAGCTACCAGCTATATGAGCCATGAAGACTTAAGGTTGTATAACAGAGACGTTGTAAGTTACGTGTATTAACCATGAATAATTCATGTCATATAATAGAGACCTTGTACTACATGTATTAACCATGAAGACTTAATGTCATATAATAGAGACCTTGTACTACATGTATTAACCATGAAGACTTCATGTCATATAATACAGACCTTGTACTACATGTATTAACCATGAAGACTTCATGTCATATAATAGAGACCTTGTACTACATGTATTAACCATGAAGACTTAAGGTCATATATTAGAGACCTTGTACTACATGTATTAACCATGAAGACTTCATGTCATATAATAGAGACATTGTACTGCATGTATTAACCATGAATACTTCATGTCATATAATAGAGACCTTGTACTACATGTATGAACCATGAAGACTTAAGGTCATATAATAGAGACCTTGTACTACATGTATTAACCATGAAGACTTAAGGTCATATAATAGAGACCTTGAACTACATGTATGATCCATGAAGACTTAAGGTCATATAATAGAGACCTTGTACTACATGTATTAACCATGAATACTTAAGGTCATATAATAGAGACCTTGTACTACATGTATGAACCATGAAGACTTAAGGTCATATAATAGAGACCTTGTACTACATGTACATGCATTAACCATGAAGACTTAAGGTTGTATAATAGTGACCATGCTGTATTAACCCTTCGCTTGCTGAATTTTAAAACACATTTCTCCTTCTTTACCCATGCCCTGTTGTATAATTACATATATCTTCACTGTGTACACGTATTTCGCTGTGCAATCACTGGTTGCACAATCCACTTGTAAATAGTGCAGACCCTGATGAGACAGCTCCTGCAAGAGCTGTCTCATCAGGGTCTGCACTATTTACAGGTAGGTATATTGACGTGAATAGCAAGCGAAGGGTTAACATTGAGTACATAATGCCTTATTTCACTAAACGACGGGGTTAATAACAATATATTCCGTCATCTTAATTTATAATCTGGATCTTATTTGCAATAAACTATGCGGTTTAGTAAAATCTAATAGCACTTTTTCTGTCACATGAGCCGAGCAGTATTCTGTAATGGAGCGAAGAAAAAACACACGACGTGACAGCATAAATGGCTGTGTTATATGATAAAATGTATTAACCCAAGATTTGTTCAAGAAATGAATTGGTATTGGAAGCAGATTTATTATTTTAACCCTTTACCTCATACAAACGCCTGTTCGCGCCTTTGCAAACATAGTAGAACTAAATCAGAATAGACCTATATGAGCAAGTGGTTGTTTAATACTGAACGAATGCAATACTGAAAGCTCCTAAAGTATTTTTGTGTGTTAATTTCATCCTGCATTAAGCTACCAGCTGTATTAACTCCCAGACTTAACCTCGTATTGGATGGTGGCTGTAGACTGGGTTTACTGTAGCTTATTAGTACAGATAGTCTGTATGGATGTGGCTGTACTACTACAGATAGTCTGTATGAACAGATAGCCTGTATGGATGTGGCTGTACTACTACATATAGTCTGTATGAATGTGGCTGTACTACTACATATAGTCTGTATGGATGTGGCTGTACTACTATAGATAGTCTGTATGAACAGATAGCCTGTATGGATGTGGCTGTACTACTACATATAGCCTGTATGGATGTGGCTGTACTACTACATATAGTCTGTATGGATGTGGCTGTACTACTATAGATAGTCTGTATGAACAGATAGCCTGTATGGATGTGGCTGTACTACTACATATAGTCTGTATGAATGTGTCTGTTCCAGTACATATAGTCTGTATGGATGTGGCTGTACTACTATAGATAGTCTGTATGGATGTGGCTGTACTACTATAGATAGTCTGTATGGATGTGGCTGTACTACTACATATAGTCTGTATGGATATAGCTGTACTACTATAGATAGTCTGTATGGATATAGCTGTACTACTATAGATAGTCTTATGGATGTGGCTGTACTACTATAGATAGTCTGTATGGATGTGGCTGTACTACTACAGATATAGTATGTATGCTTGTGGCTGTACTACTACAGATAGTCTGAATCGATGTTGCTGTACTACTACAGATAGCCTGTATGGATGTGGCTGTACTACTACAGATATAGTATGTATGGTTGTGGCTGTACTACTACAGACAGTATGTATGGATGTGGCTGTACTACTACAGATAGTCTGTATGGGTGTGGCTGTACTACTACAGATAGACTGTAAGGGTGTGGCTGTACTACTACAGATAGTCTGTATGGATGTGGCTGTACTACTACAGATATACATGTAGTATGTATGGTTGTGACTGTACTACTACAGATAGTCTGAATGGATGTGGCTGTACTACTACAGATAGTCTATATGCATGTGGCTGTACTACTACAGATAGTCTGTATGGGCTAGGCTGTTCTACTACAGATAGTCTTCATGAATTTGGCTGTACTACTACAGATTGTCTGTATGGATGTGGCTGTACTACTACAGATAGTCTGTATGGATATGGCTGTACTACTACAGATAGTCTGTATGTATGTGGCTGTACTACTACAGATAGTCTGCATGAATGTGGCTGCACTACTACAGATAGTCTGTATGGGT
Source organism: Azorinus chamasolen (assembly GCA_963576725.1). Lineage (NCBI taxonomy): Eukaryota > Metazoa > Mollusca > Bivalvia > Cardiida > Solecurtidae > Azorinus > Azorinus chamasolen. Next base: position 64,570,294 of record OY755247.1, on the reverse strand, counting down.
TCAGCTGTACTACTACAGACAGTCTATATGGATGTGGCTGTACTACTGCAGATAGTCTGAATGGATGTGTCCGTAGCTACTACAGATATAGTCTGTATGGATGTGGCTGTACTACTACGGATATTCTGTATGGGTGTGGCTGTACTATTACAGACAGCTTGTATGGATGTGTCCGTAGCTACTACAGATATAGTCTGTATGGATGTGACTGTACTACTACAGACAGTCTGTATGGATGTGGGTGTACTACTACAGATAGTCTATATGGATGTGACTGTACTACTAAAGATAGTCTATACGGATGTGCCCTTAGCTACTACAGATAGTCTGTATGAATGTGTCTGTTCCAGTACATATAGTCTGTATGGATGTGGCTGTACTACTACAGATAGTCTGTATGAATGTGTCTGTTCCAGTACATATAGTCTGTATGGATGTGGCTGTACTACTACAGATAGTCTGTATGGATGTGGCTGTACTACTACAGATAGTCTATATGGATGTGGCTGTACTACTACAGATAGTCTATATGGATGTGGCTGTATTACAACAGATAGTCTATATGGATGTGGCTGTACTACTATAGATAGTCTATATGGATGTGTCCGTAGCTACTACAGATAGTCTGTATGAATGTGACTGTACCGGTACATATAGTCTTAAGGGTGTGGCTGTACTACTACAGATAGTCTTTATCGATGTGGCTGTACTACTACAGATAGTCTGTATGGATGTGTCCTGTCTACTTCCACTGGAAACATAAAGTTATTCCTTTCTCTGTTGAATACCGGGGCATTCATTTAGAATTGTGGCACCATGGATATTTATTAGCTGATTTTTTATAACAGCGTATGTACACAGAAGTGTTTGGTATTGGCAGAAACTGTAGAGTCAGATCTACTATAACTTTGTAAGCAAACAGAGCAGACCCAGATCAATAGGAGCCGTCTGATCTCGGTCTACTCTATGAAAAGACGTTTGTATGGAGCACAGGTTTAAATATGTGGCTTAAGGCCGGGCAGCAGAATGAAACAGCGTAGCAAATATGCATTTGAAAATGGCGGCTTGTTGGGATTTGTTTGGTTGGTTTGTGTGCGTGCGCACCTTTGTGCGTATGTTTTGTTGTTGTAATTGTTGCTTTTTGATGTTGAGTTTCACTCATAAATCGTCACCGATCTTTCATGTTCTGCACAGAACAAATGAGTTTATTTCATGTTAGTCACATGTCTGTAGTGTACATGTGGTCGGGTGCATTTTAGTAACAGTCGTTATAACTATTATTATTATTATTATTATTATTATTATTATTATTATTATTATTATTATTATTATTGTAAGTTAAAGTCCCACTAAATGGAGAGACGTGGTACAAAATATATCAGCAATGTTTTTTTCTTTTAAGTAAACTATCCCAATCAGTGGATGGGGATGCGGAATCCAGAAATCCGGATAGAATGCCAGGACGACCAACTGACCGAGGCTACTGCGTTGCGACAATTACCGCCATTGAAGAAACTTAAAAAGAAGAAAAGGACCAGTAAAATGAACGATGAGGGCTAGACAGTGTTTTATTAGAACTATTTCTATCACGTTTAACACTGTCTTTGGAAATTGGTTGTAATACAATAAAACCTCTCTCTAACGACCACTTCAAAATGCCTGGGGTTTTCCTTTCAGACAGGTGATTGCTCAACCCATTACTCAGAAAAGCTATTTTAGACCGAGCATTTGGATTAAATCTACTGGAGAAATGGTTTTGTTTTTTTAAATATATATTATGTAGTTTTGACACCATTGTAACAAAAACAGCATTTGCCTCGAAAGAGCATTTATGGTCTATCTATCACAATGGTTTCAAAACCTAACTATCAGTCAGTGGCGTCAAAAGGGGTTAATATGAGGGAATGGATAAAATGTAATGTGCCTATAAATGACGCAGTTTTTAAGTCTGTAAAATCGAGTAAACGTGAAGGGTTTTTAATGAAAAGTAGTATGATGTGAAAATAACATACGAACAGTCATTTTCAATCGGAAACAGTTGATATCAAACTATCTATATCGCCGATGGGTTTCGTCAGTGTTTTAGACACGGTTCGTGTGTCTTTTACATCCGTTTTTATCTAACTGTACCAGGCGGAGTTCCGGTTGGTTCTTTGGGGGTCCGATTGGTTCATTTTAGAGGAGTTCCGATTGGTTCTTCGAGGGGTTCCGATTAGATCTTTGAGGAGTTCCGATTGGTTCTTTGAAGGGGTCCGATTGGTTCTTTGAGGGGTTCCGATTGGTTCTTTGAGGGGTTCCGATTGGTTCTTTGAGGAGTTCCGATTGGTTCTTTGAGGAATTCCGATTGGATCTTTGAGGGGTTCCGATTGGTTCTTTGAGGAGTCCCGATTGGTTCTTTGAGGAGTCCCGATTTGTTATTTGAGGGGTTCCAATTGAATCTTTGAGGGGCTCCGATTGGATCTTTGAGGGGTTTCCGATTGGATACCCTGTTTGTTTCGATTGATTCCATGTGATACCGCCATACTAAATTGTTCTATAACAAAAGAGTACGAACGGCGAAGTAAATCGTTATCATTGATTTCCAACTGCATTATAATACGATACAACTTGTTCAGGAAAATCTTCTTAAGATAACCGAATAATGTTTGACTGGAGGGTTGCATATTGCGCGTATATAACAATTGTTTATTTGCATTGCTTAGTTTATATGCATGAACTTCAAATTGACCTATTCTGTTACCCAAATGTCCAACACATGTAAGGCAATGTTTCATGTATAGTGTTGTATGCCAACAACTGTACCCAAGTCTGGTGGTTCTGGCTCATAACTGTGTGACGTACTGACACTGTGCATAGAATGTTACATTCAAGTTTGGTTTGTTTTTATTTTTGGTGATCTTAGAACGTTGACACACTATGATAGAGCATAATTTGACACAGGCAGATAAACTTACGGAAAGGATGTTCAAAGTTGGTTTACCTATGTTCTAAATAAATTCTATTTTTTATTATTCGTATCCAGATGTAGCCTAAGTATTAAATACATTTTTAAAATATTCTATATACATTGAATACATGTATACCCTGTTTTGTACATAGAATTTATCTAGGCTATGTGAAGCGCTTTTGAACACAGAAAGTTTTCCATGGCAACATTAATTAGATACATTGTTATAACAGCACATATACACAGAAAGCTTTACCATGGCAACATTAATTGGATACATTGTTATAACAGCACATATACACAGAAAGTGTTTGGCCATGGCAAACATTGGAGAATCATATTCATATTAAAGCATAAGCAAACAGAGCAGGCCCTGATCAGACGGTTCCCGTAGGAGCCACCTGGTCTGGGATTACTCTGTTGCAAAGGCGTAGAATGGAGTAAATGGTTAAGCTACAACCTGTTAGAAATAAATCCCAATTTTTTTCACACATTGGTCGCTTTAGAGAGGGTTAACTGCATGTGCAAACTCTAGATTGGACCGAGATAGTCTAAGAGACGACTAGTCGAGATACGTAAGCATCACAGGGACACAAACTGTTGGACACTCGTTAATTCACGCTAATTCACCATGTAAAGAAATGAACCAATGAGCTCGTTTGTGAGGTCTGAAGAAGACATCACTTCGTTTCCTACATAAACACTTCCTTAATAATACAGTAAAATCTCTCTATAACGGCAACTAAATCCTGTTAATTAGTTGGTATTTAGGACAGGTTTATGCTTAAAGCAAGGTGAAAGTAAAACAGGACGCTCCTATAGGAGCGTTCTGTTTTACGTTCACATTTCTTTAAGCAGCCACCTGCCTTAAACACAAAATACTTACAGTAATTTAGTGGCCATTATAGAGAGGTTTTAATGTACAAATGCTTTTTAAATCCTTTGCAAACAGAGTAGACCCAGTAGATCCTGTAGATACCAGCATTCATGTGTTCATATGACGTCATTATTAAAACTTCAGCAAATAAACTTGCACGATTACATTTATTCTTATAGAGAAAGAGTGAATGGCAACCTTTCGGTGCCAGAGAGGATAATCTGCTCCAGTTTTGTTATCTGTCTGATCTGGGTCTACTTTGTTTGCAAATGTGTCAAAATGGCGTCTTGATAAAGTGTTGAATGAGTTGACTGAAATAACAAGACATGAACCGACGAGTCCATTTGATAAGACATATACAATAGTAACTGTATTAAGCGACCATTACAAAGACATCTAAAACCGGGTCTTTAAGACAGATGGTAGTTTAATGCAGGTCGAAAGTAATGTGGGAGCTTTCATCATTACTTTTGCCCTGCATTAAGCAACCACGTGCCTTTTAAGACCCAAACGTTCAGTAAACAAGATAGTGGTCGGTTTAGGCAGGTTCAGCAGACAAGTTAGTGGTGGTTTAGACAGGTTCAGCAGACAAGTTAGTGGTCGGTTAAGACAGGTTCAGCGGACAAGTTAGTGGTCGGTTTAGACAGGTACAGTAGACAAGTTAGTGGTCGGTTTATACCGGTACAGTAGACAAGTTAGTGGTCGGTTTAGACAGGTACAGCAAAACAAGTTAGTGGTCGGTTTAGACAGGTACAGTATAAAGTTAGTGATCGGTTTATACAGGTACAGTAAACAAGCAGACAAGTTAGTGGTCGGTTTAGACAGGTTCAGTGGAAAAGTTAGTGGTCAGTTTAGACAGGTTCAGTAGACAAGTTATTGGTCGTTTTAGACAGGTACACTAATGGTGAGAGTTTGCTGAAGCGATCGATGTCAATGGGTTATGCCAGTAAGTAATTTGTATGATGTGGCCACTCACTATGAGGTATAGATTGGTTCCAACGTAAGATCTGGGCGAGCTTTTTTTACATAATATGGGAAAAACGTTTAACACGTCGTTTGTATTGGATACAGATCTGTTGCCTATGACTGGGTGCTGCATGTGTATTAGCTGACACTGAACTATTGTATTGGATACAGATCTATTGCCTATGACTGGGTGCTATATGTGTATTAGCTGACACTGAACTATTGTTTTGGATACAGATCTATTGCCTATGACTGGGTGCTGCATGTGTATTAGCTGACACTGAATTATGCAGGTTGTACTTTCGACACTCTTTGTGACTTTTCGATAACCTTGCAAAACGTTTGGATAAAGAGAACATTGCCTTAGTGTACATTAACCCATATCCTCTTCCTAAAACTTTTTGACGCCCCTATAACAGTCACTTTTTTGAAACCATTGTGATAAATAGAGTATTTGCTCCTATGGAGCAAATGCTCTATTTATCACAATAGTTTTCACACTACATACTTCTGTTTTTCCCTCTAGTAAATGCTCCTTTTCGTTAGATTTATTCAAAGAGTTTGGGTCTAACAATAGTCTAGGAGGGAAGAGTTAACGATTGGTTTTTACTGAATTGACACTAGGCTTACCGAAAGTAATCTTTAGTTGGTAAAATTAAAATTCAAATGAACACGAATGTGGTATTTATTTTATCACATGACACAAAACAAGACGCTATTTCCATTTCATATTCGAATTGCTTACGTTATGTGTGTGTTTTATCACATGTGTGCAGTATAAGAAACCTGGGTTTATAAACGCGGTTTGTGTAACCATTATCCCGCTATATGTCACATGACTCGCAAACTGCTTGGACCAAGATGAGTAGACTGGCGTCTCACCTGAATCCAAGCTGTTTAACAAAAGCTTCATCGAATCGGAAATTCGAAAGTTGCCACAGTTTACACTACGTCAACATTTGAGCAAATATTTTTAACCCTTCGCTTGCTATTCACGTCAATATACCTACCTGTAAATAGTGAAGACCCAGATGAGACAGCTCCTACAGGAGCTGTCTCATCAGGGTCTGCACTATTTACAAGTTGATTGTGCAACCAGTGCACTCCACAGCAGTGATTGCACAGCGAAATACTTATACACAGTGCAGATATATGTAATTATACAACAGGACATGGGTGGAGAAGGAGAAATGTATTTAAAATTTAAGCAAGAGAAAGGTTAAGCCATATTGGTTAACCTTTTACTCCATAAATACGTTTTCACAAACTGAGTAGACTTAGTAAACAGAGTAGACTTTTGAAAACAGGGTATACCTAGTAGACTAAGCGACTTAGTAGAGTTAGTCTAACAGAGTAGACTTAATACTAAGTTAATAGACATATATCAGACGGCTCCTGTAGGAGTCGTCAGATCAGGGTCTGCTCTGGTTGCCTTTGAATTATTTAGATCAGGGTCCATGCTTATAAAACTTTTAGTTGAGTCTAAGATTGTTCTCAAGTTTTTGATTGATCAGATTTGAGCCTTTGGCGCAAATCGGACCAATCAAAAGCTTGAGATCTCAAATCAATCGAAAGCTTGAGAACTCAAATCTAACCAATCAAAAGCTTGAGAACGAACTCAGACTCAACTAAAACGTTTTATAAGCATGGGCCCTGATTCTATAGTTTCTGCAATGCCTAAACATTTCTGTGCTCATGTACAATCTAAAATCGAATCTAATTGGTATCCATGATTACGTTATTTCTTATATGAATTTTCATAGATTAAAGGGTTAAGTACGGTTTTTCTATATATTATTTGTATGAAATTTAGTTGTTGTTTTCCATAAAATAAACAACTTATGTGATATGTGCGTTAATCTGTCTGTACGATGATAGCTTATTGTGGATATACAACAGAGCGTCTCTATAGAAACCACTTAACCCTGTTGGCGCTAAATGATTTTTGATTAAGAGTGAACTTTACTTCAAGTTCCTTCTCTAAAACATACGTAAATGGCGTGTCAAACAGTTTGGATCCTGGTGATACACCGAGTTGCTCAGCGCGCGGTTTATCTGGATCCACATTGTTGGTAAAGGTGATCAAAGATTCGCCCAGTGCAGCGAGTTAATGACTTAATAAATAAACACAGGTGTCTTAAACGGAGGTGATTGCAAGTAGAGCAGACTCTCACCAGAGCGTTCCTACAGGATCAGAGTCTGTTCTGAGTGAAAATGCATGAAAATATGTTTCTAACAGGTAAAGGAATAAACTACCGCATGTCTTTATTAGAGTCCGTCTTCTGTTAACCCTTTCTTTCATATGACAGAGTAAACAGAGTAGACCTATATCAGGGTCCCTGCTTATAAAGCTTTTTAGTTGAGTCTGAGTTTGTTCTCAAGCTTTTGATTGGTCAGATTTGAGTTCTCAAGCTTTTGATTGGTCAGATTTGAGTTCTCAAGCTTTTGAATGGTCAGATTTGAGCCAAAGGCTCAAATCTGACGAATCAAAAACTTGAGAACGAACTCAGACTCAACTAAAAGGTTTTATAAGCATGGATACAGATGGCTCCCGTAGGAACCGTCTAACATGTTTGCTTGTAAAATTATACAAGATCTTACTCAACAGAGTCTATCAATACCAAAACATCATGTGTATAATTATATGTCATTATAAAAAGCTATTAAATATTCATGATACATTGTTTCTTACATGAATGTTCAGCAAGGAAAGGGTTAAATTAGGCAACTGCAATAGGTAAGTATAAATTTCTGAAGCATTTCACTTTTCTTCTTTTTCTTTCTTTTCTCTTCATTGCTTGTATTCTCAACTTTCATTTTCGATGTTCTGGATAAAGAGACAGATAATCCTAGCCTATATGTCATTATTAGAATTTATTATTTATATTACCTACGATTACAGTAAAAACTCGATACTTCCGAAATGTTAGTAATTATTAATTGGTGCCCTTTTAGGCAGGTGGCTGCTTAACGCAGATTGATGTCATGCAGAAAGCTCCTAAAGCAGGAATTTCATCCCGCATTAAGCTGCCACCTGTCTCCAAGACCGATATCTATACCAAATTCAACGTTTGGTTTAGAGAGGTTTTAAACTCCACAACGACTACAGTTCAGAGTCTTTAAGCCAGGTGACTGTTGGGATCTTCCTGCCGTACTTTCGCTCTGCGTTACGATGTCAACTAATTTTGATTAAATCTGTATTCATTCTAGAAGTGGTTGCCATGGAGAGATTCTTCAGTCAGTTGTTATTTTTCAGTTTTGAATGTGGTTATCGCCGAGTTAAATAAAAAGTCTTCGCTCATATACAAACATTCAAATATTCGGCGATCCTTGCGCTCTTGTCTCTTGCAAACCATTCATTGTGCCAATATTTCTATTCAACACGCTTGTTGACTGGGATAGCCCCGGTGATCACTCTCGGGTTCGAGCCGTCGCTCAGGTATATTGATATATCTCTGACGCGGCACCCCAGGTCTTCTCTCTGGCAACTGTTGACCAAGATCCAAGCGTCGGTGTTCCGGTAACACATACGCTTGCAATTGGTTCTTTTGATCAATACACGCCTTGATTTTCCCGTTTGAAAGTATCAGACCAAGGTAGCTGGCATTGACAGTGTGGGCTCCACGGCGAATTTTAACATTCCAATTTGTCTCTATGTCAACTTCAAGAAATTGTGAAAACAGACGCAGAACAGATTTCATGGGTGAGAGGCGGAGGAATTTGATTGGACCGCTGTACACGGATACGTCTCCATTGTCATTCTGCACAATTTTAACCCCGTTAACAATCACCTTGCAACCATGTGCTTGATAACTTTCGTAGTAAGCGCGTGACACTATTTCGGAAGTTCGCAGTGCAACTTCATAATTAAAGAACCCAGTGTCTGTTGTGAGAAATCCGACAGATCTATCTTCTGATTGGTCAAGAAAATCCACGAACTCTTCCACGTTTTCAATCATTTTATAGTCAAACCCGTACGTGTTAAAGTTATTGCCGAACACGGTCTTTTCTGTCATTATTTTGACTTTTCTCGCCAGGTACAGATCCACATCCACGGTTGTCCCGGCCTGTAAAACCTTTGCGGCGGGGTGAATCAAGCAGGCTGAGGTACCGTCAGCGGTAAGAGCGACCACCAACTTCCGGTCATGACAGACCAGTCGAAGTGACTTGTCAGTAGTCATTTCAAGGAATACGCCGTAACGTAATATTACTGTGACGAGACCATCCTCTGAGACGTGAAGGGCAGGGTATCTTGGCTGATTAACCTCCTCACTTGTATCAATCGATGAGGCATGCTGTTCTTCTACCGGGTTTATCATGACGTCATCGACGGGTTCCTCGTTCCACACAGGCTGGTACCATGACGTCGTGTTGAAGTGAGTTAATTCTCCTGTAGGACTTTCGTTCTGTTGCTGAACCAAACTTGCGTCTTGGTTCTGATACATAAACGGCTCTGAATAAAATCCATTGTCGACCACAAATCCAGTATGTGTAACGAACTCTTGGTGGTAGTTAGATATATCCGCCTGGTGGCCGGAGTCATATTCAAGTGCCGAAAAACCACACTGGAAGTTTGCTGAATCGTACATTTCAGTATTGTGAGCATTTACGTATAGGCCATTTTCATGCTCAGTGTTAGAAGCAACGGAATCGTCCACTGTGACTGTCTGTGGTTCAACGTCTTGGCTTGTTATTTCTTCTAGTCCGTTTGTTGAATCCTGAGGTCCTTCGTTGCTTTCTAACTGTTTAGATTTTGTCTCATTGTCAAATTGTAAGTGCGCATGTTGTAGAGCTTCATTTATTTCAATCTTATTGCCACATTTGTTTTCTGTCTCGTCAAGTGAATCAATCTTATTATCATTCTTTGTTCCACTTTCGTCATTTGTGTTAGTGTTATTGTCAACCGTGTTTCCTGTTTGGACTTTGAAATCACTTGGTGATGCACTTGTCACTGACGACATTGGAGACAAACTTGTCGCACTCCTGCTTACATCTGTTGAGTAATCTGCGTCGCTTCCTTCTTCAGATATACTACCCTTCGTTTGTACAGGTCTGGGTGAGCAACTCGATTGTGAATAGCCCACTAGTTCGCTTTCCTTTTTAAAAACGTTCTCACCTAGCTGCTCTGGTATATTATCTAATTCGTGTCCATGGTGTTTTACTTCGTACAGGTCTTTGTCAAGAGGAATGAATAACGTCTCTCCACTCGGAGTGGTCACTGCTGCAGCACTGGCTAATTCCGGGAGCACTGTAGCACAAACAGGACCGGCGGTATTCATAATCGGGGGAGGAATATTTTGGTAAAATGATGGATGAGCTAATCTTACCTCACTGGCAATTTCTGCAGGAACTTGGATCATTTGTGTCATGATGGGCGTAGAGGTTGCTGCACTATCAATCTCGACTTGCTGATCTTTAACTGTCACCTTTTTTACCAAAGTGGACTGTTGAAGTTTATTCTTTATTTCTTTAATTTCTGACTCGTCTATATTCGTTCCTTTGTCGGGAGTTCCCTGTGACCACACTACAGGCGCAACAGACTGGCCAGTAATCGTTCTGTTTTCTGGACGCTGTTCATATTGTTGACTGGTGTCATAAACACCATGAGTAACTGTTGGAAATGCACTTTGTGAATTTGGGTTCGGTCCGACAATGTTGTAATTTATTTGCTGAAAATGAGTAGGAACCTGGGAGAATTGCATTTGATATTCACTTGCTCTGCTGTCTGTTTGGTATTGTACAAATGGCACGTGTGCTCCGCTGGAGTAGTTTAAGTGTGGATAAGTTTGATGAGAGTAATATACAGGCGGGTTTAACGGACACGGCTCCTGGAAGGGATGTACGTAATGGGGAGTTTGGAAAGACTCGGACTGCATATACTCCATGTAAGGTCCGGCTGAGAGACCACCATCAGCGCATACTAATCCTTCTCTTGGAACAAAAACGGTTTCTTGACTGTAAGCGGAAAATTCTGTAGTAACCAAATTACTGTGCATGTCCCCAGAATTACGCATTTCATTAGACAATTTTGAATCTTCGGTCATATAAGATTTCCCAGCGTCGTTCTCTGAATGTAGAATTCCATTTGGAGCTTTTGACAAATTCAAATCTTTCGAGGGCAGATTAGCAACACATATTTGATTTGGTGGTTCATTTCCTTCGGTATTCTGTATCAAAGGCTCGTCAATAGTTTTACAAATATTCGTTTCAAATGTGTGCATTTCAGTCCGCATTTCATCACTCACCATTTCCTGTGCAATTTCTAGAACGGGATAGCCCAAGTCCTTTAATTCGGCATTTAGTTCATTTGTTAAGGACGCCGCCATTTTCACTTTTTAATGTAATGACGTAAAATTGTTTTGGTTACGACCAACCATAACGACGTCAAAAGCGCGTCATGTTTGATAACCCAAGTGCGCGCATTCGAGACCGATACACAAAGCTTGTTTAACGTTTATTTAATTCTTAATTTAAAGTAAATCTCAAAATCCAGGCATAAGAAATTTTATTCTAAGCATCTAAGACAGGAGTTTCTACATTAACACTTTACCTTGTGAATATTCATGTGAGAAATAATGGCAATATTAATTAAATTAAATGAACGTGTTAATTCAAAAACATGATTTTTGGCCGTATCAAAACAAAGCAGAACCTGATCAGGCGGTTAATACAGTGGCTGTCTGATCTGGACCTACTCTGCTCAAAGATGTCTTATCAGGTAAATTGTTAACCCTTTCCCTCGTATATGAACGCCTTTTTGCAAACAGAGTAAAGCCTAATCAGACGTCTTGGAGATCTCACTCTGCAGTTTCTACCAACACCAAAAAAACTCCTCTTTGTATATGCCACCATAAAAAAGCTAATAAATATCAATGATGTCATTATTTCTTACATGAATATTCAACAGGGACACGGATAATGACGTTTAACGACACCTATGCATACCCACCAAGTGATCTCAAGATTATAGCTTTTCCCCCCGTTCTATGTTTATTCCAAATTTTAATACTAACTGAATATTCATGGACAAAATAGGTATCATTAAATATGGAAGGTGGAACATTGTAGCCGTTTTAGAAAGTAAAGAAATGGTTCTGTGAAATTCCATTAGCAAACAGAGCAGACCCTGATCAGACGGCTCCTATAGGAGCCGTTTGATCTGGGTCAGTAGTATAGAAAACAGGGGTTCTGGGACACTCCTTATTAGACAAAGAAAAAAAAGAAAAAATCAGAATAAATTTATATAATAGCGGGAAAATATTTTTTTTAGGTTCTCATCTGACAGATATTACAGAAAAAATATACCAATTCTTTAACAGAATCATAGAGAATCATACAGAATTAATAGTAACACCCCAATTATAGGAGTATAGGAAATTATTATAATGAAACAAAAAATATTAACCAAAAAAACGAAATAAAAAAGATGGTGCTTAAAAGTATATAGCGAGTTATAATTCGAATAGACCCATAACACAATAAATCCCATAGACCCTTAACTAACCAATTTTATATTGCTATAGCGGTTAGTTTTGAAGTATAGAGGTCTATAAGGGGTGGCGAAGTATAGAGGTCTATAAGGGGTGGCGAAGTATAGAGGTCTATAAGGGGTGGCGAAGTATATATGTCTATAAGGGGTGGCCCTGAACCCCTATTTCTTATACTACTGGGTCTACTCTGTTTGAGAATGCGTGAAAACACGTCTATATGAAGGAAAGGTCAACATAGGTTTTATTGTATACACTTACTGTTAAAACCACACTCCTCTTAGAGCTTTTTATAATATCATTTTTGCAATTTGAGGTCAAGATTTGATGATGAGATAATCGCACAAATATGCAATTTCTTCAGTCGACTTTTTATTAGAATTATAGGGGAGGGCATTCTTGTAGAATTTATAAAAGAAATTCGAGAGAGTAACCTCCCATATTCAGCAGCGGGACTCAGCTAGACCAACTGCAATTATTATTATGACTTTCAAGGCATGTGCTTATTTGTCAGTGTTAACCTTTTCCTCATAGTGACACTCTTTTGCAACTATACAAACATAGTAGACCAATGCCAGACGGGTCCTGTAAGAGCTGTTTGATCAGGGTCTGCCCTGTTTACTTATGAAATAATATAGACCTGATTATAGAGTCTCCGGCGTGTTTAAAATAGATGTGCTAATGTGCCATTATAAAAATCATGAAACTATTTTACATGAACCCATGAGGTAAAGAGATCACTTTAAACATATAACAAGCAAATCTGTGATGTCAGTGGCATATAGTTTAGATAGAAATTAGACACCAAAATACTCGACGTTTGATCAGGATCCAATTTATTTCACATTGATTTTTCTTAGCCCCCTTCTATGATGAATACTCATGTAAGAAATAAAGCCACCTTGTGTATTTATTAGCTGACATTTTATAACGGCCTATGTGTACACAGGAGTGTTTGGTATTGTTTTGACTGTCAGATCTATTAAAATGTCATAAGCAAACAAAACATACACTGCTCAGGCGGCTCCTGCAGATCTGATCAGATACACAGCCGTGAAAAGGAATTTATATGAAGGAAAGGATTGAAAGAAATGATAGAACAGTCTATATCGAGACAAACGATTTGGACCACATCATTGTCTAGCATTTTAAGCCTTACTCTATGAATACCCATACAGTAAACCCTCTCTAACCCAGCTACTAAATTGTGTTAATTAGTTGGTATTTGGGACAACTACAATAGGAGCGTTCTGTGTTACGTTCACCTTGCTTTAAGCAGCCACCTACATTTAATACAAAATACTTAATGTAATGTGTGGCCGTTATAGAGAGGTTTTACTGTAATTATGATCAATGACGTCATAAATAACAATTAGCTAACGTTTTATGCTAACAAATGGACACAGGAAGTTTTGGCCATGACAACAACTGTATGATCAGATCTATATGATTGCATAAGCAAAAAGAGTAGACCAAGCTCAGACGGCTCCTACAGGAACCGTCTGATGTGGGTCTATTCTGTTTGCAAAAGTGCCAAAACGTGTCTGTCAGTAAAGGGTTAATGCTAATGTACATATATGATACACAGGGATTATAGTTTGTCTTAATACCAGAAGATCATAGACCCATGTGGTACACACTTCTCAACTCTTCTGGTGTCAAATATTTCCGTCTGTACAGTGTTGTCTGCTTAAGTTTCAGAATGGACATCGCTTGAAATTCCTCCCGAAAATGTAAGTGGTATGTCATAACGTTTGGATTCTGGTTATACGTCGAGATACCCGGCGTCTAATCTGGATCCAATATCTAATCACACACTCGTCACTTGCAGCAAGTACTGTGAGTCGCTTTCTGACGACGTCAGTAGTGAAGGAATTGACCAGTTATTCCACAAATACGCACAATCACGCTTTTGCAAACAAGAAATACCCAGATTAGATGGCTCCTTTATAAACCATCTGACCAGGGTCTGCTTTGTTTGCTAATAGAACTGTATGATTATACAGTTAGCCATAGCCAAAACCTTCTGTGTTGATATGCCATTATACGATTTTAGCTAATTGATATTCATGCACGCTGACATGTTTTTTGTATAACTATTTATGGAGTAAAAACACACTTTTGAACAGTAATATTGCAGAAAGGAACAGAACAGTTCATGCCATATATGCTATATCGCTGTCAACCTTATCCGAAAGTGAAAAAACAAGACCGACGAGTATTGTGTGTCAGCATCGTCGTCTGCTAGATTCATTGTCGTCTGCTAGATTCACTGTCGTCTGCTAGATTCGTCTGCTATATTCACTGTCGTCTGCTAGATTAACTGTGGTAGCTTCAAGTGTTAGGGTGGTCACTTCTTTATTAAACAATAGACAGGCTGGCCAACAGTCTGGAGGTCGAGTTACTCGGTGTCTCATCTGGAGCAAAACTGTTTATATGTGATATCACAGACCTGTTGTCATTGCACTTGAACGAGTTCAGTTGCGCTGTCAATTACAAACAGTGTAGACCTAGATCAGACCGCTGATAGGGGAGATTTTGTTCAGGGCCTGCACTGTTTCTCAATCAAAATGCTTTCGAGGAATTACACCGTACTAACTACTACTACTACTGCTGCTGCTGCTGCTGATGATGATGATGATGATGATGATGATGCTACAACTACTACTATTACTGCTAATAATAAATTTTGTGCTACAACAGAAACAACAACAACTACTACTACTGTGGCCTTTTTATATGCGGAATCTCGTCGGTAGTCATAGTTTTACAAACTAGTTTTTCACGTGATGAAGTTAAATTAAGTCGTTCATAAAAGCATTAACCCCGATCGTAACAACTCGGTGATCTCCGACAAACTCGTAAATGTCCGAGGTGGTCCGACTGGGTGAACTTGTGTCACTTAAGATGAATACTTGAGGCTATTTGCCAACAGTTCGAATACGGATACTACGCTTAGGAAGCTGGAGTTTCATCATTATTAAACTGTTTGACAATCTGATAATATTTTATTTCTAAAAATGAAATGAGTGCTGTTTTTAGGATTGAGCAAGCGGGCATTTTGTGCAGACGATTTTTACATGGCGTTGAAAAGGAGCGTGCTGCTAACAACATACGGGACCGTTGGTCGATAAGATTCGTAATAACGCCGAACACACAACATCAAGCAGGTGATTATGCATGCGCCGCATCGATTTTAAACCCAGCGCTTCTCCAAAAGAGCTCTTCATTACATCTTTACAGCATTGCTCAGATGTTAAGAATTACGTCTTAACTAGAAGGAAATGCGAGGAGATTAGGTGTATGTTGTGCAGGTTTGTAATGGATAGGTAGACAGGCATTCACAAAACGAGGATAGACTTTGTTATTGTTTACCGTTGTCCGCATTCAGCAGTCTTGTCAATGCTGGAGCTGGTGACATCATACAGCTTGTCATTTAACTAGGAGCTGGGCCATTGGAAGCTGCTAGATACGTTAAAATTAATGATAGTGCCGGAACTAACATATACTAACTGTATTCTGAGCTAAATACGGAACTGTGTTAAGGAGTGTTTAGTTATATATTTCTGTGGTTGTCGACAAAGGGTATATGATACAACACTTTACTCCACAGATACGCATTTTAACACATTTGCAAATAGAGTAGACCAAATTCAGGCGGGTCCTATAGGAGCCGTTTGATCAGGGTCTGTCCCCTTTGCTTATAGAATATCTTAGATCTGATTCTGCACTATTTGGCAAATTACAATATAATGTACTTAGTTAATTAATGTTCATAGTACGTAAAATCTGCAATGGGTATTCATGGAGTAATGGGATACAGTAAACCTTCTCAAAATCGCACGGTCAATTAAGTATAAATATCGGTCTTGAATACAGGTGGCAGCTTAATGCAGGGTTAAAGTAATGCAGAAAGCTCCTCTAGGACCAAGCAGCCATCTGCCTAAAAGTGTCTAAATTCTTCTCTACAATAGAATTCCGGTTTAGAGGGATTTTACTGTAATTGAATTCACTTTAAGCTACGACACACGAGGATATCCCATTGGCTGAATCTGGATAGCTGGCGACTCAAAACAGTTGGATTTGCGTTTAAAGGTAAGTACATTGTTGTATTTTAACTCTGTTTGGTGCTACAGTAAAACCTCACTATAACGGTCATTAAAGTGTGTTAATTAGTTGGTATATTAGGACAGGTGGCTGCTTAAAGCAAGGTGAAAGTAAATCAGAACGCTCCTATAGGAGCGTTCTGTTTTACTTTCACCTTGTTTTAGGCAACCACCTGCCTTTAACACAAAATACTTGATGTAATTTAGTGGCCGTTACAGAGAGGTTTTACTGTAAATAATTTTCGTCTGCAAACAATGCCGTCTGCTTTCAGTTTCAGAGTGGATTTTCCTTCAATTTCTTCTTTAAAATGTTGGTGGTGTGTCAAGCAGTTTGGACCCTGATGAGACACCGAGATACTCGGCAACTCGTCTGGATCAAAACATTTGTAAAGTTAATCATGCAAGCCCTGCATCTGGATCCAAACATTCGCATTTATATAGTTAATCATGCAAGCCCTGCATCTGGATCCAAACATTTGAAAAGTTAATCATGCAAGCCATGCATCTGGATCCATACATTTGTAAAGTTAATCATGCAAGCCATGCATCTGGATCCATACATTTGTAAAGTTAATCATGCAAGCCCTGCATGTGGGTCGCTTTTCCGACGACTTCTACAGTGAACTGATATATAGGTGATCTTTAAGTGATTTGTCCGAATACGTATTTAACTCATTCCCTCATAGGCTATTTTCAACCTCTTTGAATAATTCTACTACGGAGCATTTACTAGCAAAAAGGTAAACCTTAGAATTGTGTAGTTTTGAAACTATTGTGATTAATAGAGCATTTGCTCCTATGGAGCAAATGCGCTATTGATCACATTGGTTTCAAAATGAGTCTTTTACAGAGGTGTCAAAAGTCATCAATATAACGGAATGGGTTAAATAAATCTTACTATATAGATACAAATGTATGCCGCTTGACGCCGCTGCAAACAAAGCAGACCCCTATCAGCTGGCTCGAGTTTTATCACGACCTGTCCTGTTTGCTTTTGAAATAATATAGATCTGATTCTCCAATACTTGCCAAGACTAAACATTCCTGTGATAATATGCGAGTCTAAAATATCTGCTTATAAATATGAATGCCGTCATCATTTCTTACATAAATATGCATGGGGTAACGTGTTTATTGTTTCTGTTAATGGAAACTGAAAGCTTAGCTCCATTGACGGATAACTCAATGTAGCATTAACAGCTGTATTTTTCGTGTTAGATTTTAACCTTTTACATGATTAATATACATGTACATACAAAGCTCGACATGAATATTCAATACAGTATAACCTCTCTTAACCGGAATTCTAGTAGATAATAATTTAGATACTTTTAGGCAGGTGGCTGCTTAATGCAGAGTGAAAGTCATGCAGAAAGCTCCTAGAGGGGCTTTTAGGAGTACTCTGCATGACTTTCACCCTGCATTAAGCTGCCACCTGTCTCCAAGACCGATATTCATACTAAATTTAACTGCCGGTTAAGAGAGGTTTTACTGTAACTAATTTTCTTATATAGGCTAAAACAATTGAATACATGTAGCCTACTTTGTTGTGATAGCGTGTGCATAATATAAACAGAATAGAATTTGACCAGAAGGCACTGGAGCCGTCGGATCTGGATCTTATTCTACTTTGTTTACAAATGCACCAGAAGGCGCAGGTAAAGAGTTAATGGGGAGTTGAATCTATAGGCTGATGCTGACCCACATTTCTCCAACAAGTAAGTTTCACAATGTCAATAAAGACTTTGCCAGATGATGACTGATCTGTATCTAAACTTTGCGCTACTATGATAAATAGACCACGCATGTGAACTAGCAAATCATTTTCATGTTATACTGGTGTCTCATCTGGGTTCAAACTATTGAAAAAAAGTATCTACTAATTGAAACGCAACCTCAGCGAACTCAAGATTGCAATAAACCAGAGTGAGGTGAAGTGGCCTCGAGCAAAAACAGATACATTGGCAAATTAAAGAGGCACTTACTCATCTAATTTAATTAAACTGTTGGCATAAACTTACATTACGCTATTGACGGAATGATCTGGTCATTTACTCTATGTGAATAGAGGAGACAGGACGAAATGATCTGAATAGAGGAAAGAGAGGAACAGACAGAGACACAACGACGAGAAAGACAAGAGTCCGAAAAAAGAACAGAGAAATAGAGAGACTGAGTCAAAGACTGACATGCAAAGAGACAGACAGTGAACGGTGGGATAATATACAGACACAGGTACACAGGGAGAGAGAGAGGGAGAGAGAAAGAGAGACAGACACACACACAGAGACAGACAGCCAGACAGACAGAGACAGAGAGACAGACAGAGAGAGAGTGACAGACAGACAGTGAGAGACAGAGAGACAGACACACAGAGAGACAGACAGAGACAGACAGAGAGACAGAGACAAACAGACAGAGAGACAAACAGTGAGGGACAGACAGAGACAGACAGGGACAGACAGACAGGGACAGAAAAACAGAGACAGATAGACATACAGGCACAAACAGACAAAAACAGACACACACACAGAGACATACATGCCAGCGGACAGAGAGGGACATACACAGACAGAGACAGACATACAGACAGGCAGGCATACAGAGAGGGACAAAGACACTAGAGAGACAGACAGAGACAGATTCATGCATTGCATAGACAAAGAGACAAATAATGGGATAAAGGAGAACACATAGAAAAAGGAGAGAAGGGGGCAGAGAGAGAGATGGGGAGAGAGGAAATGCAACGATTGTGGAAGTAAAATAATGGAACAGATAGACAGAAACAGATACACACAAACTGAGGGTTGGGTCGAGATACAGACAATTGCACAGAGAGATTGGAGTGAGAATGATAAAAATGCATCGGGAAATAGAATGGGGAAAAAGAAAGATATGAGAAAAGAGAACATTCTGCTAACATATTGACATCATAAATATTTAGTTTTAAACAGTAACTGTTTTAATATGGGCATATCCTAAAAGTATCAAGTATCAAATCAGGAATGTGACCATACTAACAGTGAAAGGCCACACGAAAAATACTGACCCCATGCTAGGCTATTCAAACATTACAGGGGCAAGTAGCTCTATTTTGTGTAAAAGGCAGGTGGCTGCTTAAAGCATTTAGTGAAAGTAAAACAAAACAATCCTATAGGAGCGTTCTGTTTTACTTTCACCTTGTTTTAAGCAGCCACCTGCCCTAAACAGCAACTAATTAACACAATTTAGTGGCCGTTATAGAGTGCAACTAATTAACACAATTTAGTGGCCGTTATAGAGAGCAACTAATTACACAATCTAGTAGCCGTTACAGAGAGCAACTAATTAACACAATTTAGTGGCCGTTATAGAGAGCAACTAATTAACACAATTTAGTAGCCGTTATAGAGTGCAACTAATTAACAAAATTTAGTGGCCGTTATGGAGAGAATTATACGACTGAAACTATCGTAAGTTCTAACATAAGATGATCGTAACTGGAGTTGTGATCGTCTTATGTTAGAATGTACGATCATTTCTCTCGTAAGATGTTATAGCCTGAATTGTTGCACGCAAGAATGTACGATCATTTCTGTCGTAAGATGTTATAGCCTGAATTGTTGCACGCAAGAATGCGCGATAATTTCGATTAACCCAGTCCTTCCTATAATATTTTAGACCCAGCCTCTTTGAATAAATCTACCGAAAAAGGAGCATTTACTATAGACAGGGAAATTGTAGAATTGTATATAGTTTTGAAACCATTAAGATTAATAGAGCAATTACAAATGCTCTAATTATCGCAATGGCTTCAAAACTTGACGTTTGGGTTAACTGCGTGGTAGCCATTGTCGTACATTAGAACTTTTGATAGTACGATGGCATGTAGAACGGACCCCTGGCCCCAACATTATAAAACGATGTCGTTAGTCTGAATTCAATCTCAAACGACTGGTCCAAATGTTAGTCACACGGGGGCCCATTAATATCCAAGCTGTTGAACACTGTGGCCATCATGGCATGTTTATGTTGTCTTTAGCTCACCAGAGCACTTTTGTGCTCAGGGTGAGCTTTTGTGATCGCATGATGTCCGTCGGCGTGCGTCGTCCGTCGTGTGTCGTCAGTGGTCAACAATTTGAACCTTTAAAAATCGTCTCCCCTGAATCTACAGGGTTCTCAGCTTTCATCTTCGGTACATATAATCATCTGTAGGTCCTCTACAAAAGTTATGTAAATTATGCCACTGGGGTCAAAATTGGCCCCTCCCCAGGGGTGCCTTGTTTTCTATAGAAACATATAGTGAAAACTTTGGAAAATCTTCTCCTCTGAAACTTGAAGGTTCTCAGCTTTCATATTTGGCACATAGCATCATGTTCAGGTCCTCTACAAAATTTGTATAAAGTATGCCCCTGAGGTCAAAATTGGCCCCGCCCCAGGGGTTGTCGGTTTTCAATAGAAACATATATAGTGAAAACTTTGGAAAATCTTCTCCTCTGAAACTGGAAGGTTCTCAGCTTTCATATTTGGCACATAACATGATTTGTATAAATTATGCCTCTGGGGTCAAAATTGACCCCGACACATGACCGGCTAGTTTTCTATAGAATCATATAGTGAATACTTTGAAAATCTTCTCTGTTTGTCTGGTGAGCGATACCATGGTCATTCTGGCCCATTTGTTTGTTTGTTGTTGTTGTTTCTGTTTTGTTTTCTTGTTTTGGTGCGAATGGGATGCGAAAGGACAGTATAATTTCGCGAGAGGCTTAAATTTCAAATGTTTGATTTCCGATTGCTTTCCGTATATTCCTCTGCAACTTTGCTTGGAACAAGAAACTCTTCAGATATTGTGTTGGCACACGTCCTTCACGCGCACTAGTCTGTCTGCCATTTACTACAGATTAGAATACGAAAAACACGTGTGTACATAACCCATTACTTCATAGGTTATTTTTAGATCCAACCACTGAATAAATCTACCGAAAAGGAGCATTAACTAGAGAAAAGGAAAATGTTTAGAATTTTGCAGCCTGAAACCATTGTGTCAAATAGAGCATTTGCTCCTAAAGGAGCAAATGCTCTATTTATCACAATGGTTTCACAAAGTGACTTTTACGGAGTCGACAAAAGTCGTCAATATGAGGGAATGGGTTAAACAACAACACGCAAACCTTTGAATGCTGAAATTTTCAAAGTGGAATGGTCCATCAATGTTTAGCGATATATTGAATTATGTTAGAAAGGGCATACAGTGTACTTTACAAAGACAAACAGTGTAGACCCTGATTAGATGATTTCTCTGGGAATCCTTGTTCTACATTGTTTGCACATGACAGTGCGCTCGTTTCCAATATTGAACGGTTTAACAGGTATTAATCAAACGTTTCCACCTAGAAGTCCTCATACGAATTAAAACAAACTGCTGTTCTATACCGTATACATTCATATCTGACGGAACGGATAAGATGCTTTTTTCATGAATGTCTGCTTTATTTCTTGTCAAAACCTTATGCTATGACCACTCTTTTGAATCGTCTCTAGTCTCAAAGAGACATATCTAAAGAATGTTCATAACGTAATGTTTGGTGGTGAAAGAGTGGTTACAGCTAAGTGGTTGGTAGAGAAAGTGGTCATAACAATGGGTTTGATGGAGAACGAGTGGTCTCTAAAACGTGTTTGGTGGAGAAAGTAGTCACAGCATAGGGTTGATGGAGAACGAATGGGCACAACATAGGATTTGGTGGTGAAAAGGTGGTCACATCAATGGGTTTGGTGGAGAAAAGTGGTCACACCAAAGGGTTTAGTGGAGAAAGTGAAACAGAGAGACTGAGACAGAGACTCACATGCAAAGATACAGACATAACAGAGGAAGACGTGGTCAGAAACACATATACCGGTACATAGAAACAGATCCGAGAGAAACAGAAGGAAACTGAGAGAGATAGATAGAGAGAAACCGAGACAAAAGAGGAGACAGTGCCCCTCCTCTTTCCCTTTTTCCTTGCGTTTTCCTTTATCCCTATAGTTGTATCTTTGTCTGAGCATGTCTGTCTATCTGTGTATGGCTATCTGTCTGCCTGTATGTCTGTCTGTCTGTGTCTGTGTGTCTCTCTCTGTCTGTGTGTCTCTGTCTGTCTGTCTGTCTGTCTGTCTGTGTCTGTGTGTCTCTGTCTGTCTGTCTGTCTGTCTGTATGTATGTATGTATGTCTGTCTGTATGTATATATGTCTTATGTACATATATGTATGTATGTATGTATGTATGTATGTATGTATGTATGTATGTATGTATGTATGTATGTATGTATGTATGTATGTCTGTATGTATGTATGTATGTATGTATGTATATATGTCTGTTGTCTGTCTGTCTGTCTGTCTGTTTGTTTTAATACACATGAGACGCATAGAAGCTCGTCATCTCATCGGGATTAAACTGTTTGACACCCAGTCCATAGTTTGATCGAATCGGAAATAACTAACATTGGACCAGACCATTCAAGTGCACATTATGTTTTCTTATCGGACACGGTGTAAGCAAAGTGTTAAGCAGACGACTATGATCTAGAAAATCCCCTTTTCTCGTTGAATATTCTAATTCATGTATTCTGTTAGTAAATGCGTGAAAAAAGTTTTTATGAAAAAGCTGCCTTGCAGGTTTTTTCCCCAGTTTTTGGGGAAAAGCGGTTCGGTCCCATAGCGGCGTGGGGTGGGGTGGGGGAGGGGTAGCGCGGACGAGCCAACAGGGGAATTTTCATTGGATGATGTGAAATTTATTTGTGTCAGGTTATCATGTTAATTCGTGATGCAACACATGCAAGAGCAGTCAAGGGATGCAGTTACACACTTTATATAGATGCTGAAAATGCACTTCATAAACCTGATCGCGAATCCACTTGTTTTCAAGTTAATCCTCCGGAAAGAGGGAAGGGGGGGGGGGCCAAATTTCTCCAAATATTCTAGTGAAAAAAGACATTGCCTTGTGTCATAAAAATCGATAACGATACTTCATTTAATGTTTGAAATAGTGACGTTTCATTGTGATACAAAAGATCTTATAAATGAGACAGATTATGTTTCATAAGGGAAAAACATAGTTATGCTATCAGAGATATACTAAAATCGTCATTTCTCCACCAAACCCTATACTGTGACCACTCTTTAGAATCATCTCGAAGAGACGATTCTAAAGAGCGGTCACAGTATAGGAACTATTTTAAAGAGTGGTCACAGTATAGGGTTTGGTGGAGATGCTTGAAAATGTTTCAATTCACGCATCTTATCTGGGCCTCTGATGAGTGTTTCGCCATTTCCGTACATCGAATTAAACGTGCGAGTGGTTATATTGTATATACAGGGTGAAAACAACAACCAAACCATGTACTAATACGCACAGACGGGCAGGTCGCGGCCCATTTAGACATTTGTCTCTACATTGTATTTCCGGCAAGGTCGATGCTATATCCAATATTTTGTTTGCCGGAGTAAGCATGCGTCAATAAATAGATCCAACAGAATGCAGTGTTATAAACAAGTAGAAAAGTGCATGTAAATAAATCTAGACAGATGCATCGGTATTTATTAAGCTGGGCACCTGAACACGACTCTTAATGGATTGACATCAATAATTTCACAAATACCTGCACCATGGCCATCTAACAATCGATGCATTAGCCGACATCATAGCCGATGGAGTTCCGATGCATCAAGTAGAACCATACAAATGCCCCCGATATTGATCGTACCCGACACAAAGCGCCTAGGTATACAAAGGCAGCAGTTGTAAACATTTACAACATGTATATCCATGACAGACTCCACCAATTATAGAGTACACGCCTCTGTAATAGTCACTTCTTGAAACCATTGTGATAAATAGAGCAGTTGCTCCTATAGGAGCAAATGCTCTATTTATCACAATGGTTTCAAATTACAAAATTCTAAACATTAAATTTTCATTTTCTCTAGTTAATGGAGTCCATAATATGGACTGGTTATTTTACAGTTATTTATAACAAGAGGATACATAGACATGTCAAAGTGTATAGAATCATGCATATATAGAATATTCAGTAAAGAATCACAGCAGACACTGATCAGGCGTCTGATACAAGAGCCACCTGATCTCATTCTATACTCGGTGTCAAGGTTAAATGACATGAAAATTTAACGTGCAGTTGGTTGTCAGTTTTTTCATCGTCTTATATATCCCTAACCACTGTAGCTATTCGCATGGAATTGCATATACACATTGAATACCATCTATACTTTCATTGCACATCCAACCCATGCTGCCCGGAAGCCCAATGTCAAGGTCAAATGAATTTTACGTGCAGTTGGTTGTCACAGTTTTTTATCGTCTTATATCTCACTAGCCGCTATAGCTATTCGCATGGAATTGCATTTACACATTCAACACCATCCATACATTCATTACGCACCAGGCCCATGCTGCTCGCAAGCCCAATGTCAAGGTCAAATGACTTAGGAATTTTATGTGCAGCTAGGCAAGCACCTACATATGGACATCGCTGTGTCTTACAGACACAATTTCTAGTTCATTCTGCAAGTTTTCTTGGAGTTATGCCCCTTTGAACTTAGAATATCACTAGTTACATTGTAATAGTGAAGGAAACCCCGGTTTGATGTCGTGTCGACATTTCTTGTTTTGTTTAAACGGGGCGAACATTCCATGCTCATGTGCCATATCAAGCTGATTATATTCATACATACATTATTTCTTGTATAAATATTCTTGGAATAAGTCTACATGTTCACAAGACGACATACTATTACATAAGAAGAACATAACTAATTTGCATCTAGACATCTGTACTACGTAGGAAAATAACTAAACGTTTAATGCAGGATGTAATTCCACCTTAGAAACATCAGTCCGGTATTACCGGAAGTTGATAAATCTAATGCTCTCCTACCGGAAGTCATATAATGAACATAACGTGAAAACGTGGTCAATTATTTGTGTGTGGCTGCCGTCAAGCTAAGCTTACTCCGCTGTTGTATTGATCAAGCATTGGTCCTTATCTTGCTAATGACGACCTTGATTTGTATTTCAATCAGTGTCCATCCAGACGAAACATTGTCTAAATTGGTCTCTCATCCCTGTCCGAGCTGTTTGTACCTTGGTCAGTAGTATAAAAACGCGAATCAAACAATGTGTAAAGAAACTGTTACAGACCAGACTTGAAGCAGATGACATTTTCGTATAAAAAAAAAGGATTAATGCTCTTATGCGCCGTAATAGCGCTGTAAAGCTGGTCCATATTTAGAATATTTGTATATGAGTATTGAACGCGCATTGCTGAAGAATTCTTCCAGCCATACTGTCTGACATCTCATTAACCCTTTACCTGATACAGACGCATTTTCACGCTTTTGCAAACGTAGTAGACCCTGATCAGACAACTCCTACTGCTTCTACTGGGGCCGTCTGATCAGGGTCTTCTGTGTTTGCTTATTGATTTATATATATCTGATTCTATATAGTTTCATAATACATGGATTGGTAAAAACAATCGAGAGAATAAACAATGTAACAGATCAGAGTTTTAGCAGACTACTGTTTTCAGCATATATACGAGTATAATTATGGGTATCGTCTATGCTTAGGAGAATAATGGCCTCTAAAACGCGCACACCATTGCAAACATAATAGACCTAGATCGAGTCGTATTGACAGTGTCTACACTGGTTGCTTATTAAACGATATAGACACGAGTCTACCGTTTCTGCCATTGTAAAAATCCACTGTTAATAATGCTGTTTAAAAGTTCGGCTAATTAATATTGATATTAAGTTATTATTTCTTACATGAATATTTATCCGTTAAAGGGCTGAAACGACAGGTATTATTATCTTTGTTTGGTCCTTATCCAGCAGAAAATAAAAAGGTCTGCCAAAAGCCCGAGCTGCAAAACAGTAGAATCTGTCTTAAGCGGACTGCTGCGGTCATCAAAAAGAGATCTAACTGTGTCTGTAAGGCATATGGTAGCTTAATGCATATCAAACGTAATGCAGAAAGCTCCTATTTGACCTTTATGCATTGCTTTTACCCTGCCTTAAGCAACCGCCTGTTTTAACCCTTCGCTTGCTGAATTTTAAAATACATTTCTCCTTCTTTACCCATGCCCTGTTGAATAATTACATATATTTTCACTGCTGTGTACAAGTATTTCGCTGTGCACTCACTGCTGTGGAGTGCGCTGGTTGCACAATCAACTTGTAAATAGTGCAGACCCTGATGAGACAGCTCCTGCAGGAGCTGTCTCATCTGGGTCTTCACTATTTACAGGTAGGTATATTGACGTGAACAGCAAGCGAAGGGTTAAAGACGCCAATGTTCAATAAATAAATGACAGTTTTGTACAGACGTCGTTTTGTACAGACGTCGTTTTGTACAGACGTCGTTTTGTACAGACGTTAATGTATTTTCATTTTCTGAAATTCTTTGTCAATAGTTGCAATCTCAAAATCTCATCAAGTGTTTGAGAATAATCTCAAAATCTCACCAAGTGTTTAAAAATAATCTCAGACTCAAGGAAAATGTTTTGTAAGCGAAAGAATTATAGTTCCGCTTTTCTAGACAAAATAAAGATAGACTCTTTTCATATACATATGGCTTTATAATCGAAAAAAATGTCACTGTTAATTGACTGTGCTCTCATTTTCCAAACAGAACACCCTGGTTGACCCAGTATTTCTGTAAGGAATAATGACATCATATATATATATATCTATTAGCTGATAGATATTTATAATGGCTGCCAGGCATATGAACACATACAGTACAACCTCTCTATAACGGTCACTAAATTACATCAAGTATTTTGTGTTACTGGCAGGTGGTTGCTTAAAGCAAGATGAAAGTAAAACAGAACGCTTCTATAGGAGCGTTCTGTTTTACTTTCACCTTGCTTTAAGCAGTCACCTGCCCTAAATACCAACTAACACAATTTAGTGGCCGTTATAGAGAAGTTTTACTGTATTAGTATGTAGTATGCATTTAAGCCAGCTGACTGACATTACTCATACTTCTCGTACTGGAGCTGTCTAATCTGGATCTGTTCTGATTCTAATTACGTCAGAAGGCGCATTGAATGATATATCAGGCAAAGAGATAAAGAAAGTTCAAAAAAGCATAAATGTAATCCAGTCAACGACTGGAAGAAGCAAGCAGATACATTTCGGAACAGACGACCTTGATATTAGGTCTCGATTTTGCGCAGTATATTGACGATATCCTCAATTAGCATTCTTGGAATTACATGCACATGTATCATGTTTGTGTCATTTTAGTGTGACGTCATTTGATATGCCAGTAGGCGTTCACTTACTTGTACAAAGAGGGAATCTTTTAAACCTTTCACCTGCTAAGATGATTGTCTGCGCCTGGTTTAAAAGTGGCGTTTTCTTCAAGTTCTTAGTTATTGTCCAAAAAAGGATTGTGAGTAACTCGGTGTTTCCTCTGGATCCTTGGAAACTGTTTGCAAATGTTATCACGGATTCGCCTATGACACCGGAAGAGTTAATTGGATGTGACATCCTGATGCAGAACGAAGAAAAATGGTTTAATGCTTTAACCCTTCGCTTGCTATTCACGTCAACATACCTACCTGTAAATAATGAGCTGTCTCATCAGGGTCTGCATTATTTACAAGTTGATTGTGCAACCAGTGCACTCTACAACAGTGATTGCACAGCGAAATACTTGTACACCGTGAAGATATGTGTAATTATACAACAGGGCATCGGTAAAGAAGGAGAAATGTATTTTAAAATTCAGCAAGAGAAGGGTTAATATTGGTTAAATATGTTGAATACTCATGTAAGAATTAATGGCGTCATGTTTATGTATTGGCCGATTTTTATAATGACATAAACGTTTTACAGTCATATATAGAGAGGGTGTTATAAACTCATAGGCAAATACAGAGAAGACCCTGATCAGACGGCTCCTTCAGGAGCCTTCTGATATGGATCTACTCTATTTACAAAGGCGTGTATCTACCTCTGTTTACAAAGGCGTGTATCTACTCTGTTTACAAAGGCGTGTATCTACTCTATTTACAAAGGCGTGTATCTACTCTGTTTACAAAGGCGTGTATCTACTCTATTTACAAAGGCGTGTATCTACTCTATTTACAAAGGCGTGTATCTACTCTATTTACAAAGGCGTGTATCTACTCTATTTACAAAGGCGTGTATCTACTCTATTTACAAAGGCGTGTATCTACTCTATTTACAAAGGCGTGTATCTACTCTGTTTACAAAGGCGTGTATCTACTCTGTTTACAAAGGCGTGTATCTACTCTATTTACAAAGGCGTGTATCTACTCTATTTACAAAGGCGTGTATCTACTCTATTTACAAAGGCGTATATCTACTCTATTTACAAAGGCGTGTATCTACTCTGTTTACAAAGGCGTGTATCTACTCTATTTACAAAGGCGTGTATCTACTCTATTTACAAAGGCGTGTATCTACTCTATTTACAAAGGCGCATATCTACTCTGTTTACAAAGGCGCATGCCTACTCTGTTTACAAAGGCGTGTATTTTGAACCCTTTCACGCCTTCGAAAACAGGGTAGACCCAGTTAAGACGGTC
This sequence comes from Azorinus chamasolen, assembly GCA_963576725.1. Classification (NCBI taxonomy): domain Eukaryota; kingdom Metazoa; phylum Mollusca; class Bivalvia; order Cardiida; family Solecurtidae; genus Azorinus; species Azorinus chamasolen. The sequence continues at coordinate 64,541,310 of OY755247.1, read as the reverse complement.
CCTGTAGATCCGTCTGATCTGGGTATGTTCTATTTGTTTAGTTCTCTTGTTCATAATGCCATTGTTGAAAACAATCAGTTGACTGATGTGTATACGGTCATTGTTTCTTACTCATACCGTGTCGAATGTGACCTGTCCGTCTACAGCAAACAGCATGGACCCTGACTGATAGTGTCAATACACCCTGTCAGTAGATCAAGGTCAGCTACATCGTGTCACTGAGCACTATAAATAGTATCAATATATCCAGATCAGCTGTTGCGTGTCACTGAGCACTGTAAATAGTGTCAATAGATCCAGATCAGCTGCTGTGTGTCACTGAGCACTGTAAGTAGTGTTAATAGATCCAGATCAGCTACTGGTGTCACTGAGCACTATAAATACCAGATCAGATACTGTGTGTCATGACTTTGTTCTACACAATTCACGATATTGGACTACAGAGGGCTCCATAAGGAATCCCATTGATCAGGGTCTACACTGTTTACAATGCTCGACTATGGACGGTTCCACAAGGAGCCTAGAGAGCTCCCTTATTAACCCCATTGACCAGGGTCTACATTGTTTAAGATGTTCCGACTATAGAGAGTTCCACAAGGAACCCATTCACTAGAGTCTACACAATTCACGTTGATCCACTATTGGGTTCCACAAGGAACCCCATTGATCAAGGTCTAAACAGCGTAAGATGTTCGACTACAGAGAGTTCCACCAGGAGCCCCATTGATCAGGGTCTACACTGTTTACGATGCTCGACTATAGTTATCCGTAAGGAGCTCCATTGATCAGGATCTACACTGCTTACGATACTCGACTATAGTGTTCCATAAGGAACTCCACAGATCAGGGTCTACACTGTTTAAGATGTTCGACTATAGAGGGTTCCATAAGGAGCCCAATTGATCAGGGTCTACACTGTTCACAATTATCTACTATAGAGGGTACACATATGGAACCCCATTGGTCAGGATCTAACTGTTACGATGTTCGACTATAGTGTTCTGTAAGGAGCTCCGTTGAACAGGATCTACACTGTTTACGATGCTCGACTATAGTGTTCCGTAAGCAGCTCAATTGATCAGGGTCTACACTGTTTTTATTGTGTCATCTGTCGAGAGGCAGTGAGACACTTAGGGATCATTTTTTCGTCATTTGTCTGTCCGTCTGTCTGTCTGTCCGTCTGTCTGTCTGTCTGTCCGTCCGTCACACTTTCTTGTTTTATTGTAACACTTCTCCCAGCAGGTGAAACATGTGTTCCTTCGAACACACTTGTTTTCTTAAATCGCCGCCATAACTGTTGTGCCCCACTGCCTTTAAACCAAACGCAAAAATAAACAAAACTATTCTTTATTTTCCTCTGATCAGGGTTTGCAATGTTTGTCTCTCAAAATTCTCTAGCAAACCTAAACATTGTGTTATGAATAGAATCCCCCATGAAACAATGATTAAACCATTCCGTTTTGAAAGTTCAACCTTAAAAATACACGCCAAATACTTCAACTTTTTTATATTGTCACTATTATGAGAAACTGTAGAATCAGATCTGTATAAGTCCATAAAGCAGACAGACTGATCCCACACCAGACAGTTCCTACAGAAATCAGGATCCATGCTTATAAAACTTTTAGTTGAGTCGGAGTTCGTTCTCAAGCTTTTGATTGGTCAGATTTGAGCCTCAAATCTGACCAATCAAAAACTTGAGAACGAACTCAGACTCAACTAAAAGTTTTATAAGCATGGACCCTGACGTTTAGATTCTGTTTGAAAATGTGTACATGAATTGACAGGTTATGAGTGAAGAATTCGTGTAAAAAAAACTAAATATACCGATCTATTTTAGAAGTTAATATTCCACAGCACAAACCACATTAACCTACACCTATAAAAGACTGCAGAGTCTGTCTTAAGCGACATTATACTAATTGGAAGCATGACACTTAAAGAAATTGGTGGTTGCTTAATGCATAACAAAAGTTATGCAGAAAGCTCCTATAATTATGAGCTTTCTGTGTTACATTTGATCTGCATTAAGCTATCGCCGACCCATAATTCGTCCTATTTTTTATGTTCGCTTAAGACATGTACTACTGTTATGCTGCCAGAGCGGCCTCATTTACAGCTTGTGTTTATATTCTAATCGGAACACTTTAGCCCTGGCATATAACAGAATAAAGAGCTCTTTAAATAAGTACTAAACATATGTGTACAGGGTTTTCCCTGACCCCCTATTTCTATTGAAATGTCCCTTAGATTCTACAAATGACCCTCAAAATTAAGAAGGTCTGTTCTTTACATTATAGAGAGGGGGTCAAGAGGACCCTCAAATTGGACTTTCTGAAGAGGTCAAGGGAAAATCCTGTGTGTACATGTATCAATCATTGATCACTCCATTAATATTCATTAACCTAATTACATGTACAATGTAAAAAATTCAGCGAAATATTTGGCGTAGAGAAACTGTAGGATCAGATCTATATAGTTTAAAAAAGCAAGCATTACAGACCCTGGTCAGACTGCTCCAGCCACAGGGGCAAGACACGTTGAGTTAGTATATGTATATATAGATATGCTGACTCGAACGTGTCTTGTTCCTGTGGCTCCATCCAACATGACCAGTCTGATCTGAGTCTGCTCTATTTGCAATGGTACTGAAAGTCGTTTCTATGCGGGAAAGGGTTGAGTATTTTCCATAGAGTGTCTCTCTTGTAGGTATTAAAAGCATGTGGCCTGTAGCTCCTTTAGGAGCAATCTGATCAGAGTGCTCCTGGATGAGTCCTTTGTGTCATTTAAAAACCTGTAGCAAAATTTAAGTGTTTTAAACTGTCTTGACTCTATAGTTAAACGCTGATTGGTCAGTCCAATTTGAGTATTAAGCAAGTTAAACAGTACTGTAAAAGTAAATGCCTTATCTAATAGAGATGCATTCTAAAGCATTTACAAACAGAGAAGACTCAGATAGGACCCCCTTTAGGAATTACAAATATCTGATTCTAAGTGTCTACCAAGGCCAAAACATCCATATTGATATAGCATTATAAAATTGCATTATTAATTTTAATGGTGTCAAAATTTCTAACATGAATATACATGAGGTGAAGGATTAACGGGTCATTTAAAAGAAGTCCCGCTACATGTTTAGATCTTATTGGCAGGTGGCTGCTTAATGCAGGGTGAAAGTCGTGCGGAAAGATCCTTTGGGAGTTTCCTGCACGAATTACAACCTGCATTAATCTGCTACTTATCTTACAGACCGACATTGACACTGCGTTTAACGTCCACTTTACAAGGATTATACAGTAGAACCTCTCTATAAACGTCCACTTAATTACATCAAATAGTTTGTGTTTAAAAAGACAGGTGGCTGCTTAAAGCAAGGTGAAAGTAAAACAGAACGCTCCTATAGGAGCGTTCTGTTTTACTTTCACTTTGCTTTAAGCAGCCACCTGTCCTAGACACAAACTAATTAAAACAATTTAGTGACCGTTATAGAGAGGTTTTATTGTCTGTATTCGTGGAGTACGTGCTTAATATCAACATCGTAAATGTGGGCATTTTGGAAATGCGCAGCAATTATATTTCTGTTTCCTCTTGTTGCTGTTTTCAGATGAAACGTGCGTAAAATCTTCCATGAGACCTAATTAGCCTAGGGAAGGCTGGGGAAATTTACGTTGATTGACTCTGTCGTAACTCCTTCCCTGTTGAATATTCATGTACTTTTGAATACATGTATATTTATTAGCCTTGGGAAGGCTAGGGAAATTTACGTTGATTGACTCTGTCGTAACTCTGTCCCTGTTGAATATTCATGTACTTTTGAATACATGTATATTAGCTATTTTATAATGGCACATGCGCACAGGGGCTTTTGTCATTGGTAGAAACTGTAGACTCATGTCTATTATAATTCCAGAAGCAAACATGGTAGGCCCTGACCAGACAGCTCCTACAGGAATCGTATGATTTGGGTCTACTCAGTGAAAAGTTATCTAGGCTATATGAAGGAAAAGCTTATCAGTTTTATGTAAAACAAATGGGCATGAATATGTATTACATGAAATTTTAGAATGACATGCCAATTGTTTTTATCATAGCAAAATGTAGAACCAGTTCTTTATTATTATATAGGCAAACAGAACAGACCTGATCAGACAGGTCCTCTATGAGACATCTGACCTGAGAATACACTGTTACAAATGCTTTAAAAGTGGCGGGGTAAAAGGTTGACGTCTGTTTATCATTGATCTGGAAACTATTGTTCAAATGTAAGTAAGTCGCTCTTACCATACTAACGATTAGTTCTGATTTCTAGTTCGTCATTTTTCCACTACTTTCCATTCTTCGATTTTTCCACAAGACGTATTCAACAAGACGTGTAGTTTTCACCCGGATGTTAGTCTCGGTTTTGCCCGTTGAGTTGTAAATGTTAAAGACGTTCATTAGAGTTTGATGTTACAAAATTATATTCGTGCCAAAACGGTACTATCACCATATTTAATTTTATACAAAATCCTTAACAATTATCTACATGTACAGACCAACATTTGACTCTTTAAATTTTGGCTCGACCAAACATTCAAGAGCGGGCGAAATCTGGCAGACAACTCCCTGTATATTGTCGACTGCAAGTTTCCCGCCAAATTTTCCGGCGTATGAATTTATGGCCGAGCCAAAAGTTAAAGAGCCAGACAAGTTGGTATCATAAAACTTTAAAAATAATAATATAATTTCTTGTAGTAATGGCAGTGTTTCATGAATGAAGCTCTAATAAATTGAACCCTTTACTCTATGAATATTTTTGTTACAAATGATGACATCATGAATATTTATTAAGTTGTTTCTTTTAAAAATGACATATTATTTCATGGTTTTTTTTACCGAAGCAGAAACACTGGCATCATATCTATATTATTCCATAAGCAAACAGAGAAGACCCTGATCAGACGGCTCCTGTAGGAGCCGTCTGATCTGGGTCTACTCTGTTTGCAAGCGTAGAAAGACGTATTTATGGAGTAAAGGATTAAGTATTGTTGCACAATCGAACTCGGCTGTGTGCCTTTAAGTTCTCGGACATAAATAACGCATGGCCTTATCTTGAGTGTTCCAATTTCACAGATGTTACCTGCCTATCGGATTCTATTTAGAGATTTGACGAGCAGTTTGTCTGTAACAAATAGATCTAGTGAGTCTGCATTGCATAACACAATAAACCTGCCAGTGTTTTATTTAACTCTCTGCATGCTTGCGGTGAGTTCGTGACAACCTATGGAAACCTATGACACGCTCGGTAACTCGGCATTTCATCGGCATCTAAAACTGGTTGACTGAAGTTTTGAGAAAGAGAATAAAATTATATTAAATAGTTTTGAGTATTTCAATGGACGTTTATTTCGCAGACGACAATTGCCTAGCCGTATGAATACAATTTAACCTGTTTTAAACGACCTTATATTGAATGGACATGGGCATTTTAACAGCAGGCAGTTGCTAAATACAGGATAAAAGTTATACAGAAAACTGCTATAGGGGCTTTCTGCGTTACTTTCGACCTGCATTAGGCTACCACTTGTCTGTTAGACCCAGATTGAGACCTCTTGTTAATGGTCACCTAAACCAGGTTCTACTGTATTTGTTTTTGGTGTTTGTGGCCGGGGGCTAGAGAGAGACAGAGACAGAATGTTCATAATTACAGAACAGAACAGAACAGATCCTTTATTTTCGTCACAGTTTACATAAAAGTAACAACATGTGAGCTTATAGAGGAAAACATAAATCACAAAAATAATACCAAACCTTAAGAATATTAATGTCGTGTACTGAGCGTCTCGGATAACCGCGTCACCGAATCCTCGGCGACACTTCCCCGGTCTACCCAACGAAACCCGAAACCCACCCCAACAGCCCCAGGGCAGAAGACGAACCCAGAGGCCAAACCCCACCGAACCCGAAAAAGGCGCAAACCCCACAAACCCCCACTGCAAAGACATCTCCAAGCGAGCGATCCCCACAATGGGGGTCAACGAGGAAAAACCGCGCCCGCTGCCGGATCCCAGCGAAATCCCGCCCCAGAGCCCGCCCCGCCCCGAGACGGCCGAGGCGAGCCCGAGCGCGGGTGGGAAAAAAATCAGTATTCAATGTAGCGAAAAATGTACCTATATAAGAGAGATCCTAGAGGAGCCACAGTGTAAACCTATATAAGAGAGATCCTAGAGGAGCTACAGTGTAGACCTATATAAGAGAGATCATAGAGGAGCCACAGTGTATACCTATATAAGAGAGATCCTATAGGAGTCACAGTGTAGACCTATATAAGAGAGATCCTAGAGGAGTCACAGTGTAGACCTCTATAACAGGGGATCCTAGAGGAGCCACAGTGTAGACTTATATAAGAGAGATCCTAGAGGAGTCACAGTGTAGACCTATATAAGAGAGATCCTAGAGGAGTCACAGTGTAGACCTATATAAGAGAGATCCTAGAGGAGTCACAGTGTATACCTATATAAACAGTGTAGACCTATATAAGAGAGATCCTAGAGGAGTCACAGTGTATACCTATATAAGAGAGATCCTATAGGAGTCACAGTGTAGACCTATATAAGAGAGATCCTAGAGGGATCCTTGAGGTGGCCTCTTATTAGGGACTGCACTGTGTGTCACTCAAACTTACCAAGAAAAGTTACACCTTCATACTGTGTGGACTCTATAGATACATTCCAATGGGCTATTCTATTGTGAAAATTCAGCGATAAAAGGTTACCCCGTCCTTTTACATGAGGTAGAGGTTGGTTGGTTCTTTTGGATAAAACTGCTGATGTATTGGTATACTCTGTTTGCAAAGATGCCAAAATGCGTCTCTATGTAGTAAATGATTCAATAAACCTGCTGCTCTCTTAGTTTTATCTCTATCCAGTGTGTTAAATTTAACTTCAACACATATATCCTGAGTTTCTTTGTCAATGGGGAAAAGAGTTTTGACACGTAAGAGACTTCATATACTGGCCTTAATATTTTATATAGACAAACGCAGATAATAAATAATGAACATAGCATGCGACGCAGTTAGGAAGTTTTGCTATTCGGTATATTACACTAGTGAATTATTTATTAAATTTATGTCATTATTGGTACTACGCCAGTGAGAATACCAACATGTATATGTGTTATGATGCGTGCTACAATGCAGTAAAACTCCTTTAAACCGGACGTTCATTTTAGTATCAATACCGGTCTCTAAGGCAGGTGGCTGCTTAATGTAGGATGAAAGTCACATAGAAACCTCCAAAAGGATATTTCTGCATGACTTTCACCCTGCATTAAGCGCTCGCCTGCCTTAACCCATTCCCCCATAGACTATTTTTAGATACAACCTCTTTGAATAAATCTGCCGAAAATGAGCATTAACTAGAGAACAGGAAAAATTTAGAATTTTGTAGTTTGAAACCATTGTGATAAATAGAGCATTTGCTCCTATAGGAGCAAATGCTCTATTTATCACAATGGTTTCACAAAGTGACTATTACAGAGTCGCCTAAAGTCGTCAATATGAGGGAATGGGTGAAACGACACTTTCCTCTTTCTTAAAAGTCCGGTTTAGAGAGGTTTTACTGTAATTAATTCTCATGCTATTAACAATTTCCCTGTTTAATAGTCATGTAAGAAAGAATTACATCATTGATATTATTTAGATTAATGTTTACAATTGTATATGAACATAGGATATTTTGGCTCAGACAAAAAATGTAGAATCAAATATATATACATGTATGTATATATTACATGCATGCCATAAGCAAACAGAGCAGACTTTGATTAGACGGCTCCTATAGGAACCTCTGATCTGGATCTACTCAGTTCGCAAATGCATGAAAATGCGTTTAAATGGAGGAATGCGCGAACCCTTACTCTACTAAGCACAACCTGACCTACATTTTCAAGCTGCTTTGATCCAGATGAGTTGTCGAGTAACTTGACTTCTCATCTGAATCATAGCTGCTTGACACCCGGACAATGGCTGTACATAACGTGTTGTTTTGTTTGTTTTACGTTTTATGTCGCCTTAAAGGTTTTCATGTGGAGGAAATATTCAGATTTTGTTTGTGCATTGTCTCGTGCACAGAAGAATACACGTTTAGAACCACCGGCCTACCGGAAGCTAGCTGGCAGGCTCCTTAACCCTTCGCTTGCTGAATTTTAAAATACAGTTCTCCTTCTTTACCCATGTCATGTTGTATAATAACATATATCTTCACTGTGTACAAGTATTTCGCTGTGCAATCACTACTGTGGAGTGCATTGGTTGCACAATCAACTTGTAAATAGTGCAGACCCTGATGAGACAGCTCCTGCAGAAGCTGTCTCGTCTGGGTCTTCACTATTTACAGGTAGGTATATTGACGTGAATAGCAAGCGAAGGGTTAACAGGAACAATTCAAATGCCCAGACCGGGATTCGAACCACAGTGTGGAGAAACTTTCAAGTGATTGTTACCATGGTAACGAACCGGAAATAAGTAAACGTAGCAGAACACAGTTGAAAAGAATGAAACAAATCTGAAACAATATCTTAATTAAACCATCAATCTTACTTACATTTGCAAACTGATTGACTCAACCGGCTGGGATAGAGATGAGACACGTGGATCTAAACTGTTTGAAACCTGGATACTGAATTATTTAAATAAAATACGCCAGTCGCTCGAAATGCAGAAGGTTAAACAATAATTTTAACCCTTCGCTTGCTATTCGCGTCAATATACGTATACTTGTAAATAGTGAAGACCCAGATGAGACAGCTCCTGCAGGAGCTGTCTCATCAGGGTCTGCACTATTTACAAGTTGATTGTGCAACCAGTGCACTCCACAGCAGTGATTGCACAGCGAAATACTTGTACACAGTGAAGATATATGTAATTATACAACAGGGCATGGGTAAAGAAGGAGACATGTATTTTAAAATTCAGCAAGCGAAGGGTTAAAACTCTTTCTTTCATATAAACGCCGTTTCACGCCTTTGCAAACAGAGTAGACCTAGATCAGACGAGTCCTGTAGGAGCCATCTTATCAGGGTCTGTCCTGTATGCTTATGAAATTATAACATATCTGTATCTACAGTTTCTCCTAATACCAAATAGTCATGTGAACATATGCCATTATAAAACTAGAGCCAATAAATAGTCATTGTTTCAGGCCGTTGTATTTATGGCACATAGATATAAAGTTACCATTATTGTATTTCAGACGGGTATGTCGGATATACTTGTGGTGTTACCGCCCCTGACTGTTGACGACTGTGTCATATTTGCCAAGAATGCCCACAGACCGCCGACGGAGGTACAGGAAGTCGTGTACTACCCTGCCGCCGACCATCCCTCCGGGACCAATCTGCATGTAAGCGCAATAAATCGCCCTAACTTTCAGAACTCTGCTGGTGTCTTCGCAGGCAGTTTGTATCCAGATGAGGTATCAGAGTATGAGAAACACAGTGTCTCTTCAGGAGCTAATCTGTGTGACAACGTGACACTGTTTTAAAGAAATGGGAAGAAATGGATTGTTATGCCCCCAGACCAAATCTGGGGGGGGGGGGGGGGGGGGCATATTGTTTTGCCCTGTCTGTTTGTCCGTTTGTCTGTTTGTCGCCAACTTTAACATTGGTCATACCTTTTGAGCCAGTAAAGATATAGACTTGATATTTGGCATGCATATGTATCTCATAAAGCCGCACATTTTGAGGGGTGATATGTCAAGGTCAAGGTCATCCTTCAAGGTCAGATGTCAAATATATAGGCCACATCACTGACTTTAACATTGGCAATCACTTTTCAACCAGTATAGATAGAGACTTGATATTTGGCATGCATGTGCATCTTATGAAGCTGCACATTTTGAGGGTGACATATCAAGGTCAATGTCATCCTTCAATGTCAGAGGTAAAAATATAGGTCAAATCACCGACTTTAACATTGGCCATTTACTTTTCAATCAGCAGAGATAGAGACTTGATATTTTGCATGCATGTGTATCTCATGAAGCTGCAAATTTTGAGGGGTGACATTTCAAGGTCAATGTCATCCTCCAGGGTCAAAGGTCAAATTGGGCGGGGGCATAGTGTTTCACAAACACATCTTGTTGTAATTACAGCAGATGATCATAATTGCAGACGGCAGAGTGAAGATAGGTTGGCCCTTTCCCTGTCCTATATTTATTTCAAATGCCAATACCTACTGAATATTCATGTACAAACTAAAGTAGTTATAATGAAATACGGAATTCGACTAGCAAGCAGAGCTGCTGTTCAAATAAAGAATGTTTTAAAGTATCTGCACATGCGGTTGGTTGTGATTTCCCACGTGACCGCCCATTTAAACATCTGTACATGCGGTTGGTTGTGATTTCCCACGTGACCGCCTATTTTAGGGTATCTACATGCAGTTGGTTTTGAACTCCTAATTGATCGTTACCGCCTATTTTAGAGCATCTCTACATGAGGTTGGTTGTGACTTCCTATGTGACCGCTCATTATCTTTATATACGGGTGGTTGTCATTTCCTACGTCACCGGCTATTTTTAAAATGTCTTTACATACGGTTAGGAGTGATTTCTCCCGTCAATATATTGTGAAAGCCTTTGCTATAATATGGCATACATATGGCATGTATATATATTATACATGATGAATATAAATTATATGAATAATTTAATGACATATCAAGACAAGAACGTTTGATTATTGCGTAAAATGTAGAATAGTGCCAATATTATACTATAAGCAAACAGAACAGTCCCTGATCAACCCGTTTGCTCTGGTCTACTGTTTTAGTAAAGACGTCAAAATGCGTATTTATTTGGTAAAGGGTTAAAACAGGTGTCAACTTAATGCAGAATGACGTAGCACTGAAAACTCCTGGGAGCATTTTGCATGACTTTCATCCTGCATTAATCAGTAATCAGATTGACAAAACTTTCAATTCTTCTGTACTAAAAATTCGGATTTAGCGAGGTTCGAGTTAGCGAGGTTAAAATAAGCACTTTTCGGATTAGCGAGGTTCGAACTAGCGAGGTTTGAATTAACGACATTCCTATAAGAGAGGTTTGAATTAGTGACATTCGGATAAGCGATGGTCGAATTAGCGAGGTTAGAATTAGTGACATTCGGATAAGCGAGGGTTGAATGAGCGAGGGTCAAATTAGCGACATTCGGATAGGCGAGGGTCGAATTAGTCAGGTTCGAATAAGTAACATTCGGATAAGCTAGAGTCGAATTAGCGACATTCAGATTAGCGAGGGTCGAATTCACGATATTCGGACAAGAGAGAGTCGAATTAGCGACATTCGGATAAGTGAGGGTCGAATTAGCGAGGTTCGAATTAGCGATATTCGGATAAGCGAATGTCGAATTAGGGAGGGTCGAATTAACGATGTTTATATTAGCGACATTTGGAGTAGCTAGATTTTATCAACAAATACTTAATCATCCGTTTAGCTTGTGACCGATTATGCAACTAATACATAAATAGTGGAGCGGCTATTTGTTTAATTGATGCTTTCAACGCTAAATAAATTTCGCCACGAATACTACGAAGTCATTAAAACATGCTTTCTTTTATTTCTCCTTTTCGAAAACTTTGTCACAGTATCAAGGCTCATACTGGTGAGTAGGAATCCGTGTTCATTCTCAAGTATCTTATTGGTCAGATTTTGAGTAAGCTCAATACCTGACCAATAAGATGATTGAGAGTGGTGTCAGGCTCAAGCAAAAACTTTATAACATTGTGGCCTGCTGTGTCACCAAGTTACTCAGATATTTATCTCGATTCGAACTGTTTGAAAGGCTTATGACGATTTTTTTGGTAATATACTAAAACTACTGTTTTGTATTGTGTATGAAATGCTTTTGTTTGATGGCCTCAAGGTAGATTGGTCATTGTGACTAATTGAGCTACCCTCGTTAAATGGAGTCATTCATTCATTCATTCATTCACTCATTCATCTTCTAAATACAATGTTCACGCCATAGGTGTTATTTATTCAGCACCGTCTTTTTCATACAGAGCGCTGAATTAATATTGCATGTTCTGAGCCACTATCTCAAGATGCCATACACGCTTAACACTATATGTACATATCTTGTTATTTTGTTGTTCATAACCATTTTCCTTTTCTCAAAGTAACTCTAGTTTTAAATCCATTTTAGCCTTTTTTCTTCACAAAACAACCATTATTTAACAACGAAAGTACTATCGAAAGCTTTTCAAAGCACGCATCTGTATCTGCAGTGTTTAAAAAAAATCTTTAAAAAAAATATCAACAATAATTTAATACTGCTAATTACAGTCAAGTGTTCGAAACCTACATAGATTTGAAAGGACTGTTGTTGTTCAAAATCATTTCTATTGTGAGGTCGAAGTTTCTTCTATTGTAATTCAATGTAAAACAACCAGTGTAACAATGACGATTTACAAATTTAGTCCTGTACATTAACAAACAGAACAATTCCATGTCAGAAAAAACTCTGCAGGAGTTTCTGAGTTGGGTTTGTCCTGTTTGAAATGTGTGATCAATATTTTTATACTTTCCATAGCATATACATACAGTGTTTGTTTTGATAAACCAGTTTTGTGAATATGTTTTCTGATATCTATCACTATGATTTTTTTCATATGTTACATGAGTACAGACTATGTACAGAGTATTACATGAGGCTAAGAATTGCTGCTGCTGTTGTTGTTGTTGTTGTCAAAGGCATCACAGACAGAATTGGAGGTTGAGGGAAAATTAGGAGTCCCTCATTAGACGTCGCTTTGAAAAGGCGATATCTGATCTGGGTCTGCACTGTTTGTTGTGGTGCATTTTGGCGACATTGGTGGTAAATGAGTTAAATCTTGTATAAAGAATGACATTCCTGTGGTTTTTTCGCAGTGCACATTTATAGAGATTAGCCAAGCAGCCCATACCAATGCTGTAGTTCTTAGCAAGGCCGCGTGGTCCTGGGGCGCGGAAATGGGCTCCAACGACCAAGGCGTGTGTGTGGGCAACACGGCAGTCTGGACCAAGCTATGTCACCCCGGGGACCACGAGGAAAAACTCATAGGTTGTGACTTTGTCAGGTAATATTTCACCCATATCTCGCTAACCGCAACCTGATTCACACTTGCAAACTGTTTGAATCCAGATAAGAACCCGAGTCATTCGGCGTTTCATCAGGATCCAATATGTTTGACAATCGGTCAATAGTTTCTCTAAGGATTGAACGAATTGGAAGTCAGAAAAAAATCTGCAATCAGAGATTGGACAGTTGTTAGTTTTTAGCATGAGAAGGGTTAAAATGTAAACCAATAACGCACAGGGACTTGGCACTAAGATATTAACAGTTTCTGTTACTACATGTAATAAAGACCAAAAATTAGACTTGTTCATGGTTGATTGGCCCTTTCCTCCGTGAATATTCATGAAAGAAATCATGATGTTATGAATATTAAATAGATTAATTAGCTATACATGTATTAGCACATGGACACATGCATTTCTGGTCCTAGCAGAAACTGTAGAACCATAGGAGCTGTCTGATCTTGATCTTCTCTGTTTGCAATGATGTGGAAATACGTATTTAGTTAGTGCCTACAGATACTTGATTATCTGTACGAGTTCTTATAACCTATAGTGCCTACAGATTCCTGATAATCTGTACGAGTTCTTATAACCTATAGGTCCTACAGATACCTGATTGAGTCTGTATACGAGTTCTTATAACCTATAGTGCCTACAGATACCTGATTATCTGTAAGAGTCCATATAACCTATAGTGCCTACAGATACCTGATTGAGTATATACGAGTCCTTATAACCTATAGTGCTTACAGATACCTGATTATCTGTACGAGTCCGTATAACTTATAGTGCCTACAGATACCTGATTATCTGTACGAGTCCGTATAACCTATAGTGCCTACAGATACCTGATTATCTGTACGAGTCCGTATAACTTATAGTGCCTACAGATACCTGATTATCTGTATGAGTCCTTATAACATTTAGTTCCTATAAATACCTGATTATATAACTTATAATCTATATAGTGCCTGCATATTCCTGATTATTTGTACGATTCCTTATAATCTGAGGTGCCTACAGATACCTGATTATCTGTGTGTGTCCTTATAACGTAGAGTGCCTACAGATACCTGATTATCTGTGCGTGTCCTTATAACGTATAGTGCCTACAGATACCTGATTATCTGTGTGTGTCCTTATAACGTATAGTGCCTACAGATACCTGATTATCTGTGCGTGTCCTTATAACGTATAGTGGCTACAAATACCTGATTATCTGTACGTGTCCTTATAACGTATAGTGCCTACAAATACCTGATTATCTGTACGTGTCCTTATAACGTATAGTGCCTACAAATACCTGATTATCTGTGCGTGTCCTTATAACGTATAGTGCCTACAGATACCTTATTATCTGCATGTGTCCTTATAATAGATGTATTGCCTACAGATACCTGATTATCTGTACGAGTTCTTATAACCTATAGTGCCTACAAATACCTGATTATCTGTACGAGTACTTATAACCTATAGTGCTTGCAGATACATGTACCTGATTATCTGTACGAGTCCTTATAACCTATCACCTGATGGCGGTATTGAAGACTTGATAAATATATTGAAGAATGTCAGAGAGCTCAAATATTTATTGACGCACTGTCAATAGTATTGATGTGTGTTTTGCCGCATCAATATTATTGATCAATAATTCATTCTTGTTGAAAACACAGTGTCGTCAACATGGCAAAATCGGCCTAGAGTGATGAACGGAAGTTTCTACTAGAATGCATAGAGGTTTACAGAGCGATTCCAGCTCTCAGGAAATTGTACAGTACTCGTTTACTCTCTTACGCATATGAGTGTATTATTTTTGTATTAAAGGTGTTAACATCTCAAATATTTCATTAAGTGACTCCTCATCCATTCGAAGGAAGCTTTTATAATCTTCTGGGTGGTTTGCACGAAGTTCATTTAGGAACATTTCGTGACCAAACTGCTGTTTTTCAGGAACCACCGTTTACTGGCGTTTAGTCAAAAAAGTTCTTTTCTCGTTTATGTTTATTCAATAGTAGTGCAATACTAAGCATAAAAACAGGATCCATCCACCTCCAATGATGGTCGAAGCAGAAATGAACAAAATATTGATCAATATAATAGTGCAGTTGAGGGCAAAAAATTATATTGTCAATACTATTGAGTCAATAATATTGACAACTATTACTCTCCCAATTTGACCTGAGAATAATCGATTAATCTTTGACGCGTTTATTGCCATGGGATTGACCGTAATACTCTGTGACAAAAATAGCAAAAAAAAAAATGATTATCTTCCACGAGGATTGTATTGTGATAGCGCATTTGTCGGGATGAATGTATATTGTCAAGTATGATTGATAATGAATATTACTCTCCCAATTTAACCTGAGACGCATGCATATTCCGTTTTTTATCGTCGGTAATTTTCGGATAAATTATATCTCAATAACATACTTAATAATATACTTTCATCCCGATGAATACACTATAAAAATACAATCCTCGTGAAATATGATTACCATTTGTTTTCGTTTTGCTATTTTTGTATTACGAAAATCCCGATAAACATGCCGAAGATTAATCGAGTCTCAGGTCAAATTGGGAGAGTAATACCTTCGTAAATTATCCGAAGATTACCGACGATAATAAACAGAATATCCATGAGTCTCAGATCAAATTGGGAGAGTCATATATTGATTGTGGATAGGCCGCTCAATATACTGAGACTTGTTGCTAGTTTGTGTAATCAAAGACGTGTTCTAGGAGAGAAAGAAGAGATGATCGTGAACCACATTTTATACCTGCACATATTGTATGGGCAGTATTGTAATAAAAGAAATGACCACTGATCAGAATCGAACTCAAGACCCTCCGATTGCAGGCCCAGATTCATACCCATTGCACCAAGGCTTGAGTTGCGGCTTGTGCTAAGACATTTAAAAAAATGCGCCGTAGTCGTTTCGTCTTGTATGCATTTGAGTAGGTCATGTTTTTGTTCCAGAATAAGTCGGTCTATCTTTAAACTCTATAGCTTTCTATGGAATTGCTCAGATCAAATGTGAAACAGTTGTGTGTACATCGTTATTGTATTAACTCTTCCAACGACGAATTTTCAAATGGACTATTCCAAAGTTTAAAAACACGTCAAGCTTAAAGTGAATATTCAGGGATATTTTTTTAAGAAAAGTGTTACATGATAAATCGTACAGAGCCTGGTAATAGCGTTACTCTCAGAGTCGTCACATCTAGGTCTACACTGTTTCCAAACGGCAACAGTAACTTGTGTCCCGACCTGAAATGGTTAAAGAGACAAGGCATTCTTTTCACAGACTGGCTCTCGAGAGAAGCAAAACAGCACGGGAGGCAGTGGACGTGATCACCAGTCTACTGTCAGCACATGGGCAGGGCGGCCCGTGCAGTGAGGATCGTAATTTCGGACAGTGGACATACAACAACGCCTTCGTGGCAGTTGACCGACAGGAGGCGTGGCTTCTTGAGACTGCCGGCCAGGTGTGGGCGGCGAAAAAAGTCACGTGTAAGAGATGCTAAGTTTAACAAAATCCGCGATGACCTTTGCAAATAGTCTTAACCATTTTACTAAATGAATATTCATATAAAAATAATGGCTATGAATGCAGTAGAACCTGTTTTAAGTGGCCATTAAAAAGAGGTCCAATTATGGAACTGATCTCCTATAGGAGCTTTCTGTATGATTTTGGTCATGCATTAAGCAACCATCTGCTTTTAAGACGCCTATGTTCAATAAATGGATGACCTCTTAAGATAGGTTCTACTGTAATTAGTTAGCTGTTTTTTACAAGGATTCATGGAGTAATTGGTTAACCATTTACTCTATAAATATTCATGAAACATGTTGTACAAGTATGTATTAATATTAATAAGCTTAATACAAATGTATTTATAATGACATACATGTATGAGCTAGAGAAGCATTAGCCCTGGTAAAATCTGCAGAATCAGATCTATATAATTCCACATGCAAACAGAGCAGACCTCCTACAGCAACTGTCTGATGTGGTTCTACTCTATTTTCAAAGTTGTTAAAATGCTAATCCGCGAAGTGTAAGATTTAATCAATTTTTTTTATATAACTTGAATTGGCTAAATCAATGTGAGGTTTTCGTAGAGTCCGTTTCGTACTGCCAGATGAAGAGACATGTCATGGTATGCCTTTGTTATTTTTATATGCAGCTGGATTTCTGACCACTTCTAGTATGCTGACAATTGGCAGCGATGCGGATATGACGTCAGGTGATCTTACAGAGTATGCTCAGTCAGGCGGATATTGGAAACCGGAAGATGGGCCCTTAGATTTTGCGAAGGCATTTTCAGCACAATACTCTGGCATTTCCTTATCAGAAAGCCAGTCACCTGCATGTAGACTGAAATGTGGTCAGGGTTATATTCAAAATGCCGCAAAAGAAGGTAAAACAATGAAATATTACTATTCGATATCTACCTTTAAAATACATTGCTCTTTTTAAGACATCTTTGTCCTTATTTAACCCTCTCCCTCATGGGATATTTAAGACCCAACAAAAAATAATGTACCGAAAAGGAACATTTACTAGAGAAAAGGAAAATGTTAGCATTATGTAGTTTTTAAACCATTGTTATAAATAGAGCATTAACTCACGTGAAGTTCCTCTATTTATCACAATGGTTTTAAAAAGTGAGTTTTTTTTACAGAAGCGTCAATGTGAGGGATGAGTTAATATTGTTTGCCAGTCATCTTCTATAACGCAAAAAGATTCTTATGGTCGAACTAGAAATCATAGCCAGGTTGAGCCTTGATGATTATAATGCCCAAGTAGGTCTACTTGGTGTATAATTACTCAAATAGTTTTATAGGAGAATGTATCACTTAACTCTTTCCTCCACAGAACGCATTTCTACGTGGTGTACGGTGGTCTAGTAGTAACACGCTTGACTACCAGTCCGGAGGTCCGGGGTTCAAATCCCGGTCCCTCCCTGAAATTTCAGAGACGCTTTTCAGTGTCTCCCGCCCGCACCTCCTCTCCACCCAGGGGTTAAAATGGGTACCTGTGATATACCTGTGGTACCTCTGAATGGTGACCCACCAGCCGGTACTGCGGCTGCATGATTGCGCCATACGTTAGCAGTGCTCAGTATTGCAGGCGAATGACTCAATGACTAGGGGAGTAAATGTACAGTCTGCTGAGCGGTCATTCGGACTGAAAGTAGATTATAACTAGGTACTTTACTTTTTTCTTTTTACTTTTTACGCCTTTGCAAACAGAGTAAACCCAAATGAGACGGCTCCTATAGAAGTCGTCTGATCAGGGACTGCTATGTTTGCTTATGGAATAAGTATGTCCCCCAAACGACGTGGGAACATATTGTGTTTACTCCGTTTTTGCTTACCGTATTATTCTTATTTCTTCCGATTCTTATTCTTGATTTTATTCTTATTCGCCTTCCGCTATGAACTTATCCGACATATTTCTCGGTAAGTAATTGTCCGATCCCAATTAAACTTCACACGAACATTGCCAGTTATGTGCAGATGTGCATTCAACTTTTGGTTTTTAAAATGAATGGTGGGCTCTGATTGGTCGAAATTTAGATATTGTTCGTTTTGTTGAAAATTGGTATGATACCCGAACTTTATCATAGGTGTTTTGAAAGAGTTTGTTACCATATTAACGGAGAAGACTCCTCTAATTGGCGGAAATTTAGATATTATTAGATTTTGTTAAAATTTGGTAAGTACAAAGAAGAGGTATATGGGTATTCGAAACTTAATGGCAAGTGTTTCAAAAATGTTGTTTGCCATGGTAATGCGGTGATGGCATGTGATTTGGGCACATTCAGATATTTTGCCCATCAATACCTGTTGTCCATTTCGTTAAGATAAATTCTGTAACGGATTCCGTTACAATTAGATCTTGTATAAATCTAATTCCATAGTATCTAGTTTGGCAAACATTCATGTGATAATATGCCATTCTGTAAATCAATCTAATTAATATTCATGATGTCATCATTTCTTACATAAATATTCATATAGTAAAGGGTTAATACTGTTCTAGTATCAAGATATAGTAAAACATATATGCAATGATCACCAAATAGAGGTATAATCCTTTGTCTTATAGACAGGTCGTAGCTTAATGAATGAACTCTTTCAGAAAGGGCCCATATGAGCCATTATGAAATTTCAGCTAATAAATATTCATGTTGTCATTGTTTCTTACATGAATATTCAATAAGGAAATGGCTACAAGTGCTGTGTTTATTATATATTAGCCTTATATATTAACCCTTAACCTGCTGAGTAATTAACATCCCCCCCCTTTCTGAATACTGTATAAACAAAAAATCAACACTGAAGGAAAAAGCGTTTTTATGAGAATCTGCAAGCCCTCATCAAGGCCTCCCAACATGCCCTGTTTGCGAAGGTCTAATAGACAGCCCCTCCCCAACACACACACACACACACACACACACACACACTTTATGGGTTACCCTTTACTCCATGAATACGCATGTGCAAACAAAGTAGACCCCGATCAGACAGTCCCTGTCAGACAGTCTGATCAGGTCTTCTCTGCCTCTCTGTTTGATTATGCTATAATGTAGATGTGATTCTACAGTGTCTACTAACAATTCCAGTGTCCATGTGCTATTATAACAAATCTACATGTAATTATTATTCATGATGTAATTATTTCTTTCATGAATATTCGTGGAGTAAAGGGTTAAACACGGCATGGTGTCATGTATTGTAATACAGGTCCAAATGAGATGCATAAATTTAAACATTTTCAAGAATAACTCCTTTATTTCTTCACTAAACCTTATACCGTGACCAATCTTTAGAATCGTCTCGAAGAGACGATTCTAAAGAGTAGTCACGGTATAGGTTTGGTGGAGAAATGACGATTTTAGTATTCGAGTACGCACCTTTATCTGTAGCTCTTAGGATAGTGTATAATTACCAGTACACGTTTTATATCTATTTATTTTCAGGGAAAATAGGCATTGAGAAAATGTTCGATGTTCTTAGAGATGAAAAGAACAGTCTCAATTTTGTGGGGGAGCTACTGACTGTCGGAAGTCAGGTGTCTATTTTGGCGCCCTCTACGTCCAGTCAGCCGCCATGCCACTGGTTCACATCGACCCCAAATGCGTCTTTGTCAGTTTTCAAACCGCTTATTTTCTGTGAAAATATTTCTCTCGGAAACTGGACTAAATCACCCTCGACCGGTGAACGTCTTAGACAGACATTTCAAACATCTGTGGACCGACGTCATCCATTGTGCAAAGCCCACGAAAAGGGGAGAGAACTGATGGAATCCGGAAGTCCCGCCGGAGTAAAACTACTCTCTACAATGAAGAGGATGGAACAGCAATGTGTCCATGAGGTGATGGACTACTTACGTACATTTAAAGAAACAGACATGAGTGAAGTGAGAGAGCTGTTCAGTGATATCGCCGACACAGAGGCAAAGTTTTACTATTGACATTTCCCCTGTATAATATCCATGTACGAAATAACAAGCAAGGTTTTACGCAAGCGTAAAATGGCTGCCTAACATGTCTTTAAGCGAGATAGAAGAAAAGGAGGGAGCAATATTGTTCAATAATTTTAATTAACAGATACATGGGGGTAACATGAGTGTATAAATTAATAGCAGAAACGGGAGAACGTTTTAATGAGCCATGATGCATAATATTCGTGTATGACACCAATAATACACATTATGTCACAGGTCAATGTTATTCATTTGCTGAAACACACTGAAGTAGAAACCATTATCACATTAAGTGATGTTCACAAGTAAAAATAATTCATGATAAATCACAAAGCTTCTAACACCATACGAAATTCACCACTAATTCCATCAAACACTTCACAGAACTACTGCTTGGCATACAAACTCCCATACTTACAGTATACATGAACTTATTCGAATAGGTCGACGCAATGCCCATTAACTTTTCACTTATATTGTCCCAAAATTAAGAACAGGTTAGTATGAGATATACATTTAAATGAAAGTAAATTCATGAATAATAGTGAAATATGCAAAACGGTCAACAAAACCACGAGTAAAATGTCTTAGCTAAATAACTTTACCAAAGCCAACATGTTAACAAAGGACTTATATTTTTATGTACAAAATGCAAACGCGCGTAAACTAAGGGTGCTAAGAAAAAATGAGAGAAAAAATCCTGCTTCCACCAAGGATCGAACCCACGACCTCAAGTTTCCTAAGCCAACGCCATATAACCCTTGGCCCATGCTGACCGCTATGATTGAGAATGTGATTATGATACCTAATTGACTAGCATTCACTGAAATTGGGTCGTGGCAGAAAAGAAAGAAACAACCCCGACAAAAATATGTGAACCCGCTGGGAAAAATATATTAAACAAAATAAATAAAATAAATCTGTAAAGTAAACCACGGTTATTAAAACGATTGCCTTTTATAGAAACACAGGACCTCAGTAAATCATGGTAAAAGTTCAAACCCGTATAAGATTGGGCTGCTTTAGTTTAATCCTATTTTATTGTAAATTGTCGACAATATACAAACATGCATGAATACAATATATAAATAAATCATGTAGATAATACTTTCTGTATGTAATACAGATGACAATACAAAAGGGTTGGACCACAAGTTTTACCAACATTAGAAATCGGCCCGTCCCTTTCGCAGCCCAATGACATAATGAATATTTATTAGTTGAGGTTTTATAATGGCATACATACACACAAATTTATAATACTGGTACAAATTTCATAAGCAAAAAGAGCAGACCTTGGGTTTACTCTGTTTGCAAAGGCGTGAAAAGTGTTTATATGGAAAAAAAGGTTATCCCTTTACTCAATGAATATATATACATGTATATACATGTATACAAGAATTCGTGACTCATTCGTTGCCCGAATTCGTATATTGGCCAATGAAAAACGGTGTTGTTTGCCATTTCAGAAACTGCAGACTCCGTAGACAAACATAACAGACTCTGGTCAGACGGATCTGGGTCTACTCTGTTTGTAAAGGCGTTAAAAGGCGTTTTTATGGAGAATCAAATCATGGCACACTAAGCAATCGTCGCTTCTGCTACAGTTTTCACGTTTGTATTTTCTTCCATTTCGAAATTACTACAGTCAGAGTGTCAAACACTTTGGATCATGATTGGACGCTGATCTATTAGACGTATCATCTGGATCCAAACTGTTTTCAAATGGTGACTGTAATTTGCAGATAGCGTGTAAAGAGTTAAATGATTGTGTATCATAGCAACAGATAAATATGCATACTCAAGATACAAAAACCGTCATTTCTCCAGCCAACCCTATGGTGTGACCACTCTTTAGAATCCTCTCGAAGAGACAATTCTAAATTGTGGTCACAACATAGGGTTTGGTGGCGAAATAAAGGAATTGTTCTTGAAAATGTTTTAATTTAGGTATCATATCTGGAACTCTGGTTGTATATAATATTACATATTATTTTGGTTGTCGGTTATTAATTGCCTTTATTGTACGAGCACCAGGTTGGCTTTGTAATTTAACAAATAATTTCAATTTATTACTTGATGAGATCAAAGACATATGCGGCGATAAATGATATACGTGGCTGTTTTAAGCTCGTTAGTTTTGGGGGTTTTAACGGCAGAAGAATACATGTAGATATGAGACTTGTTAGATATGGCGCTTACACATTGTCGTCCCTTATTTGGGAACACCTGCTTGTGTCTGAATACATATGCGATGCTAAAGACTTTAGTATATGTTACTAGGTTACACCTTGACACTTGCGAATGGATTAACCCTGTACTCCATGAATATTCATGCAATAAATAATGACACCGTGGATATTAATCAGACATGTTTGGCCTTGACAAAAACTGTAGATCAGATCTACAGCATAACATAATCAAACAAAGTAGACCTAGATCAGACGATCCCTATATGAGCCGTCTGGTCTGGGTATACTCTGTCTGCAAAGGCGTAGGTATAAGGCGTACATTTATGGAGTAAAGGGTTAACCCTTTCGGTGCCAAATTTCTAATGGTCGTCTGCAATCTAGGTTTGTTAAATCATTCAGTAAAATAAGGAAATGAGATAAATAAATGCAAATTTCAAAGGAATAAAGCACATATATAGAACTAGAGATTGAGACAAATAGTGAAGTCCCTGATCAGACGCCGCCTTGAAAAGGCGGCGTCTGATCTGGGACTGCACTATTTGTCGTGGTGGATTTACTCGACTGTGGCGGTGAAAGGGTTAAACCAGTGATGACACTTCGCCAAATGTTGAGACGGGTGATAATCAAACCCATGATTGCAATACAATCTTCATAATTGGTTTTGTCACAGCTTCCTGTCTGCTATCTGCAGGGTGTCCAACGTAAACCTGAACATACGGAGGTTTAACTCTTTACCTCATGAATATTCATGTAGGAAATAATAACATTATGAATATGCATTAGATTACCTTTTATCATGGTATAATCACAGGAAGGTTTAACCACGACAGAAGCGGTAAAAATAGATCTATATTATTGCATAAGCAAACACAGCATGCATACCCTGATCAATCAGACGGTCCCTACATGATCTGGATCTACTCTTTTTGGAAATGCGTCAAAAGGCGTATCTATTGGAGGAAATAGTTGACCCTTTAATTCATAAACATTTAGTTTGAAACAATGGCCAAGAATATTGATTATTACGTTTTTGTAATAATGGTTTAGAACATTTTTTACCACTGCAGAAACTGTAGAAGCATGTATATAATTTTATAACCAAACAGAACAGACCCTGATCTGGCGACTCCTACAAAAGCCGTCTGATCTGCCTTCTGGGTGTACCCTGTTTGCAAAGGCGTAAAAAGGGCATTTGTATGATGTAAAGGGCTAAGTGTGGGAAATGGTGTCGGATGGGTAAAAATCGTCTGATCTGTTTGCCGTCTGATCAGGGTCTGCTCTGTTTGCCGTCTGATCAGGGTTTACTCTGTTTGCTTATGGAATGATATACATCTGATTGGACAGTCTCCGCCAAGGGCAAACATTCTTTATTTTCTGTTGTCGTTATAAAACTTAATTGATATTAATGGTGTGGTTATTTCCTGCACGAATGTTCCATGAATACATTGATAAACAGATTTCAGTGAGTGTACTTAATTACCAGCAGTCGTCAACATCCGTAATTGTTGTTCACAAGACCCATTTTCCTCGTCTAATCCTGCATTCCATAAGTACGCCTTTATACGCATCAGCAAATAGAGTAGACCAATATCAGACAGCTCCTGTAGGAGCCTTCTGATCAGGGTCTGCTCTTTTTGCTTATGACATTATATTGACCTGATTCTATAGTTTCTATCATAAATAAATTTTGTTCATATTTCCACTATAAAAAGTCATTAATTGATATTCATGACGTCATTAATTAGTTATTGCATGAATATTCACGAAGTAAAGGTTAAGCTTCCGTATGCCCGTGTTTACGCGGGACACTTAGAATGCAAAGAGTTATTGTGAGCTTGAGATGCCATTGCATTGTCCATTTAATCACAAAAGTGATTTAACTTTAACCCTTTATTCCATAAATACGCCTTTTTCCTTTGCATACAGAGTAGACCTAGATTAGATGGCTTCTGTAGGAGCCGTCTGGTCAGGGTCTGTTGTTTGCTTATGAAATAATATAGATGTGACTACAATTTCTGCCATGGCCAAACTTGTCTGTGTTCATGTGTCATTATAAAAAATAATCTTATTGATATTCATGACGTCATTATTTCTAACATGAATATTCATGGAGAAAGGGTTAACTAAATAAGGGCAATCAGGAGCGTAGCTGAATTCAAGTGTAATGTATACATCATGGCTAAGGGGGTTCCGGGGGGGGATGCTCCCCCAGGAAAATTTGTGTGTAGTTTTGAAACCATTGCGATAAGTAGAGCATTCGCTACTTTAGAAGCATATGCTCTATTTATCATAATGGTTTCAAAAAGTGCCCTTTAAAGGGTCATCAAAAGGCGTTAATATGAGGGAATGGTATCTTACATGACAAGACAGAACGTTTATCAAAGGCTACCCCTTTAACCTTAGATTTTTTCCCATTTTTGCAATAAGGTTTTCACTTTTCAGGTTTACGTTGTGCACGTGCGTAAGTGCGTATCTCTTGCTACGCCCTTGTAGGTACTGATAACTGTTGCTCACCGGCGACTTGAGTATATATGCTAGGCTATGCTCATGCTATTGTGACCACAGGGCTAAGACACGTTTGGGTCAGTAAATACATATATATAAAAAGAAGGGATCCGATTTCAAAAGATCCAAATTACCCACTCATCTACTTTAAACCCCTCGTTCTGCAAGAAATGCACCGATTTCGATCAGATAAAAAGCTATTCCGTAAGCAAAGACATTGTTTTATTCGAATATGCACAGATTGTCCCGGTCAAATAAGGGATAAACTTAACACGGCACCAGAAACATGAGAAAATTGGCGAAAATAAGTTAGTCGGACACGACCTCGTCCCTAAGTGCAAACCGGTGACAGACTTGAAACGATTACTTATACGTCAAACACAGTACAACTGGGCGTTCATATCAGCAATATCTTCAATGAAAAGAACTTTCCTACATCAATCTTACACGAAAACGTCGTTTTACCGTCCTTCTTGCGATTTTCAATGTTTACAGCTGACATCGTTTTCAAGAAGTCAAACTTTGATCACGTGACTATACAACAGCTCGTTATTTCATTGGACGGGCGGAAAATGGCGATGGTTTTCCGATGGATCACGAACAAGGTTGAATAGTTCGCTTTAGTCAACGGCCAATCAAAACCTACATAACAAGAAGCCACGTGACATGACTTCGGCGACGTGAAAATGAAAGTAAAAATTGCTGACATGAGAAGAACATGTAAACACACAGAAATGACAGTAAAACCTCGTTTTCGTGTAAGATCGCAGTAAGAAAGTTCTTTTTATTTAATATATTGCTGATATGAACGCCAAATCTTACCTGTGTTTGACGTATAAGTAATCATTTCAAGGCTGTCAGCGGTTGGCACTCGGGGACGAGGTCGTGTCCGACTAACTTATTTTGGCCATATTGCTCATGTAGCTGATGCCGTGTTAAGTTTATTCCTAATTTGACCGGGAAACCCTTTGCATATTCGAATAAAACAATGTCTTTGCTTACGGAATAGCTTTTTATCAGATCAAAAATCGGTGCATTTTTTGCAGAACGAAGGGTTTAATGTAGATGAGTGGGTAATTTGAATCTTTTGAAGTCGGATCCCTTCTTTCTATATATACATATACTGACTCAAACGTGTCTTACCCCTGTGATTGTGACCAACTACATGACTGGATATTTTCTGATTATGATAATACTATACTTTATGATGTTATTGTATTGTCCTGCTTGTTTAATATATTATAAAGTATTATGTAATTTAATGAAAATGCTTATTTGATATGTGTTTATTATGTGACTATGATCATGCTTTATGGCTGCGAGTTCTAACAGCAAAATATAAAAATAAATAAATAAAAACACAAAAATGTCTAATGTTATTATTTATCACCATTAAAAATCTGTATACCAAAATGTGCAATGCAAACAAACATTTTTTCTTTGGAAATGCAGACAGTGCAAAACCTTGATGATGTGGCATCTGATAAGGGCCTTTCTTTGATGAGGTGGCATCTGATAAGGGTCTTTCCTTTTTGCAGTACAGTAAAACCTCTCCGTTCAAATTAGTATCAATGGCGGTCTTCAGGACATATGTCAGCTTAATGCAGGATGAAAGTCATACAGAAAGCTCCCAAAAGGAGATTTCTGTATGAGTTTCTCCATGCATTAAGCAGCCACCTGTCTAATAAGATCTAAATTCTTCTTTAGTAAAATTCCGGATTAGAGGGGGTTTACTGTAGTTTCTTGATTACAAAGTGCTGCCAACAGCTACATGGCAAACAGTGACCATAGACTCTGATCAGGGTCCATGCTTATAAAGCTTTTAGTTGAGTCTGAGTTTCGTTCTCGAGCTTTTGATTGGTCAGATTTGAGTTCTCAAGCTTTTGATTGGTCAGATTTGAGCCAAAGGCTCAAATCTGACCAATCAAACACTTGCGAATGAACTCAGACTCAACTAAACGTTTTATAAGCATGGACCCTGAACCCACGTCGTTGTAGAGGAGGGCGGTCTAGCAAACAACTTTAGACACGTTTATAGATGTGGACGAATTTAACCCTTTACTCCATGAATATTTATGTAAGAAATCATGACATCATGAATATTAATTAGCTGGGTGTTTTTATAATGGTATATGAACAAGTGATATATTTGGTAGAAACAGTAGATTTATATGTATATTATTCCATAAGCAAACAGAGCAGATCCTGTTCTGATGACAGTCTGATCTGGGTCTGCTCTGTTTGCAAGGGCTAAAGAGGCATATATATAGTGTAAATGTAAAATGGAATTTGTACAAGTCAACTATATGTATATGGTGTAAATGGTAAAATGGAATCTGCACAAGTCAACTACGTGTATATGTATATGGTGTAAATGGTAAAATGGAATCTGCACAAGTCAACTACGTGTATATGTATATGGTGTAAATGGTAAAATGGAATCTGTACAAGTCAACTACGTGTATATGGTGTAAATGGTAACATGGAATCTGCACAAGTCAACTACGTGTATATGTAAATGATGTAAATGTAAAATGGAATCTGTACAATTCAACTACGTGTATATGGTGTAAATGGTAAAATGGAATATGTACAAGTCAACTACGTGTATACATGAATTATTTATTGATTGACATTTTATCCCATATATACGTCGTTTTACGCGTTTGCAATTAAAGTTGACCCAGATCAAAAGGTCCTTACAGGGGCCCTCTGATCAGGGTTTGCTTATGAAATGATATACATGTACAGTCTAACCCCTCTATACCGAAATCATTGTAGTGAAGAATTTAGATAGTTTTCGGCAGGTGGCTCCTTAATGCAGGCAGAAGGTCGCGCAGAAAGCTCCTTAATTAGCGTAGTGGAATAATGTTGGTTAGCGATAAAGACCATTTAGAATACAAGTCTTTCCCCCGTTCAATATTCATGTAAGAATTAATGACATCATGACTACTATTTATTAGCTGATTTTTTAATATAAATTTTCAAAAGAAATAATTTACTTAGACGAAAATTATAGAATCAGGTATATGTGTATCATATCAAAAGCCAAAAGAGATTACCCTGGTCAGACGGCTCCAGTAGAAGCCATCTGATCTTGGTCAACTCTGTTTGCAAATGTGTGAAAATGCGTTTATATGAGGGAAATGGTTAACTGTGTAAGTTGTTTCTGTGTGATAAAAAGTACATAGCCTATAATGATATGGATCTTCAAAGGGTCTACACTGTTTGCAGAGGACATCCGGGCCTGCTTTCCCGCACTGAAAGGGTAAATAATAGTTTTCTTGTACCTATACATAATACATGTAGGCAATAAATAAAAGATATCTAGCTCCTTACATATGAGGGCACAAGTCTAATATTTGACCAACTCTTTCACTGCAAAATTTTGTCGTCTGCAAATTTTGTCATCTGCTCAATTTTCACCCCCCCCCCCCCCCCCCCACACACACACACACACTTTTTATGTTTCAAAAAACTGTCTCAGCAGGTCTCAGTTACAAACAGTTTGGAACCTGATGAGACTCCAAGTTGAAGAAGTCGTACATAGTCGTCGAATACGTTTTTAGTACAAAGGGGCTTTAGCATACCGATATATAGAACAGTTCGAATAAAAAGTTTTGCCATTTCAAGCCAAAGTGCGGATACCCTTTACCTAGTGGAGACGCCTTTTTATCCATTTGCAAACAGAAAAGATCCAGATCAGACAGATCCATAAGGAGCCTCTGATCGGGGTCTGCTCAATGTGATTACAGTTACAGATCCTTTAGTGTTTGCCATGTTAATACAAAAGCTTTTTAAACATTAAATATCCGTGTGGTGTTATCGTATGGGTGGAGTTATGCATAACTATCCGTGTGGTATTATCATGCGGGTGGAGTTATGCATAATTATCCATGTGGTGTTATCATATGGGTGGTGTTATGCATACATATCCGTGTGGTGTTATATGGGTGGAGTTATGCATGAATATCCGTGTGGTGTTATCATATGGATGGAGTTATGCATGAATAGCCGTGTGGTATTATCATATGGGTGGAGTTATGCATAAGTATCCCTGTGGTGTTATCATATGGATGGAATTATGCATAAATAGCCGTGTGGTGTTATTATATGGGTGGAGTTATGCATGCATATATCCGTGTGGTGTTATCATATGGGTGGAGTTATGCATGGATGTCTATGTGGTGTTATAATATGGGTGGAGTTATGCATGAATATATCCTTGTGGTGTTATCATATGCCTTTATGGGTGGAGTTGTGCATGAATATCAATAAAGTAAACATGTAACAGATAAAATTTAACATTATGAATAGGAGTTAGGTACTGAAAATAAAATGTTTCACCAATGCAACAAGAAACTTTCTCTCAACGTGTGATGTTTATAAACGTATCACAAGCATCATGAATTTCAAATATTCATACAAAACTTCATACAGAAAGTAACTGTTTTCATGACAAAGCCGTCATGGTTTGGTTTATACCGGGTCGCTTTATGTCGGGTTTATGTCGCTTTTAACAGTATTTCAGTCATGTCACGACATCCAGCTTATTACAGGTGGGAGAAGACGCCACACTTTCTTTTGTGCACGAAACAAACACTGCATTGTTTCGTGCACAGAAGAACATTTGAGCAGAACCACCGACCTACCACAAGCCAGCTGGTCGTCATGACACTATATGAAGTCTTGCTGTTCACTTCAGTCATATGTACAAGAACCTGTCCTAAGTAGCCAGTAATTTATTGAACAAAGGAGTCTTGAAAGCAGATGGTTGTTTAATACAGGGCAAAAGTAATACAGAAAGCTCTTATAGGAGCTTTTTGCATTACTTTCGACCTGCATTAAGCTACCACCTGCCTTACAGACCCATGACTGAACCTCTTTTGATAGTTGCTTAAGACAGGTTCTACTGCATACCGAGATAGACAATTATTCTACTGCAATGTATTACATGTTTTATTGTTGTTCTCAGAATAGTGGTTTTACCGTCCTTCAACATATGCTTTACCCCCTTATGCTCGGAACCCCCTTTCCCAGATGGCGGGGCAGATACGCCAGATAGAGTTGATCAGACAATACGTCGTCTACGTTGGATGCCAAGTTTGGTCATTGCGACTTAGCAGTAGCCAACTGGATACTCTCTCTCTCTCCCTGTCTCTGTCTGTCTGTATGTCTGTCTGTCTGTCTGTCTGTCTCTCTCTCTCTCTCTCTCTCTCTTGCTTTTCCGAGAGTGTCGACTACAGTCTTTCGGCTCCTGTTTGTTATTCCACAGCTCCTAACATCTCTGATTCCAACATCTATAGGAAAGACCCATGTCTTCCACCCCTTTTCTCTGCAAGTTTTAGTTCCTGGTACTTGCTCATCTTGTCTTCATGGGCTTCATCAACTCTATCTTCCCATGGGACTGTCAACTCAACAATTACTAACTGCTTGGGGGAATTAGGCCATGACACAATGTCTGGCCTAAGCGTATTCTTAGTCACTTCTTCGGGGGGACTTGAGTTTTCCCAAACCAGCTCTCAACTCCTAAACCCCAGCTTCATGTAGACTATAGTTTAGCCTGGGGTTGATTTCTTATCACCTTTCTTCACAAAGGTGACAAAGTGAGGACCTGTTTTGTGGTGGTGCTTGTCCTTCTTCCTCTCTATTTCTATGATATTTGCCAATTCTCGTAGGACTAGGTCATCAATCAATCAATCACGCATATTTATATAGCGCAACACTTTATGCAGTCATATTCTGTTGCGCTTTACAAATGTCAAAGTTACTTTTCACAGCTTAAAACTATATACACAATTCACACTGGTTATGTATAATGTTGTTTGAAGAGATGCGTTTTAAGTCTTTTTCTGAATACAGTTTCTGATACAGTGCACTTTAAGTCTTTTGGTAGGGCTTTCCACCAGTTTGGTCCCATAACAGAGATGGACCTATCATCTTAGACTGTAAGTCCTTTTCACAGTAGTAAACAAAGTCATAAGATATGATGGAGCTGTTCTGTGTATGATGCGGAAAACAAGTACAAGGATTTTAAACATAATTCTGGCTTCGACAGGTAACCAATGAAGAGCTTTTAGAAGATTAGTACTAGGTTGGTCATACACATTCATCACTACCCGAGCAGCTTGATTTTGAAGTCGACTAATCTGATATGTTGGTATTTCAATGAAAAGCCCATTGCAGAAGTCAATGTGAGAATGAACCAGACCATGCATTAATATTTCAGTTGATTTCCGAGATAGATTCTTTCGAATGGAGTTCAGGTTTTTCAATTGAGCATAAGCTACCTGACATTTTTCCGTATATGCCTGTCAAAATTTAGATTAGCACTAAACCAAACACCCACGTCTCTTACATGGTCAACACATTTGACAAAACACCCACCTACTTTAACTCCGGGAATATCCACTTTTGCTAACTGCTGTGAGGTACCATACATAATAATCTCAGTTTTCGCATTGTTCATTTTCAATTTATACCTTGCCATTCAAGAAATGTCATTTAAACAAGCAGATAGATGTTCAAGAACATAAGTCTTATTTCTAGTGTTTCCAGCTTGAATCTGTATAGCAACTTTGTGGTCATCTACATAACCATGCAATTGAGTTGGGTACTTTGCAAAACTCTGTTCAACGCAGCAACATACGGCGTAAATATTACTGGGCCAGCACAGGAGCCCTGAGGCACACCAAACCTTAGTTTTTTTTGTCTTGATGAGTCATTGTTTATTATTACTTTCATAGACCTATCCGTTAAGTATGACTTAATCCACTGTAAGGGAGAGTCTTCTACTCCAAAGTCATCATGAATTATTTGAAGTGCAATTGGAATGTCAATGGTATCAAACGCAGCACTGAGGTCAATCATGACTACAATTGTAATTTGACCATCATCAACAGCTTTCAACAAATCATCATACATTTTTATCAAAGCAGTTTCTACTCCATGATATTTCCGGTAGGCACTTTTTGATAAGATGGCAAAAGTCTGTTTAGGTACCCGTAAACCAGGTTTAAGTCCCCCAGTAGCTTATTTTGGTTGCTGGCCGTTCCAAGGCGGCACTCCTGCTTTCAGCCTACGGTCAATTTTGTTGTTTAATATGCTTAATGTTTAATGTGTTTCGTCCTGATATGCGTCCTGTTATGTTTTGTCTTGTGGCTTTACCGTTTCTTGTTTGATGGTGTTTGGTGCGGTGTCATTTCGTGTGTGGCTCTCCCTGTTTGACTATTTTTTCCATATTGTTTCAATATGCTTAGTGATTTGACTTAGGGCAGCTTTTTCTAATATTTTGGACAGAAATGATAAATTTG
This sequence comes from Azorinus chamasolen, assembly GCA_963576725.1. NCBI lineage: Eukaryota > Metazoa > Mollusca > Bivalvia > Cardiida > Solecurtidae > Azorinus > Azorinus chamasolen. Next base: position 64,508,701 of record OY755247.1, on the reverse strand, counting down.
ACACCGGTCTGTAGTTTTTTAACTCAAGAGGAAGACCTTTTTTCTTCAATATGGGTCTTATCACTGCCTTTTTCCAAGTTTGAGGAAAGATGCCAGAAACAAGTGACCTATTTACAATATCTGTGACAGCAGGCAAAATGTACTCAATGTTTTCTTTTAACTTAGTGGTTGGAATGAAGTCAAGTTCACATGTCGTTGACTTTGATTCTAAAACCAATTTCTTCACGTCCGTTTGGGATAGTAACTAAAACTTTTTAAAACGATTTGCACATGACTGACTTTGAGCATTAAAACTCTGATTTCCAGTTTCAGCATGTATATTGTCAAGTTGATGTCTTAGATGTTTTATTTTATCTGCAAAATAATGTAGAAAGTCATTAGCAAGATCTTGATCATTGGAATATGATGGAAGGGGGTTTTCTTTTTCTCTGCCCAGTAATTTTGAGGTGACACTATACAGTTTTTTCATATTTCCTTCTGCATCACTTATCTTTGACTGGTTAAAACTTGATTTTGCAACGGCAACTTCTCTGGTATACTGATTCTTTACTTTGTTATACAGGTTTTTTGTATAAAAGTAGATTTGTGATTCAGGTAGATTTATTCTATACTTCTTTTGTAATGTTTTAGTTTCTTCAAGTAAGAAGAATACCAAGGGATATCTGGCCTACAGACAATTTGTCTTTCCTTCACAGGAGCATGTTTATTAATAATGATTGTGGTTTGTTCCGTTAGATCGTTCACTAACTTGTCTATCTCACCTGACTGATCACTGATTGACTTAAGTTCTAAGAGATCTTTTCTCATGTCATCAGTACATACATTTTTCCAATTTCTTGATATCAGTTTTTTGCTAATCAGAGGTGGCCGGCATTGTTCTATACTACATGTAGTAAAAGAATGATCAGATATGAAATATTATATAGCTGGTTTTGAAACATTCAGATTCTCTGTCTTTCTGGTTAAAATCAAGTCCAAAACATGACCACTTGTGTGTGTGTTGGTGTTTTAATATGCTGCAGAATACCAAATGATTGAAGACATTCAGCGAACTGACACAAAATGTACCGGTTTTGATATAATGTTGTTGGGCAGGATGACAATATTTGATGCACTGTTCAGGGCTGCATTATCACCCAGTTGGCAACTGGGGTCATCTATCAACTCCCATCTTTGCAGGTTTGCAGGCGATGACAGCTGGTCTTGTACAAATCGTAGAAGGAAACTAAGCTGCAGTGGTTCATAGGGACAAATATCCTGCCTCTCCAGTACGTTCCACCTGGTCCAGCTTTCTTGTGAATTTATTTGAACTGCATTTGCTGAGCGTGCCTGCTCCGCCGCCTTTCTTATTTTCTGCTGCACAATGGTTCCCTCAGCATGTCTGGTAAATCCCAGCGTTGGTTGGATCTGCTACCTAAACCCTCTATTCCTATGTTGATTGAGCCTACGATGCCCTGGCGCTTGAGAATGTTCTCTGCTTGCTCTACTGCTTGGTGTGTAGACCATTCACATCCTTCCTGTTCTGACTCGGATCCTCGCCCGCTGGTTGTCTTGTCCTTTCAAAAGTTAGATATCTAACGGTTAGCAACAACAGGACTTAAGCCACCTTGAACTCTTCTACATGAGATGGGCACATACAGTTTTAAAGAATGGCAATAGAGACCAATGCTCGAGAAGATGGCGGTAACCCGAACCACCTTCGTAGGTGTCTGCTGACGAGCTCCTCTGCCTTCTCTATTGTGCTAACAGGGGTCTCGTTTGTAATATAATGTTGTTTTAGCTCACCTGAGCAAAGCACAGGGGTCTGGACCGCTTCATGGGGGTCTATATGTACTATATAATAACAAGGGTTCCAACTAGCAGAACGGGCATCCGTGTACCACGAGTACAAATATGAATGTAACTCTTGCAATTTCAATGATAATTTTGTAATTCTTTCGGCTATTGAAAACCAATATATTTTACTATGAAATGAATATAATCTTCTGACTGTAACGTATGCACAATTATCAATCCAACAATGACTTTCTCAAAATTTCACGAGTTTTCCGGGCCATTGACAAACGTTCGCTCACCCCGGTTTCACTATATCACAAACATAACCTGGCGATTTTCAGTTCAAAAGATGGTGTGGTTCAATAAAACAACCCAATTATATCACCAATCTCCATTTGTTTTGTCCTCTAAATAAGTAAACAACTAGCAACAGCGGCCTTTCCGTCTATCGTTATGTTTCTATTTCGGATGCTGCCATTTTGCAACAAATTTGAATGGAGTTATTTCATTGGATGAGCGAAGGAAAAGTTGGGAAATCCGTGACCTCACGTACAATGGCTCCTTCCTCGACGATCTGAAGCTTACTGACCAAACTCGCTAGTTTTACATCGTTCTTTTGATGCTGGGGACTAAAAATTAGAGGTGGGTGATAGAATGTATTCGTTTTATTGAACAACGCCATTTTGTAACGCCATTTTGTAACTGCAAATTACCAGGTTATTGCTGTGATATAGTGAAACCGGGGTGAACGAACGTTTGTCAATGACCCAAAAAACGCGTGAAATTTTGAGAAAAACATTGTTGGATTGATACTTGTTCATAAGTTACCGTTACAAGATTATATTTATTTGATAGAAAAATATATTGGCTTTCACAACAGCAGGTGTTAACTGCTTGTGTGGCGGCTGTAAAAAGTCGCCCCGTACTTCATTCTCAGTGTTCGGGATCTTTAGTTTTGATATTGATCGTTTTGAAAATTGAATACTGCTTAAGCCGGTGCTAGGGGCGTGAGTAGTGTTGCACTTTTAATTACTACTCATGAACAGACGCAATAAAACCGAGTCTGCAATTTTCTCTTTTTGCATTTCTACTTTTGCTTTTGAAGGATCACCCATTTTCAGAATATATTCCAATAGCCGAAAGAATTGCGAAATTATCATTTAAATTGTAAGAGTTACAGTCATATTTGTACTCGTGGTACACGGATATCCGTTCTGCTAGTTGGAACCCTTGTTATTATATAGTACATATAGACCCCCATGAAGCGGTCCAGACCCCTGTGGAGCAAAGCTCATGGTGAACTTTTGGGAGACTTGAATGTCCGGCGTCCGTCGTGCGTCGTCCGTCGTCAACAATTTGCTTGTGAACACTCTAGTGGTCACAATTTTAGTCCAATCTTCATGAAACTTGATCAGAATGAATGGCTTGATAAAACCTCGGACGAGTTTGAAAGTGGGTCAAGCTGGGTTAAAAACTATGTCACCAGGTCAAATAGTAGGAAAACCTTGTGAACCCTCTAGATGTCACGTTTTTAGCCCAATTTTCGTGAAACTTGGTCAAAATGGTTGTCTTGATAAAATCTTGGAGGAGTTATGTGGGGTAAAAAACTAGGTCACTAGGTCAAACAGTAGAAAAACCTTGTGAACACTCTAATGGTCACAATGTTAGTCCAAATCTTCATGAAACTTGGTCAGAATGAATGTCTTGATAATATCTCGGACGAGTTTGAAAGTGGGTCAAGTGAGATTAAAAACTAGGTCACTCGGTCAAACAGTAGAAAAACCTTGTGAACACTAGTGGTCACATTTTTTGTCCAATCTTCATGAAACTCAGTCATAATGATTGTCTTGATAAAATATCAATCGAGTTTGAAAGTGGGTTATGTGGGGTTAAAAACTAGGTCACTAGGTCAAATAGTAGGAAAACCTTATGAACACTCTAGAGGTCACATTTATAGCCAAATCTCATGAAAATTTGTCAGAATGATTGTCCTAATAAAATCTTGGACAAGTTCGAAAGTGCGTTATGTGAGGTCAAAAAGTAGGTCACTGGGTCATATCTTAGAAAAATCTAGTTTACACTCCAGTGGCCACAGTTTTAGTCCAGTCTTCCTCAAACTTGCTCAGAGTGTTTGTCTTGGTGATATCAAGGTTGAGTGTGATCATGGGTTGGGTGGGAATAAGAATTGGGTCACTAGGTCAGATCTTAGAAAAATTACTCTAGAGGGCACATTTTTAGCCCAATCTTCATTGGTCAGAATCGTTGTCTTGATAAAATCAATATACTAAATCTTTGAAAATCTAGTTCTGCATAACTACTGCTCATGATCCACTATTAACATTGTTCATTGTGTAATCACTAATCAGGTGGGCGATTAAGGGTCATCTTGGCCCTCTTGTTTTAAATTGGATTTTATACCCCCCTTTTGAAAAAATGGGGGTACATTGCTTTGCACATGTCCATCTGTCGGTCTGTCGGTCGGTCGGTCGGTAGATCGATGGTTTCCGAACGATAACTAATAAACGAACTGGCATAGAATCATCAAACTTGCTGTGGTGGTTGGTCATGACAAGTAGATGACCCCTATTGTTTTTGAGGTTACTAGGTCAAAGGTCAAGGTCACCATGTCCTAAAATGGTGAAATAGTTTCCGATCAATAACTGCTCAAGGGTTTGGCTTGGGATCTTCAAACTTGCTGTGGTGATTGGTCATGACCACTAGATGACCCCTATACTTTATGAGGTCACTAGGTCAAAGGTCAAGGTCACCATGATCTTAACTGGTTAAATGGTTTCCGATCAATAACTGCTCAAGGGTTTAGCTTAGAAACTTCAAACTTGCTGTGGTATTTGGTCATGACCACTGGATGAGCCCTTTTGTTTTGGAGGTCACTAGGTCAAAGGTCAAGGTCACCATGACCTTAACTGGTAAAATGTTTTCTGATCAATAACTTCTCAAGGATTTGGCTTAGGATCTTCAAATTTGCTGTGGTGGTTGGTCATGACCACTAGATGAGCCCTGTTGTTTTTTAGGTCACTAGGTCAAAGGTCAATGTCACCATGACCTTAACTGGTGAAATCATTTCTGATCAATAACTGCTCAAGGGTTTGGCTTAGGATCTTCAAATTTGCTGTGGTGGTTGGTCATGACCACTAGATGAGCCCTGTTGTTTTTGAGGTCACTAGGTCAAAGGTCAAGGTCACCATGACCTTAACTGGTTAAATGGTTTCCGATCAATAACTGCTCAAGGGTTTAGCTTAGAATCTTCAAACTTGCTGCGGTAGTTGGTCATGACAACTGGATGAGCCCTATTGTTTTTTAGGTCACTAGATCAAAGGTCAAGGTCACAATGACCTTAACTGTTAAAATGGTTTCTGATCAATAACTGCTCAAGGGTTTGGCTTAGGATCTTCGAATTTGCTTAGGCGGTTGGTCATGACAACTAGATGAGCCCTCTTGTTTTTAGGTCACTAGGTCAAAGGTCAAGGTCACCATGACCTTAACTAGTTAAATGGTTTCCAATCAATAACTGCTCAAGGGTTTGGCTGAGGATCTTCAAACTTGCTGTGATGGTTGGTCATGACATCTAGATGAGCCCTGTTGTTTTTGAGGTCACTAGGTCAAAGGTCAAGGTCACCATGACCTTAACTGGTTAAATGGTTTCCAATCAATAACTGCTCAAGGGTTTGGCTTAGGATCTTCAAATTTGCTGTGGTGGTTGTTCTTGATAACTAGATGACCCCTATTGATTTTGAGGTCACTATGTCAAAGGTCAAGGTCACCATGACCTTAACTGGTGAAATGGTTTCTGATCAATAACTGCTCAAGGGTTTGGCTTAGGATCTTCAAATTTGCTGTGGTGGTTGGTAATGACCACTAGATAAGCCCTGTTGTTTTTGAGGTCACTAGGTCAAAGGTCAAGGTCACCATGACCTTAACTGGTTAAATGGTTTCCGATCAATAATTGCTCAAGGGTTTGGCTTAGAATCTTCAAACTTGCTGCGGTAGTTGGTCATGACAACTGGATGACCCCTTTTGTTTTTTAGGTCACTAGGTCAAAGGTCAAGGTCACAATGACCTTAACTGTTAAAATGGTTTCTGATCAATAACTGCTTAATGGTTTGGCTTAGGATCTTCGAATTTGCTTAGGTGGTTGGTCATGACAACTAGATGAGCCCTCTTGTTTTTTAGGTCACTAGGTCAAAGGTCAAGGTCACCATGACCTTAACTGGTTAAATGGTTTCCAATCAATAACTGCTCAAGGGTTTGGCTGAGGATCTTCAAACTTGCTGTGATGGTTGGTCATGACATCTAGATGAGCCCTGTTGTTTTTGAGGTCACTAGATCAAAGGTCAAGGTCACCATGACCTTAACTGGTTAAATGGTTTCCAATCAATAACTGCTCACGGGTTTGGCTTAGGATCTTCAAACTTGCTGTGGTGGTTGTTCTTGACAACTAGATGACCCCTATTGATTTTGAGGTCACTAGGTCAAAGGTCAAGGTCATCATAACCGTAACTGATGAAATGGTTTCCAGTTAATAACTGCTCAGTGGTTTGGTTCGGGATCTTCAAACTTGCTATGGTAGTTGGTCGTGACCACTAGATGACCCCTATAGTTGTTGAGGTCATTAGGTCAAAGGTCAAGGTCACCATGACCTTAACTTGCGAAATGATTTCAGATCAATAAATGATCAGTGGTTTGGCTTAGGATCTTCAAAGTTGCTGTGGTGATTAGTCATGACCGCTAGATGACCTCTATAGTTGAGGTCACTAGATCAAAGGTCAGGGGGTCTGGGGGTACACATGTTTTACAAACATCTCTTGTTTTTCTTTCAGAGAACCAACCACTATGTGCTATTCGAGTTCAAAGTTATGTGGAATAGGCTCCATAATAAGTAATTTTCAACATCGTCATTTTGCAGAAGCTATACATAATTATAAACTATCTTAAAGGCATTTCGAAAGGAATTAACCCCATGCTGTGTATTTTGGGAGCTGACTGACAAACATCTGATACACAAACTGATAAGGCGGGCTACCATCACAGAGTGTTAGGGTTAGCATAACTTTATCTCTTATGGCTATGGACCCTGACTAGACACTGCAGGAGCACAGCTGGATACGGTGTATATTTGGGGGGGGGGGGGGGGTCACTTATATAATGAGCTTTGAAATGCCTTCAAATGCACTTCGAAAGGAATGTTGACCTATTAACCACATGCTGTGTATTTTGGGTGCTGACTCTCAGGCATCTAATTCACAAACTGATAAGGCGGGCTACTAGATCACAGAGGATCAATTTAAGGTATAATTGCATAACTGTATCTCTTATGGCCACTGACCCTGACTAGACACTGCAGGGACACTCCAGGGAATCAATAATCGGCACAACTGGACACTGTGTATTGGGGTGGGTGGTGGGGTTCACATATGAAGGAGCTTTGAGATGCTTTTTGACATAGGCTACACATATTCACTACGTACAGTATTAAAGATAAAGTTAATTAATATTTAAAAGTTAGATTCTATAAATTATAACAACCTTGATTTACGAATCAACTACAGTTCACATTTCTTACCTAAACTATGGGTTTAGAGCCTGCTGACTAACAACCATATTCAAATGGCTAAATACTGCTGAGAAACCTCAATCATATCCCCCATCAACTTTCTCCATTAGAAATAGCAAACAATGTGAGCTAGAAAAGGAAAAGCGCTGGAAAGAAATGGTCAAGCTGTTGGACGTTAAATTTAGAAAATATACAAATTCTCGTTATCATTCACTATACCACCCGATGACCATTAGCGGTCGCCAGATGAGGACCTGGAAGGAGGCCATGCTGGAAAACCAACGCTTCGTTTCCCCTGGGAGATCTGCATTGTAACCGTTTAAAATGGTTTATAAATATCGTATTCTAGTCATACCGATCGAACTATTTTCCGAAGCACAGGATGGGATATTGTTGTCTAGGTATGGGATTTCTTCTCATTGGGTCTATTGTATATTGTAGAGAGGACATACTGTAATTGTGTTTAATAGGTTCACGGTGGGCCGCATGTGAAGCACCTCACGCTCGAAGCTGGTGTAAATATTACAAACATATGTAATGAACATGTCACCGCTACAGGTCAAGGTCACCCGACAGACAAAACTAAAACCATGTCGGAGGTTGGATGGCCCAATAAAAAGGAAGATTATGAGATAAAAGACGTCATTGGTAAGTAAAACATAATTAGAAACGGTGTAATATATATATTTATAGGTATATGATATAAATGTGTGAGCTTTTGTGACGTTGGTACATGATATACTTGCTCTATTTACCCCGCCTACTTTCACCAATGTTGACAGTTCAGTCTGAGAGAATGACACTTATTGCTCTGCATCTGTCAAGCTGAAGCCCCATTTTGAAAAAACAACAAGAACTCTTAAGTTTTTCGCCGGTTTATACACATTTACTATTGATAATTTTCTGTTTAAAAATTGTAATATGAATTAGGCACAGCCTATAAGCGAGCACAGCTGCCAAACGCATTCAACTAAATAAAATGAAAGCATATGGTGAATTTGATGATTTATACACCAGATTCTAAAAGTAACAGAACAATAAACGAATACAGTACACCTAGTCTCATTAATGACCCGTAAGACAGCATGCTAATTTTGTGACAGGTGCCGTCTGCCGGGATATCGTTAAAACCGAAAGTAGCTCGATATCACCATTTAGAGTACACTGATGTGAACTATCAGTACACCTTGATAAAAGTTGAAAACACAACAAGAAAACAAATCTTAACTTAAACCATCAATTAATCTCTTACTTTTCGTGAAAGAGGAAGTCCCTACAATGATCGTATATTTTCAATAATATCATAAAACTTGGTATCTGTTATAATAATGCTCAATCATTATTATGAAGGTTCCTAATTTGAACTTATATTGAAAAATGTCCCTGTGATACAAATAAACCGATTTCATCAATACTGATAGTTTTTGTTCTACAACACAATATTATCGACCTTTTCCGTTAAATTCTTCCGCGTTTTGCCAATGATCACCCGATCCCTTCATTGTTTTCGTAATAGCTTTCTCGGAAGTGGCCGGAGAATCGCGAATAGGGCGAACAGTTACGAAACTAAAACACAAACCGAATAAAACTGAAACATCGGGGAGTAAAACCGGGATCGCCGATATGAAACACTTGGATGTTTTGTCATTATAAACGGTAATTGGATGGGGCTTTTTGTGATATACTACTTTTCAGCATATATATAAACAAATGACTTTTGTATATTTCAAGTGTTTATGAAACACGTCAAATGTAGGGACACCCCCTTTAAGACATATCCAAGTCATAAAGTGGTCGATAGATCTACTTTTGGTCCAAGACTGTGACATCTTATTGGCTGATGTTTGTGTTTCAGACTTATATAAGTGACTGTCCCGCTGCAATTTATTTAATGTATGTTTAATTGTTTAGCGACGATCATGTCACCCACCATACTATGTTGATTTTAAAAAAAATGGCTTTAACTGAACCTTGGCAATAAGTCAACTTCACAAAGTACTGTAATATTAATGTGAAATAAAAGTGTATTGGTTAGCGATGTTCATGTCACCCACCATACTTCAGTCAATTTCTTATAAACAAAATACTACAGTTAGTAATAAAATGTATATATATTAGCAATATATATATGTTAAATATTGTAATATAATGTGAAATAGTTGTGTATCATATGGTTAGCAACGATCAAGTCATCCACCAATTTTTTACAAGTTGAATGTTGTAATATATCTGTGAAATAGAACTTTGCGTATTGGTTAGCGATGATCATGTCACCCCCAATTTTTACAAGTAAAATAAGAAACTCATAATGCTGCACTTTGATGTTTAAATTATTGACATAGTCTAAATCACAAGACAGTGGATTAGTGATATTAAACCTTTCCTTCATTGCCAGAAGAGCATTACATGTATAATGTAATACTGCTTAAAGCAAGCTGAAATTAAGGTTTAGTAATGCTTAAAGCAAGATGACAAGAAACCAGAAAGCTGAAGGAGCTTTCTGCTTTACTTTCATCATGATTTAAGCTGCCATCGGATCTGTATTCACCATCATCAGTAAATATTAATTGTAAAAAATATATTAAAGGTGTCATATGGTGTTAAATATGCAGAGGATTGGTTAAAATGGCAAGACAAGCTGTGTGTTAGTTGTGGTATATGTACACCAGGTACATTTAGGTGCATTGAGATAGAAACATGCAGAAAACAGAAGATATTGATAGAGCTGTTGTGTTAGTAACCTATGACAATTGATGCTGATGATGGTGATGATAGACTTTGAAGTTACTGGATAGGTCAATAGGATAAGGACAATACTGTGTGCATGCATTTATAAACATGTATTTATTAAAACATACAACATAATGTTTAGCTATTTCCTATTTAGCATGGAGGAAAGGGTTAAACATTTGAACTATGTGTTTCACATGCATACAGTATATCATAGGGGTAGTTAAAAGCTATTTTCGTTTGAAATCCCATGAATCAGAATCATTTTCATCATTAAAATTGTAATTAATAGCATCATCATCATCAACAGCAGCAACATCTTGCAGCGAAGAAGGACAACTTAAGTCATTCTGAACTGTCTTGCAAACAATGGAAAACCACTTGTAGTTAGCCAGTGATCAGGATGAACTCCATCATCCATATATGAACATAACTTCATATATAAGTAGATTTTCTACATTTTTTAGAATTTGGGGCATGCCTCCCTCATTTTTTTTTTTTGTGCTTCTTTTCTGGATGCCTCTATCCAATCTGATTGTTGGTAGATTGTGCTGAGTGTTTATGTGTGCTATTTTTGTATTTATATGTCTTATGTCTTCTTCTAAAGATTTTTGTTTAGTGTGTATTTCAGTGTCATGGAATTGGCTTGAATGAAATTTGCTGTGATTGTTTTTGAATTTTGTCTATTTCTGAAGTGATGCTGGTGGTATGCTCCCAACCTTTAAAGTTGTGATGTCTGTGTTAAATGATGTTGCTCAGCCTTCAATTAAAGTTGTTCAATAATGTTAAATTAACTTTCTGTGTAGAGTGATTGTAATTAGAGAATATGTCTTCAAGGCTGTAGATCTATGTCTGGGATGTTAGATGTGGTTGTATGTGAGACAGACAGACAGAATGATTTTTGTAAACCAGTAGGCCTATTTAAAGAAGTCAGACAGACAGGCTGGTTTATGTAAAACAGTATCCATTTAAAGAAGGACAGAAATACTACGAAACTTACTAAATTAAACAGTACACTGACAGACAGACCTGCAGACAGACAGACTATTCGGATAGAGTATTCGGAAAGAACAAGTCAGATTTCACAAACAATTCTACGTTGCCGTAGACCTAGTTCTTTATAAAATCTCAGTGATATACATTCGTTTGCATGTTTCACTCGCATATTTATTCAAGCAATCGGCATTTGTTTAAGTAGGTCAAATTTACGAAAACCGCTTACACCGTCGAAAACACCCTACACCGGGATAAATATCTAGATGTAGATCTTATTCAAATAATAGTGTGATGTTTTGTATTGAGAACTGATTCAAATGAAAAAAAATCAATGTCTAAATTACTCGCATACAAAGTTATTGACAGTAGGAACCGGAAGAGTAACACAGCTGAGCCTTGTCAAACTCCCTACAGTGATCTCCCTTGTCACTACGTACGGTCTTCAGCGTAGCGATTAGGGGAGATAACTGCGTTGGAGGTTGGAGCCTTGTATGTAAACAAAATGCACTGCAGACGACCACATCATGTGACCACAACTACGTCACTTACAAGTTGTGGATAAATACGTCATCATACACTCGGCCTTTACCGCTAACTGGATGTCGGACGGAGATGTTTACCGAACGGAAAACATTAATTTTCTGGCAAAAAAAACAGCGATTAAAATAGTTAAATCTAATCTATACCGAAACGAAATGCAATTTTCAATGTAGTAAGTTTTAGAATATCGATTTTCTTCGTAGACAAACGTTGTTGCGATTTGTGTGGACTGTCGGGTATTCAATCGTAACTACTCGTCATATTCCGTCAGAATTAGGAATATAGGAATCACTCGGAACACACCGGTTATTTCCCTCCATGAATCACTCGGAACTCACCGGTTATTTCCCTCCATGGTCAAAACCGGAAGTAAACATCAGCAGATCCGATTCCAGGTTAACAATGTACAGCTTACAAAACCAAAGTTATTTCCTACGCGTTACCATAGAGCTCACTTCGTTCGCAAGAATGGCCTTCGGCCATTCTTGCGAGCTGTGCGCGCTATTAAGATGCTACATTGTCTTCGTCAACTAACTGGAATGACCTGGATTAGTTTTATTTGGCAAGTAGGGAGATGTAGAAGGAAGTTAAAATTTTTGAGGATTAATATAAAACAGCAGAAATTACATATCAGCCTCAGAATTTTGATATTGATATATTGAATAGCATACTTGTTCATGTAAATCTATATAGACCCCAACAAAAAGGGGTTTTATTTGCGGTGTCACGAATCAATGAATCGGACAGGATAGGACCCGATATTTACCGAATTTGACCTGATATTTACAGAATTGGACCTGTTTCAGAATGTATCATTGTCTATATGTTTCCATTTGCCAATGAATAAGCTATTGTCAGTGCAATAGTAGAGGCTTTTCCTTAACATATCAAATTCCACACCATTCATTCATTCATTCATTCATTCAAATTCCACATTATTTTCACTGTAGCCGTTTATAGGAAATCACACTAAACGGAATGGAAGACTACAAAGTTGACAAGCATGACAGACATGCAATCATGGATAAAATCTATGGTGATGACAGACTTAAAGTCACTTTTAGATGCAGCTGGTTGATGCTTAATACAGGATGGAAATTATGTAGACAGCTGGTGTATGAACCTTCTGCTTACAAATTCCATCCTTCATTTTTAAACTATCATCTGACTAACAGACTTAAAATGGATCTTTGGTTCTTGTAACTACCCTTTCTCTGCCAGATGTATGTCTGTCAGTGCCAGTTTATCTGATTGTTTGTGGGTCACTTCGATAGATCTGTCAACAGAGGCAGTAGATGGGTGGCACATTATGACATATATATTCAAATTCCCAGGCAATTTCAGACAAAACTTGAGTACTTAACTAAAAAACTAAAATAATTATTTGGTCTGCAATACGTCTGTTTATATATATAAAATTATAAAATATGGTCGGATTCGTGATTCATGATACCTTGTTATTTAGGGATGTGTGTAGGAGTCACCATGTTGGTTAGTCTATGTTAATTCAATTCCTATATATTTATGCTACATTGTGTACCCTATCCACTTGTCCATTGTGTAGTGACACAATCATCTCAATATAGGATATATTTCTGCAACCTAGTTTTAGTCTACAGGCTTTGTGAAAAAGGCATGCTAACATTGTTAACTGATACTAATGAAATGATAACAAGAATGTCCTTGGAAATAAGCTGCTTCACTGGAGCATGGAATGTGGTATCTGATATGGCTGTACTGTTGGCAGCAGTAGTTGCTGCTGATGAGTATCCAACAGTTAATTAGATGTCGGTATAGTCATGGTCTGTACAGCAATATTCCTGATTTTATCTCTTTACTCCATAAATACATGTTTTTACACCTTTGCAAACAGAGTAGACCCTTATCAGATGGCTCTTACAGGAGCCATCTGATCAGGGCCTGCTCCGTTTGTTTATCAAGCCTTATGATATAATATAGATTCTGCAGTTGTTGTCATGGCCAAAAACTTGTGTGTCCATGTTCTATTATAACAGTTAATCTAATTAATATTCATGATGTCATTATTTTATTACATGAATATTCATGGAGTAAAGGGTTATACATGACAACACTTTATCATTTGCAGGTGCTGGGGCCACTGCTGTTGTTCAGGCAGCCTTTTGCAAACCCAGAAATGAAACATGTGCAATAAAGAGGATCAATTTAGAGAAATGCAACACCACAGTGGAAGAACTCCTGGTACTCTCTTGTTAAATATCTGTAGTGTTTATAAAGACTGGTAGATACCTTTTTCTCTTGTAATACTAATAGCGCAAATGTAATAAACCTAGGCCTTAGTAACTACTCAAAATAAGTCAAATTCACATTGTACCTTGACCGTTTGCTTCCTAGACACTTCTGAAGGCTTTGCAAACAGAAAAATCCCAGATTCTGCAAGAGCTGTCTGATCAGGTCTGCAGTATTAATAATGGTAATAATTGGAAAAAGATCTGATCCGGTCTGCACTGTTTACTGATTATATGACAAAGATTTCATTTTACAGTTTCTGCCTCGGTTAAACAATCCATTGTTCATGATACCCGTATAAAGATTCAGCTTATTATAGACTTACATTTATTACTTCCTCCATAAATATGCATGAGGTAAAGGGTTAATGCTGGACGTTCACGTGTAAGTAACCCTTTCCTTCGTATAAATGCCTTTTCATGCATTTGCAAACCGAGTAGACCCAGATCAGACCATCTGATCAGGGTCTGCTCTGTTTGCTACCGGAATTTGATCTATATCTGTTTCTTAAGATTCTAAAATGGCTACAATGTTATGTTCCACCTTCCATAGTTCATTATAAATACATGAATATTCATGAGGCAAAGGGTTAATTTTGGACATTCAGGTGTCATTAATGAGTCACTTGCTTTAATTTCTTTTCCTGTTTATGTATTAAGTGATTGCTAAAGAGAGATTCTTCTGTTGCTTAAATTGAATCATGCTTAACCACTTACTCTACATGTATATATACACATTTAATGCATTTGCAAGCAGAGTAGATCCAGATCAAGAAGCTCCAATAGGAGCTGTCTGACCAGGTTCTGCTCTATTTGCTCATAGATGATATTTTTCCTGTGTCATTGTAAACATTCAGCTTATCATGGTGTAATTATTTCTTACACAACTATTCACGGAGTGCATGGTAATTAATCTTGTTATCCCCCACCGCATAGCGGAGGGGGGTTATAGGAATGGCCTCCGTCCGTCCGTCCGTCCGTCTGTCCGTCCGTCTGTCCGTAACAATTTCGTGTCCGCTCCATATCTCCTATACCCCTTGAAGGATTTTCAAGAAACTTGCCTCAAATGTTAACCAAGTTGAGATGATGTGCAGAACATATGTGGCAGATATGTCGACTCAAGGTCAAGGTCACATTTGAAGGTCAAGGGTTTTAACCTTCAATTTCCATTGCATTTTTGTGTCCGCTCCATATCTTCTAAACCCTTTGAAGGATTTTCATAAAACTTGAGTCAAATGTTAACCAAATTAAGACGATGTGCAGAACACATGTGGCAGTCATGTCGGCTCAAGTTCAAGGTCACATTTGAAGGTCAAGTGTTTAAACCTTCAGTTGCCATTACAGTTTCGTGTCCGCTCCATATCTTCTAAACCCTTTGAAGGATTTTCATAAAACTTGAGTCAAATATTAAATGAATTGAGACGATGTGCAGAACCCATGCGGCAGTCATGTTGGCTCAAGGTCAAGGTCACGTTTGAAGGTCAAGTGTTCTAACCTTTAATTTCGGTTACATTTTCGTGTCCGCTCCATATCTTCTAAAGCCTTTGAAGGATTTTCATAAAAGTTTAGTTAAATGTTAGCTAAATTGAGACGATGTGCAGAACACATGTGCCAGTCATGTCGGCTCAAGGTCAAGGTCACATTTGAAGATCAAGTGTTCTTACCTTCAATTTCAATTATAGTTTCGTTATCTCCTATACCCCTTGAAGGATTTTCAAGAAACTTGCCTCAAATGTTAACCACGTTGAGACAATGTGCAGAACATATGTGGCAGTCATGTCGGGTCAAGGTCACATTTGAAGGCCAAGTGATTTAATCTTCAATTTCCATTACATTTCGTGACCGCTCCATATCTTCTAAACCATTTGAAGGATTTTCATAAAACTTGAGTCAAATATTAACCGAATTGAGATGATGTGCAGAACACATGTGGCAGTCATGTCGGCTCAAGGTCAAGGTCAAATTTGAATGTTGTGTTCTTGCCTTCAGTTTCCATTATATTTGTTTCCGCATACTATTTTCTTAACAACTGGAAGGTATCACCTTAAGGTCAATGTCTTAATTTAGGTGGCGGCGGTGGGGGATATAGCTGTCCTTTGGACTGCCTTGTTGATATTGTTTTGTTTTTGTAGAAGGAGATTCAGGCCATGAGCCAATGCAAACATGAGAATGTGGTTGGATACTACACTTCCTTTGTTGTAAAGGATGAACTCTGGGTTGTCATGAAACTGTGTGGAGGAGGTAAGATCTTTACTTCAGCTCTGTTAATCCACTACTAAATGATTACTACATGTATTTATGTATCAAATAATGACATCATGAATAATAATTCGAGGGCTTGGTGCAAAACTATTCTAACTCCTTCACTTTATGAAGGAGTTAGAATAGTTTTGCACCAAGCCCTCGAATTAGATTATTTTTATAATGGCTCATGAACAGTACATGAACACAAATTTTGACCATAACAGAAACTGAAGATTTATATTTATAAAATTCCATTTATGCAAACAGCAGACCCTACAGGAGCCGTCTGATCTGGGTCTACTCTGTTTGCAATGGCATAGAAAGGTGTAGTTATGGAGTATAGGGTTTAATGTTAACCCTTTTCCTCATACATACACCTTTAAATGTATTTGCAGAGTAGACCCAGATCAGATGGCTCCTGTACAAGCCAGATCAGGTGGCTCCTGTACAAGCCATCTGATCAGGGTTTGCACATGGAATTTATATGTAGATCTGGTTCTGTTTTTTTCTGCCATGGCTAAAATATCCTGTGTTCATATGCCATTTAAAAATTCAGCGGAAAAATATTCATACAATCATTCTTTTGTACTTGTATATTCATCAGGTAAAGGGTTAAGAGAAATAGGTACATTAAGAATTCTGTAAAAAGAACAGTAGTGCCTCTCTACCAGAACCTCTAAAGAGTTTAAGACAATTTTAAAACAGGTGTTTGGGTGCTACAAGACAGAAAATATGATTAACCCTTTACTCCATGACTATTCATGTAAGAAATAATGACATCATGAATATAAATTAGAATATTTTTTATAATAGCACATGGACACACAAATAGTTGGTCATGGCAGATACTGTAGAATCAGAACAGAAAATATGCAGATCAAATATCTCCTATGGGTGCTTTATGGTCAGGGTCTACTCTTTTGGCTTATGAGATTCTGGCATAGTCAAAACCTCTCTGGTTAATTACCCATTATACATAATGATGTCATTACATGAATATTCATGAGGAAAAGGGTGAATTACTCAGAAGTAGATTTCTTTTGAAAGGTTGTTGAAAATAGGTTTTACTGTCCTTCAATTACTGTGGTTTTTATGGCTGTGCGGGTTTTTTTTCAGGGTCTATGTTAGATATCATCAAAGCCAGTATGAGAGCAGGCAACTGTAAAAATGGGGTGTTTGATGAAGCTACCATAGCAACCATCCTAAAAGAAGTCCTGAAAGGTCTGGAGTATTTCCATAGCAATGGACAAATTCACAGGTACAGTCAATTTAAAAATACTGAAGTTGGTTTGAAATTCTATCAACATTTACCTATTTAGAAAAACATGTTTTGTTTATTTACTTTCTGGCAATTGTACTGGACAGCTGTTAACACTTTACATCATGAATAATCATGTAAAAATAATAACAGCATTAACACTGATAATGGTATGATTGGTATATGAACATAGGAAATTTGTCTTTGTCAGAAACTGTAGAATAACATCTATATAATTCCATAAGCAGTCAGAGCAGACACTACTAGAAGAGCAGTCTGATCTAGATCTACTCTGCCGGCAAAGTTTCTAAAAGGGATTTCATTCTGGTAAAAGGCTAACCATTTACTCCGTGATTATTCATGTACGAAAACATCATGAATATAAGTCACACAATTTTTTATAATGGGCATATGGATACGGTAGTTTTTTGTCATGGCACAAACTGCAGCATCAGATAATCAAACAGAACAGACATAGATTAGACGGCTTCAACATGATCTTGGTCTACTCTATTTGCAAAGGAATATTTATGAGGTGAAGAGTTAATATAGTGCATGAACCCTTTCCCTGTTTTATGTTTATTCCAAATTTCAATACCTACTGGATATCATAGTCATCGACAAAACAGTTATGGAAGGTGGAACATTATCGCCATTCTAGAAAGTAAAGAAACAGATCTTTCAAATTCCACTAGCAATCTGAGCAGCCCTGATCAGACTGCTCCTATAGGAGCCATCTGATTTGGGTCTACTTTGTTTGCAAATGTGTGAAAAGGTGTTTATATGAAGGAAAGAGTTAAAACTGTTTGCAAATATACGATAGAACCTCCTAACAACTATCAGTTTAATAGTGAATAAACATGGGGGTCTTTATACGATAGAACCTCCTAACAACTATCAGTGTAATAGTGAATAAACATGGGGGGCTTTATACGATAGAACCTCCTAACAACTATCAGTGTAATAGTGAATAAACATGGGGGTCTTTATACGATAGAACCTCCTAACAACTATCAGTGTAATAGTGAACCTCCTAACAACTATCAGTTTAATAGTGAACCTCCTAACAACTATCAGTGTAATAGTGAACCTCCTAACAACTATCAGTGTAATAGTGAATAAACATGGGGGTCTTTATACGATAGAACCTCCTAACAACTATCAGTTTAATAGTGAGTAAACATGGGGGTCTTTATACGATAGAACCTCCTAACAACTATCAGTTTAATAGTGAATAAACATGGGGGGCTTTATAAGCAGGTACTGCATTAATGCAGAACGATTACTTGTATTTCATTATTTTCTGCTTGCTGTCTTACCCCATTTCATGATAGAGACACCTTTGCAAACAGGATAGACCCAGGTCAGACAGCTCCTATAGGAAAATGTGATTATATGAGGGAAAGAATTAATATTAGCTGACAGATTTTCAGATTTTGGTATGTATTACCTGAATGCATTCTTTTGAAAAACTCTATAAATAGGGTGAAAATTCCATTTAGTGCAATAAAAAGTAATTGGCAGAAATTGTCTTTCAGGGATATCAAAGCTGGGAACATACTTTTAGGCAAGGATGGCGCCGTGTACATTGCCGGTAAGTACAGTATTGGTAGTCAAGCACGTTACCACTAGACCACCGCACACCACAAATGTAGGAGCTTCCTGCAGGGTTGGTCATCCTGCATTAAGCAGCCATCTGTATAAACAGCTAGTTTAAGTATTCATTGTAATAGAAATTTACTGTCTTTTAGATATCCAGGCATTTAACCCTTTCCTTCGTGTAAGCACCTTTTCTCACCTGTGCAAATGAGACCCAGATCAGATGGCTCCTATAACAGCTGTCTGATCAGTGTCTACTCTGTTTGCTTATGAAATTGTAATAGACTTTATTCTACATTAAAAATCTTTTGCAAATAGATATGCATGACATCATTATTTCTTACATTATTAACAATAATAATTATTTATAAACAGGTAAAGGTTTAATGGTTTATTGACTCCTTGGGAGGGAGGGAGACTATGACCCTTCAGACGGAAATGATGGCGCAAGGAAAAACTCATTCAGAGGGAACCATGAATCATTTTAGAGCTGTAGATACAAACATTTGAGAAACTGAAGAAACAGATGTATCAAATTCCATTAGCAAATAGAGCAGACCCTGATCAGACAGTTCTTATAGGACCTTATGTGACCTGGGTCTACTCTATTTGACTTTGCAAAGGCATGTAAAGGCGTTTACCCATTTGTGCCAAATGCCCCTAAAAGGGGACTTTGGCAAACAGAAGGAATGCTCTGATCACGATCTGCACTGTTTAATTCACAGATTGTTTTCCATTGGTCACATCGGCCAAAACAGTCTTTCAAAAAAACTGTATATGTATATCGGCATATTAATGGTATATTAACCATTTCTCTAATGAACATTTATGCATAAATTGATCACTTCATGAATATTCATTAGCTTAATATTTATAAGGTAGACTATCAAGGGAATTTTTGATGTAAACAAAAACTGTAGGGGATCAGATCTATATAGTTTCATAAACAGACACAGAAGACCTTGATCAGATGCTCCAACCTGATCTAGATCTACTATGCTTTCAAAGATTTGAAAAAAACAACAACATTTACATTAGGGAAAGAGTTTAAAAATGAGAATTAGAGGGTAAAATTCTGAAATGTCAGGCAATGACAATGATTGTTTTTTATGGCAAGCAAGTCAGACCCTTTCCCTGTTGAATATTCATATAAGAAATAATGACATCATGAATATTTATTTGCTGATGATTTTTAGCTCTTCTATGTATGCTCAGGTGAACTTTTGTGATCGCCCATCTTTCCGCAGTCTGTCAACAATTGCTTTCAACAACATGTCCTCTGCCACTACAAGGCAGAATGTAACCAAACATACATAAATGATCTTTGTATCATGCTCTATCAAAATTGCTAAATGAATATTGATCCAAGTAAACGTCTGGTTGCCATGGCAACCAAAAAAATGTTTTCTAAATATCTTCTCCAAAATCTGTGGTCAGATTTGAATGGTATTTGGTAGAAATGGTCTTCAAAATCTGTTGTCCGAATTGAATGACATTTGATAGGAATACACTTCTTGTAACCCTCTAGCAAAATTGCAAAAATAATGTTGATATCTCAGAAAACATGGCCATCAGGGACGGGGCTAGATTTACTTATATAATAAGTATATAGAAAACCTTTAAAAATCCTCTTCTCCAAAACCGATGGTCCAATTGGAATGGTATTTGTTGGAATAGTTGCCAGGTAACCCTTTATCAAAATTGCTAAAATCATGTTGATATCTAAAAAAAGTTGGCTGCTAGGGGCTTGTCTAGATTTCCGTATATATCTATATAGAAACCCTTTAAAAATCTTCTTCTCGAAAATCTTCTTGTCAAATTTGAATGATATTTGGTTGGATTGTCCCCTGATGACCCTTTATCAAAATTGCTAAAATCATGTTGATATCTCAAAAATAATGGCGGCCAGGGACGGGGTTAGATTTCCTTATATATCTATATAGAAACCCTTTAAAAATCTTCTCAGAAAAAGTTGTCCATTTGGAATGATATTTGGTTGGAATAGTTGCCTGATGAGACTTCATCAAAATTGCTAAAGCCATGCTGATATCTCCATGCAAACTGAATAATCTTTTGTTGAAAAAACTACCATTTGGCCATATTATCATCATTGGTTGTGATGAGTTCATCTCTATCTAGGGCTACAATTTGTAGGGTAGTGATATAGGGCCATCACGGCCCTCTCGGTTATAATGGCATATGTACACTGAATGTTTAGGTACTGAAAAAAAATGTAGAGCAAGATCTCATAGTTTATTATAATATCATAATCAGTCCCTCGTCAGACAGCTCCTACAGGATCTGTCTGAGCTGTGTCTACTCTGTTTGCAAAGGTGTGAAAAAGTGATTATATGAAGGAAAGGGTTAACTCTTTGCACCCTAGCAGAGCAACAGATACTAAAGTCGCCATTTCTCCAACAAACCTTAAGTTGTGTCCACTCTTTAGATTTGTCTCTTCGAGGCGGTTCTAAAGAGTGGTCACAGTATAGGATATGGTGGAGAAATAACGAGAGTTATTCTTGAAAGTGTTTGAATTTACACATCTTATCTGGACCTCTGTCCTAAGCAATTTTTGTCTGAAAATTGTGTTGTCTGCTTTAAATTCCTTTCATTCAGTGTAGACAATAGTATGCCAGTATGCAAAGAGTTCATGCTTAACTTGATGTATTTTCTTGTAAAATAAAATTGCATCATGAATATAAATTTTTATAATGGCATACGAATGTAGGAGTTTTTGGACATATGCAGAAACTATAGAATTACCTATACAATTTAATAAGCAAACAAATCTCCTATAGGAACAGAAATCAAGAAACGTTTTTTTCAAGATTTCAAAACGTGAAAAATCCTTTTGGAGTTTTCGATAATTTATTGTCTCTGTGGTACATACGTTAACCCTTAGCCCGCCACCTCTTTTTTATCACTCTGCTCTCTTTGAATATTAATTAGGTAAATCTTTACAAAAATATACAGGATATGTTGAAATAATTTTCCTCGACCAAAGCATATAGCATACAGGCACAGATTTTCCATGGCAAACAGTGCACACCTAGATGAGAGAGCTCAATATAGGAGCTCTCTTATCTGGGTCTACACTGTTTGCAAATGCAACTATAGTTGTGACTGGCGGGCTATGGGTTAATCAGGGACCAGATATACCATTTTTGCCCTGAACTCATTGCACACTGAGTAATGTTTCCTCTGCAATAACTGTCGTCTGCTTCAGTTCTTAAAATAAAATTTCTCTCATTTCTTTGCAAAAAATATGGTAAGAATGTCAAACTGTTTGGATCCTGATAAAACACCACATTATGTGGCAGCTCATCTGGATCCATACTGTTTGCATTTGGTAATCTCATATTTATGTTTGGCACCATTTTGATACAGTAAAACTCCATCTAAACTGGAGTTCTAGTAGAGAAGAATTTAGATACTTTTAGGCAGGTGGCTGCTTTATGCAGGGTGAAAGTCATGCAGAAAGCTTCTAGAGGAGATTTCTGCCTGAATTTCATCCTGCCTTAACACGCCACCTGTTTCCAAGACTGAAATTCATACTCTTTTGGACGTTCAGTTTAGAGGGGTTTTACTGTAACTTGAAATAACAGATAGAGTAGCAAATAAATGTAGATCTTGATTAAACCCCTCCTTCAGGAGCGGTTTGATGAGGTTCTACATTAACTGCTGTCTTGATCTACTCTATTCATCTAAGTTTATCAGACTGACTGCTTAGTGTAACTGATATTCATGTTACTGCATTTTTACTTGTCTGCCTGTCAAGAAGAGTGACGTTTTAAGTATCACTGTGTCATATGTATGGTGTTTTGCTGAATTTTTTCTCCCTTATGTTGTTATGGTAACATGGAAAACTGACAGGTTGGCAGGTGGTTTAAGCTTTCTTGATATCTTAAATATGTGATTACCTTTGGTAGAGGCTTGGAGCCAGAATTATAAAAGTTTGAAGTGTGAGAATAGATGAATAATTGAAGTCCTCATCTGGCTGTAATAAATAATATATACAATATAACCTGTCTATAGCCACCATATATTGTCTTTTGATTAAACTTGCAGATCTATAAGAGCAGGTGGTTGCTTAAAAATGCAGGACAAAGTAATGCAAAAAGCTCCTAGAGGAGCTTTCTACACAACTTTAATTCTGCATTAAGCTACCACCTGTCTTGAAACCCAGATTTAGATATATATTTGGTGGTCACTGCAGTCAGGTTTTACTGTAGTCAGTTTTAAATGGCAGACTGCACACAGCTCATTCACTGTTTAATATTCATCTAGGAAAAAATGATATTATGATTATATGATATTCATTAGCTGATTTTTATGATGATATATGTACACTAGATTTTTTGGTATTAGTAGAAACTGCAGTCACCTATTATAATATATGAACAAACAGAGTAGACTTTGATCAGTTGGCTCCTACAGGAGCCATCTGAACTAGGTCTATTCTGTTTGCAAAGGCATGAAAAGGTGCTTATGATAATTTTATAAAGGTAAGGTTTAACCCTTAGCTTCATATATGTATATATGCATATTCACACTTTGCAAACAGTTGACACTGATCAGTCCACTGTTGAATGCTTTATATTTGAAGTGGAATGGCCCATTAGTGTTTAATTATAGAATCCATTCAGCCTGAATGGCTAAAATTTGCCGAATGATTCTTAATGACAGACAGCGCAGGAATTGATCAGAGGGCTCCTTTATGAACCCTCTGATCTTGATCTGCACTGCTTGCAAATGCCAGTACACTTATTTCCTGCATTCAAGGAGTTTAGCAGATAACAATTTGGGGGCTAAGTGCATGGTCAATATGCAAGGGGATAATGTAAACTGTGTCATCACCTTTGGTGAATCAAAGCAGAATTGTTGGAATGGAATACAGCAATACCCCTCTAAACTGGACGTTAAATTTAATATAAACATTAGTCTTGTAAACAGATGGCATCTGAATGCAGGGTGAATGTCATGCAGAAAGCTCATCTAGGAGCTTTCTGAATGATGTTACACAGCATTAAGCAGCCGCCTGCCTAAAAGCATCTATTTTTTTTCCCTGAAAGAATTCCTGTTTAGAGGGGTTTAACTGTAGTTCATCAGTGTGTAACTATAGAGTCCGCTCAGTATGAAAGGCTTAACAGTCCTCTGGTCTGGGTCTACACTGTTTGCAAATGACAATGCATGTGTGTCCCACATTCCAAGGATTATAGACGTGTGTGTCCAGATTGGAGGCCAGGTAACTTATCAGGATCCAAAAGTAAAACAGTAACAGAAGAAACATGTCCGGTTGGAATGAAAGTCCAATTTTGCAGATCAAAGTTATTTAAAGTTAAACCCTTTCGTGATATAAACACTTTTTCAAATCTTTGCAGACAGAAATCACCTAGATCAAAAGGCTCCTATTAGAGCTATCTGATCAGGGTTGGCTTTGTTTGCTTTATATAGAATTATATAGATTTGATAATAGTTTTTGTCAAACAAAAATTTCCCTTGAAAATTGTACATTATAAAAATTAAGTTATTCATGAAGTGACCAATTCACACATAAGTGTTCATTAGAGAAAGGATTAAGGGTTGAGCCAGGTTTATAGACACTGTCAGTATAATGACTGTTTCAGATTTTGGAGTGTCAGCGTGGCTGGCGACAGGCAAGGACCAGACCAGGGAGGCTGTTCGCCATACATTTGTTGGTACCCCATGCTGGATGGCACCAGAGGTCATGGAACAGGTACACAATGTTTGTTGACCCTTGGGGCTGGCATTCTGATAATGATGTTATTATTTTGTACCACCCTTGGGGCTGGCATTCTGATAATGATGTCATTATTTGTACATTATTATTTGGCATTCTGATAATGATGTCATTATTTTGTACGACCCTTGGGGCTGGCATTCTGATAAAGATGTCATTATTTCGTACATTATTATCTGGCATTCTCATAATGATGTCATTATTTCGTACATTATTATCTGGCATTCTGATAATGATGTCATTATTATGTCTCCCCCCATATTTATATGGGGGAGACATATTGTTTTCGTGAGAGTTGTCTGTCTGTCCGTCCGTCTGTCTGTCACACTTTTTGTCCGGACGATAACTTCAATATGCCTGATGCCAGTTGATTGAAACTTCATATATGGAAAGAGCATAATGAGAGGAAGTGTCATGCACAAGGTCCATAACTCTGGCTTCACTAATATTGGAGTTATTGCCCTTTGTAAAAAAAATCACACTTTTTTGTCCGGACGATAACTCTTATATGGCTCATGCCATTGGATTGAAACTTCATATATGGAAAGATCATGACGAGAGGAAGTGTCATGCACAAGGTCCATAACTCTGGCTTCACTAATATTGGAGTTATTGCCCTTTGTAAAAAAAATCATAATTTTTTGTCCGGACAATAACTTCAATATGCCTGATGCCAGTTGATTGAAACTTCATATATGGAAAGAGCATAATGAGAGGAAGTGTCATGCACAAGGTCCATAACTCTGGCTTCACTAATATTGGAGTTATTGCCCTTTGTAAAAAATATCATAATTTTTTGTCCGGACAATAACTTCAATATGCCTGATGCCATTGGATTGAAACTTCATATATGGAAAGATCATAACGAGAGGAAGTGTCATGCACAAGGTACATAACTCTGGCTTCACTAATATAGGAGTTATTGCCCTTTGTAAAAAAAATCACACTTTTTTGTCCGGACGATAACTTCTATATGGCTCATGCCATTGGATTGAAACTTCATATATGGAAATATCATAACGAGAGGAAGTGTCATGCACAAGGTCCATAACTCTGGCTTCACTAATATTGGAGTTATTGCCCTTTGTAAAAACAATCACAATTTTTTGTCCAGATGATTACTCCTATGTGACACATGCCATTGGAGTTAAACTTCATACATGGAACGATCATAATAAGAGAAAGTGTCATGCATAAGATCCTTAACTCGAGCTTCAATAAATTTAGAGTTATTGCCCCTTGTACATTTGTTTAATTCTTTCTTGTCCGGACGATAACTCCTACATGGCTCTTGCCATCGTATTGAAACTTCATACATGGAAAGAGCATGATGAGAGAAAGTGTCATGAACAAGGGCCATAATTCTGGCTTCAATACTTTTGGAGTTATTGCCCTTTGTTACATTTTTTGGCCGATCAATAACTCCTGTTCGACTGATGCTATTGGAATGACATTTTATTTTTGGAAAGAGCATGATGAAAGTAAGTGTCATGCACAAGGGCCATAAATCTGGTATCAGTATTTTTGGAGTTATTAGCTGTTATCATTTTCTTCTTGAAAAATGTAGTGTGGAAAACGCATAATGAGGGGAAGTATCATTCATCAAGACCATAACATTTTTAGTGATTTCCCTTTACATATTGTTTTTATTAGAGGGGAGACATCCGTTTTTTTGACAAAAACCTCTAGTTTTGTACATTATTATTCATGGACTAGAAGGTTAACCCTTTACTTTAATGAAAATTAATCATGAAACTTTTTATAACAGCATATGAGCTGTTGGTCATGGCAGAACTGTTACAATCAGATATACAGTAGAACCCCTCTAATGCGACCACTTAATGAATAAACATGGATGTCTTTATAAGCAGGTGGTTGCTTAATGCAGGACAAATGTAATGCAGAAAGCTCCTAGAGGAGCTACTTTTGTCCTGCATTAAGCTACCACCTGCATCTAGGACCCGTAATTGTACCTCTTTTAGGCGGTCACATTAGCGGGATTTTACTGTATTTTATTCCACAAAAATAAACAGAACAGACTCTGATCATATAGCTGCAGTTGTCTAATCCGAGTACATCTGAGTTTAAATGCACTTTTATCAAGTAACACGTTACATTTGAATGAAATTTTTGTTATAGGTATATAGAATTAACCTAGATTATGTCAGCTGAACAAAGATGCTTTCTCTATATTTTTGTTTTTTTTAAAGGGAGCAATACCTCATCAGAAATTGCATAAGAAGCATCACAAAGTCCTACTTTGTCTACATTTGATCTTATAAAATAATTAACCCTTTATTCCATGAATATTTATGTGAGAAATAATGACATCAATGATCATTATCATTAATTTGGATTAATTGTTATAATAGTGCATGGACACAGGAATTCTTTTGCCTTGGCAGAAAGTGTTGAATCATATCTATACTATATCAAGCAAACAGAGCAGACCCTGATCAGACAGCTCCTATAGGAACTGGGTCTACTCTGTTTGTAAAGGCGTAGAAAGGCATATTTATGGAGTAAAAGGTTGTGAGACAATATGAAGTCATAAAGCCTGACATGAGTTTTTATGAAGCAAAATAATATTTCTCTGTGGTTTGCAGGTAACGGGATATGACTTCAAGGCAGACATCTGGAGCCTGGGTATAACTGCCATTGAGCTTGCCACAGGGACAGCTCCCTATCACAAATACCCACCTATGAAGGTAGGATATCCAAATGTTGCATTAGTTATTGAAGTGTTTTAACCCATGAATATAGATTTAAGAATTTAGTACTGTATGAATATTGATCGACCAAATTTTTGTTATAACAAATTAATAAAACATTTGGTTGTGATACAAATGTCAGAATCAGAACTGTATTATTCCATAATCAAACAGAGCGGACCCTGATCAGAAATCTCCTATAGCAGCTGACTGATCTGGGTCTTCTCTGTTTGCAAAGGTGTCAAAAGTCGTCTGTAGGGGAAAACCTTACTTTTCATTATAAAGATCATCCCTTAAATACTACTTAAATTAGATTCACCCTTTCCTTAATATAAAAGTGTTTTCGCCTATATGCAAACAGTAGACCCAGATCAGACAGCTGCTATAGGAGCTGTCTGATCAAGGTCTGCTCTGTTTGTTAGTGGAATTTGAAAGATGTTTCTTTACTTTTTAAAATGGCTACGATGTTCCACCTTCCGTATTTCATTAAAACTATTTTTTCCATGAATATTTAGCAGGTATGAAAATTGTAATAAAAATAGAACAGGGAAATGGTTATGAACTGTTACATAGAAAATATTCCTCTTATCTTGAGGTCTGTCAATGATTGCAACCATAACTACCTGTATTGATCAGATTAATATTTGTGATAGTTTTTATACATATGTCAAATATTACTATGTACTATGTATATTACTGTGTACTATGTATATTATTCTGTACTGTGTTGGTCCTGTGTTTTCAGGTGTTGATGCTAACCCTACAGAATGATCCGCCATCTCTAGACGCGGGAGCGGAAGACAAAGACCAGTATAAGAACTACAGCAAAGTTTTCCGAAAGTTTGTCTCAGACTGCCTCAAGAAGGAGCCAGAAAAACGGTAATAGAGACCTCTAAAAGTACCTTCTGATCTGGGTCTACTCTGTTTGCAAAGGCACAGAAATGTGTATTTATGGAGTTATCCCTTTACCTCATACATATTCATGTGGGAAATAATGCAGTCATGAACATTTATTAGCTGAAATTTTATAATGGTAAACGATTTTTATTCATGGCAAAACTGTAGAAATCAGACCTATAATTCCATTAGAAAACAGAATAGACCAAGATCTGATCTGGGTCACCTCTGTTTGCAAATGCATGAAAAAGGTGTTTATGTGAAGGAAAGGGTAAACTAAATCTGATTCCTACAATTTTTTGTTTATAACTGTTAGATCAATACATGAATACTTGACAGATATTTGCTAACAGTTTGCAAAGGAATATATAAAGATGTGTATAAATTAAAAAAGCATTTTTAAGAATATTTCCTTTTTGTCTCCGCTAAACTCAGTGTTATGAACACAACAACATAGGGTTTGGTGGAGAAATGGCGACTCTAGTATTTGAATAAACACCTGTATCTGTAGCTCTGAGTTTGAATTCATTGTTTTAGCAGAATATTAATGTAGCCAGGGCAAGGATCTCTGTAGGAGCTGTCTGATGAGGATCTGCTATGTTTGCTAGCTAATGGAATTATACAGATCTGACTCTATAGTTTCCTCCATGACCAAACCTTCATGTGTTCATGTTTGTCTATAAAAAATAATCTGATAAATATTCATGATTTCATTATTTTCTTTCATATACAGTAAAACCTCTCTATAACGACCACTAAATTACATCAAGTATTTTGTGTTAAAGCAAGGTGAAAGTAAAACAGAACGCTCCTATAGGAGCGTTCTGTTTTACTTTCACATTGCTTTAAGCAACCACCTGCCCAAAATACCAACTAATTAATACAATTGAGTGGTCGTTATAGAGAGGTTTTACTGTATTCATAGAGTAAAGGGTTGAATAGAGTAGAGTAAACAAATATGCATGTGAAAATGTCTTCTGCTACATGTGGCATTGTTTGCATTGTTGTCCCTCTGCGATGTTCCATTTTGTAACTGTTAAATTGTATACATGTAGGTTTTTCTCTGCCGAGAATATATTTAACCCTTTTCTCCATGAATATTCATGTAAGAAATAATGTATCATTATGTATGAATATGAATTAACTTGATTTCCTCACACAATGAAGTTGCACGGGGTATATAGTTTTTTACCTATCCCTCTGTGTATCCTGATACATTGTTGCTCATCTA
The DNA here is from genome assembly GCA_963576725.1 of Azorinus chamasolen. Lineage (NCBI taxonomy): Eukaryota > Metazoa > Mollusca > Bivalvia > Cardiida > Solecurtidae > Azorinus > Azorinus chamasolen. The sequence continues at coordinate 64,479,119 of OY755247.1, read as the reverse complement.
GCACTTTTATTTCTTGACCAATTTTTCTCAAATTTGTTTTAAGAATTGTCATGAATAAAAGCTCGGATGAGATCGATTTTCAGGGGTATCTGTCAAAGGCTACCACTTTTTTTCTCTGACAATATGGCGGCATGGCGTATGTGAGCTTGCTCACTTAAGTTCTGTAATATTTATAATGGTATATATACGAACAAGAAAACTTTTGTCCTGGTTAAAATTGTAAAATCCAAACTATACAATTCCATAAGTAAACAGAGCAGACCCTGGTCAGATGGCTCCTACAGGAACCATCTGATCTGGTTCTACTCTGTTTGTAAGACATGTTTATGGTGTAAAGGGTTAATAACCAAAAGGACATTGATATGCTGAAAATTTATGACAGGATATCAATACAACAATTTATGGTCCTGGTGCAAATCTATATTGTTCTTTAAGCAAACAGTGTAGACCCTGATCAGATAGCTTGTACAGAAGTTGTTTATCTGGATCTGCTCTGTTTGCAAATGTGTAAATATATGTATATCAAATAATGACTCTTCAAACAGAATTACAATATTTCCTTGTATTGTTAACTCTTTACACCATAAATACGCCTTTCTAGTTTCTACCCCTCTGCAAACGGAATATCAGATCAGGTGGCTCTCATAGGAGCTGTCTGATCATGGTCTTCTCTATTTGCTTATGGTATATTATGGATCTGATTCTACAGTTTCTGTGGGGTTTTTGTCTCAAAAATTTCATGTGTAAATGTTTTGTTCTAAAAATTAATCTAATTATATTCCTGAGGTCATTATTTTTATGCCCCCAAAGGCGGGCATATAGTAATCGCATTGTCCGTCCTTCCGTCTGTCCGTCCGTCCGTCCGTCCGTCTGTCCTTCCATCCGTCCATCCCAAATTCGTGTCCCTTCTATAACTTCTTTATCTGTAGATGGATTTCAAAATAACTTGGCACAAATGTTCAACACACAAAGACGATGTGTCGCGTTCAACTCCCAGGTCAGTGGGTCAAAGGTCAAGGTCACAGGGTACAATTACTTTGTAACAAATATCGTGTCCGGCCTGTAACTTCTTTATCTATCAATGTATTTCAATATAACTTGGCACAAATGTTCACCACACAAGACGATGTGTCGCGTTCAACTCCCAGGTCCATGGGTCAAAGGTCAAGGTCACAGGGTAAAATAACTTTGTAACAAATTTCGTGTCCAGTCTGTAACTTCTTTATCTATCAATGGATTTCAATATTACTCGGCACAAATGTTCACCACACAAAGACAATGTGTCGCGTTCAACTCCCAGGTCCATGGGTCAAAGGTCAAGGTCACAGGATAAAATAACTTTATAACAAATTTCGTGTCCAGTCTGTAACGTCTTTATCTATCAATGGATTTCAATATAACTTGGCACAAATGTTCACCACACAAAGACGATGTGTCGCTTTCAACTCACAGGTCCATAGGTCAAAGGTCAAGGTCAAAGGGTACAATTACTTTGTCACAAATGTTGTGTCCTGTCTGTAACTTCTTTATATATCAATGGATTTCAATATAACTTGGCACAAATGTTCACCACACAAAGACGATGTGTCGCTTTCAACTCCCAGGCCCATAGGTCAAAGGTCAAGGTCACAGGGTACAATTACTTTGTCACAAATTTCGTGTCCGCTCTGTAACTTCTTTATTTATCAATGGATTTCAATATGATTTGGGACAAATGTTCACCAGACAAAGATAATGTGTAGCTTTCAACTCCCTAGTCCATGGGTCAAAGGTCAAGGTCACAGAATACAATTACTTTGTCACAAATTTCGTGTCCGGTCTATAACATCTTTATCTATCAATGGATTTCAATATAACTTGGCACATAATTATGTTCACCAGACAAAGACAATGTGTCGCGTTCAGCTCCCTGGTCCATATGTCAAAGGTCAAGGTCACAGGGTATAATTACTTCTTTATCTGTGAATGGATTTCAAAGGAACCAGGCACAAATGTTCACCACACAAAGACGATGCGTCAACTCCCTAGTCCATGGGTCAAAGGTCAAGGTCACAGGGTACAATTTTGGGGGGCATTTGTCACGTGACTGTGACATCTCTTGTTTACATACATTGTACATGTAAATATTCATAGAGTAAAGGGTTACATTTGTTGGGAGAATGGTTATTTCTTTGAATTGGGGAGTGATTTCATGTCTATTCACAAGCAAAGATAGATCAGTCTTATTTTGGGCTCCTTTCTCAAGGCGTCTGATTACAAACCTTTTCTTGAATTTTACATTTTATGAATATTGAGCTGAATTGTCAGCAATAACTGTAGATTTATGGTGGTGGCTGAGCAGTCATTTGGACTGAAAGTAGACAATAACTAGGTATTTTACTTGTATTTGGTTTGGAAGTAAACCAACAGTGTTCAAAGTGTTTAAGAAGAACTGTAACACATTTTTTGTTTGTTTTCAGACCAACAGCCAAACAGCTGCTAAAACATGAGTTCTTCAAGAAGGCTAAGGTAGTGTTGTTGTGGTGTTACTATCATCTTCCATCACATGTTTATTTAGCAACTTCTGTAAGAATAAATATGGGTGTCTTTAATTTTAATTTTTCGTCTGCAACAATTGTCGTCTGCTTCAATTCTTAAAATAAAATTTATCTGATTTCTTTGCCAAAATATGGTGAAAGTTTCAAGCAGTTTGCATCTTGATGAAATGCCGCATGGAGAAAGAGTTAAAGTCAGATAATTTCCTAATGCTTAATGAATATTCATGAGGGTAAGGGTTGATGCAGAATGCACAAAAAACATGTTTACAGATATGATTTCAGGGTTCATGCTTATAAAGCTTTTAGTTGAGTCTGAGTTTCGTTCTCAAGCTTTTGATTGGTCAGATTTGAGTTCTCAAGCTTTTGATTGGTCAGATTTGAGCCAGAGGCTCAAATCTGACCAATCAAAAGCTTGAGAACGTACTCAGACTCAACTAAAAGTTTTATAAGCAGGGACCCTGATTGTACAAATTCACTTACAGCTTCCATAGAATTTACCCTTTTCTTGATACAGATGCATATATATTTATGTTTTTGAAAAACAATAGACCCAGATCAATTAGTTCCTGGAGAAGCTGTCTAATCAGGGTCTGCACAATTTGCTTATGCAGATGTAAAATGATATTTGTGTGTAATATTTTCAGGACAAGATATTTCTTATAAAAACACTGTTGTCAGATGGATCATCTGTCAAGCCACAGAAGGTAAGCCCATATCATGTCTCCATTTAACAGAAAGTTTCCACTTTTGTTGCTACATGTATTTTACAATGACTCTAAAGTTGATGAGTTATTAGTTGTTTAACTTGTTTCACAGGTATTCATTCTTATACTATAAAGTTTGCATGAGTTATTATCTGTTTTGATCTGTTTTATTTTATTCTTGAGTTTTATGTTTTAGATATATGGTTGAGTTTTATCTTTAAGTCCATTTAAGATATATAGTTGGGGTTTGCATTTAAGTCCCTTTAAGATGTATGGTTGAGGTGTGTGTGTGTGTAAGTTCCCTTAAGATATGCGGTTGAGGTTTGTGTGTAAGTCCCTTTAAAATGTATGGTTAAGATTTATGATTAAGTCCCTTTAAGATGTTTGGTTGGGTTTTGTGTTAAGTCCCTTTAAGATGTATGGTTGAGCTTTATGTTTAAGTCCCTTTAAGATGTATAGTTTAGTATCTTTAAGATATATTTCACTGAAACTTTTAGTAATTTTTACTTACAAGTGTCAGGTGCAAGTTGGGTAACTTTGCCTTAAGATACATTGCTCTGAAACTTTAAACTTTTTTGTCATTTTCATTGATGAGTGTCAAGTGCAAGTTAGGTAACACTTTCTTAAGATATATTGCACTGTTAATCCTTTCCCTGTTCTATGTTTATTCCAAATTTCAATACCTACTGAATATTCATGGGCAAAATAGTTACAATGAAATGTGGAAGGTGAGACATTGTAGCCATTTTAGAAACTAAAGAAACAGATCTATCAAATTCCATTAGCAAAGAGAACATACCCTGGTCAGACTCCTCTATGAACTGTCTTATCTGGGTCTACTCTGTTTGCAAATGCATGAAAACACATTTATATGAGGGATAGGGTTAATGACCTGTAATATTGTGTACAACTATTTGCTTGATTTGGTAAAATCTGAAATCAGTATTTGTATGTGTTTGTGGTATTCCTGTTTGTTATGGTTTAACCCTTAACTCCATCAATATGCCTTTCTATGCCATTGCAAGCAGAGTAAACCCAGATCAGAGGTCTCCTATAGGAGCCGTCTGATTAGTGTCTGCTTAAGGCATAATATAGATATGACTATAGTATTTGCCATGGCTAAATATTTTGTGTCCGTGTGCTATCATAACAATTTATCTAATTGATATTGCTGATGTTATTATTTCTTATTTGAATATTCATGGAGTAGTTCAAGGGTTAAAGGACATTGTTCATGTTTCCCAGGTGAAGAGGGTACCTGGCTCTAGTGGGCGACTGCACAAAACTGAGGATGGACAATGGGAATGGTCAGATGATGAAATGGACGCTGAGTCTGAGGAGGGAATGCTTGCAGAGAAAGGACGGGTAAGTCTGAAACTGAGACTCTGACTGACCAGTAACTATGATGAGGGGCTAGAAAACTGACCAGACACTGTCCAATGTTGAATCATTAAACCTTTCCCTGTCAAATTTCATACAAGAAATAATGAGACATCAGGAACATTTATTAGCTTAATTTCTATAATAGTACATGTACACAGTATTGGTAGAAACTTTAGAGTCATAACAGAATAGACCCTTATCAAAGGGCTCATATATAAGCTGTTTGATCTGGGTCTATTCTGTTTGCAAAGGCGCAAAAAGGCATTTATATAAGGGACAGGATTAAAGAGAATACTTATAGCTGTAGTAGTTAACCATTAAAGTGTGGGAACCAAGGATGTCAGGCATTTGCAAACTGTGTAGACCCAGATCGAAGGACCCAGACCCAGATCAAGTGTCCCAGACCCAGATCAAAGGACCCAGACCCAGATCAAAGGTCCCATACCCAGATCAAAGGTCCCAGACCCAGATCAAAGGACCCAGACCCAGATCAAAGGACCCAGACCCAGATCAAAGGTCCCAGACCCAGATCAAAGGACCCAGACCCAGATCAAAGGTCCCAGACCCAGATCAAAGGACCCAGACCCAGATCAAAGGACCCAGACCCAGATTAAAGGACCCCTGAGGGAGCTCTTTGATCGAGGTCTGCACCATTCAATCAATTTCAATAATAAATTTTTACTTAAGTTTTGTTTAATATTCAGAAAGGGACGTTGTCAGTTTTAATTATTCAGCAGGTTATGGGTTAATACTGGAGAATGCTGAACATGTACATTATTCCTTTCCTCCATAAATACACCTTTCAGCGCCTCTGTAAAAATCACCCGTTAATGCCATTGTGATAAATAGAGAAAATGCTCACAATGGTTTCAAACTACAAAATTCTGAAATTTTCCTTTTCTCTACTTAATGCTTCTTTTCTGTAGATTTATTCAAAGTGGTTGGATCTAAAAATAGCCTATGAGGGAATGGGTTAAGTACTGGTATAGATTATGTACAGTAAATACCTCACTTATCTGAACTATCTGTCTTCAACCCTTTACACCATGAATATTCATGTAAGAAATAATGATACCATGAATATTAATGAGATTAATTGTTACAATGGCTCATGAACACAGGAATGTTTGGCCATGGCAGAAACTAGAATCATATTTATATTATATCATAGGCAAACAGAGCAGACACTGATCAGACTGCTTCTGGGTCTACACTCTTTGCAAAGGCATTGAAAGGCATATTTATGGAGTAAAATGTTAAGACAAATGGCATTCTAATTTCGGGAGATTTCTGCATGACTTTCAAAATGCATTAAGCAGCCACCTGCCTGAAAGTTCTCATTGTTTCCTGAGTTGCAATATTTTACTGAATTTAAGGGATAAATATCTGGTCTGCAAAAATCATGATTGGATCAAGTCTTTATGTCACTCTTTTTTAAGGGGTTTGGGTAAATATCTTGTCTGCAAAAATCATAATGAGGTATATATCTGGTTGGAAAAAATCCTTTAGGGTATGTGTAAAGTAGCTGGTCTGCAGAAATCTAATCTGCAGATATATTTTGTGGGGTTGAGGAGTAGGGCTGGTTGCTCTGCCTTTGATAACTCATGAAAGGGAAAATGTCCTCTGACAAAATCACAACAGGAAAAAGTCTGCTTTGGCTAGAGGGAATGTCTACAGGACAAATGTCATTGGGCAACATTGTCTTAGAACTAGTGTAGCCCCATAGAAACACCACCTCATTAATTACCTAATATACAGATCTGTAGGTTTGACAGGTATGTTTGGAAACAGCTGTAACATTATTAACCCTTTCCTCCTCATATACAGAGAAGACCCGGATCAGACAGCTCCTACAGGAACCATCTGATCTGGGTCTGCTCTGTTTGCAAAAAAGTTACAGTAAAACCCCGCTAATACGACCACCAAAAAGGGGCATAATTCTGGGTGGCAGAGGCAGGTGGTAGCTTAATGCAGGATGAAAGTTATGCAGAAAGCTCCTATAGGAGCTTTCTGCATAACTTTCGTCCTGCATTAAGCAACCACCTGCTTTAAACGACATCAGTGGCTGTTTATTAAGTGGTCGCATTAGCGGAGTTTCACTGTGTATAGATATGATTTTACTATTTCCATCAATGTAAATAGAGTGTTCATGCATCATTATAAAAATTTAGTTATTAAGTATTCTTAGCATCTTTATTTCCTAAAGGAATATTCAACAGGGAATGGTTTAACAAATCAAAACGTTTAAAGATTTGACGAAACAGAATTTTTTGGAGGATAACAAATTACCTGGCATGCTGAAACTTCAAACTAGCAATGCTACTAAGCAATTTTTAATACAGTAAAATTCCTCTAAACTGGACATTAAAAGTCGTATCAAAACCTGTCTATCAGACAGGTGGCAGCTCAATGCAGGTTGAAAGTCATACAGAAAGCTCCTTTCACCCTGCATTAAAAGTAGTTTGAAACCATTGTGATATTCATTACAATGGTTTCAACAGGTGACTTTTTCAGAGGCATCAAAAGGTGTCAATATGAGGGAATGGGATAAAAGCAGATGGTTGCTGATTGTGGAGCTGCGGTAATGCTGAAAACTCTCAAGGGGGCTTTTTGCGTAACTTTGGCATCAAAGTTTAAACCTTTACTCCATAAATATGCCATTCTATACCTCTGCTAGCCGAGTAGCCCCGGATCAGACAACTCCTTTAAGAGCCATCTGATCGGGGTCTGTTCTGTTTCCATATGAAATACAGTAAAACCTCGATTATCCAAACACTAAAATACGTATTATCATCGATCTTTAAGACAGGTGGCAGCTAAATGCATGGTGAAAGTCATGCAGAAAGCTCCTCTAGGAGCTTTCTGCATGACTTTCATCATGCATTAAGCAGCCACCTGCCTAAAAGGGTCTAATTTTGTTTATAACGAAAATTCGAATAATCGAGATTTTACTGTAATATAGATATAATTTTCCAGTTTGTACTGTAACCAAACATTCCTGTGTCCATGTGATATTAATCATATTATAAAGCTTAATTGTAAATAATATAATATATTCATGATGTCATTATTTCTTACATTAATATTCACGGAGTAAAGGGTTTTAAAAATGCCTAACATAACTAGACATCTTTGAGTGGTTATTGTAGAGATTTTACTGTATTAAATTGCAGTGTGCATGAAAACAGTGTGCATTTTTGTTTTGTTTGTTATCCATGCATGTAGCAAGGATGAACAACCAAACTTCTGTCATTTTAATACATATATTTATAAACGATTGATATTGTATTTACTAATATTTGGTGAATTCTTTCTAAATTGACAAATTAGGTAAGATTTCGTTCATAGCTTGTTAAGTTGTGTTTACTTTCATACTTAGTTGTGTTTGGTTTGTGTTTCTTTACCATTTTAACCCTTCGCTTGCTGAATTTTAAAATACATATCTCCTTCTTTACCCATGCCCTGTTGTATAATTACATATATATTCACTGTGTACAAGTATTTCGCTGTGCAATCACTGCTATGGAGTGCACTGGTTGTACAATAAACTTGTAAATAGTGCAGAACCTGATGAGACAGCTCCTTCACTATTTACAGGTACGTATAATTACGCGAATAGCAAGCGAAGGGTTAACTCACGTAGCCCCTCACTGCTGTGGTTTGAATCCCAGTCTGGGCTTTGCATTTTTCATGTGAGGAAGCCTTGCAGGTGGCTTGCAGTAGGTAGATGGTTCTTCCTGGGTGTTCTTCTGTGCATGGAACAATGGAATTTGTTCAGTGCCCAGGAAAACCCCTGGGATCTTCCTCCATATTAGCTGGATGTTGTAATATGACTGAAATACTGCTAAAGCGACGTAAATACAAACAAACTAAACCATTTTGACCCTTTATCACATAGGTACACGTTGTAAATAGAGTACACTCAGATCAGATAGCTCATGTAAGATGAGATTTGTTTGATCTTTTCCTCATATGAGCACCTTTTCACAGACCTAGTAGACCAAGATAACATGGCTCCTTATGGAGCTGTCTGATCAGGGTCTGCTCTATTCACTTATGAAATTATTATATATCTTACTCTATATTTTCTACCAATACCAAACATCCTGTGTACATAAGCCATTTTAAAAACTCAGCTCAGAACTATTCATTATAACATTATTTCTTACATGACTATACAACAAGGGAAGGGTTTAGGGAGTAATACAAATTTGATTCTACTGTTTCTGCCACAATCAAAACTCTTCTTCAATTATGTATACCATATAAAAGGTCAGTTAATTAATATTCATAGAGTCATTATATTTTACATGAATAATTATTAGGTAAAGGATTATTGTTCTGATGCATAGTAATGCATGTACAGAAAGTACAGACATGTTGTTTTTACCCTCTTTGCAAGCTAGTACCTAATCCATGGTTACCTATGGTATGCAGAACCACAAACAAATTTGTGTATTCAAATACTAAAATTGTCATTTTTCCACCAAACCTTATGTTGTGATCACTCTTTAGAATCATCTCGAAGAGTAGTCACAATGTAGGGTTTAGTGAAGAAAGAAAGGAGCTATTCTTGAAAATGTTTTAATTTACACATCTTATCTGGGCCTCTGGTATGCGTACAGTTTTGATCCAGATGAGACACCAAGTAACTTTGCGTCTCATCAGGATCCAACCGTTTTGACACTCTTACTGCTCTTGTTAACCCCTTCAGTGCCATGAAGATGGGTCTGTTATATCATATGCAAACAGTTTGGATCCAGATGAGAAGTTTAGTAAATCACTGTCTCTTCAGGATCCAAACTGTTTGACACTCTGTTTATCGTTAATTGAATAAGGGTTCACTCTAAAAGTTGAAGCCGACAAAAATGTGTCCAGCAAATAACAATGCTGGCACTGAAAGGGTTAAGAAAAATTCTGGAAAAATTGCCTTTTGGAACCAAATAAGAACTTTTGCAGACAACAGTTACTCTATATGGAAAGAGCTATATGCTTTCAGTGGATAAAGAACTTTGCTGAAAAAAACATGCTTAAACCTTGACCTGGTAAAGACACCTTTTAATGCCTTTTGCGAACAAAGTAGACCCAGATCAGACAGCTCCCACAGGAACTGTCTGATTAGGGTCTGCTCTGTTTGGTTATGGGATAATATAGATAAGAATATAATAGATCTTACTCTTCCATTTTTTTCAATACCAAAAAAGCCTATGTATATATGCCATTATTAGACTTAAGCTAATAAATATTCATGATGTATTTATTTATTTCATGAATATTCAGCAGGGAAGGGGTTAACCATCGCACATTTCAAGTAACGAAGATTTCATCTCGCACTTAAATATACCGTTGCTCTGCAGAACACAAGTGGCTTGAATTACTGATCAAATTCAGAGAAACACTAGAGTACAATCAGGAACCAGCAATATTATACCAGGTCATTTTGAGGGCCTAATGCAGAACTGTTGTATCTATTCATATAATCATTATTTCTAACATGAATATCTTTGAGGAAAAGGATTAACCCATTCCTTTATATATATACATGTATACACATATATACTTTTTCACATCATTGCAAGCAGAATAGACCTAGATCTGTTGACTCCAGGAGGAGCAATCTGATCAGAATCTGCTCTGTTGCTCATGAAATTATATAAATTAGGCAGAGGTAGAAAAAGTTTTGTTTAATGGTAATTATAAAAATTAAATTAACCAATATTTATGAAGTCATGAATTCTTCATGAGGGAAAGTTATAAAGGGAAGAATATGAGGCAGGATACTATATGAGGGAAAGTTATAAAGGGAAGAATATGAGTCAGGATACTATATGAGGGAAAGTTATAAAGGGAAGAATATGAGGCAGGATACTATATGAGGGAAAGTTATAAAGGGAAGAATATGAGGCAGGATACTGAAGCATTGTGGATGACGGAGAAGATTTGTTTGTGTCAGTGAGTAGATAAGTTAGGTTTGCTTCATGTGTATATTCTAGAGACAGAGACGAAACTCAGATATAGATGAGGTATCGGAAGAGGTGACGGAGGTAAGATTGTCACACTCACTTCTATATGTAACCATGGTAACCTTGTACACCAAGGGGATAAACAAAGGTGCACTGATTGGTAGAATTATAATCGTTGTTATTTGATAACTTGTCATACATTAATATATGTGTCAAGTAACACTTTCACTGCAGCATATTGAACTTTTAGAGTTCCATAGAACAAGAAGAAAGAATAAGACTACTGTAAATGTACACTAAAACCTTGATAGTTTTAAATATTAGTGTAAAAGAATTTAGACACTTTTAGGCAGGTGACTGCTTAACCCTTTCCTTCATATTGAAGACTTTTGACAACTCTGTAAAAGTCATTTTGTGAAACCATTGTGATAAATAGAGCATTTGCTCCTATATGAGCAAATGCTCTATTTATCACAATGGTTTCAAACTACAAAATTCTAAAAAAAATCCTTTTCTCTAATTAATGCTCCTTTTCGGTAGATTTAGTCAAAGTGTTTGGATCTAAAAAATAGCCTATGAGGTAATGGGTTAATGCAGGGTGGAACATTGGGGAGCTTTCTGCATGCGTTTCACCCTGCATTGAGCTGCCATTTGTCTTAATGATCAATCATGATACGTATTTGAGTCTTTGAATGATCAAATTTTTACTGTATTAGTAGCTAGGACAGTAACCCCTTACCTGTTGAATATTCATGCAAGAAATATTGACATCATGAATAATTATTAGCTGAATTATTATAATGTACAATTTTCAAGGCAATTTTTTTACTTTGACAAAAACTGTAGATTCAGATCTATGTCATGTCAAAAGTAAATGGAGCAGAACCCAGATCAGATGGCTCATACAGGAGCTGTTTGATCATGATCTACTCTGTTTGCAAAAGCATAAAAAGGCATTTATATGAGGGAAAGAGATAATATAGCATGCCCTATATACATTGTAAATGATTTATTTCTACTAACACTTCATCATTATATATAAACTTTTAGCTATTTAGTCAGATTTTTAGCTAGATTGTTTTCTCCTATCTTATTCCTCCCAACTTATCTATCCAATATATATTGTACTGTAGAACCTGCCTTGAGCAGCCATCAAAAAGAGATCTAATTATGGATCTGTAAGGCAGATGGTACCTTAATGCAGGTCAAAAGTAATACAGAAAGCTCCTATAAGAGCTTTCTGTATTACTTTTGCCCTGCTTTAAGCAACCACCTGCTTTTTAAGACACTATGTTCAATAAATGTGTGGTCACTTAGGACAGATTCTACTGTATGTAATTCTGTGTGTAAAACTAGGCCTGGTTGATGTCCAGCCAGATTAAAAACAGTTTTACCTATGTCAGACCATGTACATTTGACTAGCCTCTACCCGGTCATTAACACTTTACCTGTGTCAGACCATGTACATTTGACTAGCCTCTACCCAGTCATTAACACTTTACCTGTGTCAGACCATGTACATTTGACTAGCCTCTACCCGGTCATTAACACTTTACCTGTGTCAGACCATGTACATTTGACTAGCCTCTACCCGGTCATTAACACTTTACCTGTGTCAGACCATGTACATTTGACTAGCCTCTACCCGGTCATTAACACTTTACCTGTGTCAGACCATGTACATTTGACTAGCCTCTACCCGGTCATTAACACTTTACCTGTGTCAGACCATGTACATTTGACTAGCCTCTACCCGGTCATTAACACTTTACCTGTGTCAGACCATGTACATTTGACTAGCATCTACCCGGTCATTATCACTTTACCTGTGTCAGACCATGTACATTTGACTAGCATCTACCCGGTTATTATCACTTTACCTGTGTCAGACCATGTACATTTGACTAGCCTCTACCCGGTCATTATCACTTTACCTGTGTCAGACCATGTACATTTGACTAGCATCTACCCGGTCATTATCACTTTACCTGTGTCAGACCATGTACATTTGACTAGCATCTACCCGGTCATTAACACTTTACCTGTGTCAGACCATGTACATTTGACTAGCCTCTACCCAGTCATTATCACTTTACCTGATAGAAACACCTCTTAACAATTTTGCAAACAGAGTAGACCTAGATCAGATGGTTCCTGTAGAAATTACCTGAACAGGGTCATCTCTGTTTGCTTAGGGAATTATATAGACCTAATTTTACACTTTCTGCCATGGCCAAAATAAACTCTTTATATACATGTACCATTAAGATATTCATTTAATTAATATGCATGATGTCATTGATTCTTACATGAATATTCATCAGGTAAGGGGTTCTTTTTATATTCTAACATAATTGTCGTCTGCTGCAATGCTGACAGTTAAACCTTTCTTTTCTTTCTCTTCCAAAATGCAGTGAGAGTGTCCAACAGTTAGGATCCTGATGAGATGCTGAGTTGGTGTCTCATCTGGATCTAGACTGTTGGCATGGGCAATCATGAATTTGTGACTAGTTTGCAAACAGTTTAATGTGTTTGTATGGTTTAAGATGGGGATGGGATGTAGATTTGCTTCTGTATATATCTCCATATGTATATCCTTGTCTTTGTTGTACACAGCTCCTCTACTGATAAACCTATAGTCATCAAACTTCATATAATTGTTTATTATTGGGATGTGAAGTTAACCTTTTTAAAGTTTCAATGCTGAATGTTCAAAGTGGAATAGTCCATTGCTGTTTGAAGGTAGATTTCATTCAGTATGAAGGGAATAATTTTTTAAAGGATTTTGAATGACAAACAGTGCAGACCCTGGTCAGAGAGCTTCTCTAGGTCTACACTGATTGGAAATGATAGCCAACTTGTATCCCACATTCAGAGGGCTAAGCATCCTGATTTTACTATATATCACTAGTGATACCAGACATATAGTGCTTTACAAAAATGGCAAGGTAGTGGCAAATGTGGAATTCGGAGCATTGTTGTCCTATGGACACAATTCTGGTTATGTGTATGTTTATCTCGGATCCCAATGTAGGTCTGCAGACTAGATCATGGAACTTGACAAATACACTTTGCACTTTGATGAGACACTATGCTGATCTTGACCTTTGAATTTGATTTCTGTGACCTTGATTCTGGCATTTTGCTTAGATGTAGACTTAGTTCTGTATTTTGGGCATCCGTGTCTTACAGACATGTTCCTCTTGTTATTACTTAACCCTTTACTTCATGAATATTCATGTAAGAATTAATTAATGCATGAGTAATTATTAGCTTTATACATGTATTTATATTGGAATATGGGCAAGAACTCAGATCTGTATAAACCCATAAGCAAACAGAGCAGACACTCATCAGATGGCTCCTACAGGAGCTGTCTCATCTGGGTCTACTCAGTTTACAAAGGCATAGAAAGGTGTATGCATGTTTTAAAGGGTTGACCTTTTGAATGGAGAATGGTCAAAGTGGAACGGTCCATTAGTGTTTAACTGTAGAGTCCATCCAGTATGAAAGGTGTGAAATTGCTAAAGGAGTTGACAAACAATGTAGACCCTGATCAGACGGCTACTCTAGGAACCCTCTGATCTAGGTCTACACCGTTTGCCAATGCCACTAATACATTTGTTTTCCACATTAACAGGGTTAACCCTTTGAACACTATGTTTTGTATGCATAAATATAATTATGTCTGATTAAATTCTCAAAGAATTTTGTTCTTTTTATCCCCCCAAAGCTAGGCTTTGGCGGCATATAGTGATCGCACCGTGCTTGTGTGTGTGGGTGTGTGTACCTTTTGTCCGGAGTATATTTCCTTTGTCACATCATCTACGGATACCAAATTTGGTGTGTGAGTTCATCTTGGGATGGCGGAGTGTCGCGTACCATTTTCATGTCACTGTGACCGTGACCTTGACCTTTGACCTTGATTTTACAAAAAGCTTGTCCGGAGCATATCTCCCTTACCTTACCAGCTACAGATTCCAAATTTGGTGTGTGAGTTCATCTTGGGATGGCGGAGTGTCGCGTACCATTTTCAGGTCACTGTGACCTTGACCTTGACCTTTGACCTCGATTTTAAAAAAAGCTTATACCTTACCAGCTACAAAAAGCTTGTCCGGAGTATATCTCCTATACCTTACCAGCTAAGGATTCCAAATTTGGTGTGTGAGTTCATCTTGGGATGGAGGAGTGTCGCGTACCATTTTAAGATCACTGTGACCTTGACCATGACCTTTGACCGATTTTACAAAAAGCTTGTCCGGAGCATATCTCCTTTACCTTACCAGCTACAGATTCCAAATTTGGTGTGTAAGTTCATCTTGGGATGGCGGAGTGTCGCATACCATTTTCAGGTCACCTTGACCTTGACCTTGACCTTTTACCTCGATTTTAAAAAAAGCATATACCTTACCAGCTACAAAAAGCTTGTCCGGAGTATATCAACTATACCTTACCAGCTAAGGATTCCAAATTTGGTGTGTGAGTTCATATTAGGATGGAGGAGTGTCGCGTACCATTTTCAGATCACTGTGACCTTGACCTTTGACCGATTTTACAAAAAGCTTGTCCAGAGCATATCTCCTATACGTTACCAGATACGGATTCCAAATTTGGTGTGTGAGATCACCTTGAGATGGCGGAGTGTTTAGTACCATTTTCAGGTCACTGTGACCTTGACCTTGACCTTTGACCTCGATTTTACAAAAAGCTTGTCCGGAGCATATCTCCTATACCTTACCAGCTACGGATCCAAAATTTGGTATGTGAGCTCATCTTGGGATGACGCAGTGTCGCGTGTCATTTTCAGGTCACTGTGACCTTGACCTTTGACCTTGATTTTACAAAAAGCTTATACCTTACCAGCTGCAAAAAACTTGTCCAGAGTTACCAGCTACGGATCCAAAATTTGGTATGTGAGCTCATCTTGGAATGACGCAGTGTCGCGTATCATTTTCAGGTCACTGTGACCTTGACCTTTGACCTCGATTTTACAAAAAGCTTGTACCTTACCAGCTGCAAAAAAACTTGTCTGGAGTATATCTCCTATACTTTACCAGCTACGGATTCCAAATTTGGTGTGTTAGTTCATCTTGGGATGGAGGAGTGTCGCGTACCATTTTCAGGTCACTGTAACCTTGACCTTGACCTTTGACCTCGATTTTACAAAAAGCTTGTCCGGAGCATATCTCCTATACCTAACCAGCTACGGATCCAAAATTTGGTATGTGAGTTCATCTTGGGATGACGGAGTGTCGCGTATCATTTTCAGGTCACTAACCTTGACCTTTGACCTCGATTTTACAAAAAGCTTATACCTTACCAGCTGCAAAAAGCTTGTCCGGAGTATATCTCCTATACTTTACCAGCTACGGATTCCAAATTTGGTATGTGAGTTCATCTTGGGATGGAGGAATGTCGCGTACCATTTTCAGGTCACTGTGACCTTGACCTTCGACCTCGATTTACAAAAAAGGTTGTCCAGAGAATATCTCCTATACCTTACCAGCTACGGATTCCAAATTTGGTGTGTGAGTTTATCTTGGGATGGCGGAGTGTCGCGTACCATTTCCAGGTCACTGTGACCTTGACCTTTGACCTCGATTTTACACAAAGCTTGTCCGGAGCATTTCTCCTATACCTTACCAGCTACGGATTCCAAATTTGGTTTGTGAGTTCATCTTGGGATGGCGGAGAGTCCTGTACCATTTTCAGATCACTGACCTTGACCTTGACCTTTGACCTCAATTTTACAGTCCAGAGCATATCTCCTATACCTTACCAGATACAAAAAGCTTGTCCAGAGCATATCTCCTATACCTTACCAGCTACGGATTCCAAATTTGGTGTGTGATTTCGTCTTGGGATGGCGGAGTGTCGCGTATGTGCCCTTGACCTTTGACCTTGATTTTACTAGAGGCTTGTCCGGAGCATATCTCCTATACCTTATCAGTTACAGATTCCAAATTTGTAATTTGTAAGTATTGGACAGGTATGCTTAGGCAAACAGTGTAGACCCAAATCAAACTACAGGTTCTACACTGTTTGCTACTACATTAGCATGAATCAGACATTATAAAGAGCTCTAAATACTATTCATACATGGGTAGGCCATGCTGTTCAAATACTTGCAGTGTCAGAACTTTCAGATGAATTACAGCATTATAACAATATAGACCCATATCAGACAGCTCCTGTAGGAGCTACTGGGTCTTCATTGCTTGCTTACAACACTACCTAAATCAGATGCTATACATGCTTATGCAAAGAATGTAGATCCATATTAGGTAACTTCTGTTGCAGCTGTCTAAGAGCCAGTATTACATGAAACTTTGACCATGCTTTTAGAATTGACTGAGGGTATGTTTTTAACGCTAAGGATCGACATAGGGTCTTTCTTAAGCGTTAAGAATCAACTTAACAGTAACAATCAACACAGTATGTTTTTTTAATATTGAAATTTGACCCCGTGTCTTTTTTTTAAAACTTTAAGAATTTACCCAGGATTTGTTTTTAACGTTGACAATCAACCCAGGGTCCTTTTTAACGTTGAGAATGACTTAGGGTCCTTTTTATACGCCCACCTAATAAAGGTGGTCGTATATTGTCGTGGCCCTGTCCGTCCGTTCGTTCGTTCGTTCGTTCGTCCGTCAACATTTTGCTTGTCCGCTGTTTTCTGGGAAAACTATTTGACAGATATTTATGAAACTTCACACAAATGTTTAATGCATCAAGATCTGAAGCTGAGTTGATTCTGAGGTTCATTTGATTTTTCATTTCAGAGTTATGGCCCTTGTCCTTAAAAAATGCAAATAGTTTGTCCGCTGTTTTCTGGGAAAACTATTTGAGAGATATTAATGAAACTTCACACAAATGTTTAATGCATCAATATCTGAAGCTGAGTCGATTCTGAGCTTCATTTGATTTTTCGTTTCAGAGTTATGGCCCTTGTCCTTAAAAAATAATGCAAATAGTTTGTCCGCTGTTTTCTGGGAAAACTATTTGACAGATATTAATTAAACTTCACAAAAATGTTTAATGCATCAAGATCTGATGCTGAGTCGATTTTGAGGTTTATTTGATTTTTCGTTTCAGAGTTATTGCCCTTTTACTTAAAAAATAATGCAAATATATGCATATAGTTTGTCCGCTGTTTTCTGGGGAAACTATTTTACAGATATTAATTAAACTTCACACAAATGTTTAATGCATCAATATCTGAAGCTGAGTAGATTCTGAGGTTCATTTGATTTTTCATTTCAGAGTTATGGCCCTTGTCCTTAAAAAATATGCAAATAGTTTGTCCGCTGTTTTCTAGGAAAACTATTTGAGAGATATTAATGAAACTTCACACACTTGTTTAATGCATCAAGATCTGAAGCTGAGTCGATTCTGAGCTTCATTTGATTTGTCGTTTCGGAGTTATGGCCCTTTTACTTAAAAAATAATGCAAATACATGCAAATAGTTTGTCCGCTGTTTTCTGGGAAAACTATTTTACAGATATTAATGAAACTTCACACAAATGTTTAATGCATCAAGATCTGAAGCTGAGTTGATTCTGAGGTTCATTTAATTTTTCATTTTAGAGTTATGGCCCTTGTCCTTAAAAAATATGCAAATAGTTTGTCCGCTGTTTTCTGGGAAAACTATTTGAGAGATATTAATGAAACTTCACACAAATGTTTAATGCATCAATATCTG
Source organism: Azorinus chamasolen (assembly GCA_963576725.1). Lineage (NCBI taxonomy): Eukaryota > Metazoa > Mollusca > Bivalvia > Cardiida > Solecurtidae > Azorinus > Azorinus chamasolen. Next base: position 64,460,832 of record OY755247.1, on the reverse strand, counting down.
AAACTGAATTGATTCTGAGGATCATTTGATTTTTCGTGTCAGAGTTATGGCCCTTGTCCTTAAAAAATAATGCAAATAGTTTGTCCGCTGTTTTCTGGGAAAACTATTTGACGGATATTAATGAAACTTCACACAAATGTTTACTGCATCAAGATCTGAAGCTGAGTTGATTCTGAGGTTCATTTGATTTCTAGTTTCAGAGTTATTGCCCTTTTACTTAAAAAATAATGCAAATATATGCATATAGTTTGTCCGCTGTTTTCTGGCAAAACTGTCTGACAGATATTAATGAAACTTCATACACATGTTTAATGCATCAAGACCTGAAGCTAAGTCGATTCTGAGGATCATTTGATTTGTTGTTTCGGAGTTATGGCCCTTGCACTAAAAAAAATGCAAATCTATGCAAATATGAGGATGGCCATAACGTTTTCATTTGAAATGATATTTACTTCAATTTTTTTATATGGTTAAACCTTAATGTGAATTTTCACATATATTGCGGGGGTTTTGATATGTCATTTTATTCTAAAGTTATGGTCCTTGAACTTCGTGTGTTCGTTGCTTTGTTAGTCGGTCAACTTTTAGTTTGTCTGTTGTTTTCTGGGAAAACTATTAAAATGATATAAATGAAACTTAACACAAATGTTTTAAGCAACAAAATTTGAAGCTGAGTTTATTTTGAGGTTCATTCAGTTTGTCTTTACAGAGTTATGGCCGTTGCACTGCAAAAATGAGGATTAGCTGTAACTTTTTTATTTAATAAGATATTCACTTCATTTTTTAAAATAATAGTATCACCTTAATATGGAAATCAAGATCTGAAGCACAGATTAGAAAATGTCAACACTTATAAGGCATGTTGAATCAGAGAAAGTTTGCAAGTGGGTGTATTATGTACCGTATGCGGTACTCTTGTTAACTAAGTTTTGACCCTTGGCTCTTTTCTTAGCTATCATATCATCAAAAGTTCTGTTTCTAATGTTAAGAACAGACTCCTGTGTCATTTTTAACAGCATCAAAATTTCATGTTACACCTGCATTACATTGTATTGTTTTTCCGCCAAAATGCATTTCAGTGTCAAACACTAAGTTGGGGGCATTTGTCACCCGTGACGACTCTCTTGTTTTTTCTTTTTTTCAAGTTCAATTTCACAGTTTCAACTTACTTGGTGCTGACTTCCTTAGCATGTCACCATGATCTGAATTGTTTGCCATTGTTATTACTAATATATCCATAGAACATTGATACTCTCTTTGCACACTAGTTTATCACTACCTATTCAAACAGTTTAGATCCACATGAGTAACTCGGCATCTGATCAAGATCCAAACTGTTTGACACTCTGCTCATGGATATTGAAATCCTTTATTAACCCTTTACTCTATAAATAGACCTTTCTACATCTTTGCAAAAAGAATAGACCCACATCAGACGGCTCCTGTTGGCGCTGTCTGATCAAGGTCTGCTCTGTTTGCTTATGATAGGATTCTACAGTTTCTTTCACAGCCAAACATTCTCGTGTTCATGTGCTATTATAACAATTCAGCTAATAAATATTCATAATGTCATTATTCTTACCTGAATATTCATGGAGTAAAGGGTTAAGAATTTGAAGCATATGAAATGTTTTACAGATGACATTTACAGGTAAGTGTACTAAGTTTGGCTGTCTGTAGTTAACCCTTCACTCCCTAAATACACCTTTCTATGCCTTTGCAAACAGAGTAGACCCAGATCGGATAGCTCCTATAGGAGTCATGTGATCAAGGTCTGCTCTCTTTGCTTATGATATAATATAGATATGATTCTACAGTTTCTGCCATAGCTAAAAGTGTACACATCCATGTGCTATTATATCAATTAATCTAAATAATATTCATGATGTCATTATTTCTTTCATGAATATTCGTGGAGTAAAGGGTTAGAACATGAAACAGGCAAGCTGGTAGATTGGAGGTTTGGTAGATTTAGATATATTGTACATATATCGTCAGAGGTCTCGATTAGATCCATAAATTAACCCTTTCCTTCATATAAACATGTTTTCACGCATTTGCACACAGAGTAGACCCTGATCAGACGGCTCCTATAGGAGTCATCTGATCAGGGTCTGCTCTGTTTGGTAGTGGTATTTGTTAGACCTGTTTCTTTACTTTCTAAAATCACTAAAATATTTCACCTTACATATTTCATTATAACTATTTTGTCCATGAATATTCAGCAGGCATTGAAATTTGGTATAAACATAGAACAGACAAAATGGTTAAAACATTTTCAAGAATAACTTCTTTAAGAGTGATTCTGAAAAGTGCTCACAACACAGGATTTCAGTGGAGAAGTGATAATTTTAATATTTGAGTACTGGTACTCAGCTTTATCTGTTTAATATTTGAGTACTGGTACTCAGCTTTATCTGTTGCTCTGTATTCGGTTTGGATGTTTATTATCCTAAAGTTGACCCTAAACTTTATGTAAAAAAATCATGTTGTAATGAATGATATTGTAGGTATAATTAACTCTTTTGCTGTGAGTAGAGAATCTGTGAATGCCTTTGCGAACCTTTACTCCATAAATATGGCTTTTTATGCCTTTGCAAACAGAGAAGACCCAGGTCAGTTGACTTCTATAGGAGCTGTCTGATCAAGGTCTTCTCCGTTTGCTTATATAATATACAGTAGGTATGATTCTACTCTTTCAGCGTTGGCCAAAAGTTCCTGTGTTTATGTGCTATTATAACAATTAATCTAAATAATATTCATGATGTCATTATTTCTTATATTAATAATCATAGAGTAAAGAGTATACTCAGCGTCTCATCAGGATTAAAATTGTTTGATACAGTTTTTTGGCTTTTAATACAAGAACTTCTTTGCATGCTAAGTAGATTTTCTCCATTTGTTTAACCCTTTCCTTCATATAAATGCATTTTCATGCATTTGCAAACAGAGTAGATCCAGGTCAGAAAGCTCCTATAGGAGCCATCTGATCAGGGTCTGCTCTGTTTGCCAATAGAATTTGATAGATGTTTCTTTACTTTAAAAAATGGCTAAAATGTTCCACCTTCTATATTTCATTATTACTATTTCGTCCATGAACTTTCAGTAGGTATTGAAATTTGAAATAAACATAGGCCAGGTTAAACCATGAAAAATTAACAAATGAATTTTCTTATATAAAACAAATGAAAAACATTGTTATGGAAAATAGTCTAGAATCTGAAATATTCTATAAGCAATCACAATAGAACTGTATCAGATGGCTCTTTCAGGGGCTGTCTGATTTGGGTCTGCTCTGTTAGCAAAGGCACCAAAAAGGTATCTCTATCAGGCAGTGTTAACCCTTCTCATGCTGAATTCTAAAATACATGTCTCCTTCTTTACCCATGCCATTTTGTATAATTACATACATTGTATATCTACACTGTGTACAAGTATTTCGCTGTGCAATCACTGCTGCGGAGTGCGCTGGTTGCACAATCAATTTGTAAATAGTGCAGACCCTGATGAGACAGCTCCTGCAGGAGCTGTCTCATCTGGGTCTTCACTATTTACTGGTAGGTATATTGACGTGATTAGCAAGCGAAGGGTTAATAATGAATTGTTAATAATGAATCCAGGTGTTCTGAGTAGCCATAGTCTATCAAAGTGCAATGTTCCATCATTGTTTAAAGATGGACTCAATTTAGGTTTATCCCTTTACTCCATGAATATTCATGATGGAAATTATAACGTCATGAATATTAATTAGATTTCTAAAAAGGAATATTAACATATGAAATGGTTTCCAAAGTAGAAGCTGTAGAATCTGATCTATTTTATTCCATAAGCAAACAGAGCAGACCCTGATCAGACGGCTACTATAGGAGACATATGATCTGGGTCTACTCTGTTTGCAAGGGCGTAGAAAGGCATATTTATGGAGTTAAGGGGTTAAATTTACTGGAATATTTTGAATGACAAATAGTTCAGATCCTGATCAGAGGGCTCCTCTAGGAGCCCTCTGATCTTGGTCTGCACTGTTTGCAAATGACAGTGTATTGTTTTACTTTATTTAAAGGGGTTATGTTACCTGACTGTTGATCTATCTGAACTTGTGTGTGCATGGTGTACTTGCAGTTACCCTGACCCTGTACTTGATGGACCCCTTTTGACATCTTATGGAAACAGGGTAGACCAGGATCAGATAGCTCCTTTAACCATTTACTTCATAGATATGTCTTTCTATGCCTTTGCAAACAGAGTAGACCCAGATCGAGGTCTGATGTGCTTGCATATGCATAGATCTGATTCTTTAGTTTCTGCCATGGTCAAATTTTCCTGTGTACATATGCCTGTATTAGAAATTATTGATACTGGTAATGTCATTATTTCCTACATGAATATTCATGGGTAAAGGGTAAATAGTCTTCTGATCGAGGTGTGCACTATTTGTTTCTGGAATAACGTAGATCTGATTGTACAGTTTGTGCCATGGCCAAAGCTTCCTGGGCTCATAGACCATTAGAAAAATTCAGTTGATGTCATTATTTCTTTCATAAATTATTTATCAGAGCTGATTGAAAATCTTCATTACTTTATGGCTAGAATGTTGACATAACCTGGCACATGTTGTTTCTGTCTTTTTAACCAGTCACCGCGAGTTCCCCCCAAAGATGATGAAGCAGAAGAGGAGGCGGTGGAAAAGCTGGCAGAGGATGCAGCCAAACTGTCAACCAATGAGGAGGAAAGTCCCGCCCCCTCCACATCCACCCAGCCTGAGGAACCACCCAAAGACACACCTCCTCCTGAAACAGAGTCTCCTGTTCCCATCAATCTAGTTTTGAGACTTCGGTAAAGATTCTTCTCTTAATCCATATCCCGTTATCTGCAACTTATCTTGCATATGTAAACAGCTTGGATGAAGAAAGGACACTGAGTAATTTGGTATCTCATCAGAATCCAAGCTGTTTGACACTGAGTAACTTGATAACGCATCATGATCCAAGCTGTTTGACACCGAGTAAATTGGTATCTTATCAGAATCCAAGCTGTTTGACACTGAGTAACTTGGTATCACATCAGAATCCAAGATGTTTGACACTGAGTAACTTGATAATGCATCATGATCCAAGCTGTTTGACACCGAGTAAATTGGTATCTTATCAGAATCCAAGCTGTTTGACACTGAGTAACTTGGTATCACATCAGAATCCAAGATGTTTGACACTGAGTAACTTGATAACGCATCATGATCCAAGCTGTTTGACACCGAGTAAATTGGTATCTCATCAGAATCCAAGCTGTTTGACACTGAGTAACTTGGTATCACATCAGGATCCAAGCTGTTTGACACTTAGTCAATAGCTTCTCAAAAGCATGATCAAATTAAAGTACATTAAAACCTTGCTAAATTGGAATTTCAAACTAGCATCAATACCAGTCTTTATGGTAGTGTTGACCCTTTACTTCATGAATATTTACTAAACAAGAGCCCCATCTGTCGGAGCATTATACGCCCGAAGTATGTGCCGTCGTAACATACACAATATTAATTCGAGTTGAAAGTCACTGTGACCTTGACCTTTGACCCCAATGACCTCAAAATCAACAAGGATCATCTATTGGCTATGACAAACCTTCCTACTAAATCTGAAGACAGCACACTTAGTACTTGTCAAGTTATTGAGCGGACAATATTTTTAAGTTGAAGGTCACTTTGACCTTGACCTTTGACTGACTGACCTCAAAACCAATAGGGGTCATCTACTGGCCATGACCAACATTCCTACTAAGTATGAAGATGAAATTATATAAATTCAGCTAATAAATATTAATGACATCATTTTTTTAGCTCACCAGAGCACAAAGTGCTCAGGGTGAGCTTTTGTGATCGCCTGATGTCCGTCGTCCATTGGTGTGCATCTTGCGTCGTCCCGTGTCAACAATTCAAACATTTAAAAATCTTCTGAAAAGTCTACAAGGTTCTCAGCTGTCATCTTTGACACATAGCATCACCTATAGGTCCTTTACAAAAGTTATATAAAGTATGCCCCTGGAGTCAAAATTGGCCCAGCCCCTGGGATGTGAAATATTCAATAGAAGTATATAGTGAAAACTTTGAACATCTTCATCTCTGAAACTGAAATGTTCTAAGCTTTCATATTTGGCACATTGATTCAACTTCAGGTCTTCTACAAAAGTTATATAAATTATGCCCCTATGGTCAAAATTGGTCCCACCCAAGGGATGGCCAGTTTTTTGTAGCTGACTGCTGAAACAGCCCATGGGGTCACTAGTTATGCATAGGAAAAACTTGTCAGAAACTACATGTCCCAGAGCTTAGATATTTGGTGTATTTATTTACTTAGCATACCTTTATGAGTTTTTTAAGTATCATAGTTCTGGGGTTAAAATTGGCCCTGCCCTGTGTGTATAGATTTCTTCACATCAGAAACTACAGTTTAAAGTTTTCCTCTTAATCAGTTGAGGCCAGTGTACTGAGACTAGCTTAGGCTAGCAAGTGGGAGTGTTATACAATCACCCCATATGCTCTAGCATTCTTCAGAATTATTGTCTGTTTGTTTAAGTTTGTTCACACTGTTTTTAATACATATCAATCTTACAATTAACTCTCTTGTCTTTAATTTTCTTCACTTGAGGTCCTCTACAAAATTTACATAAGTTATGCCCCTGGGGTCAAAATTGGCCCCACCCCAGGGCCGGCTAGTTTTCTATAAAAACACATAGTGAAAACTTTGAAAATCTTCTCCTCTGATTGTCTGGTGAGCGATATCAGGGCCTTTCAGAGCCTCTTGTTTACATGAATATTCAACAGGGAAAGTGTTGCTGAAAATCTGTTATAAGATATGATATACCACATGCATGCATGTAGATGCAAGCCATTCTTTTTGTTTCAGAAATGAGAAGAGGGAGCTGAATGACATAAAATTTGATTTTACCCCAGGACAAGGTAAGTTAGCCTTCTGATTTGAGCTCCACTGTGAAAAAAAACCTTTGTGTGTAACAAACAGTGTAGACTCATATCATCTACTATAGGAGACATCTGCCACATTTGAAATTTGCCTGAGTAAAATACCAAAAACTGACTAATCAGATTAGCTACTGCATTTTAGTTTGGTGGCTGGTTGTGGTTAACAGTTGAAAGATTGGATTAACCCATTACACCATGAATATCCATGTTAGAAATAATGCCATTATGAATATTAATTAGATTAATTGCTATAAAATTGCACATGGACACAGGAATTTTTGACAATGATAGAAACTGTATCTATATTATATCATAAGCAAACAGAGCAGACCCTAATCAGACGGCTCCTACGAGAGCCGTTTGATCTGGGCTTTCTCTATGTACGAAGGTCTAGATCTTATGGAGTAAAAGGAGAAGTAAAATGGTCTTTGTTAATGCTTTGAATGTGGGACATGTGTACCTTGTTATTTGCAAACAGTATAGTCCCTGACTGGAGAGCTCTCAGATGATCCCTCTGATCAAGACCTCTTTCTGTTTGTCATTAAAACTCCTCTAGTAAGCTAAAACCTTTCCCTCATATAAACTCCTTTTCAAGCATTTGCAAACAGAATAGACCCAGATCAGGGTCTGCTCTGTTTGCTTATGGTACAATATAGCTTAGCTGTGATTCAACAGTTCCTGTCTTAATAGCAAAAATGCCACGTGTTTATATACTATTATAAAAATACTCTAATTAATATTCATGTTGTCATTATTTCTTACATGAAGAAGCAACAGGTGAAGGGTTATGGCTTTTATACTGAGTGGACTGTAGTTAGCTACTGATGGGCTCTACTACTCCATGAATATTCATGTTAGAAATGATGACAGTTCACTGAGTAGTCCTTCGGACTGAAGGTAGACTATAACTACTGTCCATTTCAATTTACTTTGTCACTGAATTTGAATCGAGATTATTTTCATTTCTTACTAGATTGAGATCAAATTTAAAACACTTGTGTCATCATTTTTCAGGAACTCTGTGTCCGAGTTTCCTTGAAATCCATCTTTAAATAAAGATTTTATGCATAAAAACAATGTTTTCCCATTGTAAACATGTTAATTTCAAATGGCGGACGATTGACGTCTAGTGTAAAGTTCGAATTTAACTGGGGGTAATTAGAGCTCTTAAAAGTTGACGTCATACACGAAATCACGTCATTTATTTCATATCAGTATGCAATTCACCCCTGTTGAAAAATGATACTCTCCACTATCCATACATACAGCCGCCATTTGCAAAGAAACAGCTGATCAAATTAGTATGTAGAAAATGCATTTTCGGCATTTTCTTCCTTGTTACTGCATGATATTGAGGGGTATTTAGCATGGGAGTTCCTGAAAAACGATTCGATCAAATTTCAGGTCAGTCTGACTCGAAATGAAAATAATCTCAGTTAAAATTCAGTGACAAAGTAAATTGAAATGGACAGTAGGTACTTTACTTTTTTACATCATGAGTATGAATTACATTGATTCTTAAAATATCATATTAACACATGAAATATTTGCCAAAGCAGAAACTGCAGAATCAGATCTATAGTACTCCATTTATATATGTGTGTGTACAGGCAACTTTATTTCTGTTGCAGATTCAGCTGACAGTGTGTCAAGAGAGTTAGTAGAGGCTGGCCTTGTTGATGGTAAAGATATGATCGTAGGTGAGTAACGTATCTCATCATGTGCATACAATAAAACACCTCTAAACCAGACATTAAATTTCATATAAATATTGGTCTTGGTGACAGGTGGCAGCTTAATGCAGAGTTGAAGTCATGCAAAAAGCTCCTCTAGGAGATTTTATGCTTGATTTTCACCCTGTATTAAGCAGCCACCTGCCTAAAATTATCCAAATTATTCTTTACTAGAAATTAATAATTCCAGTTAAGAGGGATTTTGCTGTAGCATTAATATGAAGTTAGCCATATAACTAGAACAAACCATTTTCAATATGTGCTCTTACCATTTACAGTAATAACCCTCTAAAGCGACCACTTTATAATTAAACACAGGTCTTTTCAACAGTAGGCAATAGCTTAATGCAGGAAAAAAGTAATGCAGAAAGCAGGAGCTTTTTTTCATAACTTTCCATCTTCCATTAAACTACCACCTATCTTTTAGACCCAGAATTGGACCTCTTTTTGTTGGTCACATTTAGAGGGATTTACTGTTCCTAATTCATATGAGAAATAATTATATTATGAATATTAATTAGCTGATATTTTATAATTGTAATATTAACAATAAAATAACAGTCAAACCTCTCTAAACTGAACACTGAAATAAGAATCAATATCGGCCAGGAAGACAGGTGGCAGCTTAATGTGGGGTGAAAGTCATGCAGAAAGCTCCTAGAGGAGATTTTAGCATACCTTTCACCCTGCGTTAAGTAGCCACCTGTCTAAAAAGATCTCATTTCTTCCATACTTAAAGTTTAGTTTAGAGAGGTTTTACTGTGTTTGCTTTTTCTTAAACTGTACATGTCAGATCTATATTATTCAATCAGCAAACAGATTAGAACCAGATCAGAAGGTTCCTATAGGAGCTATTGAATCGATCTGGTCTTCTTGTTTGTAATGTGTAAAAAACTTTATCAAGTACCCTTTTCATCTGATAGACATGCCTTTCATGTACTATGATGTAAATTCAGGTAATAATGAATTATGTCATTATCCTTAATACATATGAATATTCATTAGGTTTTCGGTCAAAATGGTTTATGATCAGATCAATTGGTCTATCAGTCTGCCGTCAGACCAAATGGTTTCTGATCAATAACTTGATGACCATTTTACCTAGAATCTGGTAGGGAAGTTGGTCACGATGAGTAATTGACCTCTATAAATCTTGTTATTAATTAGTCAAGCTCTTTTTTCAAGGTCAAAAGTTTAGGCTGCCAACCATAGAGGGCTGGTGGTGTGCATACATGCTATACAAACATATTTTGTTCCATGTCTGTATCCATGACTTGCCTCCATATTGATGTAGTATTCTTGCATAGCATTTAAAAGTTTAGGTTGGCAACCATGGAGGGTTTGTGGTGTGCATACATGCCTTACAAACATGTTTTGTACCAAGCCAGTGTCCATATTGCCTCCATATTGATACTGTATTCTTGCATAACATTATTGTTTACTTTCAGTTGCAGCAAATCTTCAAAAGATCTTGGATAACAAACATTTGAAAAGTTTAACATTTGCCCTGGTATGTATAACTATAGAAGAAAATCGATTAAAACCCATATGGGACTTTGAAAAATGTCTTATATAACTACATGTATACTATATAACATAGAGTTACTATAGAATTGTGTCCATAGGACAGGGATGACCCCTTGGCAACATTTTCTCTAAAACAAGCACTTTTCACTATATGTTGTGTAGTGAAGAAACTTTCACAGACCCATAACTCTGGTAATGATGGTCATAGATGAAAGTAACACAGAAAGCTCCTATAGGCAGTTTCTACATTACTTTCACCCTGCATTAAGCCTTCCCATCATACAAATGCTTTTTCATGACTTTGCAAACAAAGTCGACCCACATCAGATGGCTCGTTTATGAAATTATAGTAGTTCTGATTCTAGAGTTTCTACCAATCCCAAACATTCATGAGTACATATGCCTTTGTAAAAATTCAGCTAATAAATATTCATGGTGTCATTATTTCCTTCCTGAATATTGAACAGGGAAAGAGTTAAGCTTCCACCATCATGTAAGACCCAAATTTAGACTATTTTGGTGATTGCTTTATAGACGGTTTACTCTACTCCTCTTATCTAAGGATCTGATGCATCAGCATCAGATACTTGCTGAGTACCTCATTATTATTCCTTAACCATTTCCTTCATATAAACCCTTTTCCCCCACATTTGCAAACAGTAGACCCAGATCAGATGACTCCTATAGGAGCCATCTGATCAGGGTCTGCTCTTTTGCTAATGAAGTTTGATAGATCTGTCTCTTTACTTTCTAAAATGGCTACAATGTTCGACCTTCCAGGTTTCATTAACTATTTTGCTCATAAATATTCATTAGGGATTTAAATTCGAAATACACATTGAACCAGGACAGGGCTAACTCCTTGAAAATATGTAAGAAATAATGATATTGTGAATAGTTTTTAGATTATTTTTTATGACAAAACATGGACACAGGATTGTTGGCCATGGCAGATGTTGTTGAATCATATCTTTACGAGCCATCTGATCAGAGTCTGCTCTGTTTGCTTATTACTATGTCATAAGCAAACAGAGCAGACTCTGATCAATGACTCCTAGAGGAGCTGTCTGATCTTGGTCTGCTCTATTTGCAAAAGGGTAGAAAGGTGTATGTATGTAGTAAAGGATAACTTAAAGCACTTATCTTATTAGGATGTGACATGTTTGTTTCATTGTAATTGATAAGAAGTTGATGAAAAATGTACGGGGGGGGGGGGAATTGGTAACTATAGTTATCGTGTAATCAGTTACCACATATGGAGGAAATAAGCAATATAAAACACTTCTTGACATTGTGGTCTGCAAAAATGTTTTTGACGGCTTAAATTTTCTAACTGCTTGGACACTTATCTTCCATTTCTTTACATGAACTTTTTCAGGAGTTACTCCTTAAATTCTGAAATTGTCATGTAAAATATACTGACATCATGAATATTAATAAGATGAAATTTGTAATAGTATACATGTACATGTAAGAACAAAGGAATTTTGGCAAGGACACAAACTAGAATTAGATCTATATTATTTCTTAAACAAACAGAGCAGATCTGATCAGATATTTTCTGCAGAAGCCATTATGATCTAGTGCTACTCTGTTTTCAAAGTCATGAAAATGTTTTCTATCAGGTACAGTAAACTTCTCTAAACCAGAATTCTAGTTGAGAATTAAGATACTTTTCGGCGGGTGGCTGCTTAATGCAGGGTGAAAGTCACCCTGCATTAAGCTGCCACCTGTCTCCAACACCGATATGTATACTAAATTCAATGTCTTCAGTCTCAAGAATCACTGTAATGGATATTACATGTACAACCTAAATCTGGGTATTAAATGCAGCTGGTAACTTAAAGCAGGTTGAGTGTAATTCAGAGTGTTCCTACTAGGGCTTTATGCATTACTTTTGCCCTGCATATTAAGCAACCACCTACTATTCAAGACTCCTATAGCCTATAAATGAATTGTCACTTAAGACAGGTCTACTGTAGTTTTGATTGGTTTCTTTTTCAGAATTCTGGCTGTGCTCCCCATGAGGCCCCCTGTGATAAGTCACTTATTGGATTTGCTCAGCTGACAATAAACGACTAAAACCAATAACCTCATTGATGGATTCTATTCCAGTCACAGTATAGACAGTGGTGTTATACAGTCCAATCTAACAGTCAGAGCGTCCATCCAGTCACTGTCCTGACAGCAATAGGCTTGCACGCCTAGGTCAGTGGTTATAAAACTTCTGATTCTGAGTCAAAGTTAATTCTCATGTTTCTGATTGGTCAGATTTTGAGCAAGCTCAAAATCTACCAATCAGATGGTTGAGAATGATCTCAGACTCAAGTAAAAGTTTTATAACCTCAGGACTATAAGACATGACCAGGTTTCTCCAGTAGCAACACTGCCTTCACATCACTGCTGCGATGTACAGTAAAAACCCTCTAAATCGGATTTCTAATAGAGAAGAATTTAGATACTTTTAAGCATGACTTTCACCCTTCATTAAGCTGCCACCTGTCTCCAAGGCCGACATTTATACCAAATTTAAAAGTCAGGTTTAGAGGGATTTTAATGTTTTTGGGAATTCTTGTCACAGTTCTGCTAAAAATTTGGATTCAGATGAGAAAAGTAGTAACTCAGCATGTCTTTCGGTTGCAACAAGGTTGATATTCTGATCATGGTTTAGAAACATTGGAAGAAAATTATAATTATTAACCCTCTAGTCCATAAATACTCCTTTCTATGCCTTTGCAAACAAAGTAGACCCAGATCAGACTGTTCCTACAGGAACCGTCTGAACAGGGCTTGCTCTGTTTGCTTACTATATAATATAGATATATGATTCTACAGTTTATGCTGTTGCCAAAATTTCCTGTGTCTGTGTGCTATTGTAACATATTAATCTGATTAATATTCATGATGTCATTATTTCTGACATGAATACTTATGGAGGAAAGGGTTAAATAACAAACAGTGCAGACACTGATCCTAGAGGAGCCCTCTGATCTTGGTCTACTCTGTTTGCAATTTCCAATACACATATATCTCACATTCAAAGGGATAATACTTTGTAGATTAGTACTATTTTCTGCAGGCAACAGTTTCCTAGTTTGTGATAATAATTGCAGAGTTGGGATATAAGTAATCATACATTGTATGTTTCTTATATGTGATCAGAATACAAAATGCTTGTCCTATAAATTATTATTGTGTAATATTGAAAGTTGTATCTGGTATATTGAAAACAAGCAATTAATACTTTACCCCATAAATACACCTTTCTACACCTTTGCAAACAGAGTAGGCCCAGACAGACTGCTCCTGTAGGAACCATCTGATCAGGGTCTGCTCCGTTTGCTTATGATATAATACAGGTATAATTCTGAAGTTTCTTCCATGGCTAAAATATTCTTTGTCAATGTGCTATTATAAAAGGAAAATTTATCTAATCAATATATATCATGTCACAATTTCTTACATGAATATTTATGGAGTAAAGGATTTACCTAGTTCCTATTAAATCTTAATTATGTATTTATCAGACAAAACCATAAGTACAGTAAAACCCCGCTAATGCGACCACCTAAAAGAGGTATTATTCTGGGTGCTAGATGCAGGTGGTAGCTTAATGCAGGACAAAAGTAATGCAGAAAGCTCCTCTAGGAGCTTTCTGTATTACTTTTGTCCTGCATTAAGCAACCACCTCCTTATAAAGACAACCATGTGTATTCATTAAGTGGTCGCATTACAGGGGTACTACTGTATTTTGTAAATAAATTTGAATTAAAGAAAGATTTTCCTTTGGTTAAATCCTTTGCTTTATTAAATACACCTTTTAATCCTATGCAAAAAGAGTAGACCCAGACCAGACAGTATCTGTAAGATCAGGGTCTGCTCTGTTTACACATGGAATAATAAAGATCTGATTCTGCAGTGTTTGCCTTTGCTATAATTCCCTGTGTTCACATGCCATTGTTAACAATCATCTACTGGTAATTAATTCCTTATGAATATGCATGTAGTAAAGGTTATTTGGCTTATATTAAATACTATGTACTTAAAACAGTTTTGGAGCTTTTCATCCATAAAGGGAAATGACTGATTGCCATTTGCATACAGTGTAGACCAGGGCAATAACTGATGAGCCCTAAGATGATGGACAACACTGTTAGCCTGTTCAAAGTCTTTACATATACATGTATATGAATCTGCTGCAATTTGTTGTAATAGTAAACAAATGATAGTAGTGATCTAACATTTCAAGTTTTTGACTAACTACTTGTTTACTGGTACTGCTGAAATGAGCAAAATTCATAAGCAAATTGAGCAGATCCTGGTTAGACAGCTCCTACAGGGGCTGTCTGGGTCTTATGTGTTTGCAAAAGCATTAAAAGGCAATTCTATGAACTAATTTGTTACAGTGATAGTCCATACAATAAACATGTATTTTCTATAACATCATAAAACTTAGTATTTGTCTATACTTACAATGTATAAGTTTTGTTGTACAACAAAATACATGTATTATCAGCTAATGTCGAAGAGTTACGAAACTAAAATTCAACCCAAATAAATACTAATTATTACATTAGAGAATAACTTGTGGGTCTTCAATATCAACACATGAACATTTTGTCTTCATCGTGTACTCAATTGGTTTTCTTGTGATATACTACGTGTACTTTTAAATATACGGCATATTAACAAAGGATTTTGTAATTTTTAGGTATTTTTAGAACATGTTGCAAGAAGAAACTATCACTTTTAACCTATTACCTCATAGGCTATTTTTAGATCCAACCTCTTTGAATAACTCTACCCAAAAGGAGCATCAACTAGAGAAAAGGAAAAAATTTAGAATTTTGTAGTTTGAAACCATTGTGATAAATAGAGCATTTGCTCCTATAGGAGCAAATGCTCTATTTATCACAATGGTTTCACAAAGTGACTTTTCCAGAGTCGTCAATTTCAGGGAATGGGTTAACCAATTACAGTAACACATCCATTTTACATGATGCCATTATAAAAATTGAACTAATAATGTCCATACATTAGGACTGTTCCATTTAAATGTGTATGGGGGTGGAGGAAGGCACTTTCAAATTCGGCCACCCACCCATAGTAGGTTTTACTAATGCATAAACCAAATAGTGTCATTTTTGCAGCGAAACCCACCCATGCATAGCTGTTTTTAAAATGCCTTCCTGCCCTGATACACATTTAAATGGAACAGTTATTTCTTAATGAATATTCATGAAGAAAAGAGTTAACCCTTTCCTTCATATAAACGCATTTTCACGCATTTTGCAAACTGAGTAGACCCAGATCCAGACCCAGAGCTTATGGTATGATAATAATAATATAGATCTGTTTCTACAGTTTCTGTCTGAGCCAAACTGACTTGTGTTCATGTGCCATTATTAACTTCATCTAATTCATGATATTTCTTACATAAATATGGAACGGGTAACGGGTAAAATCAACATGTTTGAATAAATATTTTATCAATGCCTATTGCTAACCAGACTATTTGATGTGAGTGTACATTTGTAATGTTCTAGACTTCACCTCGTCTTGAAAGCTGAATGAAATTGGTGTATTCAAGCTACTCTTATGCTTTAAGTATTTAACCAGACAAACATAGGCAAATAGTGCAGACCCAGATCAAACAGCCTCCGAAGGAGCTGCTTGCCCAGGGTATACAGTCATTGCTGCTATGTCAATCAAACTTAACCCTATCTCTCTTCAATATTAATTTAAAAAATAATGACATCATGACTATTTATTAAATGAAGTTTTTTAATGGCATATATATACAGGATGTTTTGGTATTGGTAGAAACTGTAGAATCAGATCTAATGTAGTTTCATAAGCAAACAGAGCAGACCCTGATCAGACAGCTCCTACTGGATCTTATCTGTCTGCAAAGGCATGAAAAAGCACTTATACGAGTGAAAAGGTTAAAGTTATCAAAATGGGGCAAAATTAAATTATTCAGTTTTACAAACTAATAGAGAGGTGAGATTAGGTGTTCAAATACTCAATATGCGCATACTGGTGAAAGAGTTAACCCTTTACTTCATGAATATTCATAATAATAACATCATGAATAATAAATTTAACTATTTGTTGGCACTTAAGCACAGGAAATTTTGGCCATGGCACAAACTGTACAATCAAATCTGTATAATGCCTTAAGCAAATGGAGCTGACGATGATCCTAATGGAGCTGCCTGATCTGAGTCTTCTCTGTTTGCAAAGGTGTTGAAAAGCGTATGAATGGAGTAAAGGCTTAATGAAATGTAGACTGTAAGAGATGTAAATACATTTGACAATATATGACTTGTATATTTTCTGACACATAGCAAATGCCTTACCGTATTATCTCTAATAAATGCTCAGTCTGCTTGAAGCTATCATCTGTATTTTGAGAAACCTATATTTCTATATTTAATTATTACTATATAGGGTTTTAATTGTTTTATTGATTGTTGTGTCCCCTCCCCCCCCCCCCCCCCCCCCCCCCCAACACACACACCACACACAAACACACCACACAAGAAGTAAGGGGGTATTTATTAGAGAAAACGGTATGTTTGTTAGTGAAAGGTTGTGAAACAAATGTAATTGCCTTAAATATTGGACCAGTACACTTGGGCAAGATCCAGATCTAATGACAGTTTGGTAAGAATACTACACTAGGCAAGATCCAGATCTAATGACAGCTTGATTAGAATTCTACACAAGGCAAGATCCAGATCTAATGACAGCTTGATTAGAATTCTACACAAGGCAAGATCCAGATCTAATGACAGCTTGATTAGAATTCTACACTAGGCAAGATCCAGATCTAATGACAGCTTGATTAGAATCCTACACTTGGCAAGATCCAGATCTAATGACAGCTTGATTAGAATTCTACACTAGGCAAGATCCAGATCTAATGACAGCTTGATTAGAATCCTACACTTGGCAAGATCCAGATCTAATGACAGTTTAATGACTATTTGGTACACTATTAGTTATCTCTCTCTCTCTCATGTAGTTGGGAGCCATCTCTTTGCAAGGTAATTGGGAGCCATTATTTTAACCTAATTTGTGTGTTAGCTCATATGTCACAAATCATTACTTCTCCATATCTCTTAACCCGTTTCTTCATTTAAACAGATTTTCACACCTTTGCAAACAGAGTAAACCCAGATCAGACAGATCTTAAAGGAGCTCTTATCAGGGTCTGCTCTGTTTGCTTAAGGGATGATATAGATCTGAGCCTGAGCCAATTGCCATTATAAAAATAATCTAATTAATATCAATGGTGCTCTTATATTCAACAGGTAAAGCGTTATTTCCAAGAGACCAGTTTAAAGGAGTTGAAGATAAATGTATGAACCTGTATGAGTATAGAATAATAACATATAATTCCTACTGTGATTGCCAGTTGGGAAATTCTCTTAACCCTTTCCCTGCCCAATATTCATATTCAAGAAATAATGTAACCATGAATATTTATTAGCTGAGTTTTCATAATGTAAAATTTTCAAGGCAAGTATTTGCTTAGACAAAAACTATAGACTCAGTTCTATATCATGTCGCAAGCAAACAGAGTAGACCCTGTCAGAGCTGTCTGATCTGAGTCTACCCTGTTTGCAAAGGCGTGAAAATCATATAAAAGTGCAAATATGAGGGTAAGGGTTAAAACAAGAGGATAATGGATCAAACACATCATTACCGAAGTGTACCATTACTGAAACATACCAGTTTTTGCCGAAGCATACCACTTTAAAAAAAATCACAACTGGTATCATTATTGATTATGATTGGTACATGAAAATGTTGACATAGTGATTGATATATTATAGTTGGATGTAATTATTGAAGTTTTGATATGACTTATTTGTTTTCGAGATAAGGATGAAAGGAAGAATCATGTGCATGCGCAGCGGAAGAACTGGGAAAAATAAGTTTTAATTTTTTCATTCACTGAAACTAGCAGAAATATTTTGACAGTTTGTATGACAATTTCCCAGCCCTCTATGTGTTTGACCATGTGGCATTCATTCAATGAATCTACTGCGGAGTAAAAATGTTGTCCATAAATCTGATAATAAGCTTTATATCTAAGATGCGTTATGCTTTTTAAAGATATTTCTGCATGAACTCTTGTTAAAACTGCTTTGAGGAATATTGTAACCAGTCAATTTTCTCTATGAAAACATGCAGAGTTGACATGAAACTCATGTAGATGTCAGTAAGTTGAAAATTTGGCATATGAGGTTCAGGACTGAAGCTAATATCAGGGTATTTTTATAAAACACTATATAATATATTAATTTAGTATAATGTGGTCTTTTTCATTTATAATTATATAGCAATATGCTTTGAACAGAAAATGTTATGCTTCATCCTGGTACACTTCGGTAATGGTATGCCTCATCCTGGTACATTTTATCTATAAACCAAACAAGATTGTCGTTAACCCTTTACTTGATGGATACGGTATGCATTGTTTACCATAGACGGAATGGAACCAAAACAAACAGGTCCCATTGAAGCTGTCTGATTAAGGTCTGCTGATTTTGTTAGTGGAATAATATGAATCTGACATGGCCAAATATCTCCATGTTCATATGCCTACATAAAGATTCAACTAATATACATTTACATGGACATAATTTCTTGCATAAATATTCATGAAGTTAGTAATGAAACTTTTTTAGGTATTTGTGTCGGTTTTGTTTTGATAATATGATTAAACCTTTGGATGCAGGGCACAATTCTACTGGTATTTGCAAACTGTAGACCCAGATCAGAGGGTCTGCACTGCTTGTCATTCAAACATATCTTGCAAAGTACAGCAAAACCCCGCTAATGGGACCACCTTAAATGGGTAAAACTCTGGGTGCTAGATGCAGATGGTAGCTTAATGCAGGATAAAAGTAATGCAAAAAGCTCCTAAAGGAGCTTTCTGCATTACTTTTGTCCTGCATTAAGCAACCACCTGCTTATAAAGGCAGAAATGTTTATACAAGAAGTGGTCACCTTAGAGGGGTTCTACTGTATATCTTTTCTGGACTCTGTTACTACACAGTGATGCACCATTCCAATTCAGCATTCAGAAGGTTAAATTGCTGATGCTGTGTTATTTAAGTTGCTGAATGAAATATTTACTGGTAACCCTTTACTCCATGAATAGATTGTGGTTCTTCCTGGATGTTGTTCCGTGCACGAAACAATGCAATTTGTCCCGTGCACAGAACATCTTGGGTCTTCCTCCACCTGTATTTATCTGGACGTCGTGATATGACTGAAATACTGTTAAAACTATGTAAACCCAGATAAAAACCAAACCATGAATATTCATAGAGAAATAATGACATCATGATTATTCATTTGATGAATATTTTGCCATGGCATATGAGCACAAGATTATTTTTTTTGCCATGGCAGAAACCATAGTATTAGGTGTATATTATTTTATAAGCAAATGGAGGAGACTGATCAGAGAGCTCCTACAGGAGTCATCTGATCTTTGTCTACTCTGTTTGTAGATACGTATCTATGAAGTAAAGGGTTTAACTACAATTATTCTGTCAGTTTTGGTTGGAAACATTGAATTTGTGGTTGATCGAATAAAGTGAACAAAATGATTTTCAAATACATGTATCTCAATATTTCTTACCTTAATTACTGTAGGTATTCATATACTCAGTAAGTCAAGTTGGCACCATTATGATAACTTTGAATTGGTGTAGACCCTGATCAAACTGCTCTCTCAGGGGCAGTTAGTCTGGATCTGCATTATATGATGATGTGCCTAGCCATATACTTAGGGTAATTAGGGTACATAAATACTTTAAAATAAAACAAATGAATAAAAAAGGTAAAGAACGTTTATGTCTTATTCTTTTATATTTTCGTCTCTCAAAGGTCAAGGTCACACTTAGGGACCATAGGTCATGACTACCCATTATAAGTCCGCTCTGTAACTCTAACATGCATGCATGAATTTTGGAATAACCTGGCACAAATGTTCACCACATTGAGTTGATGTCTTGCGTAAGACCCAGGTCCGTCCCTCAAAGGTCAAGATCTCACATAGGGGCTAAAATTCATGACTCACCATGTTCGTGTCCCCTCTGTAACTATTTATCTATTTTGGAATAACCTGACACAAATGTTCGCTGCATTTAGATGGTGTGTCGTGAGCAAGACCCATGTCTATCTCTCAAAGGTCAAGGTCACACTTGGGGTTCCAAAGGTTTGACTCCCTATTTTCATGACTATTCTCTAACTCCGGCATGCATGTATGGATTTTGGAATAACATGGCACAAATGTTTACAGCATCAGGATGATGTGTTACATGCAAGACCCATGTCCATATCTCTCAATTTAAGGATTAAAAGTCACCGGACCAAAGGTCATGACTCTCGGTCCTAGTTAACTTGTCTGGTGCATATCTGCTATAACACAGGCATTCGGCTCATGAAATATGTCTAAATATAAGTTAAATGTCTCTAAATAGACGTTTTGTAACATTTGGAGCCGAAAAAATAAAGTTTTGGGCGTTTTGAGACAAAGCTGAAATCTCTTATATAGAATATACGAAATTTCAGCTTTGTCTCAAACCGCCCCAAACTTTATTTTTCGGCTCCAAATGTTACAAAACGTTCATTTAATAACATTTTAACTTATATCTAGACATATTTCATGAGCCGAATGCCTGTGTGCTACACTACATCACTTCGGAATACCAAATTTTGTGTTTGTTTTGGATGCATCCACAGGCGGGACCAAAGGTCATGACTCTCGGTCCTACTTAACTTGTCTGGTGCATATCTGCTACTCATATTTCATGAGCCGAACGCCTGTGGTCTGACCCAGATAAGACACATCTACAGGATTCAAATTCGTTCAAAGTAAAGTAGCACTCGATAAAAAACAATCTGAATTAATCTTAACATCCTCGATGTTAACGGTTTGCATGCTAGTAGCAGATGTATGATTGCCTATGCAAACAGCTTGGAACAAGACTATACGCTGGGAAACTCCTGCACCAAACTGTTTGTAATACCCAATCACAGAGGAGCATGCTGGGAAACTCCTGCACCAAACTGTAATACCCAATCACAGAAGAGCATGCTGGGAAACTCCTGCACCAAACTGTTTGTAATACCCAGTCACAGGAGCATGCTGGGAAACTCCTGCTCCAAACTGTTTGTAATACCCAATCACAGAGGAGCATGCTGGGAAACTCCTGCGCCAAACTGTTTGTAATACCCAATCACAGAAGAGCATGCTGGGAAACTCCTGCGCCAAACTATTTGAAATACCCAATCACAGAAGAGCATGCTGGGAAACTCCTGCACCAAACTGTTTGTAATACTCAGTCACAGAAGAGCATGCTGGGAAACTTCTGCACCAAACTGTTTGTAATACTCAGTCACAGAGGAGCATGCTGGGAAACTCCTGCACCAAACTGTTTGTAATACTCAGTCACAAAGGAGCATGCTGGGAAACTCCTGCACCAAACTGTTTGTAATACCCAATCACAGAAGAGCATGCTGGGAAACTCCTGCACCAAACTGTGTGTAATACTCAGTCACAGACATTTACTTAGCATGCAAATTTTACACTTTGCGAAATGAATATTCATACAAAAGCCCACGCATTATGAACATTCATTTCCTTATAGATATACATGTATGGCATATACGAGAAATTAATACTCATAATGATTATATGGGAAGGCGAAATATGTTACCATGGCCAGATTTTAACATATAAACAAATAGCAGACTCTATTCGGACAGTTCCTGTAGGGACAGTAAGCACTGCCCAATCTGGGTCTACTGTTTGCTAAGGCACTGAAATCTGGAATTATCAAATATACACGGAACTCTTTCCTTGATATAAACACTGTTTCTCACCTTTGGAAACAAAGTAGAACCAGATCAGATGACTCCTATAGGAGCCATCTGATCAGGGTCTGCTCTGTTTGTTTTTGACATGATATAGATCTGATTCTACAGTTTTCAAAGCAAAAGAATCCCTATTATAAAAAGTAAATAAATAAAATGTCACTACATTTGTTAAATGTTAAATGAATATTGAACAGGGAAAGGGTTAATGGCATACAGTCCTTGCAAACACTGACTCCATGAGACACAGAGTTACCTTGGATCTAGACAGCTGCTGAATCTGATCAAGGTCTAAGTCTCTGTCAGTAATTATTGGAATCACCCTGTCGGGTGGGCGGGCGGTCCGTCCGTCCGCGTTTGAACATGGGTAGTTGGTGTCACAAACTCCTTCAGTTTTAAAGTTATTCAGTGTATATGAGATATACATGATAGCCATGAATAGTAGATGTACAAGATATAATTTTCATGTGTATAGCGCTGGGCATTGCAGAATTATCTCTTAACTCTAGTTTTAGACTGACCGCGGAAATCGGTCTTTAGTACCGTAAATCGGATTCAGCAATCGTTCCAATGCCACGTCAGATTTAACATTTTTGCATATTATGCACCATAGGCGGATCTATATGTCTAATCGCATATTTTCAATACAGCAAATACCACTTAACAACCTTTGAACCAGAACTGTCGATCCGCCCCTGCCCTGTGACGTGTCTGCAATTCTAGGTAAAATGCTAATGAGGAGTTACGCGTTTAAAAAATAGTGCTCCTTGAAATCTCACTCTTATCATTATGAAAGTGACCCCGATGCGTTCCTATATACATGTATTTTGGGCAAGAAAAGTAAACTAAAAACGGGAAGAGAAAAGGAGCAAATTATAGCATTGAAGCGGTCACATGAATGACGATCAAAACGTTTGTAGAACGCCTCACAGGTGCTTCAATTGACAGACCTTTCATCCAAAATGACGTAAGTAAATTGTCATATTTATACAATTTTTAAGTCTTTAAGCGTCGTCTTTAAGTGTCGACTTCTTATTTCTAGGTTTACAAATTCATACTGGCATCAGTAGAATTATCGTGTTTCTAGTTTACATGTAAAAGCGATACTGTCTTTAAAATCTTTCTCTGGGTTGCAGATATTTCCAGATAAATATAAGTACAGCAGAACCTGTCTTAAGCGACCCTCAAAAAGAGGTGTAACTATGGACCTAGTGGACAGGTGGTAGCTTAATTCAGGTCAAAATAATGCAGAAAGCGCATATATGAGCTTTCTGCATTACCTTTGCCCTGCATTAAGCATCCACCTGCACTTTAAGACTCATATGTTCAATAAATTAATGATCGCTTAACCCACTACCTCATAGGCTATTTTTAGATTACAACCTCTTTGAATAAATCTACCGAAAAGGAGAATTAACTAGAGAAAAGGAAAATTTTAGAATTTTGTAGTTTGAAATTATTGTGATAAATAGAGCATTTATCACAATGGTTTCACAAAGTGACTTCTACAGAGTCGTCAAAAGTCGTCAATTTGAGGGAACGGGTTAAGACAGGTTCTACTGTAGGCCAGTACTTAACTTCTCCGACCACATTGCATACTTCTTTTTCTGTGCAATTTAATGGGAAATTGTGGCTGTTGTCATGCTGTTGTTGTAATTTACAGTTGAATATAACAGATTTTTTCTTATTGTCATCTCAAGTGTCCCCGTGTTCCCAAGGGGGTCTATCCGTATGTCTGTTCTCCCGTTCGTCGGCAATTGCTTTAAAAGACATCTCCTTTGAAACCACGTATTGGAATGTTACCAAACATCAGATAAATGATCTTGGCATTGAGCTCTATCAGAGTTGCTAAACGAATTCGGATCCATGAAGAACTGGTTGCTATGGCAACAAACAAAATCTTAATAAACTCTCTCTAAACCCAGGGTCAGATTTGAATGATACTTGACAGAAATAGTCCTCTGATAAACCTCTGCCAAAATTTCGAAAGTGATTTTGATATCTCAAAAAACCATGACTGTCAGGGTCGGGGCTACTTTTCCGCCAATCTTTCAACGATTTCAGCACTTTTGATTTTTGTTTTGTGGTTGGTGTAATAGGATTTAGTGTACTGGTAATGAGTGTTCTACTTCTTCCTTTCATGTACTTAAATTCTACATCATTCTCTTTTTGGATGCATTTAATTTCTGGAAAATAATGATGAAGTGATTGCAATATTGTTAAATATTTATGTATTACAGTTAGAAATAAAGATGTGTCATCATGAACAGTTATTAGCTTAATTTTTCAATGGAAAGTGAACAAAACATTTTTTGGCCTTGGCAGTTGTAAGCTGTAGAATACGATCTATATAATTCCATAAGCAAACAGGGCAGTTCCTATTTGAGATTCTGATCTAGGTCTAATTTGTTTGAAAAAAGTATGAAATGGCGTTTCTATCACATATTGGGGTGAAACTATTCAGTTTGCACTATTGCACTAGGACAACCGCAAATCGGGTATCTGATTTCCCGGAGAATATTTGTCTTAACCCTAACCTTGATATTTTATCATTGCGCATGCGTGTTGACCTAATTCAATCAAAATGGTGGAATGGCAATATTTATTTTTGTTACCGGCGCTGAAATAGTCGTTGTTAAGACATTTTTTAAGTTTAAAATTATATCAAAATGAAAGAAATGGTAGGAGGGTGTTGTGTTTGTTCTGATGAAAGAGGTTGGACGGAAAACCCACTTGTTTATTGTGACGGACACGGCTGTAATGTGGCCGTGCATCAAGGTACGTGCAGCTTGAATAACAACGACAGCATGCATGTTTGTACGCGCGAAAATGAAATTGGATCTCTGTCTCTTTGTAAAGCTAAAATATTCAACGGATGCATTTTTTCACAACATAAAGAACTGCTTTTTTGTCAGTTAAAATTGATGGTTTATCACAATGAAACGCATGACGTTATTTTTCATTTGGTCCGCCATCAATTTCCACATAACGAAATATTTAAGACTACAGTATAATATTATTTATAATTTGTTTGTATATCCCTCCATCCATAAATAATTTATTTATTAAATTGCATCACACACTCGCATAGATTTTGTTAAGGATTTGTTAGGAAACGGGCTTGCCTTCTCCAGTCATTTCCTGGACACAATTTCTTAGAGACTGACAGTCCTCAGTTGCCCCAAAATCAGGGGAAAAATAGCATTGCGACTGGTTAGTGTCTTGTCAGTCAAGACAATCATATGCATTTATTGATTTAACAGTTGAATATTCATGTAAGAATCAACGACATCATGAATATCAGTCAGATTAATTGTTGTAATGGCATATGGTCACAGGATTTTTTGGCCATGTCATAAAATGTAGAATCCTATAGTTATAGGGGTGTAACGATGGATTGACTTATCCCGATAGCGGCTGTCACGATGTCAAATGCATTGATCCAAAACAGTGGGTTTTTTCACGCAAATATAGAGAGAAATTAGCTAAACTGATGCGAGTTTCATTGGGTTTCTAAGCAAACTGGAATTCGAATCAGTGATGGTAGGATGATAACAGATGTTTAACTGCTTCACAAGAACATGTAACATGTTATTATTTTAATTGAATCCTCATATTTACTGGCGGTCATTGTGTAGGAAAACAGGGCAGCCCAAAGTTGAACTGTAAAGTTTCAATACCAAATATTGTATCAACACTAAAATCTTAAAAGCTAAATTCTTACACTTTAGTTTATAAAATGGAAATGAATAGGCTAAAAATAAACAGAAATGAGCTTGAAACCCCTACAATTTGACTATCGCAATACTATTGCAATAGTTTTGTCAGTATCGCAATAGTAATTCTGACTATCGCAATACTATCACAATGGTAAAATTGTACTCGATAGTCACCCCTGCATATAGATCTATGTTATATCATAAGCAAACAGCAGAACCTGATCAGACGGATCCTATATAACTGTTATTAACATATTAAATCCAAAATTGTTGGATTAAAAAAAAAAGCAATTCATTTCAAATTGTTGGAGTAATGATTTTCTTGATACCCAATTGAAATTCTGATTACCCAATTCCTTGAAAATGTATACCCAATTAACACAAATCCTTTTGCATTTGCTTGTTAAGATAGTCATAATTTACTTTAACTTAGTTGTAACTGTAAGTTTAAGCTAAGTTTAGCCTTCAGGTAACTAATGCTTGTTAACAAGCAAATGCATTTTATGAGTAACAACTAATTACTAATAGGGTAGACTTGAACAGTGATACATCAATGAGTAGATTTCTGATTAATATTACAACAAATAAAATGCTGTTTGCCTTGAAAGCAAATGTTTCATTTTTTTTATGCCCAACTCTTACGTAATTAGGTATTAGCATATTAGATCAAGTTTTAGAATTTTACAGTTCTCTAATCTCTGAAAGTATTTTCGATTAATTATCGATTTTTAATCACTAATATGTTTGATTAAATTTGGTAATTGATTATATAATCCCTACTATCCAAGATTCTTACCTTCCTATCATGTTGGATACCGATAGTGATCAACATTCATCATAAAGCCTTTTTTTATACGCCTGAAGGTAACTTTGGTCGTATTATGGTATAGCGCTTGTCCGTCCGTCCATCCTTTAGCCACATCTTTGTCCACTCAATAACTTGACAACTATTGGGTGTGCAGTCTTCATACGTAGTAGGAAGGTTGGTCATGGCTAGTAGATGACCCCTATTTATTTTGAGGTCAGTCAGTCAAAGGTCAAGGTCACAGTGACCTTCAACTAAAAAATCTTGTCCACTCAATAACTCGATAAGTATTAGGTGTACTGTCTTCATACTTGATAGGAAGGTTGGCTATAGCTTGTAGATGACCCCTATTGATTTTGAGGTCAGTCGGTCAAGGTCACAGTGACCTTCAACTCAAAACTCAAATTACTATTGTGCATGTTACGATGGCACATACTTCGGGTATATAATGCTCCGACACACGGGGGCTCTTGTTTATTTAAGGTTTTGTCCATCGGTGGACTATAGACATTTTTTGGTCATAAATGATTGCACAACACATTATGTTGTCATAGGCCTTGGCTTTCATAATGCTGAGTTCTGTAACTACATGAAATAAGCTAGACTGATTGAAGTGATGGCACTTAACTTGACTCTTTGGGATTCAAACTTTTTGTTTTATTCCTTTTTTACATCATATATATATAGCTTTTGTATAAAAAAATCCTATAGGAGCCGTCTGATCTGGATGACAGTGGGTCTCCTCTGTTTGCAAAGGCGTAGAAAGGCATATTTATGGAGTAAGGGGGTTAACTAAAAATGTAATTAGTATTCATATCATTACTTTTTACATTACATGAATTCTGTTATGCAGCAGTGAAAGGGTTAACCCTTT
This sequence comes from Azorinus chamasolen, assembly GCA_963576725.1. Lineage (NCBI taxonomy): Eukaryota > Metazoa > Mollusca > Bivalvia > Cardiida > Solecurtidae > Azorinus > Azorinus chamasolen. The sequence continues at coordinate 64,433,297 of OY755247.1, read as the reverse complement.
CCTCGATAAATGTGCCTTTCTACGCCTCTGCAAACAGGGTAGACCCAGATCAGATGGCTTCTATAGGATCCATCTGATCAGGGTCTACTCTGTTTGCTTATGACTTAATATAGGTATGATTCTGCTGTTTCAGCCATGACCAAAAATTCCTGAGTCCATGTGCTACATGTATTAAACCAAAAAGTTACATATATCTAATTAATATTCATGACCTCATTATTTCTTACATGAATAATTATATTCATGGACTTAAGGGTCAATTTATTCTTCTTATCTGTGCCTCTGTTGATACTGAAGAGTTGGCATAAGTTTGCTCCAGTGAGTATTTCTTGATTTTACAGCTTGCTATGGCATTGTCCAGGTTCCGACAGGTCCTTGGTTCTGCAGAAAATGTGAATCACAAGAGAGAGCTGCAAGAGTTGTAAGTACATGTACCAAACTTCAGTATCATCTATGAAGAATATAACACAAATTTCTCTTGTGACCTTTCTAGTAAAATTCATAAATTGGAGATTAATTCATTATATCATAAGCAAACAGAGTAGACCCTGACCAGACCAGACAGCTCCTATAGGAGCCATCTGATCTGGATCTGGGTCTACTCTGTTTGTAAAGTCATTGAAAAATGTGTATATGAGGCAGTTAACCCGTTGCATGCTTTTATAACTGCATGTGTTGTCACCTGCATCAAATTGTTTCAGTGGATCTTCTGTCCAAAAATTTGGATCCAGATAAAATACAGAGTTTACTAGGCATCTCATCTGGATCCAATCTGTGTGTGCAGGTACTCATGAATTCGCAGTTAGCTTGCATTTAGAGTTTGTTTCTGTAAGACTGAATGTTCTGATTACTAGATTCTGTGCTCCCACCATCCATTTACAGCAACGTTCCTGCCTTTTTAGCTCACCAAAGTGCTCAGGGTGAGCTTTTGTGATCACCTGATGTCCGTCGTTGTGTGGTGTGCGTCGTCCGTCGTCCCATGTCAACAATTTGAACCTTTAAAAATCTTCTCTGAATCTATAGGGTTTTCTGCTTTCATATTTGGCACATAGCATCATGTGTAGGTCCTCTACAAAAGTATATATATATATATAAATTATGCCCCTGGGGTCAAAATTGGCTCCGCCCCAGGGGTGCATTTTCTATAGAAACATATAGTGAAATCTTTGAAAATCTTCTCCTGAAACTGGAAAGTTTTCAGCTTTCATATTTGGCACATAGCATCATGTTCAGGTCTTATACAAAATTATATAAATTATGCTCCTTGGGTCAAAATTGGCCCCGCCCCAGAGGTGGACAGTTTCTTAGAGCAGGCTGCTTTTTCAGCTGATTCAAACTGGCCATTATTTACTGGGAGACTACTAATACACTCCAGAGTTACACTCCAGAAAAATGCAGCTGCAATATTTTTTACTGTGCTCAATCAGCCTCACTGATGCCCTAGACCTCTTTGCTGTTTGAAGTGTTGTAAACATCATGCAGGTTATTATTGAGGTCATTTGCTGTCCAGCATAATTTTCTCCAATACCCTTTGCACTCTGAGCAATTACTATCTGCAAATAATGTTATCTGCTGCAAAAGTTGTTTCCTTCCATATCTTTTCAAAAACAAGTGTCAGAGTGAAAGACAGTTTGGACCCTGATGAGATGCCAAGTTACTTTGTATGTAATCTGGATCCAGACTTTATCCAGACTGTTTGCAAAGGTTATTATAAATGAAAAACAACAACAAAGCAAGTAGCTGGTGTAATATTAGCAGGCTAAAGGTATAGGGAGTGACCAGCCATAAGCATATTGACTAGGGATAATTGCAGGTCACTTATGGGTTTTCCTGGTTCACTAAACTTGTATACAACCAGGGCTAAATGCTAGCTAACCCAGACCGAAATCGCAAGCTCATTTTGGCTAGGATTATGCTTGCAATAAGCTTGCAGTTGCAAGCCAATTAAGGGAGACTGGCTTGAATCTGGGTTTTGAAGTCGGAGTATGCCGCCAGATTCTCAGATCTCTAGGTTTGAGAAATAAAGACACGGTGTGGAACAGTTAATTATTTAAGAGGTCAGTTGATCTCTTTAGTCAGAACTTTGTATGCCCTTACGTAATTAAAATTTCCTTGGTTCAAATGAGGCCTGTCCAAAGGGTGGCCAGTTTTCTATAGAATTATACATTTGTAGTAAAAACTGAAAATCTTCTCCTCAGATTGTCTGGTGAGCGATGTCAAGGCCATCATGGCCCTCTTGTTAGATATAATTTTATATCGTTTGTGACATGACTGCATTTCTGTATTTTCCATTTTTCAGCGGTGTGAATTGTGTCCATTGAAAGATGGTGCACTGAAAAGAACGGACAGTGGAGGTGAGTGTTATTTTAAGATCTCTTACATTCAAGAATAAATATTTTTACTAGAACATTGTTAAACCTTTCTCACATTTTTTGTTTCTTAATTGTTGGAGTTTGAAGTATGAGTGTCACGTTTGTATGCTGATGGGACACCAAGCCCTGAGGTACAACTTTTTGCTTGAATCTAAGATTATTCTCAAGCATCTGATAGGTAAGATACTTGAAAATGATCTCAGACTGAAGTTGTATAACTATGGACTCAAGTCTCACCTTTATCCAAGCTTGTTTCCTTTATCCAAGCTTGTTTGCAAAGGTCAACACAGGTTCACTCTCGTAGATTGATGTAATGTCAGATTTGCTCTTAAGCTTTGATATATGCATTCCAAAATAAGATAGCTACAAATTGCACAATGTCAGTTACTAAATAATATATTACCCTTTGCCTGGAATAAGTGTCTACACTTTCTACCTTGGTTGAATATTCCTGTGTTCATATGCCATTATAAAATTCCAGCTACATGGTTCATACAGTCTTGAAAAACCCCTAAATTTGGACGGGTGTCTTGAAAAGTCCCTAAATTTGAAGATGGGTCCTAAAAAGGCCATATATTTGTTCACACTGGCCCTGAAACTTAGATTTCCTGGCCATAATTTTCATTTCACATGTATAATAATTCAGGGATGAGAACTTTCTGCTGATTTTGTTTCACTCTGGGCCGGTTTTGAGATTGATGTAAATTGGATAAGTAATCTGGAGGGGGGAGGGGGTGTGTGTTTCATTCGCAAACTTATTATTTGCCGATATATTTCTTTACTATTCCAAATAAATCCGCGTTAATAACGTTTATCACGTTAACAGTGAGATTTCGGTTCAGCTAATCGAATTATGAGACTCTTTCGGTTCAGCTAATCGAATAATGAGACTCTTGTCCTACAGCCAATCAAAACACTCGTATTAATGCAGTGTTCGTTCAACCTTCCAATATGGCGTCCGTGTTATGAAATTCTGTATCTGTACTGTCATTTAATCTGAATGTAAGACAAAAATGAGAAGCACAGACAGAGATTACAAAAACAGTGTGAAAAATAAGTTCTACACATGATGGCTAGAGAAAGAAATGATGTTGACATTTGGTAAAGAAACAAGAAAAGTGATAATTGGCGACGATTTCGTGAAACTGAAAGTAAACCTTCCCGGGCGAGGGGTCCTAGTGTAATACTGTAAACTTTGTACCAAACAAATGAATTACGGAAAACGCAACTGCGTAGCCTTTCAATGTGTATTGTAAAATGTGTCATAAATCAATAGATCTTGGTAAGATGGGAGAGGGTGCGTTGTGGTCACATGAGAAAGGTGCGTTGTGGTCACATGAGAAGGGTGAAAAACACAAAATGAACAATCAATGTCATTCTATGCAAAGAGGCATGGATGCGTTTAACGCTACTGTTCCTCTCCCACCAGAAAAGGATATAAATTTTTCTCACATAGCCAAATCCAATGCTCTTAGGGGAAAAGGCAAAAGAGAAAAGTGTTCTAAATACAAAGCTGGAAAGTAAGATCAGTGACAAGGTAACAGAGCTGAAAACAGTTTAGGTATTAGGTAGGTGTAAGTGTACTTCTTGTTAGAAATGAGTTTTAGTCAAAAACATACCGTTAAGCTGTGACATACTTTGAGACCCTACATTTAGTGAATGGAGTCCCTAAAAAGGCCTTGATTTTGTGTTGGGAAAGTCTGTATGAACCCTGAGCTAATAAATATTCATGATGTCATTAATTCTTACTTGAAAATTTCATCCTGTAAAGGGTTAACCCTTTCCTTCATATAAACATATTTTTTACACATCTGCAAATAGATTTGTTACATTTCTTAAAAGGAGTTTCTAATATTTTATACACAAGTGGTTTCTTGATGCTGAATGAAAATAGTACAGCAGGGGTTTCCCCGACTCCTTATTTTGAAATGACCCTTACATTTTACAAATGACCCTCAAAAGTAACAGAGTCTGTTCTTTCTTTATAGAGAAGGGGTCAAGAGGACCCTCAAATTGGACTGTTTGAGGGGGTCAAGGGAAAACCATGGTACATAAAGCTCCATTTAATTATTTCTTACACAAAAAATGTGACATGGAAAGGGTTAATCATTATTATGTTGGGTTTTAGTTGTTTTATTGGTCGTTGGTTTTCCCCCATAAGCAAGGGAACTTTTATCAGAAGGGGTCGGTGTTTATTAGGGAGAATACAGTATACTGTTCATAGAATATAGTTTTATAACAATATATTGTTCCTCAGGTTGGTGTCACGTAGTATGTGCCTTGTTTATCCCGGAGGCCTGGTTTGCCAATGTACAGACAATGGAACCAATCATGCTGAAGAATGTGCCACCTGACAGATTCAACAGGGTAAGCAAAGTCCTTAGGGACTGTATTTACCCTAAAGATTATCCCTTTACTCCATAAATACACATTTGCAAACAGAGTAGACCTGGTCAGATGGCTCCTGTAGGAACCATCTGATCAGGGTCTGCTCTGTTTGCTTACGACATAAAAGATATGATTCTACAGTGTCCGCCACAGCCAAAAATTCCAGTGTCCATGTGCGATTATAAGAATTGCTCTATTTAATATTCAATATGTCATTATTTCATCATTTATTATTATATATTCATGGAGTAAAGGGTTATGACACTCAATCTCCAGTCAACTAGTTTGTAATGCTGAATATTAAGCCAAGACAGCATTGTTTTGATAACTTTAACTTTATCCTTTTACTTATGCCTTTGCAGAGCAGACCCTGTCTGACCAGAAAGCTCCTGTATTTGCATTAAGAGATTTTATTATAACTTGGCACTTATAACTATTCTATTATTACTTGCCTTTATTTTGAAAAAAAGCATGTATTTCTTTTATATAATGGTTATTATGTCTATCTATATTGTTGGGAGGGAGACATTGATTTTGTATTTTCTGTCTGCTAGTTGGTTGGTCTGTCTGTCACAAAGTTTGCACTTCTTCTCAAAAACTGCTGGGCAGATTTTAATAAAATAATCAGGACATGTAGTTGTGCATATTGCCAGGATGATCTGGTTTAATTATTTTTTTCAGAGTTATGCACCCTTTTTTACTTTGAAATTTCACATCAGAAGACATATTTTTTTCACAAACAAGTTTTTAGCTCACCTGAGCCAAAGGCTCAAGGTGAGCTATTGTGACCGCCTGTCGTCCGTCGTCCGTCTGTCCGTCTGTCCGTCTGTCCGTCTGTCCGTCCGTCTGTCCGTTCACTTTTATTTCAAATGACTTCTTCTCCTAAACCACTGGGAGGATTTCAACCAAATTTCACAGAAATGTACCTTAGGGTGTCCTCTATCAGTTTTGTTAAAATCATGACCCCCGGGCAAAAAATGGCCCCGCCCCACTACTTTTACAGGTTGTTTTTTTAAATCTTTAAAAATCTTCTTCTCTGAAACCACAATTTCTAGAGCTTTGATATTTGGTATATAGCATCATCTAATGGTCCTTTACCAAGTTTGTTAAAATGATGACCCCCGGGCCAAAAATGGCCCTGCCCTTGGGCTTGTAGTTTTTACATAGACTTATATAGGGAAACCTTTAAAAATCTTTTTGTCTGAAACCACATAATCTAGAGCTAAGATATTTGGTATGAAGCATCACCTAATATACCACTATCAGGTGTGTTCAAATAATGACCCCTGGGCCAAAAATGGTCTCACCCTGGGGTTTTATGCTACTTAACATCTGAATCTGTAACACTTAAAAGGTAATTTCCTCACAGTTATTTCCCTTGTCCCATCAGCATAGCCATAAGGGACAAAGGGAGATAACTGCATTGGAGTTCCAGTGTCATTCTATTTATATCTATTTATGATAAAATGTTGAAGGTGAATCAGTGTAGCTGTTTTAGAAGGCATAGAAACAGATCTGTCAAATTCCATTAGCAAATAACAGACACTGATCCTACAGGAGCCACCTTATCTGGGTCTACTCTGTTTGCAGATGCATGAAAACAAGTTTATATGAGGGAAATTAAGGGTTAAATGAACAACTCCAGATCCTTCAGTTCAAAGGTTACAGCGCTCGGCAGTAAAATCTCTCCAGGTCAATGCATGACTCTTAACTCTTTGCATGCTAGTGGTGAAACTGTGATTACCTATGCAAACAGTTTGGATCCAGATGAGAGGCCGCATACTGCAGCGTCTCATCAGGATCCAAACTGTTTGTCATCTTAACCATATTTTTGCAATAAAAAGAAAGTAAGTTTAATTTAAGAATTGAAGCAGATGACAATAACTTTTTGTTGCAGACGAAACATTAAAGGCATTTTGACCTATTAACCCCAGTGTAGCTAGATGTTACATGGTGTCTTCCAATGTCTCTCAAATTAGATGTGAGAGATATTGGAAAGTAACAATTCAGCCAATCAAGGAAAATGATCACCATCTAGACTTTTGATCTGGGTCCAAACCCAACTGATGTAAGTCATGGTAATGTTTAAGAAAACTGTGAAAACATGATTATGCAATGGCCCAACTGATATAAGTCATGGTAATTCTTAAGAAAACATGATAATGCATTTGCCCCCCTAACAATGATAGGTGTTAAAATTACTACTGCTGCCCAAAAAAGCATCTTAAATATAACATTTTTATATAAAATTTGATGACAACACATTAAAAAGTCCTAAAATGTCTGAATTTTGTATGATATTAATGAAATAACTGAGTAAATATAACTTAATTATAACAATAGACGTAACTCTTCTCAATTTCAATTGTTAAAAATACTAATGACCCGTTTAATTGAATTATCATGAGATATTCACACCTAGATCTAGAATTATTTCTAAACACCTATTAACCCTTAACCTATTTGCTTTGACAAAAATTGATCTGGGACTACTCTTGTTTGCTAATGCTTAAAAAATTGTTATTGCCATAAATAGAAGTTTTAGCTTTGAAAAAAACTGTAAAATCAAATCTATATCTTGTCAAATGTAAACAGAGCAGACCCTGATCAGACAGCTTCTATAGCAGCCTTCTGATCTAGTCTACTCTTATTTTTAATGTGTAAAACACATTATTTCTCTGAAGAGAAGTTTTTGCTTTGACAAAAACTGTAGAATCCGATCTATATTGTGTCAAAAGAAACAGAGAAGACCCAGATCAGACAGCTTCCGTAGGAGTCGTCTGATCTGAGTCTACTCTGTTTGCTAATGCATGAAAACAGCTTTATATGAGTGAAAGGGTTAAACGATTTTTAAAGATATTCTTATTGGTCATTTCACACAAAAACTGGCATTATGTACTGCCTAGCACTTTATTTGCCTATATACCTGGGTCAAGGTATAATTGCATTAATTGCATAGCTTTATAAAAGTCATTTGAATTTCTCAAAGACCAGTTTTAGGCATTTTGAGCTAAGGCAAAAATGGCACAAGTTGTAAACAGTTTAGATCTTGGTCAACCATTCACTTGGTATTAGTTCTGAATCCAGTTCAAGTTTATTCAGCAGTGAAAGGGTGAAAGCAGTGCACTAAGCTTATTTCATCTGCTAGATTGTTTTCCACTGAAAAATTAACATGTCAATATACATGTATTACTGTAACTCAGGTGAGCGATATAGGGCCAATGGCCCTCTTGTTTAGTTATATTGGGTTTTAGTTGTTTTGTTGATTCTCGGTTTTCCCCCAAAGTAACGGGACATTTATTTGAGTGAGGGCTGTTATTACCGAGAATATGGTATAGATGCAATGTTTTGTTCTGTATTGCAGTTGTGCTATATCTGTGAGGAGAACAATCGAGATCTGTCCAAAGCCCAGTGTGGAGGCTGCATGCAGTGCAATAAGAATGGTTGTAAGCAGAACTTCCATGTCACTTGGTATGTAGTTATACTTATTTACCCTGTCCCTGTTGAATATTTATGTAAGAAATATTGACATGAATAATTATTAGCTGAATTTTTATAATGAAATATGTACACAGTATATATTAGTATTGGTAGAAACTATAGAGACAGGTCTGTTATATTTGCATTAGCAAGCTTTTCCGTTTACAAAGGCTTGAAAAGTCATTTACATGAAGGAAAGGGTTAACTCTTTTACAACAGCTGCTAACAAGAAGTAACAATTTCTTAACCCTGCCTTTCTATGCCTTTCCAAACAGCAGACCCAGATCAGACAGCTCCTGTATGAGCCATCTGATCTGGGTCTACTCTGTTTGCATGAAGAGGCATTTATATGAAGGAAAGGGTTAACTTGGTGTCTCTTCTTGTTCCACAGTTTATAATGTTGTCATTCTATAGAAGTGAAACAGCAACTGACGATAATTTTAAGAAAATAATATTGTACTCTTTTGTTGTGATTTTCAGTGCCCAGGCCTATGGTCTTCTGTGTGAGGAGGCTGGTAACTATGGTGACAATGTCAAATACTGTGGATACTGCAGCTATCATTATAAAAAATTGGTAGGTGATCTCATGTCATTTAAGCTTGCTAAAGCCTTGGTGTCAACATCATGGGTGTTGTGCAAAATCATTGCCATTAGTACTATGGTGATTAAATGTGCAAATACCATATTTTCCCTTAAAAATACACCTGCTCTTTCAAACGCCCAATTACTTCCACCTATAGGGTTTTCTCCAGTGCTCTTTCAAACGCCCAATTACTTTCACCTATAGGGTTTTCTCCATTGCTTTTATTCTGCACTAAGCAAACACCTGCGTACAAAATGCAAGAAGCTCCTTTTAAAAAATGTAACTATGGCGTTTATTAGAGATGATACAGTGATTGTTCACCATCACAAGGGATACTATCTTGTAAGGGGCCATTATTCTGTTGTACATTATTTAAAGAGTAATGGCCCTTTATATCAGATTTTTCACAGACTTGCTTTACAGACAGTCTCTACAGGAGCTGTTCCGAGAAAGTGTATCAGTCATATGACTGGTCGGTTCATTTGTCTTCAAATTGCAATCAAGTCAGCTGTGCAGGGGTATTCATCACCCAAAGTAAATAAGTCATAATTCTAGTTTAGCTAATTACACAATTGAATAGTGAATTAATATGTTTTAATGTAATTTAACTTCAGAAAGATTCTTTAACCCTTTCCCTCATAAAAACGTGTTTTCACGCATTTACAGAGTAGATCCAGATCAGACGGCTCCTATAGAAGCCGTCTGATCAGGGTCTGCTCTGTTTGCTAATGGAATTTGATGGATCTATTTCTTTACTTTCTAAATGGCTACAATGGTCCACCTTTCATATTCCATTATAACTATTTTTTCCATGGATATTCAGTAGGTATTGAAATTTGGAATAAACATAGAACAGGGAACCAGGGTTAAAATACATACATACATACTATACAGTAAAACCCCTGTAATTTGGCCAACAAAAAGAAGTATAATTCTGAGTCTTAAAGGCAGGTGGTTGCTTAATGCAGGACAAAAGACACAACTTTTGTCCTGCATTAAGCAACCACCTGCTTATAAAGATATATATACGTTCATTCATACCGGTAACTCGCCGTAGAGGGGTTTTACTGTGGATTGATAATCCTTGTAGCCTTACAGTTTTGTATTGATTAACTCTTTACACCATAATTATGCCTTTCTATACCTTTACAATGTAGGAGCCGTCTATCAGGATCTGCTCTGTTTGCTTATAAAACAATATAGATCTAATACATTTTCTGCCATGGCCAAAACTATATGTGTTCATGTGCTGTTATAAAAAAATAATCTAATTAATACTCATTATACTTTTACTTCTTGCATGACTATTCATGGAGCAAAGGGTTAAGATGAAGCTCTAGTTTTAGGAGAGATGTTGTCATGTCTCATCTGGATCCAAACTATTTTAAACTCTATATATATTAAAGTGTTTTGAAATCTTAACCCTTTCCATCATATAGACGCATTTTCACACATTGGCAAACAGTTGACCCAGATCAGACGGCTCCTATTGGAGCCGTCTGATCGTTGTCTACTCTGTTTGCTCTTGACATGATATAGATCTGATTCTACAATTTTTGTCAAAGCACACAATTCCCTGGAAAAGTTTATAGGATGATAATTTAGCTAATAATTGTTCATGGTGTTATTAATTCTTACACAAATTCAGAACAAGGAAGATTTTGTTTTTCGAGGAAAACTTACTTAGCATGATGTCAATGACTCTTTTGAACTTTACTGCTTCAGAAGAAAGATGCCCATATAAAGACCATCCCCGCCTTTAAGCCCATACCGGCTGACAATGCCACTCCAGATACCACACCAGAAAAGTCATATAATGTAAGTGCACATTTCTCGTGGTAATGTAGTTATACATACCCCTCATGAGTAACCGCAAAATAGACAACTAATTCTGGCTCTTTACCTTTGCCTTCATACAAATGCTTTTTCACCATTTGCAAGCAGATTAGACCCAAATCAGATGGCTCCATAGGATCTGTCTGATTAGAGTCTGCTCTGCTTGTTTCTAAAGTTATATAATAGATCAAATTTCTTCCAATTCCAAAAATTTATGTGTACATATACCGTTTTAAAAATTCAGCTTATAAATACAGTCTAGACTGACTTATGTGACCTTCGGTGGGAGTCAGCAATGAAGGTCATAGAAGACAGGGAGTCGCATAAAACAGGATGTGTTATCACAAGCTATCACAAGCTTCATATGTAGGCAAGAGTACATAGCTCTGTCAAGTACTTTGACATAATTATGGCCCTTTAGTTAAAGTTTTATGGCCCTTTATAACTTTTTAAATTTTTGGTTAAGGTTTTTGTTAAGGTCCTTGTTATTTACATAACCCTTTGAGATAAAGCTTTGAAACTGGGAACAATTGTTTACCATCACACGCTTCATCTGTAGCCAACAGTACATAAATCTGTCAAGTATTATAACAAAATTATTGCCCTTTTTAGCTTAGGGTTTTTTTCATTCAAGATTTCAAAGAGGTCAAACATCTTGAATACTATTAAAGACATTTTACTGAGACTTTGGATACTTGCATATAGTATCATTGGACACTATTTTAGTCCACTATCAAGCATTTTTACACTAACAATACAAAGAATTATGAATAGTTGAGCGCGCTGTCCTGTGAGAGCTCTTGTTTACAAAGTTTATGCCTGCATTTGTATGGTTAAGAGTAAGTTTCATCTGTATGTGTATTACATCTTTGTTATTACCCATTTTCAACCATAAAATACTGCTTGTAGTGTAGACCCCAACCAGCTGCTACAGTGATAATGCAGCATCTGATCACGGTCTACTCTGTTTAACAGACAAGTCAAGAAAGTAAAGTAGGTGCTTGTGAGCTGCAAACAATGCAGGCTGGTCATATACCACAGTATTAATACCGTAGCTGATTTGTGTCTACTCTGTTTGCAATGGCTTGTATTTGGAATTGTCATAGCAGGGCTTATTGTGTCAAATTGAATGTCTTGAACCGATGAAATATGTCTCTTGTTGTCTCTTCTTTGAAATTGGCTTTACCCAATTTCGCTGCAAACGTAAAGGCTTGACTTTGGATCAGTAGTCAGTATCAGCAATTCTCCTTTGCACTGCGGTCTTAAATTTAAGGCATTTAAAAGTCAAAGCATTTAAATCTTCGTTAACGACTGCACATCATTGGCGCTTGCTGCTACCCACTCACATTGTTCTCAAATTCACAAGTTCGTAATTTGTGTCTTTCCCACGCTACATTTGCTGGTAAACGAATGTTGATGAAAATGACATCACACGCACTTGCTAAGTGCTGGCTAATATCACAGGTGGACAGACAAACTCTTGCACTGGTTAGCTGCCTTAGCAGTAATACTGTATTTGATTTGATTTGTGCTTGGTAGGTCAAACAGGGTGCCATTTTATTTCTGCATAATGATAAGTCAACACTCCCTTTTGCAATTCTATTTGCAATTTTGTGTAAACACCCGTAACTACTGTAGCAATAGCTCTCGTCTCCCATGAAGAGAGTACAGTTGGGAGTTATTAGTCCCCCACCGGTTACCGGTTGGGGGACTATAGGTTTGCTCGATTCCGTCTGTCTGTCTGTCTGTCTGTCCGTCTGTCCGTCTGTCCGTCCGTCCGTCTGTCCGTCTGTCACGCTTCTTGTCCGGGCCATATCTCCTACAAAGTTATGCCAAATTCATTATAACTTCACACATTGAAGAAGCATGATGAGGGCTAGTGTCATGCACAAGGGTCATAACTCTAGCATCAATATTTTTGGAGTTATTCCCCTTTTACATATTTTTTTGTCCGGACAATAACTCTTTATCTACTGGTTCAATTGATTTGAAACTTCACATATGGAACAATCATGATAAGGGGTAGTGTCATACACAAGGGCCATAACTCTAGCATCAATATTTTTGGAGTTATTCCCCTTTTTCATATTTTCTTGTCAGTCCGTCTGTCACACTTCGTGTCCGGGCAATATCTCCTACAAAGTTAGGCCAAATTCATTATAACTTCACACATTGAAGAAGCATGATGAGGGCTAGTGTCATGCACAAGGGTCATAACTCTAGCATCAATATTTTTGGAGTTATTCCCCTTTTACATATTTTTTTGTCCGGACAATAACTCTTTATCTACTGGTTCAATTGATTTGAAACTTCACATATGGAACAATCATGATAAGGGGTAGTGTCATACACAAGGGCAATAACTCTAGCATCAATATTTTTGGAGTTATACCCCTTTTTCACATTTTCTTGTCAGTCCGTCTGTCACACTTCGTGTCCGGGCAATATCTCCTACAAAGTTAGGCCAAATTCATTATAACTTCACACATTGAAGAAGCATGATCAGGAGTAGTGTCATGCACAAGGGCCATAATTATAGCATCAATATATTTGGAGTTATTCCCCTTTTTCATATTTTTTTGTCCGGACAATAACTCTTTCTCTACTGGTTCAATTGATTTGAAACTTCACATATGGAACACGCATGATGAGGGGTAGTGTCCTGCACAAGGGCAATAACTCTAGCATCAATATTTTTGGAGTTACTCCCCTTTTTCATATTTTCTTGTCGGGACAATAACTTTTTATTTACTGATTCAATGTATGAAAGTAGGTACTAATACCATTCAGGTGGTCATGTTTATACCATGGTCAACCACACCATGGGTGGGTGGGGTGGGGAGAGTGGAGGTTTTTTTCAGTCCGGTGGGGGACTTATGTCTTGCATAGCAATACAACATGCCCTTGTTTCTATAATTGTTATTTGATTTTCATGCAAGAAATAACAACTCTATGAATATTGTCAGCTTAAATTTTTCAAGGGGATGTTTTGCTTTGACAAAAACTTTAGAATCGGGCACTATGACACTTCAATTTAGTATAAATATCATTCTTGGAGACAGATGGCAACTTAATGCAGGATGAAAGTCGTGCAGAATGTTCCTCTTGGAGTTATCTGCATGACTTTCATACTGCATTAAGCATTCACCTGCCTGAAAGTATCTTAATTCTTCTCTACTAGTATTTCGGTTTAGAGAGGTTTTACTGTATAGATTTGTATTTCAGGAGCCTAAGGTGAATATATCAGCAGAACATAAGAACAGAGAATCCCTGGCTGCACGGCAGCTATCCAACATGTCCACAGCATCCTCTGAGAAGAGTCGGGAGTCGACCCCTAACAGGACCATGATTAAGGGCAGTACTCCTACCACACAGGCCTCTAGTCGACAAGAAAGTGAAACCAAACCCGGTATGTATATTAAATACTGTAATTACCCTACACTATTTGGCTAGGCAGATTTTCAGAAGAAATTCAGTTTCAGTTCTAACTGCTCCTTAATCAAGTCCTACACTATTTGGCTGGGCAGTTTCAGTTCTAACTGCTCCTTGATCAAGTCCTACACTGTTTGCTATTTCATTGGTTTCATTAAAAATTCTCTTTATGATGAAAAAGAAAATCAGTTATACAAACATTCCGAGAGTTGAGATTTGCATCCAAATATTTAGGGTATTTACGGTATATATTCAGGTCAGAATCTGTTTGTGTCTCAATATTTAGAATAATTGTGGTATATATTCAGCTAATTTCAGTTTCTGTCCACCACAGGGTGGGAGCGTATATAGCCTTGCTCTTGTCTATGTACATTAAAATTCACAAATGAACAATTTTGTGAAAAACTCTTGTGTGTCTAACTCCTCGTACACCATCTGGAGGATTTACTTCAAACATTCACAGATGAACAGAGTTATGAAGAAGTACTTAAAGAAGGGAAGTTTTGCATTGACTATTTTACCAGAGTTATGGGACTTTGAAATTTTCTTCAGTCTGTAATATATAGTGAAAAGTGCTTAAGAGACAGTTATGTCCATTTGAAAATTTGCCGACAAGTGATGGCATTTACTTGCATTGCTCTTGAGAATGATCTTTTCACCTTCTTGGTGCCATTGTGGTATTTTTCATGCAACCTTTTATTAGGAAAGTTTTGAGGTTGAATGGTCCACCATTGGTAGACGGCTGATCAGGGTTTACTCTGTTTGCTATTGGAATTTGATCTGCTTCGTTAGTTTCTAAAATGGCTACAATGTCTGCTTCCATATTTCATAACTATTCTGTCCATGAATATTCAGTAGGTATCAGATCAGACAGCTACTGTAGAAGCCATCTTAATAGAGTCTGCTCTGGTTGCTTATGGCATTTGATAGATCTGTTTCTTTACTTTCCAAAATGACTACAGTGCTCCACCTTCTTTATTTCATTATAACTATTTTGTCCATTCAGTAAGTATTGAAATTTGGAATAAACATGGAACAGGGAAAGGGTGAAAGGAAGAATCCTGAGACACTATTCAATATGAAAGGATTAAATTTACTAGATTCTGAATGAAAACTAGTGCAGACCCTGATCATAGAGGGCCTCTCATTGGGTCTAAACTGTTTACAAAAGCTAGTTATCTTTCCCACATTCATTCAATTGAATTAGCCCTTTCCTTTTTCAATATTCATGTAAGAAAATTTGTCATCTTAAATATCTGTTAGCTGACACAATTTTCTTCCAGTGCTACCATTGCATTCTATAACCCTTACCATGCAAAGTGCATCCTGACTGGCATTCGCATGTATCTTGATTCCAGTTTAGGTGCTGTGTAAACGGGTATTTAATCCAGATGAGGTGCTGTGTAAATGGGTATTTAATCCAGATGAGATGCTGTGTAAACGGGTATTTAATCAGGATTCAAGCTGTTACCAGCTTGGTCAGTAGTTTCTCAAAAATTATGAACGAAGTTAATTAGAAATGCAACAAATCAAAGTTTGTGAAGGCATTATTTTTCAGCATGATAAAGGTTAACCCTTTATCTAAAAAAAAATCAAATCTGCATCAACAATGTAGATCCAGACCAGATGGCTCCTGAAGAAGCCTTCTGATCAGTGTCTGTTCTGTTTGCCTATGACATGACATAGGTCTGATTCTTCAGTTATTGTAAAAGCAAAACATTCCCTTGAAAATTTTACATTAGAAAAATTCAACCAATAAATATTTGTGATTTCATTCTGTGTCTAACACATATCTGTTTCATGTACAGAGTCCAGTCAAGCAGACAAGCCGTCTACCTCATCTTCCTCCACGTCTGTAACTCTGGACTCGGGCAAGCTGTTCTCCCCATTACCTGAAGGACAAGTCACGCCAACCCTTCCTGTCACTACTCATGTAAGTTGACTACAGCTCCATGTTTTAGACATACTCCTTTTATTCGACTATCTTCGCATTTGCAAACATGGTAGACCAAGGTCAGGCGGCTCCTATAGGAACACTGACTGGTTTTTCACCGAATGTATGTTAAGTATGTCACAAGGGCAAAAAATAGATTTTAATGAACAATTTGTTTGAACTACATCTCCTAAACGGCTTTAGGGATATCCAGCGATATTCATATAAGAAATGTTGACATCATAATCATGAATTAGATTAATTGTTATAATAGCTCATGGACACAGGGATTTTTGATCATGGCAGAAACTAAAGAATTGCATCTGTATTATATCATAAGCAAACTGAAGCCATCTGATCTAGGTCTACTCTGTTTACAAAAGCATAGAAAGGCGAATTTTTGGAGGAATCGGTAATTAAAGTCACAAGGGCTAAAAATGGATTTTAATGAACTACATGTATTTCTCTGTAGGTGAACCAGATTTTATAAATTGTTACTGTCATTTGCTCAATTAGATCATACGACATTCCATATCCAGATGAGCGATACAGGACCATCATGGCCCTCTTGGTTAGATATAATTTTGACATTAATTGGAAATAGTTTATAAACTTTGAATTTGTTGTCGGTGGCTTTTTCTATGCACAATTTTTAGACATGTGACTTGCATGTCTTTATTGTGTTTCAGATATCATTCCCCACTTCACTAGATGGTATGATCTCCAGTATGGTGAACAGTAACGCCTCCACCACCTCCACAGACTCTGAGGCCAACCCCGGCAGCAGACAGCGCAGGTCACGTGCAGGGTATGATTTTACACTTCTGTAGTACAACAAATTGATACACTTGACTCAAACATCTTTATCACAACTGACACAAATTAGCACAGTGTCTGGTGTCTGTTTTGTGTTGTCTGTCTTCAACAATTTCTTTTAAATAACCCTTTACTCGATGAATATTTATGGAAGAAAAAATGACCTCATGGATATTAATTAGATTATTTTTTGACATTGAATAGGAACACGGAAAATTTTAGCTATGGCATATAGCCATATACTGTACAATAAAAATCTGTGTAATTTCAAAAGCAAACAGAACAGACCCTGATCAGATGGCTCCTATAGGATCTGGGTCTACTGTGTTTGCAAGGGTGTAGAAAGACGTATTTACGGAGTAAAGGGTTAAGCAACATCTGCAACTGAACTGCTGAATGGAATTTGATAGACTTCACAGGAATGATCTATTGGTGGTTCTCTATCAAAAGTAATCCTCTATCAAGGAAGCATGACTGGTTCTGGTCTCCTACATAAGTAGGTCATAGTAGCCAAAAATACTATGAAAATAGATCTGAACAAGCAATTTCAACATCTGCTCCTAAACTGCTGAATGTGATTTTACTTCACAGTAAAATGATCTTTAGTTGGTCCGCTATAAAGGTTATATAATGAAGTAAATATTCCAAAATAGGGAATTAATATAATACATAAATACTTAAACTGCTCTGATCTAATATTTCGACCACTAAGGGCCTTTGTCAAAGATTATCATGTCAAAATACACGTCACATTATTGTTACATGCATTCAGCCATAAAATCAAAGAGAATAATAATTATTAATAATTATTATTCTCTTTGATTTTATGGCTGAATGCATGTAACAATAATGTGACGTGTATTTTGACATAATAATCTTTGACAAAGGCCCTTAGTGGTCGAAATATTAGATCAGAGCAGTTTAAGTATTTATGGGTTATATAATGGTTCCAATCTGCTGTATAAGGTGACAGAAGAGCTAAAAATAGATAACAATGAACAGTTCTTAAACTTAATCTTCATTCATAGAAGCGATCTTTTGATGATCCTCCATCAAAGTTATATATGTGTGCTGCCTAAGTAGGTCATTGGCCAAACAAGGAATACATCATGATTATCAAATACCGGTAGATTGATTTTTTGGTGATGAAAATTTTGGCTATGGCTGAAACTTTAGTATCTGATCTATATATAATTCTATAAGCAGACCTTGATCGTATGGATCCTACAGGGGCAGTCTGATCTTGGTGTGATCTTGTTTGTTTGCAAAGGTCTTTATATATGGAGTAAAGAGATAATTGGCTGAATCTGAATGATTGGTTTGGTTATTCATAGGGGCAAATGATGTTTATGTTTTTCTTCTTAATTGTTTAGTATCCCACCTGCCATTGTCTGAAGAATATGTGTTGTGACTGTCTGTATATGTCAGAATATGTAAAATAATTCGGATGACTATTCACGAGAAGTGTTTAGTATCCCACCTGTCAGGTAGTGAAGTGTTTAGTATCCCACCTGTCAGCTAGTGAAGTGTTTAGTATCCCACCTGTCAGGTAGTGAAGTGTTTAGTATCCCACCACCTGTCAGGTAGTGAAGTGTTTAGTATCCCACCTGTCAGGTAGTGAAGTGTTTAGTATCCCACCTGTCAGGTAGTGAAGTGTTTAGTATCCCACCTGTCAGGTAGTGAAGTGTTTAGTGAAGTGTTTAGTATCCCACCTGTCAGGTAGTGAAGTGTTTAGTATCCCACCTGTCAGGTAGTGAAGTGTTTAGTATCCCACCTGTCAGGTAGAGAAATGTTTAGTATCCCACCTGTCAGGTAGAGAAGTGTTTAGTATCCCACCTGTCAGGTAGTGAAGTGTTTAGTATCCCACCACCTGTCAGGTAGAGAAATGTTTAGTATCCCACCTGTCAGGTAGTGAAGTGTTTAGTATCCCACCTGTCAGGTAGTGAAGATGTTATTAGCTTTTCTTTTTCTTGTTTTAAGAAAGAATACGTATTTCCGTAGCCTTGGTGCTGTCATTTTGTACATAAACAGACATTTTGTCATAATTTCTTACCATATCAAACTTTAAACAATTGTTCACAATCACTAAGACTACATTTTAATAGGGGGATATTACTCATGTATAGTTACAGAGTTATGACTCTTTTTTATATTCTCTGAATAACGAGTATTAGCATTTGTGTACAGTGCTCTTATTAGATTGTCAGGGGTTTTTTTAAGAAAAAAAAAGAGCTATTGTTGTAATTCCTGTGTCCGCGTTGTCCTTGTAGTGGTCATCATTGTCATCCAGAAACTTTACCATTGGCTGTTATTTCTTTACTATTCAAGCAAATCTTATGATACTTCACACACTTATTCTTCGTCATAGGGGCTACTATCAAACAGACGAGTATTGGCATCCGCATGCATTGCTCTTTTTAGATTGTCTCTACGATCTATTGTCGTAACTCCGGCATCCTTGTTGTCATCGTCCGAAATCTTAACTTTGACCATAACTTGAAAAGTGTAAGAGGTATCAACATGAAACTTCATAGGTTAGTAGATCTCATTGAGTGGAAGGCCATAACTCTTGATTTCAAAATTTAAAGTTATGGCCCTTTATATTTTTCAAAATTTTTAATTTTGCTGGACAAGCACCAAATCAGACGAGCGTTGGCGCCGCATGGGGCTCTTGTTGTATTATTCTAGTAGTAAACATAGGATATAAAAATTCTCCCCACAGGTCAATAGACAAAGAGAAGAAAACCAGAAAAGGGAAAATTGTTCCCCTGCCTGGCAAGTCTCGTACCCACAAGACATCAGTGAGCGAAGACAACATGGATGTTTCCCCTCCCACTACCAAACGCCAGAGGAAGAAATCAGAATCTGTCCAAATGCCAACATCAACAGCAGCACCAACAGTGACCAGTGCATCTGTTACTAACTCTACCATCGGGTGAGTGCTATGTTTTGGTATTGTGTAACACACTGAATTTGTTCTCCATCTGACAACTGTCGTCTGCAAGAGATTTTCAATGGCAGTTTTTGTTGTCTGCTCATATTTTATTCATATTAAGTTTTGCACAATTAGGACATTTTGAGTGTCAAACAGCATATACTCAGTGCCTGATCTACATCCAAGCTGTTTGTATAGGTTAATACAAGTATGTTACAGGCATAGAAATCATATGTACTATATGTAATTATAGTTATTATTATATATATCATATGTACTATATGTAATTATAGTTATTATTATATATATCATATGTACTATATGTAATTATAGTTATTATTATATATACACACTTGTAATGCATGAACATTATGAACATATTGTTTTTGTTGTTTGTTTTCAGTCCTCAAAATTTAAGTGTGTTTGGAGGGGAGCCTCACTTTCCCAATCCAATTGCAAGAACACCGTTCTCTCAAAGTGAGTATATGTGGATCCCAAATAGTCTTATCTCTTTACCTAATAAAGGCACATTTTTAAGAATTTTCAAAATGAGTAGACCCAGATCAGACTGTTCCTATTGGAGCAGTCTGATCAGAGTGCTTTATTTGCTTATGAAATAATATAGATGTGGTTCTACAGTTACTACCATAGTGAAACAGTCCCTTGTTCATAGAAGCATTATAAAAACATCTAATTTATATACATAGTGGTTTTTACAGGAATAGTTACCATGTAAAGGGTTAGCCCTTTACCTGTTCTATGTTTATTACAAATATCAATACCTACTGAATATTCATGGACACAGTAGTTATAAATGAAATATGGAAGGTAGAACATTGTAGCCATTTAAGAAAGTATAGAAACAGGTCTTTATCAATTTCCATTAGCAAACAGAGCGTAGAAGTCTGATCTGGGTCAAATCTGTTTGCAAAGGCGTGAAAAGGCATTTATGCGAAGGAAAGGTTTAAGGAGATGTAATATTTTCATACTGTTATTGATTTAGAAGGATGGGTGCATATAAATTTGCTCATGTCATCTGTCAATATGTCATCTACTGATAGTCCTAGAGTCATCAAACTCCATAAATATAACTAGGGTACAAGAAATGACAAATCCTTGGTGGGGTTTGTAGAGATATATATATTCTTACAGCGGTATAAAACTAGATATGAAGATGAGATAGGGTGAGCTGGTTGGAAAGTGTAGCCTGCTTAGTACACAATGAATATATCGATTTAGAATCTAACCATCTACATGCTTGAATGTTAAAAGCCAGATGAGAGCTAAGAGAGGTGCTGCACATTAACTTGTGTCACATGACTAAAGTAGCCATGTTACTCTCGCAGGCATAATTCAGTCACTCTCTTTCCAACCATAAACATATACACGTAAATAAACATATACAAGTGTAAATAATGAAACTAGCTATAACAAGCGGAATCAAAAATGTTATCATCTGTATCAGCGCTGTCAGTAGTGCAGGAGGACTAAACTTTGGGTACACATACAAATGTTATAGACTCAATAGATATGCATTTTAAACCATTCCCTCATAGGCTATTTTTAGATCCAACCTCTTTGAGTAAATCTACCGAAATAGAGAAAATAATTTTTGTTGAATTTTGTAGTTTAAAACCATTGTGATAAATAGAGCATTTGCTCCTCTAGGAGCAAATGCTCTATTTATCACAATGGTTTCAACAGGTGACTTTTGCAGAGGCGTCAAAAGGCATCAGTATGAGGGAATGGGTTAATGCCTTTGAAAACAGAAAAAAGCTAGTTCTGATGTGATGAAGGTTTGACTGTTTACTTTGATGGATTAATTAAGATGTGATTCTGCAGTTCTTACTAGGTCCAAAACTGTTCTTCTTCATATACTGTTTTATATATCTGGCCTGTAATGAATTTCCAGATGAGACTGTTACTTTAGCAACTGCGAAACTGGAGCCCCAAGTCACCAGAAGCAGTCCCATACCAGCAGTGATACCCACAGGTTAGATATGTTTGTCACTGGGTTTTCCTGATTACCTTACATATTATTCTAAATAATCTTCCCTCTCATTGGGTTTGTAAACTGAATAAGTCAATTTGGCTGCATTTTGATATCATAAGCTCGAGTTAGATTGGCAAAAAGTGTAAATCCTGGGTCTCTGCTTATAAAACTTTCAGTTGAGTCTGAGTACGTTCCCAAGCTTTAGATTGGTCAGATTTGAGCCTCTGGCTCAAATCTGACCAATCAAAAGCTTGAGAACTCAAATCTGACCAATCAAAAGCTTGAGAACGAAACTCAGACTCAACTAAAAGCTTTATAAGCAGGGACCCTGATCAAATCTCTTCTTCTTAAGTATCTGTGTACTATTTGCCAAAGTTTGTCTATCTGAATTCTTACAGTAATTTGTGTATTACCTATCACACCTTTACATAGTTCGATGCCTTTCCAAAAATGCATTTGAGTGAGCTCACCTGCAACATATGGCCTTGAATTGGTTCACTTGAAGTTGAGAGTATTTTTGTTTTCAGCAGCTCTGTTGGCTGACAAGTTGACCAATGGGCAGCTTGTTGGACCCCCCAACCCATTTGTTTCCAGCGAGTTATTGGCATCTCATAGCAAAAAGTCAAGGTAAGAAAATTATAGAAAAACCTATCTTAACCCTTTACTCCATGAATAATGCCATCATGATTACCGATTCAATAAATTTTAAGAATGGCACATGAACACTCGAATGTTTAGGCATGGAAATAACTAGACTCATATCTATATTATTTAATAAGCAAACAGAGCAGACCCAAATCAGATGGCTCCTACAGGAGCTGTCTAATCTGGGTCTACTCTGTTTGCAAAGGCGTAGAAAGGTGAATTTATGAAGTAAAGGGTTAATCTTCTACTTCATAAATATCCATGTAAAAAATAATGAAATTGTGATTATTATTAAGAAATGAATTGTTCATAGTGGCAGATGAAAAAAAAGGGAACTTGTAGGCATGGCAGAAACTGTATAATCAGATCTATATTATTCCATAAGTAAACAGAGCAGACCCTGATCTCAAAGGTGTTAATAGGCATATCTATTAACTTAAGTAATATGTAAATTCAGATGAAATGTGTACATAAGCTCCAATAGGAAGTTACTGTATTACTTTCTCCATGCATTGACATTTTCCATCATATAAATGTTTTTCCATGCCTTTGCAAACCGAGTATACCCAGATCAGGGTCCATGCTTATAAAGCTTTTAGTTGAGTCTGAGAACGTTCTCAAGCATTTGATTGGTCAGATTTGAGCCAAAGGCTCAAATCTGACCAATCAAAAGCTTGAGAACTCAAATCTGACCAATCAAAAGCCTGAGAACGAAACTCAGACTCAACTATAAGCTTTATAAGCATGGACCCAGATGTCTCCATCAAGGTCTGCTCTGAAAATTTTACAATATAAAAACTCAACAAATAAATTTTCATATTTTCATTATTTCATACATGAATGTTGAACAAGTAAAGTGTTGTAGGAACTGATATGAAAGTATGATAAGTGGTGAAACTCAGAAAGAGACATAAACATATATTTAGAAAATCTGGACTCAAAACACCTATGATGATTTGATGCAGAGTCAAAACTCAGAAATGACAATTTATTTGCAACTGTTGAGGCATTTGAATACTGACATATTTCAAATTTTGTATATGAGGCTCGGAGGATGTGCTCTGTTTGCCCATGTCATGATAAAGATCTGATCCTACAGTTTTTGTCAAAGTTAAAATTCCCTTGTTTTGTTATGGTAGAAGATACCGTCTTCCTATTTTGTTTTGTCTTTATATTGGCAGATCATTTTGTTTGCAAATTTCATGAAGGAACCTTGGAAACAAATTTTTATTTTAATGAACACATCGCTTTGACTTGAAATGGATCTGAAGCAAACTCAGTAACTAAAAAAAACTAACTATGAAATCAACTAGAATCTCAAATTTGCAAACATTCTTGAAAGAATGTTCACAATCATGCCTAAAAAGCAGGTTTTCTGTATCTTGTCATGTTTTGGTTTAATGGCAGTGAGACCCCATCATCCATGGAAGAATTACTGGAGCGACAGTGGGAGCAGGGCTCAAACTTCCTCATGGAGCAAGGACAACACTTTGACAGTAAGTTAGCCACATAGACCTGGCCTCCCCAATACACTTAACCATAAAGTTCAGGAACCAAGTATACAAGCCATTTGCAAACGGGGTAGACCCAAATCCAAAGAACTCCTGAGGGAACCGTTTAAACAGGGTCTGCACTGTCTGTCATAAAAATCACTTGCTTCTGTGATTAATTTTGTACAATATTTTGTGTTATTAATATTCAGGAAGGGAGGAGCCAGTTTTAATTATTCAGCAGGTTAAGGGTTAATGTGTGGACATGGTGGCTCTGTTGTGTGTATAGGAATGTTACTGTAATTACCGTAGTCTCTCTCTACCCAAGGATTGGGGTGTTACAGGTTTTCAACGTACAGATGGTAGCTTAATGCAGACCAAAAGCAATGCAGAAGATATCCACAATAGCTTGCTGCATTGCTTTTATCTGCATTAAGCAACCACATTTGTACAAAATCCCCCCCCTTATTATACAAGCAAAAAACCCATATCAAATGTCTCCTACAAAACGTCTCCTGTAGGAGACATCTGATAAAAGCCTGCTCTGATTGCTTAAAAAATAATATAGGTCAGATTCTTGTGTTTCTACAATAGCTAGAAATGCCTGTTATTATTGGTCATAATAAAATATCAGTTAATAAATATTCATGATTTTTTGTTTGAATATTCATGAGATAAAGGGTTACAGTAGCAGTTTGGCAAATCTGCTTTATTTGCTACTCCATTATTTCCGTGTTAAATTATCAAAACAGAGTAAAATTGACTTAACCCTTTCCTTCATATAAATGCATTTTCTAAAATGGCTACAATGTTCAACCTTCAATGTTTCCTTATACAGTGAACGGAAATTCTAGTAGAGAAGAATTTAGATATTTTTAGGCAGGTGGCTTCATAATGCAGGGTGAAAGTCATGCAGAAAGCCCCTAGAGGAGTTTCTGCATGTCCTTCTCCTTGCATTAAGCAGCAATAAAGCTGCCATCTGTCTCCAAGACTGATATTTCAACTGAATTTAATGTCCAATTTAGAGGGGTTTTACTGTAACTATTTTGTCTATGAATATTCTGTAGGTATTGAAATAAACCTGTCATGCAGGAATATTGGATGTCCAAATATTTTGGAAATATTAGACGTCATTACCGCCCTATACTTAAAATTATTTCTAAACCCTTTACCTGTTCAATATTCATGTAAGAAATAGTGATATCATGAATATTTATTAGCTGAATGTTATTACGTAAAAAGTTTAGAATTAGCAAACAGAGCAGATCCTCATCAGACATCTCCCAGGATCTGTCTGCTATGGGTCTACTCTGTTTGCAAAGGTGTAGGAAGGTATATTTGTGGTGTAAAGGGATAAAAAATTAAATTGCTTATGAAATAAGGTAGCACTGTTTCTATAGTTTCTGCAAGGGTAAAAATAATTCTTTTGTTAATGATGCCTTAAAATTATTAGCTAATAAACCCATTCCCTTTTACTGATGCCTTTTGACACCTCTGTAAAAGTCATTTTTGAAACCAAATGTGATAAATAAAGCATTTGCTTCATAGGAGTAATTTATCTATTTATCACATTGGTTTCAAAAGTATACGATTATAGAAAAAATCCTCTTTTTTTTCTTTTAGTAAATATTCCTTTTCAGTAGACTTATTCAAAGAGGTTGTTTCTAAAAAAAATAGTCTAGGAGGAAATGAGTTAATATTCATACTGATATAAATATTCATGGAGCAAAGGATTAAGGGATAGATTTAGAAGCAGAAGTGTAATTTGTATGTTTCTACTGTATGATACAGTCTCAAGGGGTTTATCATTTCAGTTGCCTCCCTGCTCAACTGTCTACACCAGTTAAAGAGTGAGAACCATAGACTGCAGGAGTATGTCCGCAACCTGATTGCCCGACGGGACCACCTGTTAGCTGTCAATGCGAGATTATCCCTCCCCTTCAACTCCAGCCAAAATTCAGCCCCTTTGTCTCAGTTGGATAGTGAACCCCATAGCAGAGGCCGATTGACCCCTAATAACCCTAGTGCTCAAGATGGTGACTCATCTGATGATGACCAGTCAACTGGAAGTCCTATAAATGTAGTGGTGGGTCACATGTTTATGACCGATTTATATACACTTATACCCTGTATATTTACACACCCAATCTCCCACCTCCACTTGTTTGCAGAGGTCCAGATAAGATGCGTTAATTTAACACTTTCAAGAACAGCTCCTTTATTTCTCCACCTAACCCAATACTGTGACCTCTCTTTAGAATTGTCTCGAAGAGAGGATTCTAAAGAGTGGTCACAGTACAGGGTATGGTGGAGAAATGACGATTTTAGTATTTGGGTATGCACCTTATACTGTGACTACTCTTTAGAATCGTCTCTTTGAGATTGGTCACAGTACAGAATGACAATTTTAGTATTTGGGTATGCACCTTTTATCTGTTGTTCTGGGTTTGTTTAGGGCTGATCCATTTTGTATGGGGGTGCAGGAAGGCACTTTCAAATTCGGCCACCCACCCATAGAAGTTTTTCTACTAATGCACAAACCAATTTGTACCATTTTAGCAGCGAAATACATTCATGCATAGCTGAGTTTTTTTAAAGTACCTTCCTGCCCCCAATACACATTTAAATGGAACAGCCTTTAGCTGATAAAGTCAATTTTTTTCCATTTTGGCAACATCAAATTAGACTGACTTGCATAGCAAATAGTGTAGACCCTGCTCAAAGTACTCCTTAACCATTTCCCTGTTCTATGGTAATTCCAAATTTTCAACACTTACTGAATATTCATGGATAAAATAGTTGTAATGAAATGTGGATGATGGAACATTGTAGTCATTTTAGAAACTACAAAAACATATTAAATTCCATTAGCAAACAAAGCAAACCCTGATAAGCATACCCCAGAGAAGTCTTCTGGGTCCATGCTTATAAAGCTTTTAGTTGAGTCTGAGTTTCGTTCTCAAGCTTTTGATTGGTCAGATTTTAGTTCTCAAGCTTTTGATTGGTCAGATTTGAGCCAGAGGCTCAAATCTGACCAATCAAAAGCTTGAGAACATACTCAGACACAACTGAATGTTTTATAAGTATGGACCCAGATCTGTGTCTACTCTGCAAATGATGACGCATTTGTATGAGGGAAAGGGTTATGGAACAGTTTTATCTGGATCTGCACTATTTGCCTGAGTTTGTCTCTATGAATACTTAGTGTAACTAGGCTACAATACAGTGCTTGCACTGAAAGAGCACACTAACACTTTGAATGGAGGTATCGAGTGTTCTGGCATTAACAAAAAATCCTAGAAGAGCCCCCTGATCAGGGTTTGCAGTATCTGTCGCTCAAAATCATGTTTCAAATTGTACCATTTCATATTTAATAAACTCTACCATTAAACAATGACGGCATCAACCCATCACATTATTGCCTGTAAATTAAATATTTCAGTAAATCTCATTTTCATGGATTTCTTTGTTCCCCCTTAAATATTTTGTAATATATGATAAGTTCGTTTTGATGTTATATTCATACTTATTATACCCCCGCCACCTGGGCTTTATAGGAATCACCTTGTCCGTCTGTCCATCTGTCCATCATTCTGTCACATTTTTCAGGGACATTAGCTTTTTTCTTGAAAACTGCTTTTGATACCACCTTCAAATTTAATACATATTATAAGTGTTATGTGTTATGTCTTCTCCATGTTGCATAACTCTTGCACAAAATTTGACAGAATTATGCCTCTTTTTAACTTCATATTTTGTCTCTTAATTGGGACATGCCATTGTCTTGAAACCTATTTCTGATATTGTCTTCAAACTTGGTACACATTATGAGGATGATGAGAGGATGTGCAGTCAACAAGGGTTGTAACTCTAAATTCATTTTTGAGGGAGTTATTCCCCTTTTCAGAAGCAATATTTTGTCTGGAGCATAACTTCTCAAGTATTGTAGGCACAACTGTGAAACTTTATATATGGATAGAATGATTAGAGGATGTGCAGTCAACAAGGGTTGTAACTCTAAGTTCATTTTTGAGGGATTTATTCCCCTTTGTTACTTTTCATAAGTATTTTATTGTCCAGAGCATAACTTCTTAAGTACTACTTCTAATCTATATCAGGGTTACAGATAAGGTTTTGATGCAATTGGGTATTTACTCCTTGATTTTTTAAAGAATTGGGTATTGGCAATTTTTATTGGGTATTGGCAATTTTCGTAATTGGGTATTATTCATATTCTCATTAGGTATTCTAATTTTTTTTTTGCTTTTTGCTATATTTATTTGCTTTGTGTTACACATTGTTTTGAAAAACAATTGCTTTTTCCACAATTTTAATTGGGTAAATACCCCAATACTCCCCTTATCTGTAACCCTGCTATATGTCTTCACCAATCAACCTTAATGAACCTCAGATTTGGCATATGTATTTAGAATGATGTGTAGCTGTGTGTGACATAATTTTCATGTGAGTAATTCCTTGATTGAAATTTATTTTCAAATGTTTGGATGAAAGGATTATTGAGCTATTGCCTTTTGTATTAAAGTCATTTGATCTTTTGACAAGATGGTGGGTGGGGGTGGGTATCAATCACCTTCAGCTATAGTTTTAGTTTGGTATGGAAATTCCAATACATGTATTGTTATATCAGATAAGTGGTCACTCAAAATGAGTATTGATTATGTTATATCACAATTGTAGTTGTGTTGTAATATTTATATGTGTGTAGTTCAGCTCAAAGTTGTCATGGTTACAGGATACACCCACTGGCAGCAGCAGCAGAAACAGTCCAAGTCTCTCTCATCCGCCGTCTACGTCAGAGCTGTTACGACATCAGCTGTTCAACTCTTCATCATCATCATCACCCTCATCACAGGTGAGCATGGTGTACATAGAACCAATTCTTCTCTTGCCAGAGAGTGCAGTACAATATGGCATGTAAACGCTTTACCTAATGGATAATCTAATTAGAAATACTGACATCATGAATATTTATGAGCTGATTTTTATAATTGTATATGAAAACAGGTTTGTTTGGGGTTTTTTGCATGTCAGAAAGTAGAATCAGATATACATTTGTATATGTCGCAAACTACGTCTTCAAATATTGACTGCATCATGATCAATTCTGAAAGTACAGTATAACGGCGTTATTTCGACTCTCGTTTTTCCGAGATACCCTCTTATTCCGAGGGAATGTTGAGGTCCCGGCTCAAATTCTATCAAATCTAATTGAAAATACCTGCATTAATCCGAATAGCGATAATCCGAAAATTCGAGCATGTGTGCTGGTCCCGCGAATCATTCTGGTTCCTTTTATTGATTGTTTATTTCGAGCACGGTGTTTTCCCACCTCCGAGGTAATTATTCACACCTTCTCGATACGTTGTCGTGACCTTTTGAAAGATCCGGTCTGTGGGACATTAGATCTTCCAAATGTGTGAATAACACATTCATTGAATTCAGACTTTACTTTGGTGAAAATAATGATGAGAATTTAGTAGACTGAAGTCTTAATAAACAAAGAGTCACAATCATAATTCACGGAACCATGAATTTGCATACGTTCACAAACGTGTTGTGATTTTTCGGTACCGCTGAAAGGGTGCCATATAACGTCTTTCTGCTTTAAATTTTGAAATAGTGCAGTGCTTTGAAATTCGCAATATTTTTGTTAATTTTAGACAGTCTCGTTCATGCAGACTCTTGCTACGAGAGATGAACGAGAATAACTATGTCAGACGAAAAAAGCCGAGTGTTCTGAATATTAATTAATTTGGTCACTCGCCCTGATTTTCCTTACTACGAAATAGCACGGGAACGAAACGAAAATGTTTGTTTGCGCACCAACTCAGCACCAACAACTAAATTAATGTCGACAAATGGAAAATATGCAAAATAAACGACATAACGCTATATGCCACGACTGTTCAAGGGATATGTCTAAATGGTTTGAAACAAATTTTGAGTTTATATTGTGAAGGGTCCGTTGAACGGACCCATACAAATTATACTGTTCAAAACTTCGGTCGCCGATGTAAATGTTGTTTTCTGTTATCACTTATAAAAGGAAAGAATCGATGAATTATATACGCATTGAAGTTTATGATAATGTTAAAAAGTTTACCGTGAAGAAATATGCTTCCTCTTGTCGTCAAACAATGCTCTTGGAAATGACACAAAATGCTAGAGATCGGTTATTTCGAGTATTGCGATAATCCGAGGTTTTTACTGATTCCCGACGGTGCTCGAAATATCGCCAATATACTGTATTTTTTATTAAAAAACAGTATCCAGTAACAGTAAACAGTAAGAGTGTGGAACATTTTGTATCGTTATGAGATGGTGAGCTAATCAGTGTTTCATGTGGATCCAAAATGTTTTCAAAGGTTATCACAGTTTTCTAGAACACTGATGGTTAATGCAAGCTTTATGTTCTGCATTTAAGTTTTTCTCTGCTACGTCAGAGCAGAAGACAAAGATGCGTATTCAAAATACTAAAATTGTCATTTCCGTACCCAACCCTGTGCTGTGACCATGTGATATCAATATTTAGAATTGTCTCTTTGAGATGATCCTAAAGAGTGCTAACAATAGGTTGGGTGGAGAAATAAAGGAATTATTCTTGAAAATGTTTTAATTTATTTATCTTATCTGGACCTCTGAGTCTGTTTCAGGGAAACAGGATGGATAAGATATCTTTCAGTGAGTACTAGTGTATAATACTTGTATTTGTCTTTCCAGCTTCATTCAGATCAGAACACAGCATCCAGCACCCCCACAACTTTATCCACCAAAGACTCCTCCACAGGGAAGGATAAAACCTGAGACAAAGTCATTGCACAAATGCGAGCAGATAATAGGGGCCAAAATAACATTGTTCACACTGTGTACACAGGGCACAGCCAGTATAATGATCAGTGTTGTCGTATATGTGACGAACAATTACAGGGAAATGAATAAGAGACATTACAAACTACAGTAGGATCTTGATACCACTTAATGAATACACATTGGTGTCCTTAAACACAAGTGGCTGCTTAATGTAGAGTGATAGTACAATAGAACCTGTCCTAAGCAACCTTATATTGATTGGACACAAGAATCTTAAAAAGCAGGTGGTAGCTTAATTCAGGGCAAAAGTAATGCTGAAAGCTCATATAGGGGCTTTTTGCATTACTGTTGACATGCATTAAGCTTCCACCTGAGTTAAAATTAAGCATCTTTTAACCCTTTCCCTCATATAAACGCATTTTCACGCATTTGCAAGCAGAGTAAACCCAGATCAGCCGTCTGATCAGGTCTACTCTATTTGCTAATAGAATTTAAATATGTTTCTTACTTTATAAAAATATAACATCTTACTTTATAAAATGGCTTAAATGGTCCACCTTCCATATTTCATTATAACTGTTTTGTTCATGAATACTCAGTAGGTATTGAAATTTGGAATATACATAGAACAGGGAAAGGGTTAAATGGTCACTTAAGACAGGTTCTGCTGTAATGCAGAAAGGTCATGTTTTTGCTTTCTGCATGTTTTCGCTTTCATCATGTATTAAGCCTCTATAACCCTTAACCTCAAAGAGATGCCTTTTGACACCTTTGCAAACAGAATTGACCCAGATCAGCCTGTCATTATCTCTTAACTTGAATATTCATGAAGTAAAGCGTTAAAGAACCCAAGCAAAGTTACAGATAAAGGTGCTTCACCAAACCCTGTGTTGTGACCAAAGTGATAATTCTAAACAGTGATCACAAGGTGGGGTTTAGGCGCTATTCTTTCTGATGTTTTATTTTACACATTTTATCTATTTCTCTGGTTGTGGGCTAAAAGTTTTACTTCCTGTTGATTGTTTGTGGATATACACCTGCAGCTTAGCACGTTGCAAAACAATTTCACTTCCTTCAAATCTGATATATATATATACATGTATATACGTTGTATATATATTTCCAAACTTTGGAATCCTGTACTCCACAAATACACCTTTGCAGACAGAGAAGACCCAGATTAGACAGTTCCTGTAGGAACTATTTGATCAGGGTTGCTCTGCTTATATATATAGATATGGCAATACAGTTTCAGCCATGGCCAAAAGTTCCCCTGTTTGTATGCCATTATGAACTTGAATCTAATTGATATTCATAAAATTGTTATTTCTTACATGAATATTCATGAAGTAATGGGTTAATCACCAATACTCACAAATAAGAGCTGATTGTCAAACATTGGTGTTATTCCATTTGTGCCTGGTGTCCTTTAACCCTTTATGCCATGAATATTCATGTAAGAAATAATGAATTAATGAATGTTAATTAGACTAATTGTTATAATAGCACATGGACACAAAAATGTTTGACTATAGCAGAAGCAGTAGAATGAGACACAAGCAAACAGAGCAGACCCTGATCAGACTGATCCTACAAGAGCCTTCTGATCTGGGTCTACTCTGTTTGCAAAGGTGTAGAAAGGTGTATGTATGGAGTAAAGGGTTAACCCTTTCTCTAATGAATATTCATGTAAGAAATAATGATTTAATATAAATTATTTGAAACGCCTATGAGCAAAGAATTGTTTGGCCATGGCAGCAGTCATAGAATCAAGACCTGTATTATTCTATATTAAAGCAAACAGAGCAGAGCCTCTTTTATCTGGGTCAACTGTTTGTACATGTCTAAATATGTCTTTATCAAGAGAAAGGTGGATAAGGACATAAGCAGTCAGTGTAGATCCAGACCAGAGGAGAGTCCAACAAACAATGTAGATCTAGATCAGAGGGGAGTCCAACAAACAATGTAAAACTATATCAGAGGGGAGTCCAACAAACAATGTAGATCTAGATCAGAGGGGAGTCCAACAAACAATGTAGATCTACACCAGAGGGGGTCCAACAAATAATGTAGATCTAGATCAGAGGGGGTCCAACAATGTAGATCTAGATCAGAGGGGAGTCCAACAAACAATGTAGGTCTAGATCAGAGGGGAGTCCAACAATGTAGATCTAGATCTGAGGGGAGTCCAACAAACAATGTAGATCTAGATCAGGGCGGAGTCCAGCAAACAATGTAGATCTAGATCAGAGGGGAGTCCAACAATGTAGATCTAGATCAGAGGGGAGTCCAACAAACAATGTAGGTCTAGATCAGAGGGGAGTCCAACAATGTAGATCTAGATCAGAGGAGAGTCCAACAAACAATGTAGATCTAGATCAGAGGGGAGTCCAACAATGTAGATCTAGATAAGAGGAGAGTCCAACAAACAATGTAGATCTAGATCAGAGGGGAGTCCAATAAACAATGTAGAACTAGACCAGAGAGAGTGTACTCCTGACACAATCTTATCTGGGTATATTCTGATTGCAAAGGCATCTCTATCAGGGAAAGGGTTAAAGACAATGAGTTACACTATTAGGATCCAAAATGTTTGCAATAGCCAATACACAACCCTTCATAGCAAGCTGACATTTACACAAGATACCTCTTCAAAACATTGTAGAAATAGTCGCTGTCCCTTTACCTGATGAATATTCATGTACGAAAAAATAGGACTATAGATATGATTTGGCAGAAACTGTAGAATCGGGTCTATATTGTTTCATCAGCAAACAGAACAGAGCCTAATTAGACAGCTCCTACAGGATCTATCTGATCTAGGTCTACTCTGTTTTTAAATACATACAGATATGTGTATATATATCAGGTAAAGGATAACGTTACATTGTAGATATTTCATTACACAGATGCCTTGGTACCATCAAAGTGCTTATCTACTGGATCAGTAACTCTTCTGTTTTTTTGTTGTTCTTTTTTCTTTATTAAACCTTTACTCCATAGATAATGCCTTTTGCAAACAGAGTAGATCCAGATCAGATGGCTCCTGTAGGAGCCATCTGATCAGGGTCTGCTTGTTTATGGAATTAAATTAATCTTGATTGCAGTTTTTATATTAGCCAAAACTTATCTTGTTCATATGCCAGTATTAAGCTAGTTAATATTCATACCATACATACATTATTTCTGAAATGAATATTCATGGAGTAAAGGTTTAAATATAACTGCTCTTCCTTCCATAGAGTTGATTTAGGGTTGTTCTTCTCACAACTTTAGAATGCCATTGAGTCACTTTTGTTGAAAATAGAAAACAGGCCAGGAGCATACATAAGGGTATTTAGGAAATTCAGGTGAAATTATTTCTATATTTCTCAACCAAAACCTGTTTTGCTCGACACACATTTAAATTGCCGCTCTAAAATAAGTGTGTAATTTGCTGCATTTGCAAACAGCTTGGATGGAGATGAGACACAGAGACATTCTGCGTTTATCAGGATCCAAGCTGTTTGACACTCACTCAGTAGTTTCTCAAATCTTAGAGGGGAAAATTTGGTCTGTATCAGTATTTGAGCAGAGATTAATTTTAACAGTAGGTTAAGGGTTAACCCTTTACTCCATAAATACACCTTTCTATGCCTTTGCAGAGTTGACCCAGATCAGAGGCTTCTGTAGGAGCCGTCTGATCAGGGTCTGCTCTGTTTGCTTATGAAATAATATAGATATGATTCTTTAACTTCTATCATGATAAAAAAAAATTCCTGTGTTCATGTGCCGTTAGAAAAAATTAATCTAATTAATATTCATAGTGTCATGATTTCTTAATGACTGTTCCTGGAGTAAAAGGTTAAGATCTTGGTTTTCACTGAATACTCCTTTGAATGCTGATTCTCCAATAATAATGTTATTGTTAATGAGTAGGTTTCAGTATAACAAGAACTGATACATAAATGAGCAGGATTTCCATGGGTGTGATTGTTTTTGTTTTGTCCATTTTGTATGTTTTATTTATTATGAGTGTGATGAAAAGTATTAACTCCTAACCTATTCCCTCATGTTGATGCCTTTTGACACCTCTGTAAAGGTCATTTTATGAAATCATTGTGATAAATAGAGCATTTGCTCCATAGGAGCAAATTCTCTATTTATCACAATAGTTTCAAAACTACACGATTCTATAAAAATTCCTTTTTTCTAGTAAATGCTGCTTTTCAGTAGATTTATTCAAAGAGGTTGAGTCTAAAAATAGCCTATGATGTAATTATTCTAAAAATATCCTAAGAGGGAATGGGTTAACTCCATACATATTGCCTTTGAACACCGTTGAAAAAAAAATGTAGACCCAGATCAGACAACTTAGAGCTGTCTGATCAGGAGCTGCTCTATTTGCTTATGGGATAATGTAGATCTGATTCTACAGTTTCTGGCATGGCCAAAAACTCCTGTGTTCAAATGGCAATATAAAATGATAGATATTCAGCTAATTAATATTCATGATGTCATTATTCCATGGAGTTGTGGGTTGATTCATAGAATTAGCAATGTATAGCAGATTACAGTATGTGGTAATTTTGCTATAAACTGTAAAAAATATCCTAGTGTTACTTTATACTTCCTTGAAAGAACCATGTTAACCCATTCCCTCATATTGACACATTTTTATGACTCTGTAAAAGTTTCTTTCCGAAACCATTGTGATAAATAGAGCATTTGCTCCATAGGAGCAAATGCTCTATTTATCACAATGGTTTCAAAACTACAACATTCTAAAATGTTTTTTTCTAGTAAATGCTCCTTTTTCCGTAGATTTATTCAAAGAGGTTGGATCTAAAAATAGACTATGAGAGAATGGGTTTAAGTTTTAATCACATTAGGAAGAAATAATTATACAGTGATGAAACTTCATCTTGCTCATTCTCTAACTGTATAATGGAAGTGAAATTAATTTTACAATAGTTTTTGAAAAAGAGGGCAATATCGTCTAATTATACAATTGTATGGTCAAGATTGTTACTAACTGGAAACAGTGCAATAGATAAAGTTGCGTATATGTATTCATATACATGTACCAAATCCACCAAAACCCTATGTTATGACCACTCTTGAATGTCTGGAAGAAATTCTAAAGAGTGGTAGTAACATGGGGTATGATGGAGAAATGAAGGAACTATTGTTGAAAATGTTTTAAGCATCTTATTTGGGCCTCTGTTGAAAGGGTTTCTGTAGGTTTAATGTGAATACATCGAAGTATTAAGTATTTTGTGCCCCCAAAAATCTGAATGGGAGCATATGTTTCTTGGTCTGTCGGTCTTCTACTTTTGAGTACAGTAAATCCGCTCTAAACCAGACATTCGATTTAGTTTGCCTTGGAGACTGGTGGCAGCTTAATACAGGGTGAAGATCTCACAGAATGCTCCTCTAGGAGCTTTCTGCATGACTTTCACCCTGCATTAAGCAGCCACCTGCCTAAAAGTATGTAAATTCTTCTACCAAAATTCTGGTTTAGAGGGGTTTTACTGTAGTGCCCTGTCAAGGTCATACTTGGAGATCACAGGTCAAACTATTATTATGTCCAGTATTTGTTGGGGGTATATTGTTTCAGAATCGCATCCTGTTTAATATGAAAATTGTGGAGAGAAATACAACACTATTTGTATAGTTGTTGTACCATAGTAGCTGCAATGTAGTTGAATTGTATTAAAAGTTTTATGCCTAAATTTGATGGGGAGGGTGGGTTGTTGATTTAGATAAGCCCATGTCTCTCTGTTCAGCTACCACACAGTGTGATATGCATAATTCCAAAAGTATTGACCTAGAGTCATAAAACTTCATAGGTTTGAATGGTAGACCATTTTACTTAGAAGGAACATATCAAAGGAAAGGGAGTGTGGATGGTATAGAACAACCCTTACTCTTGGCATGCTGAGTAAGCATTGTCATCAGTTACAAACCTCAGTTACCTTCCTTCTATTTCCTCTCTCTAAATTAAGTCAGGGTGTCATACAGTTTGAGTCGTGAACTCTTGATCAGATGAGACTACAAGTTACTGAGTGGCTCATCTGGGTTAAAACTGTTTGTGAAGTTGATCAGAAGTTAACCCTTTCCTCCATGAATATTCATGTAGAAATAATGACATCATGAATATTAATAAGATTAATTTGTTATAATAGCACTACTGACTAGAAGACAGGAATTTATGGCGATGGCAGAAAGTGTACTGTTAATACACATGTATTATGTCATCAGCAAAGAGAGCAGACCCTGATCAGACAGCTCCTATAGGAGCCATCTGATCTAGGTCTACTCTGTTTGCAAAGGTGTAGAAAAGCGTATTTATGGTGTAAAGGGTTAGCACCTTGTGTGCAGAGAGTTGAATTGTCAAACCCACTGTGGACTCTTCCTGGCTGATAACCGTGCATAGTGTACAACAAGTTGATTTTGAATCTGTATAGAACTGGTTGAAGACACTATGTAAACTGTTCATGGTATGATAAGGCCAAAGCTTGTTATAGGAAAATATGCTTGAATTCTTCAAATTTATTACACCCTAATAAAGGCATGCAGATTGTCTGTAAAAATACATTGTATTGTGTTTTGTGAGAAAAGATATATTTTATGTGGGGTTGGATGCTGCTTCCCATCTCTCTATTTTTTTGTTAAGGTTCATGAATTTGATATTATTTAAGACTGAACTGTTTAAACATTATTCCTTTGTTTTCATTCTATGTACACAATGACAGTAAACCCCTTATAAACTGGATGTTAAAATTAATATCGGTGCTGGTCTGTCAGACAGGAGGCAGCGTAATGCAGGTTGAAAGTCGTGCACAAAGCTCCTCTGGGAGCTTTCTGCATGACTTTCACCCTGTATTCAGCTGCCTCCTGTCTGGAAGACCTAAATTTATAAAACAAAATCCAGTTTAGAGGGGTTTAACTGTATTTTATGTAAGATAGTTGAACGTGTGCTATCTACAATTAAATTATCAAAGTTAAAAATGTTTTGCTTGTGAAATACTAATGTTCTCTTCCATTTTACTCTTAAACCCTTTACCTAGTGAATATTCATGTAAGAATTAGTGACTTTATTAATATTAATTAGCTAATATTTTATAATGGCATACTAGCATGAGAGTTTTTTATCAATGCAGACAGCATAGAATTATGCTCCATAAGCAAGCACAGCAGACCCTGGTCACACAGCTCCTACATGGAGCTGTCTGATCCAAGTCTACACTGTATGCAAAGGCAAGTACAGCACAGCACAGCTGTCTGATCCGAGTCTGCACTGTATGCAAAGGCATAAAAAGACAGGATTATAGGTTTATGCTTTAAATACTTAAAGTGGAATTAACTGATCATTGTTAAACAATCAAATCCATTCAGTATGGCAGGCTTAACCCTTTCCTCCATAAATACATGTATGCCTTTGCAAACAGAGTAGACCCTGATCAGACGGCTCCTATAGGAGCTGTCTGACGAGGATCTGCTCTGTTTGTGTATGATATAGTAATGATTCTACAGTTTCTGTCAAGGCCAAAACCTCCTGTGTCCATGTGCTAATACAACAAATTAATCTAATTATGTCTCTCCCAGTATACTGGGGAGACATTTTGTTTTTATGTGTGTCGTCCGTCTGTCCGATTGTAATTTGTCCGCGGAGTTTCTCTAAAAGCTTTGGTCAGATTTTCATGAAACTTCATAGGATTGATCAGCACCATGCCTAGTTGTGTGTATCTTATTCCTGTTCCGGTTCGAGGAATCTGTCATAGGGAACCACTTTTTTCTCTGACAATGGAGGCATGGGTATGTGAACTTGCTTAGTTAAGTTTAATTAAATGTTCATCTAAGTTCAAGGGCAGGTAATCTGGAGATAGCAAATGAAATTATTTAACGCATACACTTCACAGTTTAAATTCTTTTTTTTTAAAAATTGAAGGAGTACCTGTATCTATGGTACAGGTCCAAAAGACAAAAATACTCAAAGTTGAAGGGGAGATAATTCTGCAATACCTGGTGCAAAAAACATGTAAAGTTTGTCTTGCACATCTACTATTCCTGATTATTATGTATACCAAATTTATATAAATTCAGTATCTTTCAAATTGAAGGAGTTTGCGACACCAACTATCCATGTCTCATCAGGCTCTGCTCTGTTTACTTTATACTATAATACAATGCTCTGTTTATCACAATGGTTTCATAAAGTGACTTTTACAGAGGCGTAGAAAGGCGTATTTATGGAGGAAAGGGTTATAATCGTCTGTTTGCAAATGCCAGTTCACTTCTTTCCTATATTTAACACATTCCCTCATAGGCTATTTTTAGATCCAACCACTTTGAATAAATTTACCGAAAAGGAGCATTAACTAGAGGAAAGGAAATTTTTAGAATTTAGTAGTTATGAAACCATTGTGATAAATAGAGCATTTGCTCCTAAGAAGCAAATGCTCTATGTTTCACAATGGTTTCAAAAAGTTACTTTTACAGAGGCGTAGAAAGGCGTATTTATGGAGGAAATGGTTAAATACATATACACATGTACTATACATGTATATCAAAGTACTTAGACAGCTTAGATACCCTAAATATTTTGACAGATATACTAAAGCAAATAGTGCAGACCCAGACCACACTGCTCCTATTGGTGCTACATATTTATGCAAAACTGAATTATTCAGGTTCCCTCACATTATAAATGCCTTTCACACATTAATTTGCAAACGGAGTAGACCCAGATTAGATGGCTCCTATAGCAGCTTTTGACATGATATATATCTGATTCTACAGCTTTTGTCAAAGCAAAAGAAAATCCTTGAAAAGTTCTACATTATAAACATCCTGCTGATAAATATTCATGATGTCATTATTTCTTAGATGAATATTGAACAGAGAAAGGGTTAACAAATCAATGAAGGGGAATGACCAGCAGGTTTCCAAATGTTTATGGTAACTGAGGAAAATGGCATCAACTTTCAATCCTCTTATATGGCTAAAGTAACTTTCCAGGGAGGGGGAAGGGGGGGGGGGGGGGGGGGAAGCATTAAGAAATATCAGTTAACCCTTTTAATACCTAATGAATATTCATGTAAGAAAAATTAAAAAATAAATAATGACATAATGAATTTTGATTAGCAGAATTTTAACAGCATTTTTTTTTGATTGGCAGAAACTAAAATCATATCAATATATTATTCCATAAGCTAACAGAGCAAACCCTATCAGATGGCTCCATGTTTGCAAAGAAATGAAATAGCGTTTATAGGGGGGAAAGGGTTAACCCGTAATTTCTCTCATATAAACGTGTTTTCACGCATCTGCAAACAGAGAAGACCTATAGGAACCATCTGATCAGGGTCTTCTCTGTTTGCTAGTAGAATTTGAAAGAGCTGTTTCTTTGCTTTCTAAAATATCTACAAATTGCTCCACCTTTCATATTTATTAATTTATAAATATTTTGTTAATGAATATTCAGTAGGTATTAGATTTTGGGCTAAATATGGAACAGGGAAAGGGTTAAAAGTACATATGGTTATTGTGATTTCACATGCTTGTATGCAATTTTTGCATAAAAAAGTACATATATATATATAGAACAATATCAGCTACAGAATAACTAAAAACCAACAGCTGCATAAAATACAAAGTGGTGTTGATGATTTTAACAGTCTATTATTGTTCGCAGGTATTTATTAAAGCATTCTTTACACTCCCACTCATGCTTGCCGCATTTGCATTTTTTGACCTACATATGTATATATAAAGTACACCTAAGAAATATGACTCATACTCCAAATTTGACCCAACATATATATGTCGCGTTTTAATTCAGATCAAAATCAAGCTACTGTCAAGAATGTGTATACACATTTTTTCAGCAAAAAGTACAAAACGGAGAAGGTTAAACTTAAAAAGAATAATATGAAATTCCACATTCAATATCTCTGACCGTGAATTTTACCAGGGTGATATTTACCTGGACACCGTCACGGTTGATGAATTTGGGATGACACAGGTAGACAACAATTTCAAAATTGTGTATCGGTGGATTACGTGAAAGTGAACGTTTAACTGGGAATTATGTAGATTTAACGGTAAAATAAGGTGAGCTAATTTTATATTGTATTTCTGGTCACAATGAAAGAAATTTAATTGCCACCTTCATTCAGTTTTGCTCAAAAACGTAAACGAAAGTTTTGACAAGATGTGAACGAATTTGAAAATGGCGACACAAAGTATAACCTAGTCCTAGAAAAGTATAAAGTGTAGTTGTTGATGTAAGACATGCCAGTTCAATGAGCTTACATAAACATGTTTTATTAGAGCTGATTTTAGTGCCTTGTATTGGCTTTGAGTCCCAAATAATATTTTAAACATGGCTTCCAGTGATGTTGTCAGGTGTTGCGGCCTAGTTTACCAGGTATGATTGACAGGTCGGTGACTTGTATGTACATTATTATCCACACACTGACTGTTAGATAACACCAGTATTGGTTGATATATAGATAGTCGTTATATTGCGTAGCTGTATTTAGACTGATGCTCAAGCTTTGCTTTTTGTCACAGAATTTTAAAATGGACTATTAAAGTCTCCAAAACTCAAACAGGTCAAGCTAGCTTATGGTGAGTATTATGGGATTTTCCCATTAAAAAATGTAATATGACAAACAGCGCAGACCCTCTCATCTGGGTCTACACAGTTTGGAGAGGACATCATGATAAGTGACCCGGTCCCGCACTGGGAAGGTTAATTGTATTCCAAGTACTGCAAACACTGTAGACAATTGTAGAGGCTTAGCAATTTCCTTCATATAAACACCTTTTCACGCATCTGCACACAGTAGACCCAGATCAAATGGCTCCTATAGGAGCCGTCTGATCAAGGCCTGCTCCGTTTGCTAATTAATTGAGTTTGATAGATCTGTTTATTTAATTTCTGAAATGGCTACAATGTTCCACGTGAGTCCATATTTCATATATAACTATCTTATCAACAAATATTCAGTAAGGTACGTATTGGAATTTTGAATAAATATAGAACAGGGAAATGTTTATCCCTTTACTCCATATTGATATACACCACACATGGATTATTATTGATATACACCACACATGGATTATTATTGATATACACCACACATGGATTATTATTGATATACACCACACATGGATTATTATTGATGTACACATCAGATAACACCTACAGGAATCATCTTATCTGCATGGGTCTATCCCGTTTAACCCTTTATATTATCATACAGTAGCCACCTGTACCCATTCTGGGTAACCGTAAACTTTGAATTTTGTCTTATTAACTGAAGACTACTTCTTCAACATTCATGTATATATATGACATAATACGACACCTTTACCCATTCCCTCATATGCTATTTTTAGGCTATTTTTAGACCTAACCTATTTGCATTAATCTTATGAAAAGGAACATAATATTATACTTATTAAGAGAAAGGGTAAAGTTTAGAATGGTGAAGTACTGAAACCAATGTGATAAAAAATTTTAAAATGGAGCATTTGCTCATAGGAGCAACTGCTCTATTTATCACAATCATGTTTCAAAAAGTGGCTTTTACAGAGACTTCTGGTGAGAATTAAGTAGAATGTTTTTATATCTTGTATGGATCCATCTTGTTTGCATACATAGGTTTAACCTGATTATCTCTCTCTCAGTTTCTCATGGCATGTGAAAATATTTCACTTTTGTTATTTACCTGTATCAGGTCAACTGCATTAACCTCAGCTGACCAACTGACTGTGTGGTTTGTTGTGTATTTATAATTCAACTGACAGAAACCCAAGGGAAAATAAACTCAGGCATACCATATAGAGATCATTTGCATTTAACCCTGTAAGTGGCTAAATGCTGAATTTTCAAAGTGGAATGGTCCATCATTGTTTAACAACAAAGTCTATTCAGTATGAATGGGTGAAATTTGCAAGAAAATTTTGAATGACAAACAGTGCTGTCCCTGATCAGATGACCCCTGAGGCTGGTTCTGGCACATTTAAAGGGTGAATCCTTTCCCCCATATAAACACTTTTTCGGGCCTTTGCAAACAGAATAGACCCAGATCAGATAGCTCCTGCATAAGCCATCTGATCAGAGTATGCTCTGTTTGCTTATGAAATTATTATAGGGTTGACTCTACAGTTTCTACTAATTTTAATACCAAAAGTTCATGTGTACATATGCCATTATAAAACAAGAGTGCCAGTGGGCACAATATACGCCCATCGAGGCCAGGAGCTGTTCAACATAAATCGAGGTTTACATAATTGCTGAACACAAATGATAAACGTAAATTCTAAGTCCAATTGTGCCATCTTGACCTTGGATATACATACCGGGACACACCCATGCTACTGTAGCTTGTCCATATAAACATTGTGGTGAAATTTGAGAAGGATCGACCAAGCAGAACTTGAGTTAGAGATGTTACAGACAGATAGGCATGCAGACAGACAGACAGTGCCATTCCATAATACATCCCATTTTTCAAACAGGCATATAAAAATTACTAAATTTTGAACAGCTATAGAGTTATCCTGTGAAACACTGTTGTCACAGTCACAGTCATTTAACTCCAAATAACTAGACAGTCAAACTTGGGCAAATAGTGCAGACCCAGACCAACTGCTCCTCGGTCACAGTCACAGTAATTACTCCAAGTATCAAGACAGTCAAACTTAGGCAAATTGGGCAGACCCAGACCAAACTATTCCAACAGGGTTTCCTACTATTTGCTACTATGTCAGTCTAATTGTGCAGACCCAGACCAAACTATTCCAACAGGGTTTCTACTATTTGCTACTATGTCCCTCGATATCACAAAACTTCTCCCTAATGGAGAGCTCCAGTTTTAGTCCTGTCAATACGCCTTTTAACACATTTGCCTACAGAGTAGACCCAGATCAGGCAGCTCTAGGCGCCATCTGATCTAGGTCTGCTCTGTTTGCTTATGGAATTATATAGACCTGATTTTACAGTTTCAGTCCTGTGTTCAGTGTTCATGAGGGTACCTAAATATAAAAATTCATTTAATTAAAATATTCATGATGTCGTTATTTCTTACATTAATATTCATTCAGTAATGGGCTAAGAACTGACTGATCATGTTAACCCATTACCTATTAGGCTATTTTTATATTTAACCTCTTTGAATAAATCTACCGAAAAGGAGCATTAACTAGAGAAAAGGAAACTTTTCGAATTTTGTAGTTTAAAACCATTGTGATAAATAGAGCATTAAAAATTTTGTTCCTATAGGATCAAATGCTCTATTTATCACAATGGTTTCACAAAGTGACTTTCACAGAGTCGTCAATATGAGGGAATGGGTTAACTTTGTTTCTCATACAAACGCATTTTCCTGCATTTGCAATCAGTAGATCTGGATCAGACGGCTCCTATATCAGAGTCTGCTCTGTTTGCTTGTGACATGATATAGGTTTGTTTCAAAAAGTTTTTGTCCAAGCAGAATAATCTATTGAAACAATTACATTGTAAAAATTCAGCTGATAAATAATCCTGATATACTATTATTTGTTTCATGATATTGAACAGGGAAAGGGTTAACCCTTAGCCATTTCACACATTTGCAAACTGAGTAGACCCAGATCAGACAGCTCCTACAGGAGCTGTCTGATCAGGATCTGCTCTGTTTACTAATGGAATTTGACAGATCTGTTTCTTTAATTTCTAAAATGGCTACAATGTTCAGCCTTCCATATTTTGTTAAACATTTTGTCCATGAATATTCTGTAGGTATTGCAATTTATACTAAATATAGGGCAGGGAAAGGGTTAAACAGTATCATCTACTTTTACAGAGCAGATCCTGATCAGTCAGGGCTCCTACAGAAGCTGTCTGATCTGGGTCTACTCTGTTTGCAAATGGATGAGAAGGCATTTATCAAAGAAAGGGTTAATTGTATCACAATTTAAGTAACTGATCTACCACCATACAGGTAATTGACACTTGACTCAAGTTCAGTATTACAGGAACTTACAATATGAAACTACATGATCTTCAATTTGGCTTGACATTCAGGC
The DNA here is from genome assembly GCA_963576725.1 of Azorinus chamasolen. Taxonomy (NCBI): domain Eukaryota; kingdom Metazoa; phylum Mollusca; class Bivalvia; order Cardiida; family Solecurtidae; genus Azorinus; species Azorinus chamasolen. The sequence goes on along the minus strand of OY755247.1, from coordinate 64,388,499 downwards.
ATAGTCATGCATGCTTTGAGTGCTGAATTTAATTCCTTGCACACTTGAGATGAATTTTTGACAACATTAGGCAAACAGTTTGGATCCAGATGAGATGTTCAATGAATACTGTAAATATGGTGTATGAAATGCCAAATTCTTAAAAAGGAATTGAGATAGGGGAACAATGCTTCTAGAAAGATCAAATGCAATTCAAAGGGTTAAATTTCCGTGTTTAACATTCCAATCCTGCGTGTTTTTGAAGCAAAATGTAAGCAAAACATACAGTAGAACATGTCTTAAGCAGCCATTCATTTATTGAACATAGGAGTGTTATTAGCAGGTTGTTGCTTAATGCAAAAAGCTCCTCATTACTTTTGACCTGCATTAACCCTTTCCCTCATATTGACGACTTTTGACGACTCTGTCAAAGTCACTTTGTGAAACCATTGTGATAAATAGAGCATTTGTTCCTATAGGAGCAAATGCTCTATTTATCAAAATGGTTTCAAACTACTAAATTCAAAAATTTTCCTTTTCTTTTATTAATGCTCCATTTCGGTAGATTAATTCAAAGAGGTTGTATCTAAAAATAGCCTATGAGGTAATGGGTTAAGGTACCACCCCTGCCTTTATACAGACCCATAGTTAGAGCTAAGACGTCTTTTTGATGGCCTCTTAACCCTTTCTTTCATACAAATTCTTTTTCACATATTTGCAAACAGTGTAGACCGAGATCAGACGCTCCTGTTTGCTAATGGAATTTGATAGTTCTGTTTCTGTACTTTCCCAAATGGATACTATGTTCCCTCTTTCATATACATGTATCATTATAACCGTTTTGTCCATGAATGTATTGAAATTTGGAATAAACATGGAACAAGATAATAAGGGTTAACCCTTCTCTTGCTGAATTTTAAAACACATTTCTCCTTCTTTACCCATGCCCTGTTATATAATTACATATATCTTCACTGTGTACAAGTAGTTCACTGTGCAATCACTGCTGCGGAGTGCACTGGTTGCACAACCAACTTGTAAATAGTGCAGACCCCTGATGAGACAGCTCCTGCAGGAGCGGTCTCATCTGGGTCTTCTCTATTTACAGGTAGGTATATTGACGTGAATAGCAAGCGAAGGGTTAAGACAGGTTCTACTGTACGTTATACAAGTTAGATACCGGTACATGTAGATAAGGTGCATGTTTAGGACATCTAAGTACATTAAAACCTTTCTAAACTGGACATTCAATTTAGTTCAAATATTGGTCATGGAGACAGGTGTAGGAGCTTTCTGCATGACTTTCACCCTGCATTAAGCTGTGAGCCACCTGCCTAAAAGTATCTGAATTCTTCTCTACTAATTGCCTCACCGGGTGATTCTAATGAGTAGCAGCAAGATAAAGCTTAGAGGAGAAATAATTAAGAGGGTTTGATATATCATTACACATCTAAGCTACAGTTCTTGAGTAGATACAGATCCGTGAGCTGCTAGAGGAGTTTTCTGATATGGGTCTGTACTGTTTGTCATTGAAAATATTTCCTTGAAGGTCTATGCCCTTTCATACCAAATGGAAGTCTACTGTTCATTGCTCAACATATGAATTTTTTTATGAATTTTTATAAAGGCATAATTATATTCAAAGGAATTTATGGTCATGGTAGAAACTGTAGATTCTGATCAGGAAACAACACACCCTGGCCAGATTACTCCTACAAGTGCTGTATGAGCTGGGTCTACTCAGTTTGCAAAAGCTCGAAAACAAATATCTATAGAATACAGGGTTAACCCTTAACTCCATAAGTAGGTGTTTCTATGCCTTTGCAAACAGAGAAGACCCAGATCAGGCGGCTCCAGGTGTGTCTGTTGGAATGGTCTGTTTTGTTTACTTATGAGATAATATATAGATATAATTGCACTAATTCTGTCAGGATAAAAATTCTCTTGTTCATAGTGCCATAATAAAACATCAGTTAAATAGATAGTCTAGATGTTATTATTTCTTGCATAAATATTCATGGAGTAAAAGGCTTTAAGGGGAAGCCCCTACATTTGACATGTGTTTGATATCGACGATCCAATGTTTCAGTGTTATTTGGTATAGGGTTTTAGTTTTGTATCTGTTCATGGTATTCTTGTCGTCTGACCACTTCCGAGAAAAGCTGTTACATAAACAATAGAGGGGTCAGGGTATCATCGGCCAAATGCAGAAAATTTGAACAGAAAATACGGATAATACTTTGTAGAACAAAAATTATAAGCATTGATGAAAGGGGTTTATTTTATATCAGAGAGGCATTTTTCGATACAAATTCAAATTGACAATCTTCACAATGATAATTGAGCATAACAAATACAAAGTTTTATGGTATTATTGAAAATATGCGTTTATTGTAGGGACTTCCTCTATTGGTGTAAATAGTTTACAACTGACAAGACCTGTAGACTGTGTTATATAGTAGAGGCGGCTGTAATGAGTTAGGTGTGTTTACTGTTAAACCTTATGATGAGTTAAACCCCAAATAGTGAATTACTCTAAATGTTTTGACAAACATAGGTAAATAGTGCAGACCCAGATCAAATGGCCCCTGAAAGAGCTGCTTGATCAGAGTCTACACTATGTGCTATATTATGTCTCTGTTTTGAAATTATCAAATAGGGTCAACATTGAATTACTCAGTAGATGGGGTAGATTAGGTGTCCTAAAGACTTAGTTGAATAATTATGGTATTGCAGCTTTACTGCGTGGGAAAACGTTTTAGTTCACTGACTTTTGATAAAGGCTTATCATTTACAGGTACCCAGAATTAAAATTATACAGTTAAATCTGTCTACCAATGGTTGAACCAGAATAAATCAAATGTAATTTTTTTAAGCCAAGAAGCTTAATTAATGCAGAATTGAATAAGAGTTATGCAGAAATCTCCAAATCAGATATCTTTCTGCATTACTCTCATACAGCATAAAGCAGCCACCTGGTATTTATTCTTTTTATGTTCGCTATAGGCAGGTTCTACTGTATGGAATTTTTAAAATGTTTCAAATACATGTATATGTTAGTTGATACGTACTGCATGGGACGTACTTTTAGAATGGGAAACAGCGTTACTGAAGTCTGACCGATAAGTTTAGAGTGAAAGGTTGAGTAAATGTGCCTTTTACCATTGGATGAGACATTTAACCCTTTCCCTCATATAAACGTGTTTTCACGCATTTGCAAACAGAGTAGACCCAGATCAGACGGCTCCTAGAGGAGCCGTCTGATCAGGGTCTACTCTGTTTGCTTATAGAATTTAGTAGATCTGTTTCTTTACTTTCTAAAATGTCTACAATGTTCCACCTTCCAAATTTCTCTATAACTATTTTGTTAATGAATATTAAGTAGGTACTGAAAATTGGCCTAAATACAGAGCAGGGAAGGGGTTAAACCTTTTCTGTCATGAATATTCATCATCATGTGAGAAATAATGACGCACGGCAATTTGGGAGAAAAATTCAAACCTTGCTGACTTCCTCCTATTTTGAGCGGAGGGAGAACGGAGTTCTAATAATTATTATAGAACATAATAGGGAGATACAAAATCAGAACCAAAACTTCGAATTCTCCATCAATTTCACTAAATTTCGTTCTCCCTGATGTAGAGCTCCAGCTTGAGCCCTGTGACACCATAAAAATCAATTCTATAAAGCTGAATTTTTATTCTGATTTATGAATACATGTACAGGAAATTTTGGCCATGACAGAAACCGTAGAATCGGATCTATATAATTTGATTAATTTCATTAAGCAAACAATGCAGACCGTAATAAGACGGCTCCTACAAAGACCTGAAAAGGTGTACAGTAAAACCCCGCTAATGCGACCACCTAATAGATGTATAATTCTGGGTGCACATGATAGATGCAGGTGGCAGCTTAATACAGGACAAAAATAATGTAGAAAGCTTCTAGAGGACTTTAACTTCAAGTTACATTTTCTCTAACATTTCTTATCACAGATATTAATCAGACAGTGTTTAATATTCCCTATCCTGATGACACGGTGAGAATTCTGGAACTTAGATCTAAGACTCTCTGCAAAAGTCATCAATTCACCAGTTGAGTGCTGAAGATTTAAACATAGTTAAGGATCTTATCCTAATTGATTGACAGTTTTTTATTTTACAAAAAATGAAATAAATAACTTTAGACTTGTAACATATGATAATTTCTTCATATGACATTTAACCCTTACCCTCATATAAACACTTTGTTAGGCCTTTGCAGAGTAGACCCAGATCAGATGGTTCCAGTAGGTAGGAGTCATCTGATCAGGGTCTGCTCTGTTTGCTTATGACAACGCTTTATAAAAACTAGGGGCCTCCGTGGCCGAATGGTTATGGTCTTCGACTGACAATCGCTTAGCCCCTCACCGCTGTGAGTTCAAATCCTGGTCTGGGCATTTGGATTTTTCATGTGAGGAATCCTTCTATAACTGGCTCGGGTAGGTCGGTGGTTCTACCTGGATGTTCTTCTGTGCACGAAACAATGCAATTTGTTCCTTGCACAGAAGAATCTCTGGGCTCTTCCCCCTCCAGTAATTAGCTGGACATTGTGATATGACTGAAATGCTGTTAAAACGACGTAAAACCCGATAAAAACCAAACCAAACCTTATAGAAACTGCCAACTTTTTAAGAGATGCAAAATTATGCTGCATTATACAGAAACAAATTGACATGTTTGGCAATACCCTGACAGACTTCAAGAAAAGTTAAGAGGGATTGAAACAATAGAGTACACACACATATATACCAATTCAGTGCACACACATATATAATTATGTACTGGCAACATGTTGCAGATTCCGGTGAATGTCAGAGGCATTTCTATTGGTTTCTATAGCAAATAGCAAGCCAATCTTTTTATTGTAATTGATACAAACAACTCTTACCATGCTCTTTAGTATCAGGTAAGTTTCAAGTCTCTCTGATTTTAAAGACATTTTGTTACCCCAAATTGATGAAAATATAACTAGAACAATTATATTCTTTATAGAATACTTTTTTGTCTGTACTGTAGCTGTAAGATTGTAATAGCCCATGCTTGTAAACAGTTCTTGAGCTGAACACTTTCCATGTTCATATTGATCAATTATGGTAGAAATAATGACATCTTGAATTAGGGGTGACTATTGAGGCCAAAATGACTATCACGATAATTGTATTGCTCTAGTCAAATACGATACTTATAATTGCCATAGGTCAGAAAGTACTGCAATACTTTCATGATAGCTTTATTTCTACTTTAACCCTTTCCTTCTTCTATGTTTATTACAAATTTCAATACCTACTGAATATTCATGGACAAAATTGTTATAATGAAATATGAAGGTTGAACATTGTAGACATTTTAGAAAGCATTAAGAAACAGAACTATCATATTATATTAGCAAACAGAGCAGACCATGATCAGACGGCTCCTCTAGGAGCCGTCTGATCTGGGTCTACTCTTTTTGCAAATGCATGAAAACACGTTTACATGAGGGAAAGGGTTAAAGAGAAGGGTAGTGGATTGAAATTACTAAATCAACTTTTAATATCAGCCCTCTTGTCTCTACAAGTAAAAAACAGCATGCAAACAAAGCAACATAAATACATTTAAAGGGTTAAATGATACAAACAAACATGTTTTCATATATTTGCAAACAGGGCAGACTCAAATTGGAGACAGATGTTTTCTTTTTATATGATCATGCAATAAGATTTGAATTAAGTGTTCCCACTATACTCAAGAAAACTATCAGAACTATCGATTGTTGAATCAACTATTGGCGATTGTTCTCATAGATAGTCAGAATTACTATCGAATTAGTACTATTGAAAGTTTAACTATTGCGATAGTTCGACCTATTGTTACACCTCTATCTTGAATATTTATTGGCTTAATTATGGTTTATCATATCTATACATGTTTTGATAGGTAGAAACTGTAGAGACATATCTAGTTTTAATTTCATAAGCAAACAGAGCAGACCCTTATCTGAGGACTCCTACAGGAGCCGTCTGAGTTGGGTTAGCTCTGTTTGCAAAAAGCTTGAAAGGGTGTTTTTATGAGGGAAAGACTTCACTAAATAACTAACACGTAGTTAAAAATTAAAGTTATGTCTTTGTAGCAGATGACATTTTTGCATGCTAAGAGCTAAAAGTGCTCATAATTGTGCTCCACCAATAACTTGGAATGTGGAGAATGTTGCTGTTATATACTTATTGATTTGTATCAGGTACTGTTTGACTTTCTGATTAACATAGATAATTAAGAATTAGATTTACCCTAAGTGTCTTAAATGTATTTGGCACCACACACACGTGCCAACACTTAATTGTCTGTTCGATAGTAGTCCTTGTGATGGTGAGTGAGTGAGTGAGTTGGGTTTTACATCTGACCAACAGTTATTTGCAGATGGCACCTGCTAGAGACAAGTTATAATGCTGCCTCACTGGAATGCCCCAGACATCAAACTGAGATCTAATTATGGGTCTGTTAGGCAGATGAGAACTTACTGCATGTCAAACATAATGTAAACAATAACTCCTACATAGCAGCTTTCTACATTACTTTTGCCCTGCATGAAGCAATCACCTGTTTTTATGCTACAGTTGATCGATACACACAGAAATTATGACAAATATTTTAACCCCTTGAATGCAGGACATTGAGGTAACTGGCATTTGCAAATGGTATAGACCCAGGTCAGAGGACTTGCTTGGGGAGCCCTTTAAATCCACTTAAAGGCACTGATACATTCATAAACCCTTCCTCTGTTCTGTGTTTATTCCAATTTTCAATATCTACTGATTCATATTCACAGACAAAATAGTTAAAATGAAATGTGGAACACTGTGTAGCCATTTTAGAATCTCTAGAAACATCTATCAAATTCCATTAGCAAACAGAGCAGACCCTGATCAGATGACTCCCATAGGAGCCATCTGATCTGAATCTACTCTGTTTGCAAATACGTGAAAGGGTGTTCATATGAGGGAAAGTATTGAAACCTTCATAATGAATGGACACTGCAGTTACACACTTTCCTCACTTTGAAACATCCAGCACTCAAACGGTTAATGTAATTTTGCCCCCAAGCAAGTTGGCAGCAATAATGTACATAAATGATGAAGTGTCCTTCTCACAGTTGCCCTACATTCTTATTTGGCTACAGGTAGATTGTTCTGGTGAACTTTGTGGAAATGATCGATTCATGAAATATTTGTAATAAATGTAGATCAGAGGCCGCCTACTCCTGCACAAGCCAGCTGATCAGGTTCTGCACAGACAATCTGAATGTCATATGATTAAAACTCATTTTAGTAATTGATAGGTTGTACTAGCTGTTAAACAATTATTGACCATTTCAAATTAACCCTTTACCCCATGAATATTCATGTAAGAAATAATTACATCATGAATATTTATTAGATTATTTTTTATAATTGCCATGTCAGTATAATTAAGAATGTTTATTATCACGGCAGAAAATGTAGAATAAATCTATATTATTTGTTTATTATCATGGCAGAAAATGTAGAATAAATCTATATTATTTCATAAGCAAACAGAGCAGACCCTGATCATGCCGATGGTTTCTACAGTATCTGGGCATTTCATCAAGATCCAAATTGACTGATACTGTGATCATTGTTAACCCTTTCCTCCATGAATACGCCTTTCTCTGTACGCCTCTGTAAAAGTCACCTGTTGAAACCATTGTGATAAATAGAGCATTTGCTCCTATAGGAGCAAATGCTCTATTTATCACAATGGTTTCCAACTACAAAATTCTAAAATATGCCTTTTCTCTAGTTAATGCTCCTTTTCGGTAGATTTATTCAAAGTGGTTGGATCTAAAAATAACCTATAGGGGAATGGGTTGAATTATTTACATATGTATGCTTTTTGATTTTGAAAGTAAATTGAAGAAAATAAGCAGAAACTGTTTTTTACAGACAACACCTTTGCAACAAAAGTCATGCAAATATAGAACTTAAGTGGAAAATACTGTAGAACCTGTCCTTTATAGTGGTCATTCATTTATTGAACATACTGATAGGAGTCTTAACATTTTACCCGTTTAATATTTATTTCAAATTTCAATATCTACAGAATATTCATGGACAAAACAGTTATAATTAAATATGAAAGTCAATTAATCCTTTACTCCATTTATACGTTTTTCTATACCTTTGAAAACATCGAGAACCTAGATTATTATCTTATAGGAGACATCTGATCAGGGTCAGCTCTTTTTGCTTATGCTATGATATAGATCTATACCCACACTTTCTGCCTGAGTCCAAATGTCCTGGGTGTTCATATGCCATTATAAAAAATAATCTGATTAATATTTATGATGTCATAATTTCTCATATGAATATTTATGGAGTAAAGGGTTAAGAAACTAAAGAAACGGATCTATCAAATTCCATAAAAGCAAGAAGAGCAGACCCTGATCAGACGGCTCCTATAGGAACCATCTGATCTGCGTCTACTCTGTTTGCAAATGCGTGAAAATGCGTTTATATGAAGGAAGGAGTTAAAAATCAGGAGGTAGTTTAATGTAGGTCAAAAGTATAACAGCTACTATAACAGGTGGTAGTTTAATGTAGGTCAAAAGTATAACAGCTACTATAACAGGTGGTAGTTTAATGTAGGTCAAAAGTACAACAGCTACTATAACAGGTGGTAGTTTAATGTAGGTCAAAAGTATAACAGCTACTATAACAGGTGGTAGTTTAATGTAGGTCAAAAGTATAACAGTTACTATAACAGGTGGTAGTTTAATGTAGGTCAAAAGTGCAACAGCTACTATAACAGGTGGTAGTTTAATGTAGGTCAAAAGTATAACAGCTACTATAACAGGTGGTAGTTTAATGTAGGTCAAAAGTATAACAGCTACTATAACAGGTGGTAGTTTAATGCAGGTCAAAAGTGCAACAGCTACTATAACAGGTGGTAGTTTAATGTAGGTCAAAAGTATAACAGCTACTATAACAGGTGGTAGTTTAATGTAGGTCAAAAGTATAACAGCTACTATAACAGGTGGTAGTTTAATGTAGGTCAAAAGTATAACAGCTATCAGGTGGTAGTTTAATGTAGGTCAAAAGTATAACAGCTACTATAACAGGTGGTAGTTTAATGTAGGTCAAAAGTACAACAGCTACTATAACAGGTGGTAGTTTAATGTAGGTCAAAAGTACAACAGCTACTATAACAGCTTTGTGCATTACTTTTGACCTGCATTAACCCTTTCCCTGTTCTATGTTTAGGTCACATTTCAATACCTACTGAATATTCATGAACAAAATAGTTATAAATAAATATGAAAGGTGGAACATTGTAGACATTTTACAGAGTAAAGAAACAGATTTTTCAAATTCTGTAAGCAAACAGAGCAGACCCTGATCAGACGGCTCCTCTAGGAGCCGTCTGATCTGGGTCTACTCTGTTTGCAAGTGCGTGAAACCACGTTTATATGAGGGAAAGGGTTAAGCTACTGCCTGCCTTACAGATCTATAATACAGAACCATGATTAGATCTCTTTTGGTGGCCACTTAAGACCTACTGTATAGTTTTTCCATAACCAGATTCCTGATGGTCTTTGTATACAATGTAAATCTGGATGACAGTGTTGCCTAGTGACCCAGTCTCATCAGAATTCAAACCGAAAGATCTCTCAATCTCTAGTAACTATAATTCTAAAAATAGACGAAATGTAAATGTAAAAAAAAACACAATTAGAATTAAACCAGACAACAATCAAAATATGTGATATCAAACTTATATATACATGTATATATATCTTGTTTGCTGACTGGTCCATGCAAAACTGGCGTTAGAGATTTACCCAAATGACCCTAACAACAATCAGAATATGTGATATCAAACTTATATTCTTTATATATATACATGTATATATATATCTTGTTTGACTGCATGCTCCATGCAAAACTGGTGATAGAGATTTACCCAAATGACCCTAAGTATTCATTCAGACAGCCAGTCACCTCTTTCCATGTGCAAGCCATATTTAAAATTATAAATTAGACACATATAGTAGCAAATAGTGTAGACCCTGATCAATCTGCTCCATCAGGAAGTTTGATCTGGGTATGCACTATTATGCCTAAGCATGTCTGTTGGAATACTTAGTTACATTAACCCTTTGCTTGCTATTCACATCAATATACCTACCTGTAAATAGTGAAGACCCAGATGAGACAGCTCCTGCAGGAGCTGTCTCATCAGGGTCTGCACTATTTACAAGTTGATTGTGCGACCAGTGCACTCCACAGCAGTGATTGCACAGCGAAATACTTGCACACAGTGAAGATATATGTAATTATACAACAGGGTATGGGTAAAGATTTTAAAATTCAGCAAGAGAAGGGTTAAAATGAAGCTGACAAGGTGGTGTAAGCTGATTTACTTGATTACTTAACTCTATGAATGTGGGAAATGAGTGTAATGGGCATTTTCAAACAGTGTAGACCAATATCATAGAGCTCTGGGCCCTCTGATAAGGGTCTGCAGGGTATGTAACTCAAAACTCTTCTAGCAAATTTATTCCTTTCAAATTTATTGCAACTAACATTTCGTCCTTTACTTCATGAATATTCATGTAAGAAATAATAACATCATGGATATTTATTTGCTTAATTTATTTAATGGGATACGAACAGAGGATTTCTTGGTATTGGTAGAAACTCAAAACAAATCATATCTATATCAGAAACAAACAGAGCAGACCTTGATCAGATGGCTCCTACAGGAGCTGTCTCTATATCTTATGAGGATCCAAATGTTTTGACACCCTGACTCTGTTGGTTTTTTTTTTAAAAATAAATGTGTCAATAATGTAACTTTAGAATTGAAGCAGATGACACTTTTATACCTGAATGTATGTTCAATGTGTTCAAAGGGTTAAACTCAAACATGGCTGATAAATCAGAGATAAGGTGATTCAAGTGGTAGACAAAAAAAGAAAACAAACAAATCCCTGTGTGACATACATTCAGTGTACCTGATAGCATTTATTATCTGTTTCAAAAATAATTATGTCCTCTGCTATATACTGAAATACTTGCACAATTTTTCAAATTTTTTTATTGCAGTATATATGCCTTTTACCCCTATATTCCATATGCAAACAGATCAAACCCTGATCAGACGGCTCCTACAGGAGCCATCTGATCTTGGTCTACTTTGTTTGCAAAGGTATAGAAAGGTGCATTTATGGAGTAAAGGGTTAATGGCTTTGTAAACAGTAACCACAGGTCAGATGGCTGCCATATTTGCTTACGGAACATTACAGATTTTAATTGACATTTTCTGCAATATTCTTATGATTCCTAAATATAACAAGAGCACAGCAAGCAGGTGTCAACGCTCATCTGTCTTCATTGTCAAGATGAACATGCATACCAAAAATGAAGGTTGTGCATGGAAAATTGAAGAAGTTATGGTCAATGTTAAGATTTCGGACAATGACGACACGGACGCCGGAGTTACGACAATAGCTCGTGATTTCTTCGAAACAGACAAGCTAAAAATTAATCTAGTTGATATTTTCTAAGAAAGGATTTGTCTACAGCTCTTCTATATGAGACTGGAGATACTTCGCAAATGTCCAAGATCCACCCATTTCAAAACATAGCTTTGGGTATTTTTGAGTGCTAGAATATTTAACTCTTTACCTGATAGAAATGTTTTAATGCCTAAATGCTAAAGAGTATATTCTGATCAGATGACTCACGTAGGAGCCATCTAAACAGGGTCTACTCTATTAGCTTATGAAATAATCTAGATGGGATTCTACAGGTTCTGCCATGGTAAAACTTCCCTTGTTCATGAAGTCATTATATAAGCATTCAGCTAATTAATATTCATACATTCTTTATTTATCAAGGGATAACCCTTTATTAAACCCATATTTATGCATTTGCATGCAGCTTCAGTTAGACCAAGACCAGAACAGCTTCAGTTGGAACTGTCTGATTAACCCTTCTCTTGCTGAATTTTAAAATACATTTCTCCTTCTTTACCCATGCCCTGTTGTATAATTACATCTATCTCCACTGTGTACAAGTATATCGCTGTGCAATCACTGCTGTGGAGTGCACTGGTTGCACAATCAACTTGTAAATAGTGCAGACCTTGATGAGACAGCTCCTGTAGGAGCTGTCTCATCTGGGTCTTCACTATTTACAGGTAGGTATATTGACGCGAATAGCAAGCAAAGGGTTAAGATCTGCCATGTTTTCTTAAGGATTCATACAGATTTGGTCCCAAAGTTTCTTTCTTGACCAAAAAATTCTTCTTTAGTACCATTATAAATCCACTAATTAATAATTGTATTAATTATTTTCAAAAGATTTTGCTTTGACAAAAACTTTAGGATCCTATAGGAGAAAACTGATCTGGGTCTTCTTTGTTTGCAAATGTGTAGAATGGCATATTTATGGTGTAAAAGGTTAAATGTTGTTTATTTGCATTTCAAAATACAGTTTGTCTTCCATAAATATCCACATCAAGTGTTTAATCTGGATCAAAGCCTTTAAGGCCTGCTTTTACTGTCTGACACTTGTGTGTATGAAATGTTGAAAGAAATATGTATTTACATTAAAACATAATTCAAACTTTTAATATTGAAGATTTGAGATCTTTTGAGACTGGTGACTGCTTAACCCTGGTTCCCTGTTTTGTGTTTATTACAAATTTCAGTACCTACTGAATATTCATGGACGAAGTAGTTGTAATGAATATGGAAGGCAGATCATTGTAGCCATTTTAGAAAGCAAAGAAACAGACCTATTAAATTCCAATAGCAAACAGAGTAGACCCTGATCAGACGGCTCCTCTAGGAGACGTCTGATCTGGGTCTACTCTGTTTGCAAATGCGTGAAAACATGTTTATATGAGGGAAAGGGTTAATGCAGTGGAGAAGTCAAGCTGAAAGTTCTTCTGAGAGCTTTCTGCATGACTTTCACCCTGCATTAAGCTGACACCTGTCTTAAAAAGCCATAATTATACTTGCTCAAGTGTTTGAATTAACAAGTTTGTATTAGATACAGTCATGTAGATGAATCAAGTAATGATCAAATGGTCTTTTAAACAAGTTCACCCTAATAATTCTTTAACCCTTACAACAATGAATTTTCAAATGGACTATTATAAAGTGAATCAAACAGGTCAAGCTTACAATGAATATTTAGTGATTTTTCTAAATAAAAGTGTAACATGACAAACAGTGCAGACCCTGATGAGAGGTTTCCTCTAGGAGCCCTCTTATCTGGGTCTACACTGTTTGCAAAGGACATTAGTCACTTGTGTCCCGTACTGTAAGGGTTAACTCTTTGCATGCTAGCAGAAAAACTGAAATTGCCTATATGCAAATAGTTTTGATCCAGATGAGATGCCGCATAATGTGGCATTTCATCAGCGTCCAAATTGTTTGACACTCTAACCATTGTTTTGCAATTAAATGAAAGAAATTTTAAGAATTGAAGCAGACTGCAATTGTTTCTGACTAAAAATTACTTGGTTTGTAAACAGTTATTCCGTAGTCACTGCAGTAGAATACAAGTTGGCTTCCTTCTAAAAGGAAGCCAAGGAGTCTCAGGCCTGCAGCAGTTGTTTTTATCGAACAGTTGCTATATACAGGGGCCGTTTGACAAGGTTTTGGTACCGGATCGTAAATAGGTTTCTATAAATAAATATTGTGCATATCAAATAGTATGTGCGCTATAAATAGAACGAAGATAGTGACTATCAAGCGCCACTGCTTAGTATTTCGATTTTCTGTAAATATGTTGATGGAATAACGAAAAATCACCAAAAGAATTATACAAATAAAAGAAAAGAAAGATAAAAAGAGAAAAAAAATTGTTGGTAATAGGTGGATTTAGAACCCACGCCAGGTCATACAAAGAGTAAACTTGAACTCTATTTCCCAACGCCTTAGTCCACTCGACCACTGAGTCATAGATATAAATAGCTCTGATTTATTAGTTTTATTAAGTAAACCTACCGCTGGAGAAACGCGGTTTAAAAAAATCAAGTCGGGAAGCAAATATTAATGGATAAAAAGAACATGTTTCCTTTCTACTCGCATGATAATTAGATTAAGAAACTCTAAAGGGACGGGAAATGGCATAGACCTTAATAATCTGTTCAGCTCCATCGATTTATGAGTAGGTCAAAAGAATAGAAACTGAGCCGACCATTTATATGGAATGCAAAAACATTGGAGAGTCTGGGATGAAATAATCATGTCTATTTGAATTAAAATATCGACATTCTGGATTCATCTGATCTTCTTTTACAAATTCAACCACGTTTTCTATAAATACTTTAATATTCAAACTCCTTTTTGGTTAGTGATAGTTTGACTGCATATTTTTTATATAACGAATACTCGCGCATGCCAATAGCCACGACGCGTCCCATCCGGTAGATTGCGATATTCTTTTTACTATCCCAATTCAAAACTCCTTGAGATAAATTGTAAACCATCCCAGAATATGCTGACATCCAATTCCAACACTGTGGAGCCTGAAGGCCTCTCCAATAATTGCACTTTACTGATTTAGGATATTATAAATATTGTAACCAATTCAGGCATCACTGTGTATAAGGTGATACCGTATCGTCTCTAATAACAACACAATAACTTGTCTATGGAAAGTTCTGTTATATGTGTAATGATTATCGTAAGTTCGTAACGCTTTTCTCCATAAATCATAATGTCTTTCTACACCTTAGCAAACAGAGTAGATCCAGATCAGGACGGGTCTTGATCAGATAGCTCTTACAGAAACCATCATATTTGACTCTACTCTGTTTGCAAAGGTGTAGTAAGGTGTATATATGGGATAAAGGGTTAACTGACCCAAGTTAAACCATACTGGTATGTAACAGCTAGGCCTGAACTTTACTTGAATTTAGATTTAGTTCACCCAAGATTTACTATATAATTATAAACACCTTTGAAAGTAATACGATATAGTTCAGATTGATATTTAATCTATTTTCTAACTATCATGACTTTACCCTTTCCTGCATATAAAATGCCTTTTCATGTCATTGCAAGCAGAGTAGACCCAGATTAGACGGTTCCTATAGGAGCCATCTGATCAGGATCTGCTCTGTTTGCTTATGGGATAATAAAGACATGATATGTTCACCGTAACAAACAATCAGCTAATAAATATTCATGATGTTATTATTTCTTACATGACTACTGAACAAGGCAAGGGATAACTGACACAATATCTCTCTAAGGGATAACTGACACATTATCTCTCTAAGGGATAACTGACACAATGTCTCTAATTTCAGACAGCAAAGTGAACAATGTACCGTCAATGTCCGGTGGCGATCATCGCCGCCCGTGAGGACGAAGCATTGACCCATGGTCAGGTGATGTATGGATTGATCAAGCCAACCAAGGAGATGGAACAAGTTGAGTCTACAGCTGCCATGGTCAATGTCATACCAAAGAAAAGGTGAGCCCGTTAGTTCAGTGTGTGTGTGTTGGGGGGGGGATGATTTTCACAATGTTGTGACCAGTTTATTATTAGTACCCTACTGGCCATTCCGAAGGGGACTATAGGCTTTGCGTGCACTAGTAATCGCATTGTCCGTCCTTCCGTCCGTCCTTCCATCCGTTCATCCATCTGTTCATCTGTCCCAAATTTCGTGTCCCTTCTATAACGTTTTTATCTGTGAAGTGATTTCAAAGTAACCTGGCACAAATGTTCACCACACCAAGAGGATATGTCACGTTCAACTCCCTGGTCCATGGGCCAAAGGTCAAGGTCAATCTTCAGGGTCAAAGGCTGGGGCATAGTGTTTCACAAACACTTCTTGTTTGTTTTAACCTTTGCAAATATTGAAGTGATAATTATATGACATGTAGCTTTATTATGATGAGTTACAGATCAAGTCTGACTTTTGTTACACTACATTGATTTTTGAAAAACTGAATTACAGCAGATGGATTTAGAAGATTTCATGAAAGTTCAGGTTTTCCAGATACTTTTTCTAAACCTTAGCAGATATTAAAGTGATACTTTGTATGTATGGTAGCTTTATTATAATGAGTTACAGATCATGTTTGAATTTTGTTCTGCTACATTGATTTTTCACTGAATAACAGCTGTTGGACTCAGAAAATTTCAGGAAAGTTTCGGTTTTACGTCCTTTTTTTTCTAAACCCTAGCAGATATTGAAATGGTATTTGGTATGTTACAGTTTTATTGTAATATGTTAGAGTCCTTGCTTGAATTTTGTTACACTGCATTGAATTTCCATGGAATTACAAAAGTTGTACTTAGAATTCGACCAGGAGGGGACTATGGCATTGCTTTCAATGCTCCCATTCCTTGTTCAAATTATCATGTACTTTGACAAGCAGTTGTATGGGGATATTAACATTTTACCTGTTGAATATTCATGTAAGAAATAATGACATCATTGATATAATAACACATAAACAATAATTTTAACAACTTGGAAAACATAATGAACAAATCACAAGTAAATCTCATAGGAGTAGAGACATAAAATTCACATGGTAATTGCTTGCTTTGACTTGTTTGAATGGAGTTTGATTGTTGATATCCGATAACTAGTGCCAGTAGACATTTATTATTGTTCACTAAGTGCCATTGGGTCAATTAACTCATTCCCTCATATTGACACTGTTGACGTCTCTGCAAAAGTCACTTTATGAAGACATTTTGATAAATAGAGCATTTGCTATATAGTAGCAAATGCTGTATTTATTACAATGTTTTCAAAACTACACAAATCTAAAAGTTTCTTTTGCTCCTTTTTGGTTGATTTATTCAAAGAGGTTGGGTCTAAAAATAGCCTATGACGGAAAGGGTTAAGCAATCAATAAGAGTCTGACTCTCATGATGCCTCACAATATCAACCCTGTACTCCATAAATATTCATGTGAGAAATAATGTATGTACAAATATAAATTGACATAATGTTTATAACGTCATATGAACAATAAAGCTTTGGCTTTAGCAGAAACTGTAGAATCTCATCTGTGTAATTCATAGGCAAACAGCAGATCCTGATCAGATGGCGCCGAGAGGAGCTATATGATCTGGATCTACTCTGTTTGCAGACACTTGAAAACGCACATTCATGGATTTTTGGTTAAGCATAATTTTGTGTAGATTTTGTGACTTTATGTCTCTGTTCCATATCAGAATCTATCGTATGGAGAAGCATGAAGAGATTGATCTGTTCCTGAAAGAGCTGCTGAAGCGCCCTCTGGTGTTACAACCATCGGCTTACATTGGACGTGGACTAGCAGCCATAAGCTGTGCCTTATGCACAAATGAAGGTAAGTGCAAGCAATCAAGTTCCTGTCGTAATTTATTCTGTGACCCTTTACCCGAGGAAAATATTCACATTAGAAAGAATGACATTATGAATATTTATTAGCTGAAAGCAGAAATTGTATATATGACCAGTATTGTTTGGCCATGGCAGAAACATTTAAATCAGATTTACATAGTTCCATAAACAAACAGCAGAACCTGATCAGACGGCTCTTACAGCAGCCATCTGATCTCGGTCTACTTTATTTGCAATGCAGAAATGGTGTCTGTCTGGTATTGGTAAAGAGTTAACCCTTTCCCTTAAATAAACACCTTTTCACACATTTGCAAACAGAGTAGACTGAGATTAGATAACTCCTATAGGAGAGTCTGCTCTGTTTGCTAATGGAATTTGAAAATGTTTTTGCAAACTGTTGACCCAGATCAGACATCAAGACGATTCTAAAGAGTGGTCACAATATAGGGGGCTTGGTGCAAAACTATTCTAACTCCTTCACTAAAGTGAAGGAGTTAGAATAGTTTTCCACCAAGCCCTCAATATAGGGTTTGGTGGAAAAGTCATTGTTGAACATGTTTTCATTTACCCATCTTATCACGACCTCTGGAATACTTATGGTAATTAGGGTAATGCAGATTTACAGCTTATGAAGAGTGACAAACAGTTTGGATCCTGATGAGAATACCAGGGGTCCTGGGTTCAATCCCCCAAAGGACAAAGTCCTTTGGACAAGACTATAAACCAAGGTCCAATGTATCAGTGTTTACACTGGGCATCTGAAAGAACCACAGAAACGCTGTCGATAATAAGAGTAAGGCACCGCACCTGGGTTTCTCTGTATCCTCTCCCCCCTTTCTGGGGCTGGGGCATCCAATTAGCCCATAGGGAGTAGAAATGGACGTTGAATCAAAACAAAGATGCTTCGTTGACATCTCATCTAGTTCAAACTATTTGCATATATGTAATCACAGAATCCTGTAGTATCTAAAGAGTTGACCCTTTCCCTGTTCTACGTTTATTCCTAATTTCAATACCTACTGAATATTCATGGACAAAATAGTTATAATGAAATATCAAAGGGGGAACATTGTAGCCATTTAGAAAGTAAAGAAACAGATCTATCAAATTCCATTAGCAAGCAGAATAGATGCTGATCAGATGGCTCCTATAGGAGCCGTCTATATAGGAGCCATCTGATCTGGGTTTACTCTGTTTGCAAATGCGTGAAAACACATTTACATGAGGGAAAGGGCTATTGTTTTACCTGACAGATGTTTTTGGTGCTTTGCAAACAGGTTGTCTGATCAGGTTCTGCTCAGTTTGCTGATAGAATAGAATAGGGCTGATTGCATATAGGTTAAAACTTGTTCATATGCCATAGTGAAAAATTATCTGATAATTTCCAGACTTATTAATTTCTAATTACTATTCATCATGTCCTGAATGAATAGGGTTAAACCAAAGTTTTGTCAAGCTGAAACTTCGTATTAGAATTGTAACAATCAGTTACTACTTTCATATATACAATGTACAATGTACATATTCATTAGTTGCTAGCATGAACTAAACCTTTATGATTTTCACAGCTCTGGTTATGAAATTCAAGAAAAGTTTCTTAACACTTTACTCCATAAATATATCTTTCTATGCATTTTCAAACAGAGAAAACCCAGATTAGACGTCCCCTAGAAAGAGCTGTCTGATCAGAGTCTGCTCTGTTTGCTTATGATATGACATAAATATGATTTTATTTTTTACCAAAAATTCCTTTGTCCATATGCTATTATAACTAATTTATCTACAATTGTAATTAATAACCCTGACATCATTAGTTCCTACATGGATATTCATGGAGGAAAGGGTGTTTTTTTACTGCATGAATATTCATGCAAGAAATAAGTACATCATGAATACTAATTAGATTAATTGTTAAACAGGAATGATTGGCCATAACAGAAACTGTAGTATCATATCTATATTACTTCATAAGCAAACAGAGCAGACCCTGATCAGACGGCTCCTACAGGATCAGACAGCTCCTACAGGCCATAGCCAAAATTAAATGCATTCTGTAAAAGTTAATTTTTGAAATCATTGTGACATATAGAGCATTTGCAAATGCTCTGTGTATCACATTGGTTTCAAAACTACACAGTTCTAATATTTTGCTTTTTTCTTGTAAATGTTCCTTTTCAGTGGATTTATTCAAAGAGGATGGGTCTAAAACTAGCCTATGAGCTAATGGGTCTAATGGCCTATGAGGGAATTGGTTATGGGTGTAATTCTATACTGATTATCTTGCTTATTTGCACAGAGCGATGGACAATACTGGTAAACCAGGCTCACCCGAAGATCAGTGGAAGAATACAAATGGGAATTGACACAGCCAAGGCAAAAATGGCTCAAGGCGAGCCATTTGTGATCAAGGTAAGGCCCTCTTGTATGTATAGAAAAACACTGTGTTTATCCTCTGGCATGTAAACCATAAAGATAATTTGAAAAGTTCAGCCAATCTGGCTGATAAGACACCTGTTTGTTTGGCACAGTCCCTCCCGATTCCTCATCTCACTGCCAGGCAATCAGTAACCATATTTTAACCCTTTACTCCTTAAATACGCCTTTCTACAGCTTTGCAAAAAGAGTAGACCCTGATCAGATGGCTCCTACAGGGGCCGTCTGATCAGGGTCTGCTCCCTTTGCTATGAAATGATAAAGATCTGATTCTACTGTTTCCTGTGTTCATTTAATAATATTTACATTCGCCCTGCAACGTCCTTATATAACCTTATTCTAAAAAGAAAGTTGCATAACCTCATGAACACCGGAAGCAAGTTATTCATTTCTTAAATATAAGAAATACAATGGAATATAAATATAAGAAATGAATGACGTGCTCCCGGTGTTCATGGGTTATGCAACGCATAGCTTTACGAGCAAAGATTCACGTGAAGCCCTTCGGGCTTCACTAACTTTGCTCGTAAAGCTATGCGTTGCATAACCTCATGAACACCGGAAGCACGTCATTCATTTCTTAATTATAAAAAATATTCTCATTTCATTTCATGATGTCATTATTTTTTAAACATTACTGTAGAGTAAAAGGTTTACTATCTGGCATCTCACCAACCAGCCATATCAGAATGCTTCCTGCCTGGGATAGAACATCAGAAACATCCACCTCTCAATTCTGACATGACTGTATAATTATAATCTACATGTCAATGCTATCTGCAGAAACAAACCTTACAGCAATATTCATGAAATTCTTATCCTGAAAGTATGCCGTTATTTTTGGATTGATGTTACATTGCAGATTATTAACATTAATGATATATGAAAATGGCAATAATTTTGTTCAAGATGTAATTTCTTATTGTGGTGCAAGTTGGTTGCAGTATTAAGCATTTACATCTTTCTACACCTTTGCAAACAGAGTAGACTCAGATCAGATGGTGCCTATAGGAGCCATCTGATCAGGGTATGGCTCTGTTTGCTTATGGTAATATACAAGGGCTTATTGATAAGTTTTGAGCCTTGTATTGAAGGAGTTAAGTAGAGATGCCCTTTTTCAGCCCTACTATTCCCTGACTATTAAAGCTGTGTACCCGAAGACTGGTGTCATTTGGTCAGTTTATGTCGAAGAGGTAGCACTCTAAAGTAAACAAGACAAGTGACTTTTGCAAAATGGACAAAATCACTGAAAGAGCAGTGATTCAATATTTGCATAAGAAAGGTCTACCACCTAAGGATATCCATACTGATATGGTAGCATCACTAGGGAATGATGCCCCTTCATATGCTACAGTGAAAAGGTGGGTGGCGGAATTGAACTGTGGCAGGCAGAGCCTTGAGGATGACTCCCATCCTGGATGGCCCGTCACTGTTGCAACCCCAGAAATGGTCAATAAAGTCTATGATGTTGTTATGGCTGACAGGCGAGTTACAGAGAGATATATAGCCAGTGCAGTTGGGATTTCAAAGGAAAGACTTCAGACAGTTGATCAGAAGCACACCAGGCAGACTTTGTCATGTGCTAATCTGAACCTTTTAGAGGCCGATCCTGCTAACTTTCTGCAGTGGTTGGTGACTATGGATGGGTAATCATTTCACCCCAGAGGCTAAACAATGGTCTTAACAATGGAAACACCCTGGTTCACCCCCCCCCACCCCCCGGCCAAAGATTGCAAAGACTGTTCTATCAGCTGGAAAGGTTATGGCCTGCATTTTCTGGGATGCTGATAGTATTCTGATGGTAGATTATCTGTAAAACGGACAAAAAATCAATGACACATATATTGCATCACTTCTTAGTCAGCTAAAAACTCAAGCGCTGCGGAAAACTCAGTAAAGGTGTTTTGTTCCACCAGGACAATGCCCCTGTTCACAAGTCTGCCATTGCCATGGCTGTCATTAACAATTGTGGCTTTGAATGGATTGAGCATCCGCCTTATTCGCATGATCTCACTCCATCAGACTTTCATCTGTTGAAATTGAAAACGGCCATTTCCAGTACCCACTTTCGGTCAGATGATGACATCATATATGCAGTTGATGACTTCCTGAACAGTCAAGAAAATGACTTTAAAAATGGCATTGAGGCCTTAAAACATTGCTGGCAAAAGTGTATAAATACTGAAGGGGATTATGTTAAAAACTAATGCAATATGTCCGCCAAGAGCCAAACCCTTACATATAAGGCCCACAACTTATCAATCAGCCCTCATATAGATCTGTTTTACATATGAGACTCACAACTTATCAATCGGCCCTCATATAGATCTGTTTTTACAATTTCTGCCTGAGTCAAAATGTCCAGTGTTCATAATTATGCCATTATAAAACATAATCTAATTGATATTTATTATGTCACAAGTTCTCACACGAATACTCATGGAGTAAAGGGTTAAGTCTTTCCACACCAACTAACTATGATTTCCTATAGATTTTTTTCATTATTTTTCAAAAGACTTCATGAAAGTTTCAAGCCTGGATCCTGATGAAGTGTTGAGTTGCTCAACAAACATAGAGTAATTTGACATCTCATCATTCTGGATCCAAACCGTTCGCATAAAGTTTCAGGGTTCTACTGTACTTTTGTAGGGTTCAGGGTTTATTGAGGCACTAGATAATTCTCTGACTATTCTAGATCAATCGTAATCATAATGTCAATAATGATCTGAAACAACAAATAACAATAATAAGAATACACAAAAATTAATACATACATACAATGATAAACATATATGTATAAGACTGATTAAAGTACAGGTTTCGTATAGTGATAAACACTGGAACTTAGTACAAATTACACAAATATGTTTAAATAATGAAAAGGTACATTTACTAGATTGCATGAAACCTCGAAAGTGTCATTACCTATAAAATGTTAAAATATATCAAACGAGAATATTATAAGTTACCTGTATAAATATTATATATGGAGCAAATGCTGTACAAATCACAATTATTTCGAAAAAGTTAGTTTTTCAGAGGTGTCAGAAAGTGTCAATATGTGGGAATGTGTTAATTAATATTCAGTGATAATTGTTTTTGTCTATTTCAGCTGACATTCAATGACTTTCTGAAGCGGGTTTATCTGGACACTCTGACACGCACTGCTATGGATGCAAGGTTCACATTCATAGATTTTGAAGATGCCGAGATTGTAATCCGTTATCCTGGGGACCGTTATCACAGGGGTATGAAATGGGAACTGAAGGTATGCTGTAAAATTTAAAAATGCAAAACTACACGTTTGTAAGCTATAGATTATGCTACACATTAGCCCTTTACCTGTTGAATATTCATGTAAGAAGAATGACATCATGAATATTAATTTTTAGCTCGCCTATTCGAAGAATAGGGGGCTTATGGAATCACCCCGGCGTCGGCGTTGGCTGTTGGTTAAAGTTTAGGGGTATGTGTTGAAATGCACTAATACTACATGAAATATTTGCCCTAGAAAGCTGATATTTGGAATGGAGGTTCCCTGTGTGTTGAAAAATGATGTAGTGTAGTTAAAATTTAAAATAAAATTGAATTTTAGTCAAAATTTCACCTGTTTTGGACTTAGCTTTTGGGGCTGAAATCTCAAGGTTAAAGTTTTGGGGTAAGTGTTAAGATGCACTAATACAACATGAAATACTTGCCATAGGTAGCTGGTACTTGGAATAGAGTGTGTCAGTAGGTTTAACATTGATATAGTGTAGTTAAAATTTAAAATAAAACTGAATTTTAGTCAAAATTTCACCTGTTTTGGACTTCGATTTTTGGGCTGAAATAGGAAGGTTAAAGTTTTAGGGTAAGTGTTGAAATGCACTAATACTACATGGAATATTTGCCATAGAAAGCTGATAAATGGGATGGAGATTCCCTGTGTGTTGAACATTGATGTTGTGTAATTAAATTTAAAATAATGAATTTTAGTCAAAATTTCACCTGTTTTGGACTTAGCTTTTTGGGCTGAAATAGGAAGGTTAAAGTTTTGGGGTAAGTGTTGAAATGCACTAATACTACATGAAATATTTGCACTAGAAAGCTGATATTTGGGATAGAGGTTTCTTTTGTGTTGAACATTGATGTAGTGTAGTTAATTTTAAAATAAAATTGAATTTTAGTCAAAATTTCACCTGTTTTGGACTTAGCTTTTTGGGCTTGAATCTCAAGGTTAAAGTTTTGGGGTAAGTGTTAAGATGCACTTATACAACATGAAATACTTGCCATAGGTAGCTGGTATTTGGAATAGAGTTTGCCAGTAGGTTTAACATTGATGTAGTTCAGTTAAAATAGAAAAATATTTTGGACTTCATCTTTATAGACAAGGGCCCATATTCATAAAGCTTCTTAGGAATATTTTAACCTAAGGACAACTTAAGGAAATATTTCTGTCTGTGTCTGTAGCAAAACTATAGAGTAAATTTTCATTCAGTGACTTCTAGAATATTTGGTTAAGTATATATTTGATATACGGCTTTATTTTTCCGAAATAGTTTTACTTGTATTCGTTTTATAAGACTAAGGAATATTCAAGAAACTAAGGAATTTTCTTAAGTTTCTCCTTAGGAGCTTTATGAATACGGGCCCTGGTCTACAATAGGCGAGCTTTGCTGTTCTGCGCCAGTCTAGTATTAGATTATGTTTTATAATAGCATATGAACACAGACAGAAACTGTAGAATTGGATCTATATTATACTGCAAGCAGGCAAGCAGAGCAGACCTTGATCTGAGTCTACTCTGTTTGCAAAGACATGAAAGGACATTTATATGAAGGAAAGGGTTAAGCAGTTGATTGTAGGTAATGGCTCATCGGGTTTTGCAAACAGTATAAGCCCTCCGACCAGGGTCTGCACTGTTTGTCCGTCCAAATTCTCTTTTAATAGCAAAGTTTAACATTGTATACCAAATGGCAGAGGCATAAATAAACAAAACTTTTCATTTCTCCAGCAAACCTCTTTAGAGTGGCTGATATTTATACTAAATTGAATGCCCGATTTAGATGGGTTTTACTGTACTCTGTCTATGAAATATTAGAGATCTGATTTGATTCTACAGTGTCTGCCATGGTTAAAAGTTTCTCTGCTCAGGTGTCATTCTACAAGTCAGCTAATTGATATTCATGATGTTATTTTTTCTATCATGAATATTCATTGACTATTCGAAACATTTACCATTTCAGAACCCAGATATTGTATTTTCGTTTGAGGACCTATTGCCAAGTGAGATCACAAGACGATCTGTGTCTGCAGCTCAAGCTGAATGGAAAAGTCCAGCTCTGCGAGTAGTAATGCCAGGTAAACAGCGTGTAATTGATATGCATCATTGGAAAATGTCACCAATATATTTGAATACAGTGTAAACCAGGGTAGTGCTATCACGTCTACATGTATAATCGTAGCCTTTGCAATTAACATTTTTAGCTTGTCTTGGGTGTTTTAAAAAAAAAAGAGCTATTGTCGTAACTCTGGCGTCCACATGGTTTTTTGAATAGTCTCCCCCTGATAACTTTGGAGTTATTGCCCCAAATGACTTAATTAGACAACTTTTGTGTCACCCTTATCTCTGAGACCGCTATGGCTAGAGTCACCAAACTTCACAGGAATGTTGACTAGCATGTACTTTGGACAAACTTTGTGTTGTGCGTATCTCTGAAACTGCCAGGGTTAGAGTCACCAAACTTCTAAGGAATGTTCACCAGCATGAGTTGTTGTGCACCTGGGCTTTTTGAATTGTCTCCCCCTGTTACCTTTGGAGTTAGAGACATTACAGACATTGCACTTGTGTATTGGAAAGAGGATGACGGGGAGACATCTGTTTTTGTGACAAAAACAAACCTCTAATTAATATTCATGGTATCATGAAGTCTTGTAAAAATATTCATGAAGTAAATTTTAATGGGTTAAAAGTGTCTTGCCCAGGTACAATGATTCTAACTGCCACTAAATTGTATTAATTAGTTGGTATTTAGGGCAGGTGGCTGCTTAAAGCAAGGTAAAAGTAAAACAGAATGCTCCTATAGGATTGTTCTGTTTTACTTTCACCTTGCTTTAAGCAGCCACCTATCTTTAACACACAATACTTGATGTAATTTAGTGGCTGTTATAGAGAGTTTTTACTGTATGTTAACATTTTGCACCATTGATGCATGTTTTAACCCCTTTGCAAACAGAATAGACCTAGGTCAGATGGTATGTTTGTTTATGAATTAATACATATTATTCTACTGTCACATGCCATTGTAAAGATTCAGCTCATTGATATCCATTTTTCTTACATGAATATTCTTCAACCCTTTCATTCAGAGTCTGCTCTGTGTCACAGACTTATGAAATTATAATAGATCTGATTCCACTGTTTCTACCAATACCATACTTTCATGTGTAAATATACCATTATCAAAAATCAGCTGTTAACAAATATTCGTTATGTAATTATTTTTTCATGAATATTCAACTGAGAAAGGGTTAATGCAAACAGTAAGGGTTTACAGTGTTTGTCATCACATTATACACATTATACCCTTTGATGCAGAATGGACTGTATAGTTAACCTTTAGCCTGCTATACGCGGATGAGTGAATACCTATGCATACAGTTTGGATCCAAATGAGACGCTGAGTAGCTCAGTTTTACATCAGGATCCAATCTGTTTGACACCCTGATTGAATTTGGGTAGACAAATTGATTACAACTTTTGAAAATGTAGTAGATGAAAAATTCTGTAAAAATAATTTGCTCAGCAGGCTAAAGGTTAAAAGGTGATGGACCATTTATAGTGAAAACTTTGAAAATCTTCTCCTGAAACTGGAAGGTTCTCAGTTTTCATATTTAGCACATAGCATCATGTTCAGGTCCTCTACAAAAGTTATATGAATTGTTCCCCTGGGGTCAAAATTGGCTCAGCCCCAGGGGTAGCCAGTTTTCAATAGAAACTTAGAAAATTCAGTCTCTAAACACAAGTAACCATTAGCACCAGTTTGACTGTGTTTTCATTTGATATCAAAATTGTTATGTACATAGTTCAAACAGCAGTGTTTATTCGTCCTGTCATACAGTTCAAGGTTATTAAAAGTAATATGGTTGTTTAAATACTTTTTCAGATGAGCTTCTTGCCTACCTGCCTGGCTGGCAGTTTGAGATGATCGATCCTCTAGAGGGTGTGGATTACTCTGGAGAAGAGGATGAAGCCGTGGGTGGGGTAGAGGTGCCAGAACAAGAGCCACTGGCTCCATCTGGAGGCAGAATTATTGGCAGGTCCCAGAGAAAAGGCAAAGCTGTAACACAAACCCATCATGTACCTGTAGAGTTACATGTACCAGAGCCAAATGGTCCGCAGAAACTTCACCGAGGTGACTTGCCTTCATCACCAGTCTCTCCCAGGCACACAAGAGCACAGTCACCTTCATCACGACCTTACGAGGACTTGAACAGAAGCAGTCATGCCAATGAGCATGCATATGATAAAGCCCAAGTGCATCAGTCTCGTGCTTCCCCACACAATAATCTCAGGGTGGATTCACCATATGAGGAGATGAACATGAGAAGACAGCAGTATTCCCCGGGTGCATCAGCTCATAGAGAGGCCTCGCCCCCGCCAGCCTACCCAGGACCAAGGACCCCTAAGTCACCTCGATCAACTACAGCACCAGTATCGCCAAAGCCTTCCCATCATTCTCCTCATTCGCCACATTCACCCCATTCACCTAGAACACCGAACATGCACCGGTCACCACACCATAACAATAGTAGAGACAGATATAACCCTGAACTTGTGAACACTTCGGAAACTAAGCCATCGCGACAGACATACCTTACAGATGACGCTGATGATGGAGGATTTTCAGCTGCCAGTCAGAGGGGTCGATATTCACAACAGAAATATGATACAAACTTTAACAGGAGTGCTGAAGTAGACAGATATGGTGATCAGTATAATCCCAGTGACAAATATGCGGATAAGAGTTCACGGCCTGTGCCTTCACCTCACGGTAACTTTCCACCTTCAAGTCGTCCAGTTCTGTCTCCACGAGGGTTGCATCATCATCAGGGTAGTGGCAGGTCGGACACCTCGGCATCAGACAGTGGCTTTGGTGAAAGTGATGAGTCTGGTAAATACAGGAATGATAAGTATAACAGTCACAGCAATCCGGCGCATATGCCGATGAAAACTCCATACTACAATCATGCCTTCCAACAAGAATCGCCAGAACGTGATCGGTCAGTGGTAGATGATATAATGGCCAAACATAAGGCTATTGCAGCCCAGATGGTGACAAATGGCCAGCCAACAAGTCCTGGACAGTTGCGGAATGTACATGGTAAACAAGAGTTTTACCGTGAAGATAACTATGGTCGTGAGCTGCAAAAATGGCGACAAAATATCAATGACCTTGAGGAAGCATGTGACAGGCCGCAGAGTGATTTTAATAGTGCCCGGTTACACATTAACTCCAACAGGGAGGAACAAGTGGAGGAAAGCTTCATATAAATATGCAGCTGCATGAATCGAGTCAAACATCTAGAGTTGTAGATTAACCCTTTACTCATAAATACGCCTATGCAAAGAGAGTAGACCCAGATGAAATGGTTCATGTAGGAGTCGTCTGATCAGTGTCTGCTCTGTTTGCTTATGATATAACATAGATACAATTCTATAGTTTTTGCCATGGCCAAAAATCCCTGTGTGCATGTGCTATTATAACTATTAATCTTATTACCATTCATGATGGCATTGTTTCTTACATGGATATTCATGGAGTAAAGGGTTAAGGGCAGACTGCTTGACGAAATGTTTTATGACTCAGTCTAACCCTGTCCTGTTAGTACTCATTATACTTGTCTTCCAGTCAGCTCTAATGAGCACCGACAAGACAGAGTTGAGTGAAGAATTACATAAATAGGAGCACTCTAGTCTGGATCTCAACTGTTTGCAAATACCAACCCAATCCTTTCTGAAAGTTATACGGTTTAACCCCTCTAATCCAGAATTTTATTAAAGACCAATTTACATACTTTTGGGCAAGGTGGCTGCTTAATGCAGGTTGAAAGTCATACCAAAAGGTCCCAAAGGAGCTTTCTGCATGACATTCACCCTGCATTAAGCTGCCGCATGTCTGAAAGACCAGTTTAGATACCAATTTTAATGTCCAGTTTAGAGGGGTTTTACTGTACAGTAAAACCTCTCTATAACGACCACTAAATTACATCAAGTATTTTGTGTTAAAGGCAGGTGGATGTTTAAAGCAAGGTGAAAGTAAAACAGAACGCTCCTATAGGAGCGTTTTGTTTGACTTTTACCCTGCTTTAAGCAACCACCTGGACTTTAAGCAACCACCTGCCCAAAATACCAACTAATTAACACAAATTTAGTGGTCATTATAGAGAGGTTTTACTGTATATTGAAGTTGATGACAACTTCAGTGTTTAAATATTACAGTGTTTTCACTGAGTTCTGCCTAGGGTCACTTAAAAGGGACATAGGTAAACAGTGTAGACCCAGATCAGAACACTATTGAAATTTCACACAGGTATACAGTTTAACCCTTTACTTCATAAATATACATTTTAATGCATTTGTAAACAGAGAAGACCCAGATCAGATAGCTCCTGTGGGAGCTGTTTGATCAAGGTCTGCTGTTTGCTTACAGAATGATATAGATCTGATATTACAGAGTTTCTGTCATGGGCGCCCGACTCTACAGTTTCTGCCATGGTCAAAACATCCTGTTTTTATATACCACTAAAATGTTTAATTAATTATGTCCCCCTAAATGAAGTTGGGGGGTGGCATAATGTGTTTACTTCATTTATTATTACCGGTATGTCCCCTAAATGAAGTGGGGGGACATAATGTATTAACTTCATTTCTTACTATTTTCTGATTGTTTTGGTTGACAGAATTAACAGAATCTTGTTAATATTCATGATGTCATAATTTCATACATGAATATTCATGGAGTAAAGGGTTGAAGTATATTTTAGACTTTAGGTCAGCAGTGTCCTAGAGATATTATCAAACTATATCAATATTAGCGTGAATAATACTGTTTGCAATATACATGTATATATAATGTACATTTGTATTATATTCATGAAACTGAGAGAGAGAGGTACCCTAATTACCCTATATGTATTCAGACATCCAATCTCCACTCCCCATTAGTTTGTAAAGCTGAATGATTTGATTTAAAATAGCACTAGCTTGATAATTATAAAGTAGACTTCTGTAGTGGCAAATAGTGTCAACCCTGATCAAATGGCTTTTTAGGAACCATTTGATCTGGAACTGTACTATTTGTCTATGTTTGTCTTTTCAAATACATGTACTTTATTATGTCTAATGAACACTCCAGGGGGTTACATTTTTCAAAAGGAGCTTCTTACATTTGCTACACAGGTGGTTGCTTAACTCATTCCCTCATATTGACGTCTTTTGACACCTCTGTAAATGTCAATTTTTTAAACCATTGTGATTAAAAGAGCATTTGTTCCATATGAGCAAATGCTCTATTTATCACAATGCTTTCATAACTACACAATTCTAAAAAATACATTTTCTCTATTAAATGCTCCCTTTCAGTAGATTTAGTCAAAGGTAGGATCTAAAAATAGCCATTGAGGGAATGGGTTAATGCAGAATATAAGCAATGTAGAAAGTCTGCATTAAGCTATCGCCTGTGTTTTGAAAAACCTGTATTTCTTTCTTTAATGGTTATTGAAAAGGACTTTTAGATTGTTTCATTGTCATTGACTCAAGTGGCAAACATCTTAGATCCTGATGGGGCACCATCTCGTCTGGATCCATGCTGTTTGCAAGTGCCAGTTAGGTGACATTAAGCAGGAGTAGGGGTATATGTCTTCATTATACGTTTGAATTATTTGTAGTCTCAAAGGTTCTGTTGTTTTTTTCTCGTTTACTGAAGAGATCATTTATACATTTAAATTTTACATAAATACTTTAATAGCACTGATCTAATATTTCCACCACTAAAGACCTTTTTCAAAGATTATCATGTCAAAATACATGTCACATTTTTATATGCCCGAAGGGACGTATTATGGTATGGCGCATGTCGTCCGTCCGTCCGTCCGTCCGTTAGCAATTTCTTGTGCAACTAACTCCTCCTTTATTTTTCAACATAATTTCTTCAAACTTTCAGGAATGATAGATACTGATGTGTAGTTGTGCATATCAGTGAGATAACTCTCATATCATTTTTTCATTCTGGAGTTATTGCCCTTTGATAGTTTCGGGTAGCAATTTCTTGTGCAACTAACTCCTCCTTTATTTTTCAACATAATTTCTTCAAACTTTCAGGAATGATAGATATTGATGTGTAGTTGTGCATATCAGTGAGATAACTCTCATATCATTTTTCATTCTGGAGTTATTGCCCTTTGATAGTTTCGGGTAGCAATTTCTTGTGCAACTAACTCCTCCTTTATTTTTCAACATAATTTCTTCAAACTTTCAGGAATGATAGATACTGATGTGTAGTTGTGCATATCAGTGAGATAACTCTCATATCATTTTTCATTCTGGAGTTATTGCCCTTTGAAAGTTTCGGGTAGCAATTTCTTGTGCAACTAACTCCTCCTTTATTTTTCAACATAATTTCTTCAAACTTTCAGGAATGATAGATACTGATGTGTAGTTGTGCATATCAGTGAGATAACTCTCATATCATTTTCATTCTGGAGTTATTGCCCTTTGATAGTTTCGGGTAGCAATTTCTTGTGCAACTAACTCCTCCTTTATTTTTCAACATAATTTCTTCAAACTTTCAGGAATGATAGATACTGATGTGTAGTTGTGCATATCAGTGAGATAACTCTCATATCATTTTTCATTCTGGAGTTATTGCCCTTTGATAGTTTCGGGTAGCAATTTCTTGTGCAACTAACTCCTCCTTCATTTTTCAACATAATTTCTTCAAACTTTCAGGAATGATAGATATTAATGTGTAGTTGTGCATATCAGTGAGATAACTCTCATATCATTTTTCATTCTGGAGTTATTGCCCTTTGATAGTTTCGGGTAGCAATTTCTTGTGCAACTAACTCCTCCTTTATTTTTCAACATAATTTTATGGAACAGCCTTCGGGCGTATATTGCCCCGTCTTGCGGTGCTCTTGTTGTTACATGCATTCAGCCATAAAATCAAAGAGAATAATGCTGATCCAGTGTCATGGTGACATTGGGTTGATATTTAAACTTATATTAGATCAGAGCTATTCAAGCATTTATGTATTATATTAAATTGTATCTGGATTTCTGGGTATACACCTGTAGAAATGAGCTGGATCACAAGTCAGGATACTGTAGAACCTCTCTAAAGTGACCGTTAAATGAATAATCACGTGTCTTCAAAAGCATGTGGATGTTGAATGCAAAATGAAATTACTACAGAAAGCTCCTATAATGAAAACCTAAACTTCTTACCTGCATTAAATTACCACCTGTCTGAAGGACCAAACATTAGAGCGGTCACTGCAGAGAGGTGAACAGTAAAGTCTGCTTTGAGTGATCATTAGAGTGGTCACTACAGAGAGGTGAACACTGAATTCAGCCTTAAATGATAATTAGGATGGTCACTACAGAGAGGTGAACACTGAATTCAGCCTTAAGTGACAATTAGGATGGTCTCTACAGAGAGATGAACACTGAATTCAGCCTTAAGTGACAATTAAGATGGTCACTACAGAGAGGTTTACAGTAAAGCCTTCTTTAAGTGACCATTAAAATGTAATTCTCGGATATTAAGGCTTGAAGTAGCTTAACACAGGTCTGAAGTAATGCAAAAAGCTCTATAGGAGATTATTTTGCCCTGTATTAAGCAACCCCTGTGTTTTGTATATTAAATGGTTACTTAATCAGGTTCTACTGTACTGTTAATATTTTCTTGGCAAGGTTAATAGACTCAAGCAGAAGCTAGAGTCAGGATCAATATGAAGTCTAGGAAATAGATCTATATAGTATGAGTAAATTAAAAACAATTTCAAAACTACATGTAGCTCCCTTGGTTCTCCACCAAACCACATGTTGCAACCGCTCTTTAGAATCGTCTCTTTGACTCATCTTATCTATTCCTCACATTTTATATTGATTCTAATGGAGAAATGACAATTTTAATCTTTGAATATGCACATATAACACTGTGAAGCACACTTGCTGATCATTTTTGCTAAGCCCTAAATATAACCATTGTAATTGACAACACATGTCTCTTTCATTGTTCATGAAATTATTGTTGATTGAATTTAAATTTGCTTTAGGCCAGTATAATTATTGCACTATTGATTGATATGTAGATGTTTCCTGATTTTTAATCCTTTGCCTGATATATAAGACCTGACTGGCATATACAAACAGGTTGGATCCAGATGAGACACTGATCAGCATCGAGTGTTGTTAGGACAATTGGTAAATACAGTAAAACCTCTCTATAACGGCCACTAAATTGTGTTAATTAGTTGGTACTTGGGGCAGGTGGCAGCTTAAAGAAAGGTGAAAGTAAAACAGAACACTCCCTATAAGAGCGTTCTGTTTTACTTTCACCTTGTTTTAAGCAGCCACCTGCATTTAACACAAAATACTTGATATAATTTAGTGGCCGTTATGGAGAGGTTTTACTGTAGTTCCTCAACAGTTTTAATGAAAGTAACTTGTAACAGTTGGATCAGACATTTTCTATAAGGCAGGCTCTGGCTCAGGCAGGCTCTGGCTCAGACAGGTTCAGGCAGACTCGGGGTTAAGGTGTAATACATAATACAGTGAAAAATTGTTAGTTTGAAGTTTTAGCAATGAAACATTGAGAACTTTATTGGCAGACAGCTGCTTAAGCAGGGTGAAAATTATGCAGAAAGCTCCTCTTTGACTTTCACCCTTAATTAAGTTGCCACCTGTCTTTAAGACTGATACTTGTTTAGAGTTCAAACTATCAAGGTTTAACTGTATGTCAGAGTGATAAGTTACAGATGTATTGAGGGTTCAGTGCAAGACTGTTGTAATGATCAGAAGAACAGATAGGCTGCATATTTGCATAAATTCTCAATTGAAAATCGCCAAATACCCATTTAATACATGTATTCAAATCAATGCGTGACAAAACACATTAAAAATTCTGGATACTCTGTTGAAGCTATAACGTCTGTGTAATGAATACTTTAATGTTGCTGTTACTCAATTAAAATAAATTAATATTCTTTGAACATAAGGTTGGACTATATCGTACTACTGAAAAAGATTCTCCCAGAATGCACAGGTTCCGTTCAAAATTTACTAAAATATTATGGCCTTATAAATGGTGTTCAAAGCCAGTAATAGGTCATAAATTATACCATGACACGAAAAACAATCACTTACACTTGCACATTATTTTTTAGTGTTGGTCAGATTGACCTTTATTGGACCCTTATACCGTATCTTTGCGAAGTTTGCTTTGTGATCTCCTAGCTACATTTAGTTTGAAGACAAATAAGTGTTGTTACTCAATTAAGGTTGAGGGGTTAATACTCAATTAAAATCAAACTGGTGGGGTAATGGATATTTGATTACGCAATTGTTTTTTCTAAATACTCAATTACTATCAAAGTAAGGGGTATTGCTCAATTAAATCAAACTCTGTATCTGTTCTTCTGATGATACTATTTAACCCTTTACACCATAAATATTCATTAGGATTTTTTATAATGGAATATAAAATGCAGGAAATATTTGCAATGGTAAAAATTATAGGAACGGATCTATATCATTCAATAGGCAAACAGAGCATACCATGATCAGACAGTTCCATTTGGAGCCTTCTGATATGAGTCAACTCTGTTTCAGGCGTATATATGGAGTAAATTGTTAATATTTATAAACCTTTACAAAATGATCATCTCCATAAAATTGTTTAAAATAATTTGTCTTTCATTTCTATTGTAAAATGCAATTTGTGTCAAGCAGTTTGAATCCTGATGAGGTAGTGACTGAGTCACCCTGCCCTGCATCTTATCTTCTGTTTGATCAAGTCATCATTGCAGTTACAACAGTTTTTCACCCAATCCTTCATTTTAAATTGTTCCATTAGGATTTTTTGGTCGTAGATAATGTAATGTACAAGAATGCAGTGGATATTTTTACCAAATCTTTTTGATTCTTATCCTGCTAATTGCAGTCAGACTTGCGTTTGCAAATATCTTGAATCTAGATGAAACACTTTGTAAACTGACTTCTCATCAGGATCCAAACTGTTTGATTCTGTGCCAGTAGTTTTTAACCCTTTCCTCCATAAATATGCCTTTCTATACATTGCAAACAGAGTAAACCCAAATTAGAAAGCTCCTATAGAAGCCTTCTAACCGGGGTCTGCTTTGTTTGCTATGATAAACGATAGATATGATTCAGTTTCTTCCATGGCCAAAAATGTGCTATTACAACACTTAATCTACTTAATATTCATGATGTCAATATTTCCTACATGGATATTCATGGAGTAAAGGGCTAACCCTTTGAAGTGTACTGTTATTTGCACATAGTGCAGAACCATAGTGCAGAACCAGACCACAGTTCTTCTAGAGAATCCACTTGATCAGGGTCTGCACTACAGAACCAAAGTGCAGAACCAGACCGCAGTGCTTCTAGAGAAGCCATTTGATCAGGGTCTACACTATCCTCTCTCAGATAACACCCTTCCATACTCGATGGATTTTACTGTTAAACAATGACTGGCCATTCCACTTTGAAAATTCACAGCATTTTAAGGGTAAAATAAGTTTAGCTCTTGATGAGAGACTGAGTCAAGTCTCTGTAAATATAAATTGTTGACTGATTATGGA
The DNA here is from genome assembly GCA_963576725.1 of Azorinus chamasolen. Taxonomy (NCBI): domain Eukaryota; kingdom Metazoa; phylum Mollusca; class Bivalvia; order Cardiida; family Solecurtidae; genus Azorinus; species Azorinus chamasolen. The sequence continues at coordinate 64,352,806 of OY755247.1, read as the reverse complement.
ACATGGCCTTTCTGCTAGAACTAATACTCCAATAGTAAGCTGTATTTATAGTGTATATGTACATTATATATAACTGTGATGTAGATATTTTTTCTCACATTTTTACCACATTTTTATCAGTTTATTTTGTGCCATAGATTTGCCAGCTAAATTAATAATTATCAACCTGTCAGAATTGTTTAACCTTTTACTCCTGAAAGATGACTTTTGGCACTGGTGCAAACAGTAGACCCAGATCAGATGGCACCTTAGTATCTGTTCTGTTTGCCTAGGAATAATATAGATCTGTTTCAGTAGTTTTGTCAGTGCCAAAAATCCCATATTCATGTCACTATAAGAATTAAGCTCATTGATATTCATGATATCATGATCTTAACTCCGGCGACCGCGTCATCGTTGTCATAGTCATCACCGGTGTCGTCGTTGTCGTCCTCGTCCGAAATATTAACATTGACCATGACTTCTTTAATTTTTCATTTACAACCTTCATTTTTGGTATGCATGTTCATCTTGACAATGACGACAGACGAGCATTGGCACCCACTTGCGGTGCTCTTGTTTACTTAAATATTCATGGAGTAAAGGGTTAACTGTTTCCACAGGTTCTCATCTTTGAGAGGTAATACATTCCACTTATATTCAGAGCAGAATTGAATTTGTATTGAAATAGTCAAATACATGTGGTTCAATTTTTTTTTTATTTTTGTGTATGTGTATTTTGTTGTTGTGTCAGTTTGTTTTAACTTTAATATTAATTTCATGAAGTTTCTTAATCATACATATGTATATACATTGTGACAGCTATTGTCTGATATACAGATACATGTATTGTCTTTTCTTTAACCCTTTACCTGGTGAATATTCATGTCAGAAATAATGACATCATATATATAATTAGCTGAATCAGCATCAACTATGCGCTTGCTTTCATCCACCTTGTTTATCATCCACATGATTCACAGACACACAATATGGATGAATGCACCAGAAATCATGGTTGAAAGTGTTGTCAAAGCTGTAGATGTTTTATCACGAATTTCACCGTTATTCTGGGGCGAAAATTAAGGTAAAAAAGGTATAATGATGATGTAGTAACCAAAGATTGTGAGCAGGTCCAGCACACACTGTCAGAAAATGGTAAAGAACCGTTTTCAATTGTGAATGGGTCCATTAATATGTACCAAATTGCTGGCTCTACATACTTGCATAAGCAAACAGATCCTGTTTAGATGGCGCCTACAGGAACCATCTGATCTGGTCTTCTATGTTTACATAGACATCAATAGGCATATCCATATCTTTCAGGTAACGGGTTAATTGAAAAAGTGTTTGCAAAGAAAACTAGATAAGCAATCTAGAAATTTAGTCAGACACAAAAGTTGCCTATGCATTTAACAATTTGCTGAAATTTTGTGGAGTATTATAAAAACAATTGTCATGTATTATTTTTCTGTGTAAATATATATATATCCATACTTATGTAATTATTATGATATATATAAAAGATGTATTTTATAACATATATTCGTACTCTATTTTTATAAAAACAACACAACAAACACAATCAGTAAGTGGAATGATACCGGCATACAAAGTTTGAAGGACTTAACACTTTCCCTGTATTGTGTTTATTACAAATTTCAATACCTACTAATTATTCATGGACAAAAAGGTTGTAATGAAATATGGAAGGTGGAGCATTGTAGACATTTTAGAAAGTAAAGAAACAGATATTTCAAATTCTATCAGCAAACAGAGTAGACCCTGATCAGACGGACCCTCTAGGAGCCGTCTGATATGGGTCTACTCTGTTTGCAGATGCGTGAAAAGGCGTTTATATGAGGGAAAGGGTTAACACAAACTGTTATAAATACATTCTTTAACATCTATAAGTACATGTATTTCCAATATTATTCTCTTCTTATATTCAGAAAGCAATGTTTTCACTCGTTTTTTCCATAAACTTATGATCAGAGTGGCAGACAGTATAGATCCATAGAAGATGCCAAGTTAGTCAGCATCTCATTTGCGATTGAAATTATAACAGGTTGCACCAAGTCCTGGGTTTACTAAACACAACCCCTTTCAAACCTTTGAACTGAGGAAAATAGACCACAGTGTAAAAGTGTTTGATTTATTATAAAGATGCCCCAAGTATTCGGATAGACAAATTTAGGCAAAGAGTGCAGATCCAGATCAAATGGTTCCTGAAGGAATCCTTTGATCAGGGCCATCTCTATTTGCAACCATGCCAGTATATTTCAGAGTTATCTTAAATTTTAACCCTTTACTCCAGATACACTTTTCTATGCCTTTGCACAAACAGAGAAGACCCAGAACAGATGGTTCCTGTAGGAGCTGTCTGATCAGGGTCTGCACTGTTTGCTTATGCTATGATATAAATATGAATCTACAGTTCTGCCCTTTATATTACATGGAATAGAGTGAAATACATTTAGAAATGTTTTCTTGGTAATTTCAGCTTTTATGTAAATAAATTTATACTAATCTCCTCGTTCAACACCCCTCTTTCTTTGTCTCTCTCTTACTCTACTTACATGTACAGTAAACACTTGATTGTTTGAACACACTAATATGTATCATTATTGGTCTTTACGATAGGTGGATGCTTAATGCAGGATGAAAGTTCTAAAGGAGCTTTCTGCATGACTTTCATCCTGCATTAAGCAGCCGCCTGCCAGAAAAGACATCAATTCTTCATTATTAAAAATTCAAAGTATCGAGATTTTACTGTACTAACATGCTGGTGAATACTGATGTTTTATGAAAATGAATTTATGTGCACAGCAAAGGCCCGGATAAAATGAGTAATTAAAACATTTTCAAGAATAACTATTTATTTCCACCAAATCCTTTGTTGTGGCTATTCTTTCGGATTGTCTTTTCAAGAAGATTCTAAAGAGTGGTACTAACAACATAGGGTTTGGTGGAGAAATAACAATTTTAGAATATGAATATGTACCTTTATATTTTACTCTGGACTGTACAGATAGTTTACTTGAACAGCAATAAACAAAGTGGATTAATTTCTTTCAGGTTGGTGTCTTTTCTCCAAACACTGCTAGTACCTGTTCGGATGTACTTGACAACAGATACAGCCAAACATGTTTTAACCCTTTACCTGTTGTAATAAACAATGACATTATGAATATTTATTAGCTGAATCTGTAAAGTGCCATATGAACGCAGGATGATTTGGCCAGCTATATTATTCAATAAGCCATCAGCAGACCCTGATCAGCTGTCTGATCGGAGTTTACTCTAAAAATCTGTCTCTAACTCTCTATTAGGTAAGGGGTAAACCCATTAACTGCATGAATTCACGTTCACGTCAAATTTAATGTATTAAATAGCTCGATTTTTATAATGGAATCACGAATAAAGTAATTTGGGACTATACCAGAATATAATCAGATGTATATTATTTCATAAGCAAATAGAGCAGACCCTGACCAGACTGCTCCTATAGTATAAGATCCGCCTGATCTGGTCTACATATGCATGTATATGAAATAAAGGTCAAAGCATTACTTCAGCCATGCAGTGTAAATTATCTAGGACGTAACTCTTTCGCTGCCAATTAAACAAACGAAAATTGCAGAAGACGACAACATTTGGCAGCGAAAGAGTTTAACATCACAGCTGTTTCATTTGAAATGCTAAAGGTTATACAGTATAATCTGTCTGAAGGGACCATAAAAATGAGGCCTAAGGATGGGTCTGTAAAGCAGATGGTAGCTTAATGCAGGTCAAAAGAAATACAAAAAGCTCCTACCTGCTTTTTAAGACTCATTTATTCAATAAATGAATGACCACTTAGGACAAGATCCACTGTATTTGAAAAAGTGACATGTTCTGTTTGAATTTGTCAATCAGTAACGAACAGATGTAGACAATTGTATTGGAGGACAATTTATTTATCCCTTATAGTGGAACTTGCATGCATTTAATCATGGCCCAATCAGTATGAAAGGCTTAAACTTGCTGGAATATTTGGAATGTCCAACAGGGCAGACCCTGATCAGAGGGGTCCTCTAGAAGTCATCTGATCAAGGTCTAAACTGTTTGCAAATAGCAGTACACATACGTACGTATCCTAGGTTTGAAATGGCTGGTAAACACATGGGTTAGTTGAACACTTTTCATGCTGAACAAAATAATGTCTGCTTAATTTGAGATCTGTTGATTTTTTATGTCCCGGGGCATATTGTTTTTGCTCTGTCTGTTTGTTGGTTGGTTGATTTGTCCCCATCTTTAACGTTGGCTATAAGTTTGTCGCCATTGCACATACATACTTCAAAGTTGGCATGCATGTTTAAAGAGGAAGTCCCTACAAAGAACGCATATTTTCAATAATATCATAAACTAAGTATGAACATTATTATGAAGGTTGCCAATTTGAACTTATATCGACGAATGCCCTTGTGATACAAATAAACCAATTTCATCAATACTTTTAATTTTTGTTCTACAACAATATTATCGGCATTTTACGTTAAAATTTTCCGCGTTTTGCCGTTGATCACCCGATCCCTCCATTGTATGGAACGCCATTCTGCCATGCTAATTGCTAAATGCTGAATGCTAAATGCAAAATGCGAAATGCTTTTTGCCTATTGGAGAAAGTGCTAGGGACAGAACCTGAATGTTCCAAATGATGGATATAAATGACAAATGCAAAATGCTTGTTGCTAAATGCATGTTTGCACTACTAGCATTGAACAGCGACATTTTTTATTTAGTTGTGCAATAAGCGTTAATGTAAATAAACATGCATTTAGCAAACGTAAGTCACTTTAAAATTCGCGCTGTTCAGTACCAGTAATGCAAACATACATTTAGCAATAAGCATTTCGCATTTGTCATTTACATGTTTCATTTGGAACATTCCCTAGCAATTTACACAATTTGCAAAAAGCATTTCGCATTTTGTATTTAGCAATTAGCATGACAGAATGGCGTTCCATACCATTGTTTACTTAATAGGTTTTCTCGGAAGTTGTCGGAGAAACGCGAATAGGGCGAACAGTTAAGAAACTAAAACCCAGCCCGAATAAAACTGAAGCATCGGGGAGTAAAATCGCGATCGGCGATATCAAACACATGGATGTTTTGTCATTATAAACGGTAATTTGATGGGGTTTCTTGCGATATACTACTTTTCAGCATATAAACAAATGAGTTTTGCATATTTTAGGTGTTTTTGAAACGCGTCAAATGTAGGGACTTCCCCTTAACTTATGAATTCTGAAGGGAGGTGATCCCCCGAGAGCAAAAATTGCAACACAAAAAGAGAAAATTGCAGACTCGGTTTTATTGAGTCTGTTCATGAACAGTAATTGAAAGTGCAACACTCCTCACGCCCCCTAGCACCGGCTTAAGCGGTATTCAATTTTCAAAACAAGAAGTACTGAAATTCATGATATCGAAGGATCAGAAGGTATAACAACACTGAGAATGAAGTACGGGGCGACGTTTTACGGCCGCCACACAAGCACTTAACACCTGCTGTTGTGAAGATTATAAATTCTGAAGGGAGGTGATCCCCCGAGAGCAAAAATTGCAACACAAAAAGAGAAAATTGCAGACTCGGTTTTATTGAGTCTGTTCATGAACAGTAATTGAAAATGCAACACTGCTCACGCCCCCTAGGGGTGACTTAAGGTCAAGGTCACATGTCATATCGGGGGCATACTGACTTCTGTTTCGTTGATACCTTGAACAGTGTTAGTTATGTAAGGTTTTTTGCTGTTGACTGTTGTCAAGGTAATTGTTAATGATTGGGGTCTATTGTTTTCCTAACTGCCTAGAACCTGACCAACACCAAGGACACAGCGACATTCAGTTATATATGGAAATTTAACCCTTTACCTCATAAATTTGCCTATCTACGTCTGCTCTGTTTAATTATGACATAAAATAGAAATAACTCTACAGCTTTTGCCGTGGCCAAACATTGCTATGTTCATGTGGCATTATAAAAATAATATAATTGTTATCCATTGTGCCATTATTTCTTACATGAATATTCATGGAGTAAATGGTTAAACACTGCACGCGCGCGTTCATCACTGTGGACTTCGCAGGCCAGTCTGTACAAATGCCAAATGTTCACATTTGAAAGATACGGGTTAAAATGGAACCTTTGAAGGCGTGAAACAAGTTGGTTGTCATTTGCAAACAGTGTAGACAAAGATCAGAGGGCCCCTAAAGAAGCTCTCTTCTCGGCGTCTGCATTGTTTGCTTTTCAAATCGTCTCCCAAATTCTACCCTTTCATACTGAATGAAATCTACTTCTAAACAATGATTGACTGTTCCAATTTAAACAATATAGCATTTAAGGCCGGGTTAATGTAGATATTTCACATAATGCATTATGAAAACGATTACACGATTGTTGGCAAACCGCCTCCGTTTCGCACATGTCTGGTATACAGAAAGCCAGGAAAGATATGCTCTGTCGCATAAATGAGCTGGGAAAATGCAATTGTTAGAATTTTCCAACCAGCACCTCCGTAGATACACTCAGCGTCAAAAGAAAAGCATACCACACAGGGCTAACGACAGAAAGCGAAAATGTTCAACAAGCATAATTTTGGTTGTGATTGTGTACATCGAATATAGAAAATATTATATATTTTTATTTTCCTGACAATTTTCCATTAAAGAAAGAGAAAGAGCTTCAACATCAATACTGTTAAAAGTTTAAGATCCCATGTTAGTCCTACTACATTCTGACCCATTATATACTGGTATTGATTTGTTTTGTCTCATTATTTCTTACATGAATATTCATAGAGTAAAGGTTACATGTTACATTACTCATTTTCTCTTTTCACATTGATACTTTTGCTTTCGAAGGATCTCCCACTTTCAGGATATCTCTATTTGCAAACAAATAGGGTGATTGTTTACTAAGTATTGCTCAGTACCGACGTTTGGTATGTCAGTAATATTTATCCATTTACTCCATAAATAAGACTTTCTACGTCTATGGAAACAGAGTAGATCCAGATCAGATGGCTCCTACAGTTGTCTTCTGATCAGGATCTGCTCTGTTTGCTTATGAAATAATATAGATATAACTGTACCGTTGCTACCATCGCCAAATATGCATGTGCTCAGGTCCCATTATATATAAAAACAAGAGAATCGCAAGCGGGTGCAAACGCTCGTCTGTTGTCATTGTCAAGATGAACATGCATACCAAAAATGAAGGTTGTAAATGAAAAATTGAAGAAGTTATGGTCAATGTTGAGATTTCGGACGAGGACGACGACAACGCGGACACCGGAGTTACAATAGCTCGTGATTTCTTCGAAACAGTCGAGCTAATGAACTTATCACACCGTGCCATTATTTCTTACAGGAATATTCATGGAGTAAAGGCTACATGTTTGATGAATTAATGGATCAGTACAGACACAAAAACAACCTACATGTATACACTTTACACATATCAACAATCAGTACACACACACACACACACACACACACACACAGCATACAGGTATAATATATTGTATGTACAATGTATACATATAATACTGCATCAGTCTTCGATCTGCTACTGACTCCCCCACTATCGCCGGAAATGGCTAAGGGAACCTACATGCACAGGTGATAGTATCATATATAATAATGTGCTATTCTATTTTTGAAGGGACCCGCGAAATATCGCAAAAATTAGATGTCCGCAAAAATTATCAGTTGTGTGATATGTTAGACAATCAGTACACAAACAAACGATCTACATGTATACCCTGTACATATACATGTATATCATTTTAAACAATCTATACACAAACAAACAAGTTACAGGTATATATTGTACACCTATAATATGTCAAACAATCAGTACACACACACGCACGGGCGCACACGCAATCAACGTACAGGTATATATTATACACATATACTATATCAAACGAACACTAAAACGACCAAAATGTTAAATTCATTTTTTATTGTCTTTTGGAAAAGTCTATAGGAGGAGCAGTCATTGAATGAGTACACAGACCAAATGATTGGTGTATGAAATACAACAATATAAAAAATATTTTTTGTCCTTGACCTTTTTGTTTCTCTTTTAGTTTATAATATACAAAAAGCATATATTAAAGCAATACAAGACAATCGCAAAAGCAATAAAATCAGCAGGCACGCTCAATTTGCTGACTTTCTTTCTTTTGACACCGAGTATACAAAGCAGTTCTTCCCTCCTATTTAATGTTGCATTGCTTTTAACCTCAGCTCATTCACTCACTGCTACCGACTCAAGCAAACAGTGATAACATGTTGACTACCGTGCTCTTCTTGTGTCTGTATCTTAATTCTGCTGTTGCAAAGGATGAGGAGCCATTCTGTTTGTCCAGATTCGATTACGATTACAAAGTTATGCAGAAACTGTTTGATCTGGAGCAAGAACAAAAGGAAGTAAGAAAACTAATGGAGTTACGGATTGGGCAGCAGAGCACATTGGCAGAGCAATATTAGTTATGCAGTGCTTAGTGTCCCTAATATGGACTATACACTGCCAGTAAATATTAATATGGGACGAGGCGAAGCCGAGTCCCATATTAATATTTACTGGCAGTGTATAGTCCATATTAGGGACACTAAGCACTGCATAACGAATTTATCTTACCGACTACCTTTAATTTCAAGTATTTACACGCATGTTTGCATCATAGGCCTACATGTATGGCGTTACGTGTGGAAACAGGGGAATGAACTATTGCAAACTTGATATTACAATAGGACCGGTATAAATTACCTCCCTTTAACAGAATTAAAGTAAATATTCTTTATTTACCTCAAATCTCGTTTATATATTTTATTTTTAATTCTTAACATTGTAAAACTAATTAATGTTTATATTTTACTCCAATTAAAGCATAAATTATATTTATGCATATTTTAAAACTGTAAGGATAAGCATAAATAATTATTATATAACCAATAACACAACAATTTAAAGTTTGTTTAAACTTAACTTTAATAATGAACAACAGAACAAATAATAGACGTTTCCGTTTCAACATGGGTAAAACCATCTGTCCACTATCAATGGAAAACCTGTATAATTTTGTCATATTTTTAAAGAAAATAAAATCACTTTCACTGACTCTAGAGAACCTATATACATGTACGGTACTTCCATATATCGCAGTTAATCATGAAATTGTTGACATTTCTTATATCATATTCATTTACCAAATCACTTTAATAGTTATAATATCGCAGTAAAGTATAAACTCTGTATTGTTTGACAGTTATCTAATAATGTCAAATTATCACAATCATATGTCAGAGCTTTAGATAGGAGAGATACTGTATATTGATTTACTAAAATCAACGTCTATCAAACACATGTTATGACTACTCATAAGAATTGTCTTTTCTAGATGATTCTAATGAGTATTCACAACGTGGAGAATCCCAATGATGGACTATAAAAAAGTGTTGGAAGTATCGTATTTACTGGACATCTCAAGATTATCTAGAACTCTACCTTATTTGACAGCCATATGCTTTTCTGTGAAATATAATAACATTTTATTTTTATCACTACAATTTTAAAATATGCATACATAAAATTTATGCTTTAATTGGAGTTGAAATATAAACATTAATTAGTTTTACAATGATTAAAAAGAAAAAAGAAAATATATAAACGAGATTTGAGGCAAATACAAAATATTTTATTTAATTCTATTAAAGGGAGGTAATTCCCTTGCTTCCCTACGGCAAGACATACACGTAGGCCTATGATGTTTACATGCGTGTAAATACTTCGCCTCGTCCCATATAAATATTTGCTGGCAGTGTATAGTCCATATTAGGGACACTAAGCACTGCATAACTAATAATGATTATGATAAATGAGAGAAAAGCATTCCAACTGTTAAGCAAGGGAATTAACTCTTGTAAAGCCATCATAAGGATTTTTAATGATTTTAGTACCCCCATACGGAATCTATGGGGGTTTCTCGTGACCTCTATTGACCAATGGGATGACAAGAATTTTGTAGGAGGTAAGATAACAGGAAATATACGACGAGAAGTTCTCCAAATTTCAGAAAGGTAATACACGATATGTACATCATTGAATTTCAAAGGAAGTTCACCATAAACCTTTTTATTTTGACAATTATATCATCGAAATCATTAATGCCAGAAACAAACAGTGGCGTAATACTTTTTTTGCAGTTGAGTATACGACATTTTGTATTGCGAAACAATTTCATCGCACACTATTCGTTTTAAAAACTTATTTCTAAACATTTTATTCACAAGCTGGATAAAACCTGATGTTGAACGTTATTTCGTAGGTTTTTAAATAAGATTTTAAACTAGTTTCTTAAGTACAGTTTGTTTTACAAACTACTGAACTACATTGAATTTCACATCAAATTTAGTTACTAGAAATTTTCTTCAAATAAAGTCCATGATCACGTCCAGGGTTACCTTCAGTATCAGTCTTCCGGGGAATAATTTTGAGGAAACTTTTGACATACAGTATCTTACACGAGAACATCAACGATTTGCTTAAAATAAGTAAACCAAAAAGCGGATGAAAATGAGAATCTTGACATTGACTTTTCCCAAGCATTTGGCAAAGTATTGAGAGCAAGCATATGCCACAAACTGTTGTAGAATGATCCCTCGTCCTAAATGACCTTGAGTATTTATTACCAACTAATGGTGCTGTCAGGACAAGGCTTATTGACCCAAACGATTTTGCCCTTTGGCTTAAACTATTATTACCCCTCTATGCAGATGACACAATAGAATTAGTCCTTTCTGACTTTGCAACATATATCCAGAAGAGATAAACGATTACTGTAACAACTGGCACCTCAACTGGAAATTACACACAGGTACCATTATCTCGGTGTGACTTTTCCTAGTAATGGGTCCTTCCTTAATGCCAGAAAACACGTAGCTGAAAAGGCAACAAAAGCAATGAACCTACGAGGGGTGTTCCAAATATAATGTCACTTGCATCGGTGCTCATATAGCGGAAGTGCTTTTGTTCATTTTAATTTGCTCTGCCCTTCAAAATACTATCCGCCAGCCAGAATACACCTTTTTAGCCGGTCAATCCATTTTTGGAAGCATTTTTCATACTCTTCAATGGGGACACCCATCAGACACTGATAAACAGCAGATCCAAGGGCATTTCTCGAATTGTATCTCCTTCCAGATAAATGATATTTAAGTTTTGGAAAGAGAAAATAGTCGCAGGGGGCCAAGTCTGGCGAATATGGAGGGTGCGGAAGGACGGTAACCTTCTCTGACTCCAAAAAGTCAGTCACAATACGTGCCTTGTGAGCGGGTGCATTATCATGCAAAAGTCGGACATACTTAAGTCCTGTTTTGGGGCGGCTAGTTTTGTAGTAGTTCTTCAATTTTCTCAGAACAACGTTTTTATAGAACTTGCCTGTGACCGTTCTGTTTTTTGGCACCGGGATTTAAATAGCTGGACCCTTATTAGTGAAAAAATAGCATACAAAACCTTCTTTACCGTTCGTATTCGTTTGGCAATACTTGGGCGTCTGGCATTTTTAGTGGCCCATATTCGGTTGGAAACCTTCCGCTTTGGTTCAAAATAATACACCCAGGTCTCATCAATAATACACCCATGTCTCATCACCAGTGACTATATGGATGGGGTAGCCATCTTGCATTTATCTTTCTAACTTTTAGGTGTTTCTTCAAAATTGTATGAACTCTTGCTAACGACAAGTTTGTCATTCGAGCCAATTGTCTTACGGTGAACGAGCATCAGTTTTGAGGATATTTCGGATTTTTTCTATGTTACCTTTGGTCGTAGTTGTTGCAGGACGACCTGGGCGAGCAGCATCTTTCAGTTGCTGCTGCCCAGCACTAAAATTAGGTCCCCACCTACAAACAGTCCTGTGGGACATTTGGCCCTCCCCATAAATGTCACACACCTCGCGGTGAATATCTACAGCCTTTATGCCGAGTAATGACCTACCTTTTATATAGGCCCTAATTTCAAGAACATTTTCAGTTCGTTTTCCTGTCATTTTGTGTATAGTCTAACGAATAGGCTATGAAACGATGTACACAGTACCGAGGCAAGTGAACGTGTGGACGAGATATTTACCTGTGTCACGAGCCAGTGATCACTCAATCGACACGAGGTGGTTTTGTGCATGAATTGCACGATTTCCGTGAAATAAAGCACAGATGACATTATTTTTGGAACACCCTCGTACTTTATACGCGTCTCTAATAACTCAGATTTACTGATTGACCTTGTTTTGAAATTATTTGATCATACTATGATGCCAATTTTGACATAACGGTCGGACAATGTTTGCTTTTTAATGTTGACATCCTTGATACAAGAGGGCCATGAGGCCCTGAAGCGCTCACCTGAGATAACCCAAGGGGCGGGGCCATTTTTGACCAAGAAGTCATCATTTGTACAACGTTGTTAGAGAACCACAAGGCAAAGCAGTATGTCATTAATTAAAGGTCTAAGCCTAATGGTTTCAGAGAAAAATAATATTTCATAGTTTTCCCATGAAAAACTGATAAGCCCCAAGGCAGGGCCAAGTTTTGCCCAGAGGCCAGGGTCGTAAGTTGAACATTCTTGGCAGAGGACCATAAGCCAAGCTACATATTTGTATAGGACCATTAGATCATGTTACATACCAAACATCAAAGGTCTAGGCCTTACAGTTTCAGAAGATTTTTAAAGATTTTCCTATGAAAAACTGATTAGCCCTTGGGCGGGCCATTTTTGGCCCAGGGGTCATAATTTGAACAATCCTTGTAGAGAACCATTACATCATGCTACATTTCAAATATCAAAGGTATAGGCCTAACAGTTTCAGACAAAAAGATTTTTAAAGATTTTCCTATGAAAAACTGATTAGCCCTTGGGCGGGGCCATTTTCGGTCCAGGGTCATAATTTGAACAATCTTTGTAGAGGACCATTTGACCATGCTACATGACAAATATCAAAGGTCTAGGCCTTACAGTTTGAGAGAAGAATATTTTTAAAGATTTTCCTATGAAAAACTGATAAGCCCTTGGGCGGGGCAATTTTTGGCCCTGGGTCATAATTTGAACAATCTTTGTAGAGGACTATTAGAGCATGCTACATACCAAATATCAAAGGTCTAGGCCTTACAGTTTCAGAGAAGAAGATTTTTAAAGATTTTCCTATGGAAACTGATAAGGCCGTGGGCGGGGCCATTTTTGGCCCGGGGGTCATAATTTGAACAATCTTTGTAGAGGACCATAAGATCATGCTACATGCCAAATATCAAAAGTCTAGGCCTTACAGTTTCAGAGAAGAAGATTTTTAAAGATTTTCCTATGAAAAACTTATAAGCCCTAGGGCTGGGCCATTTTTGGCCGGGGGTCATAATTTGAACAATCTTTGTAGAGGACCATTAGATCATGCTACATACCAAATATCAAAGGTCTATGCCTTACAATTTCAGAGAAGAAGATTTTTAAAGATTTTCCTATGAAAAACTGATAAGCCCTTGGGCGGGGCCATTTTTGGTCCGGAGGTCATAATTTGAACAATCTTTGTAGAGGACCATAAGATCATGCTACATGCCAAATATCAAAAGTCTAGGACTTACAGTTTCAGAGAAGAAGATTTTTAAAGATTTTCCTATGACAAACTGATAAGCCCTAGGGCGGGGCCATTTTTGGCCCGGGGTCATAATGTGAACAATATTTCGTTCCCCCTAACCACTGATGCTTCTGACAAAATTTGGTTAAAATGGGGTCAGTAGTTTCAGAGGAGATGTCGTTTGAAAATGTGGACGGACGACGGACGGATCGCGGTCACAATAACTCACCTGAGCCTTTGGCTCAGGTGAGCTAAAAATGCATAATGATTTTCTTATAAAGATCACTAAACCAAGGCGATCAACATCGATGAATTTCCTTTACGGTGAACTAGCTAGGACGGTACCCAATTTCTATCGTCGTACGAAGCAAAATGATCTCGCTTTGGAATATAAATCTATATCAAAGTCTACAGTTCTATGCTGAAACAACAAAATCATAATTTCAAGTGACTTACTAAAATTAAAAATATTCTTCATTTTGTTGGCAGACCCTATCTATGAGATAACAAGACACTAGTAGAGCATCCAAATATCTGTAAACAGATAAAAGTTTCTCTCATCGACCTGAAATGACAAACTACAACAATCTAATAAACTGAACGTTATGACGGGTCACCTTTTCGCGAGCGACTGTATCCTATGTAATCTAGGTAAAATAGGAACAAATGAGTACTATTTATTCAGTTGTCCCAATTTCAATAGAAAAAGGAATCTCTTTCTACCGACAGTCAATACAAATAACTGACCTAACCTTAATACTGTCTTTTCCTCTGAATCATATGTCTTCTGTAAAAAAAGTGTGTAAATTTGCGTCCATCATCATGCAGCATTTTACATGTTAACATGTTGCTTTGTGACGGACACAAAAGTATGTCGCATTACCTTACGCATAAATACGGTACAACCAACAAATAAATAAATAAAAAATATCAGGGAAATTCATACTTTCATAAATTTCATTATATAAACGCATTTTCACACATTTGCTAACAGAATAGACCCAAATCAAACGGCTTTTATAGAATCCCTCTGATCAGCGTCTGCTCTATTTGCTTATGTTCGAATTGTTTTTCTTAACATCAACTTTGTTTGTTTGTTTGAATAATCTATTTGATGGTGCCAACATCTTTTTTATGGCATCTTAATAATTATGGAAAATTAGTCAAACAGGGAGAGCCACACACGAAATGAAACCGCACCAAACACCATCTAACAAGAAACGGTAAAGCCACAAGACAAAACATAACAGGACGCATATCAAGACGAAACACATTAAGCATATTAAACAACAAAATTGACCGTAGGCAATTGAAAGCAGGAGTGCCGCCTTGGAATGCCAAATAAAATCTGAATTACAATTTTCTAAATTATTTCTTACTTTGCCGGCACAATTATTGCCATTATAGTTATTTCCTTGTTCTAAATATGCTCTTAAATTTGTATATGCTGACAGTATGTTAGAGTTTAATATTTTAATCCAATTTTTTATAATATTTTTTTCGATTTACTGACATTGGTAATCTCCGTATAATGCTTCGAGGTTTGTCGGTAAATTTACTCCCATTTTTTCTGCAAAATTTGGAGTTGATCCTCTCGACGCTTTCTCCAGAATGATGTTCCAAATTCCCGCAGCATATAATGGGACAACGATCGTATCGCAGAGGTTTATTTTATTTTTGATTAGTAATTCAGTTTGGTTAAATGTAATGAATAACTTGTACTATGAGAAAGAGGCATTTTGAGGCATGTTCCAATTGGCGTTTTTGAATAGAAATACCTCTAGATATTTAAATGACTTTACTATTTCATGTTTTTTGTATTAAAAAGATAACACTCATATGTTGTCGTTCGATCTACCTAACTCAAAAATCATAATTATGGTTTTGCTTATAATAAGTTTTAAATTAATATTGTTTACCAAATTGTTCGAAGTCGTTTAGAATTCATTGTACTTTGCAATGAGTTAGGATCATGCGTAAACGAAAATGATTTACACTCTCACGTTCATGTATGTTCGTATTTTCTGTTCATGTATTTTCGTTGCATGGGGAATACATTTATGCGTGTACGGTAATGAGCTGTTATGCTTAAACTGAAATAAACAATATGTTATATTATTAACAAGGCTTTCAGTTAATTGTTATCCGACATGCTATACGTTATTATGTTTAACCTGTTTGCTTCCATTTTTTTCTAGTTCCTGTTATATCATCACTTAACCCTTTACTTCGTGAATATTTATACCAGAGCTCATGAATATTCGTTACCCGATTTTTGTAATGGTCTATGAACAATTTATTTAGCCATTGTAGTAACTGTAGAATCAAGTCTGTACTTTTCATATTTCATAAACAAACATGGTTCCTGCTGTGACGGCTCACATTGGAGCTTTCTTTGTTTGCAATATTGTAAATTCGTTTCTGTCAAATAATGGGTTAATTATACCTATAAGTAGTTTTATATTTATAAGTATGTTGCATATACTGTATGTCTGTAACTATCGGATGTTGAGTGGATATTAGCAGTCATGTAATATACGTATCTACATATCTCTACTAGCATACTTGTATTTGTACGGCAAGTGTATTGCCCAGTTAGGGGACAGGGATATTGGCATTGTGTTGATGTATTCCTTTTTAGCTCATCTGGCACAAAGTGCCATGTGAGGTATTGTGAGGGGGCAGTGTTCGGCGTCCGTCGTCGTGCGTCGTGCGGTGTGCGTCGTGCGTATGTGCGTCGTCAACAATTTACTTAAACATCTTCTTCTCTGAAACCTTAAGGCTTAGACCTTTGATATTTGGTATGTTGCATCATCTAATGGTCCTCTACAAAGATTGTTCAAATTATGACCCCCGGACCAAAAATGGTCCGCCCTAGGGCTTATCAGTTTTTCATAGGATTTTTTTTAAAAATATTCTCCTCTGAAACGGTAAGTCCTACACCTTTGATATTTGGTATGTAGCATCATCTAATGGTCCTCTACAAAGATTGTTCAAATTATGACCCCCGAATTAAAAATGACCCCGCCCCGGGGCTTATCAGTTTTTCATAAGATTTTTTTTTAAAAATCTTCTCCTCTGAAACCATAAGGCCTAGATCTTTGATATTTAGTATGTAGCATTATCTAATGGTACTCTACAAAGCTTGCCCAAATTATGACCCCGGACCAAAAATGTCCCCGCCCCAGGGCTTATCAGTTTTTCATAGGAAAATCTTTAAAAATCTTCATCTCTGAAACCATAAGGCCTAGATCTTTGATATTTGGTATGTAGCATTATCTAATGGTCCTCTACAAAGATTGTTCAAATTATGACCCCCGGACCAAAAATGGCCCCGTCCCAGGGCTTATCAGTTTTTCATAGGAAAATCTTTAAAAATCTTCTTCTCTGAAACCATAAGGCCTAGACTTTTGATATTTGGTATGTAGCATCATCTAATGGCCCTCTACAACGATTGTTCAAATCATGACTACCGGACCAAAAATTGCCCCACCCAAGGGCTTATCAGCTTTTTATAGGAAAATCTCTAAAAAAAAAATTCTCTGAAGTCTTAAGGCCTAGACCTTTGATATTTAGTATGTAGCATCATCTAATGGCATTCTACAAAGATTATTCAAATTATGACCCCTGGATTAAAATGGTCCCGCCCCGGGGTGTATCAGCTTTGCATAGGAAAATATTTAGAATTCTTCTTCTCTGAAACTCTAAATCTCTAAGTCTTTAGTAACCAGGTGAGCGATTTAGGGCCATCATGGCCCTCTTGTTACTACTTTTTCACTGCCAGTATCAAATCTGCCATTACCTATGCAAACTGTTTGGATCCAGATTAGACGCTGAGTAACTCGGCGTCTCATCCGGATCAAAACTGTTTTGTTACTGTGGTGATGTGTTTAGAAAGAAAATTATAGCAGACGACAAAATTTGCAGACGGCACTATTTGCAGACGACAATACAGTTGTCAGCGAAAGAGTTAGATCAAGCTATAAGTTTAGCACATACCTATAAACGATAAAGCGGGGTTTCAACCAAAACTAAGTCATATTATCCTGACACTCAACCGGTCTTCATACTGTGTTCCGTCATAAAACAGGTGCTGATCTTTCACAGTAGAAGCTCAATACTATCACTCAAATGGAGACTCTTTCTAGATTTTTTTAAACAAATGGTAGCTTAATGCAGGAAGAAGGCAATACAAAAATACCCATTAGGAGATTAATGTAAATGTATCATTTTATCATGCACTAGAAAACCATCAGCTTCTACAGTGTTCTATGTTAATAAACTATGTGATCGCTTTAGCAATACTCTGTATTATGACCACTAACATTGAATGCCGCTGCTATATCGTATCACGCATGCTAATCATCAGGTTTAAATAATCCGGAAAGGTAATCGTTTTACTTAAAATTCATTTCAGATATATTGGCATCTCTGGACAATAAGATAAAAGCGACATCTCCTGGATCTGGGTCGATCTACGTTCGCTGGGGCAGAACGGATTGCCCGGGAAATGGGACAGAAACAGTTTACTCGGGTCAGGTGGGTGGTTCTTACTACGACCATTCAGGGGCAGCAGCAAACTACCTTTGTCTTCCACCAGTCCCCTTATGGGGACAGTATGATGATGATAAGGCAAACTATGCTCCAGTGTACGGGGCCGAATATCAAGGGAGGAGTAACTTGAAAACAATTTTCAAAGAAAATTTATTCAATAACGATGTACCTTGCGCGGTCTGTCGAACACCCCGTACCAGCGTTGCAATGATCCCCGGTAGGAATGCCTGCCATGGTGGATGGACAGCGGAGTACACCGGGTACCTGGCAGCAGGATACAGAGGCCATAAAGCGGCCACTGAGTTTGTGTGTCTTGACGAAATGGCACAGCCAATAATCGGATCTCATGCCGATAAAAATGGGGTATTTTTCTACATTGCTGAAGCTTCATGTGGCTCCCTGAAATGCCCACCTTATGTCAATGGCCGAGAATTGACATGCGCAGTTTGCTCGAAATAAACATATTAACACGCAGGGGTTGTGAAACCTCCAGTGTCCGATAATGAAAACTTTTACCCCTTATCTAGCTAACCGCGACTTAATATAATCGCTTTTGTAAACAGCTTGGATCCAGGTGAGATGTCGAGTAACTAAGAGATGAGGTGTGTGTTATAAGGGATACTTGTTAAGATAACGGGGCAAGTGTTAAGAACATGTATCATTGCTGGTGCGCAACTTAAATCCTTTAACCCTTTCGCTGCCAATGCCGGATCTGTGATTACCTATGCAAACAGTTTGGATCCAGATGAGACACCGAGTAACTCGGTGTCTCATCAGGATCCAATCTGTTTGTTACTGTTACTATGTTTTTGAAACAAAAATGAAGAAAATCAAAAGAATGAAAATTTGTAGCAGACGACAGAGTTAGCAGACGACAGAGTTTGGCAGCGAAAGGGTTAACTGTCAGACATGCATGCACAGTGTACACTCCTAGAGGAGTGCCCTGATCAGGGTCTGCACTGTTTGTCATTCAAAACCACCCAGGAAGAGTAATCATTTCATATCGAGTGGACTATATAGTTAAACACTGATGGACTATTCCCTTAACCCTTTTCCTGTTCTGTGTTTATTTCAAATTTCAATACGTTCTGAATATTCATGAATAAAATAGTTATAATGGAATATGGAAGGTGGAACATTGTAGCCATTTTAGAAAGTATAGAAACTGATCTATTAAATTCCGTTAGCAAACAGAGCAGACCCTGATCAGACGTCTGATCTGGGTCTACTCTGTTTGCAAGTGCGTGAAAACACGTTTATATGAGGGAAAGGGTTAAGAAACGTTCTCATTGAAAGTACCACATCTCTCTTTGCCTTGTACATACAATACTTTCACACGGACTTATCATCCACTCTGGTTCCACATTGGTATATAATATAACGTATATTGCCGATGTAATGAGGAAAAGTGACCCCCGTAGTAGATTGACAGGGTGTCGATTTATTATATAGTACTATGACACCCCTCACCCCCGGTTATAGTACTATGACCGGGGTCGTATTACTATGACCCTTTTACATATACAAATCTGACCCCTCATACAACAAACTGACCCCCATAACAGATCGATGGGGGTCGAGTTATTATATAGTACTATGGTTATAGGACTATGACAGAGTGAGTCATAGTATAAATAACCCCCTTGTGTATAAGAAACTGACCTCGCATACGAGATAACGAACTGGCCCTAAAACGTGTGCATAAAAGTGAAGTGAGCTCCTACTTAGTTAACAATGAATGAATGAATGAATGGTGTTTTACGGCCCATCGACACTGATGGTCATATAGAGCCGAATAAATAATGTAAATAAAACTATATGATGAAATCAAATAAAGACAATCTCACTAGATGATGTAAATGTCAGTCCCGATCAACAGGATTGTAAATAAAATAAGGACAAAACATAATCGACATTCTAAAAATATACCTTTTAAATTTTAGAATATATATTAATGGCTTTTAAAAAATCAAATATTTTGGGTATTTCTACCAGCTCAAACAGTTCCCTCAGGGAATCTGCTTGAAAGAACATATCCCTGATTAAAATTAAATCAGGACATTCAATGAGAATGTGCTGAATTGTATAAGGCTCAAAACAAAATAAACATTCAGGTTGAACTTCACCTTTCAGTAAAAATGAATGAGTTAAAAAAGAATGTCCAATTCTTATTCTGGCCAATACGACCTCATCACGCCGAATTGGCAAGCATGAACAAAAATGGTCACCTAAAATAGGTTTAACAGCATGGAGCTTGTTATGAATTTCCTCATTCCAAGACTCCTGCCATTTATATAGAATATGTCTAGTAATTTGTGGTTTGAAATCCGAATACGGTATTCTCATATCAGATTCAGGCGATTCAAGGGCAGACTTCGCTGCAAGGTCCGCCCTCTCGTTGCCATGTATTCCACAATGACTAGGTATCCAACAAAATATTACATCTTTTGAATTAGACATTTCATGGTATTTTAAAACAAGTTTTTTAATAAGAACATTTTTTGTAGAACATTTACTCAGAGATTGTAAAACAGAAAGAGAATCCGAAAATATTATATGTTTACTATATGATTTTCCAGCAATATAATCAAGAGCTAAATCAATAGCTTTGATCTCTGCTGAAAAAATGGAGGCATTATCAGGAAGCCGAAATTTTGTCTCTGTGTCATCAGCCACAAATGCAGCTGCGACTCTCTCATCATCTTTTGAACCATCAGTATAAACTTGTTCATAATCATCAAATCTTGAAATTATTTCATTTAAAAAAGAACTGAATTCAAGCGAGCTTGTTTCAGACTTTTTATGCCGTGTTAGTTCAAAGATAACTTTTGGTGGTTTAATAGTCCAAGGCGGTATAGATTCAACTTTAGTCTTTTCAACTAAAGACAAATCTATATCACTATTTTGAAAACTGTTTTTCATACGTATTCCGAAAGGTGGAATTACCTTTTCCTTAGATTCAAATAAACGTTGATATTTAGGTCTAAAAACATTTTTATGAGCGGGATTTGATGGGTTTGAAGCTAATTTAGAGGTATACTGCATGGATAGTTTTTCACGACGAGAATAAAGTGATGGCTCATTCGCCTCAACATATAAACTTTTAGCAGGGGATGTCCTAAAGGCACCCAATGCTAAACGTAAACCTTGGTGATGAATTGGATCAAGCATCTGCAAGTATGATTTCCTTGCAGAGCCATATACAACACTACCATAATCCAGTTTGGACCTCACTAAACTTCTATACAATTTGAGCATTACATTGCGATCTGCACCCCATTCGGTATGTGCAAGAACGCGAAGCAATTTTAAAGTTTTCTGGCATTTAGCCTTTAAATATTTAATATGAGGTATAAAGGAAAGTTTTTTGTCAAAAATGACACCGAGAAATTTTGCCTGGTCTACAACAGGAATGGGATCACCATTCAAGTGCAACTCCGGGTCATTGTGAAATTTTCTCAGTTGACAGAAATGTACACAATTTGTTTTAGACTTGGAAAATTTAAAACCGTTTTCAGTAGCCCATTTTTGAGCTTTATCAATGGACTGTTGAAGTTGACGTTCAACAGTACGCATGTGTTTAGAACGGTAACAAATTAAAAAGTCATCAACATACAATGAACAATCCGTGTCATTAGTAATAGATTGAACAATATTATTAATTTTAACATTAAATAGAGTAACTGACAAAATACTTCCTTGTGGAACACCCATTTCCTGTTTTTGCATTTCAGAAAGAGTAGTTCCAACGCGGACTTGAAATTCCCTATCATTTAAAAAGTTTTCAATAAAAACTGGAAGTCGACCTTTAAGTCCTGATTCATGGAGGTCTTTCATTATGCCATACTTCCAAGTTGTATCGTAAGCTTTCTCAAGATCAAAGAAGACAGCAACTAAGTGCTCCTTCTTGATGAAAGCTTCACGAATAAATGTTTCCAACCTAACTAAATGATCACTTGTACTTCTTTGGCTCCTGAATCCACTTTGATACTCCGTAATACTTAGTTAACATTATAAATGTCTCCACCAAATGTATATGGGGCCCTGACAGAAAACCCAAGAGAGCCGAAGTCGGCGGTGCTGGGCCTCAAATGCGCTTTCTATCCGAAACCGCAGCACCACGCAATATATACCACATTCTCCTCGGGGAACGCAAACAAACAACAACAACATTTGGAAACAAAATTCTTTAATGGGATATGTGTTGATACAACAGAAAAAATGTGTTCTTGAGCGTGGTTTGTAGATGAGATCCTTTATGTGTAATGTTCAAAAATGTCGATGAGAGTGATATAGTTCAAAGTTAATTTTAGACATTTGCCCAAATCCAGATTGTTTTCCGAAAGAAATCCTAGCCCAGTGTGCACGAGAAGTTGGTTCAACGTTGAATTAGTCTTGATAAACATCGATTCTAATGCAACATTTGTGTATCACGCATTCTGATTGGTCCACGTGACAAAATTTGAAGCATATAAACCACCGATATACTGTCGGAAAAATGAATATACTGTCGGAAGCCGAATCACTAGAAAATTTACTACGAAATATTCATACGCGCATTCATAGTAAAATTAAATGAATGGGTCTGAATGTACGAAGACTCTGGTTCAAATGAAATGTCAAATGTTTTTGAATTTGCTTGTTTTTTTATCAACACGCTTTATGGTTGAAAGTGAGTCTGGCGGTTCTATTCAAATATATATCGCAATGTCCCACAAGTTGATCCAGAGTCCATTTATTTCACAAGTAGATCTAGTTCACTGTCCTTGAATAAACGTTCCTGTGCCTCTTTTCTGCCGTGAGGTGTATGTGGCATATGCACCCTGTAAATATAAGATTTAAGGTATATAACTATGTAGCTGTGATATTTATATTAATGCTGAAACTAGTTAATAGGGACCTGACAACACTTAACATTACCGAGTTGGCAACCGATCTGAAAACACTAAAAAGCTCAGGTTTCCTTTCTGCTATAAATCACATATCTTTCCAAAGAAAAGTGTGGTTTGACATAACCTTGAATTTCGCTCTTCGTGGTATATATGTACATAGAAAACCAAAGATCCCTGACAAAGGTACAATTTATGAGTCATGCAGGAAACACCACAAACAGAACAACATCCATCTTTTGTTTTTCCATGACGAGGCTGGTGTTTAATTTTGTCAGCTGGCGTACAATCAAGAACACACCAAAAATCGCAAAGGAGACACTTTCAATAACAACGATTAAAACATACAATAATGTACAGTAATCAAGAGGAAACATGTCCTGTAAATCTCTGAAAACATACCTGATACGAGTAAAACTGCACCCCGGGATCGAACCATTCCATTCAGTAACCCAAACGTTCAGTCGATTATGAAGACTCATACATGTATACACATCCAGGTTTGTTTGGTGAGCGTGTGCTGAACGAAATGATAAAAACAATTTCTGCTAAGGCTGGTTTCGTCAAAAGTTTACACAAATCACTGTGTCCGGGAGATCGCTGTAGGCCTGAATGCTGGTGTCAAAACCAGGGAAATTATGAAAAAGTCAGGTAAACAGAATGAAGCCAGTGTCGTAGGCTATAATGCCGACTGGTCTGACACTCGGAAGCGGCAGTATTTTTCAATTCTTCAAGGACAGACCTATAATGAGAATTCGCCCCACCCACTCTAGACCACTCGAGGACTCTTTGCAAATTCCAAACACGCCTGTATGTTGTCGCTCCTGATATTTAGGGGATAACTGTTGCGAATTTGAAGGTTTGCAGCAGTACAGTAAAACTTATTTATAACGAACTCTGATAAAGCGAATTCCCGCTTATAGCGAACTAAAGTTCGTTCCCCGGTCGATATCTTTATTAATTCTATACAGACTATAATGTTTAGTGCGAAGTTGGTTAGAGCGAATTTTCGCTTATGGCGAACTGATTTTCCAGTACCATTATTCACAAAACACTTTAAAATTCCTTCATTAAAGCGAAGTTTCACCTTGCTATTATCTTCAAGCACCTGTGTATTTCGCACGATTAACACCATGTCGCATAGGTGTTAAAACACGCACTAGTGTTAGGGCGAACTGTGAAGCGATCCGTAAAGCATGTATTCTTCACGGTGGTGGGGTATAATTAAACACCGCTAGCCGCGGGGCAAATATATGCCTGAAAAGTACGGGTTATAGCTAAACATTGTTAAGATATGATGTTCATTTTTTATTTTCAAAATAAATACTTGAAGTCCTTTGGTTTTGTTATTCCCTCCCCGTTCGCATATTATTTCAGCATTTTTCGCTAAAAATAGAATCTACCGCTGACTCCGATGACGACACAGATCTATAAGGAATATTTGCCCCTGCCCATATACGCGGAGTCTTTGTCCGCTATACCCAATTTGCATCGGACTTTGGAGCAACGACCAAATTAATGCTCCTGATTTTTTTTTAAACACTGACATTTATATCAGTTATTTGGCAAGTTTCAAGCAACAACGTGTGTTCAAAAGCAAATGACCGATTTCTTTCACAAAGTGTAAGCTGCACGATGAATGATGTGCATTTTTGGAGTTCGATCGCTACGCATACATGTCTGAATAACGGTTTAATAAATATTGAACAGTCGTGTGTCAAAGTCATAATTTATAGCGAACTTCGTACTATCAATATAGCGAATAATGTTTATAGCGAAGTAAAACCGTCAGTCCCTTGGAATTCGTTATAACCGAGTTTTACTGTATATCGGTGGTTTATATGTCGCAAATTTAGTTTTACATGCGACGCGTTAGCTGCAAACCTTCAAATACGCAACGGTTATCCCTATTCTAATGAAACCATAGACCCAGATGATAAAAAAACAAACAATACTTTAAGTTCTTTGATATTTTCTCTCTGTCGTCATAACATGACGTCATGAAACACCGCATATCTCCGTATTACGCATATAGAAAATAGTTCTCTCGGAACTTAGCAATTGTGAGGTGAACACTTCTGCCATTGAAGACGGGCTTTAACTCATCAAATTGACTTATGCAAGGTGTGAGATTTGTTATTCGATACTTACTCGATACTTACACGAATTAATCTGGACCAGACGCCGAGTTATTTAGCATTTCATTCGTATCCAATCTGTTTGTAAATTGACAGATCTCTTAATTATATTTAACAAGACAAAAGTTGAAATTGATTTGTCGCGATGCTAATTTCGGCGTCTGATCCGGATTCGTTCCGTATATTATCATCTGGTTATAGAAATGATTTAGTTTAAACATATTTTATTTCTTTCAGTTACATACAATTCAGAAATTGCATCAACATATGAGAAAAAGGATTGGATCGAAAGCTAACAGCTTATATAGATCCTCTCCTTGAAACAGTATGTTACAAAAGATATGGCGTAGCTACTCCTCATGAATATGTCATAACAGGGTATAATATACCAGCGTACGAAGTCTGCACTAGTTTTGATGTTTGTAACTATAATACTAATATTATCAAAGCTACGAAATATTATATCGGGTAGTATATGCAGGTGTAATTTGTAAAGTGTGTCAATCATAATCAGTAGTAAGTACTAAAATGAGCAACTGCATCATGTTGTGTATGTTACTTACTAGTAAATCAAGTACAGGCTTCTTACGCTTGGTAACATATAACACTGATCAAGAATTATGCATGACATCAAAATAGAAAAAAAAATATTTTAGGCAAACTAGTATATAAAGAAAGAAAAGGTGGACACGAAGATTTTGGAAAAAAAACAAAAAAAAACAAAAACAGAAAAAATAAAATTGGAAACTAGAAACCTAGGATTTTGGAACATAGGATATAGGAACGGTTGTTTGGATGGGGGTGCAATCTGCGCTGTGAGTTATCTAAGTAGGGTTTTCGAACTTCATAATCAAAATCTTCTACTTCTAATAATAAAATCTTGTGTAGCTTTAAAAATCTGTTCATTGTCTCCAAGAGTCAAAGATATGTCGCCCATGAGTAGCAACTTTGTAGTGACAGTACATATTGGGTTAACCTTAGAAAACAGTTCGTGTCTTAGATGATGATATCTTGGACATGACAGAAAAAAATGATCAGCACCCTCTACCTCACCACATTCACACAAGGGACTTTCTACAATGTTTTTATTGAAGAGACTTAGGCTCAATGAACTACAGTTTGTTCGAAGTCTAGTGTGGAGTATTTGAGCTTGTCTCGTCCCTGTATAGTAGTAGGTAGGTACTGAGTATAAGCAATTTCTATTCAAGGCTTTTTTAAAGGATCCTAAAGAATCAGAGTCACGTACGTCAGCTGGTAAAGAGTTCCATTGTCGAATAACTGATGGTAAAAAGGAATCGTGGTACAGTTTAGTCCGTGATTGAATAGTCCGTATATTATTCGAGTTTCTTAAGCTATAATTAGTTTCGCTTCCGACAAGTGGCGGAACAAGTGATGATAAGTACGGTGGTGTGTCACTGTGTAACATCTTATAAAACAGAATCAGTTTATGTTTCGATCTTCTGGTTTCAAGTGATTCCCATCCTACTTCTTTATTCAATTCGTTAATGGATATTAATTTAGTAGTCCCTGTAGATATTCTAGCAGCTTCATGTTGTATTTTATCAAGGTCAGTTTTATCTTGAGTTGAACAGTTATCCCAAATAACATCTGCATACTCCAATAGTGGTCTTATGAAAGACAAATATATTATTTCAAGGGATTTCCTATTTAGAACATACTTGAGTTTACGCATTATATTAATTCGATTCCAAGCTTTTGATTTAATATATTCGATATGAGTATTCCAGCTACCGTTATTTGAAAGGAGAACACCCAGATGCCTATGTGATTCGACTTCAAGAATTTGTTCTTGCAGCATAATTAACGGAGGGTGCATTGATTTGTTCTTTTTACGTGATATTAATAACGATTCGGTTTTAGATGGATTGAAAGATACTAGCCAGGTTTTAGCCCAGGTGGTTATTTTACTTATATCAGAATTAAGGATATTTGCCGATGTATGAGCATGTTCAACAATGAGGTACAAACTAGTATCATCAGCGAACAAACGAATGTTCGAGTTAATTTCAGAAACAATATCATTTATAAATACAAGAAACAAAAGTGGACCCAATATTGAACCTTGAGGTACCCCTGCCTTGATCGAAGACCACTCAGACTGGGCACCCGGTATCACAACCCTTTGACGTCTGTCACTAAGATAGTCCGAAAACCAATTTAAGAGATCACTTGATATACCTGCTGCCTTAAGTTTAGATAGGAGACCAGCATGCCATACCCTATCGAATGCCTTGCTTACATAAAAAAAACACTGTGCGTATTTCTTTGCCTTCGTCAAGTGCTCTACAAAATCCATTGTAAAGAAAAGTAAGCTGGTTGACAGTAGAGTCGCCTGGTATGAAACCTGACTGAAACTGAGAAAGAAAGTTTATATCTCGAAGATAGTTGAAAACATGTTTGAAAATCAGTCTTTCTAAAGCTTTATTCAAGTTGCTTAAAAGGGAGATTGGGCGATAATTGCAGGCCTGGGTAGGGTCTCCTTTTTTAAATACGGCACTCACGTGTGCTTCTTTCCATGATGTAGGTACAATACCGTCAGATAGGTCACAGAGGGGTACGGATATGTCATGTGAAAGCTCACGGAGAATATAGAAATGAGTTGATTAGCTTTTGATTAGATTTACGTGTCAAGTTGTCAACATTAAAAATTGCTGAATACGACATCTTTTGTTATTAATCAACACCGATTAAAATCAGTTTCATTTCAGTTTCTTAACCCTTATCATGTGAACACAAAAAATATCTGCTTGTCCACATTTCCACTTATCATGGTGATTTCAAGCAGGGTACTGTATGATTGTTAAAAGCTGTTTGCAGATGAAAAACGGTCGCATGGAGTGATAAGGGTTCAACAAATTGAACAGGGTAAACGAAAAAGTCACTTGTCTAACTCTAAATTGCCGATCAGTAGTCAAAAAAGATACAATTATAGGCCAGTTATTAAGGGAAGAAAAAATTGATTTTGCACGTCTTACGGAAACATGGTTCTCTGACGACAAGCAACATCAGTATGAAACGTCCGACCTAAATCAAAATGGTTACAGTGTCAGTGTCACCAATAGGAAAAATAGAATAGGCGGTGGCATTGCTTTGACACATAAAACAAACATTAACGTACATAAACTTTCCACCGGAACGAACAAAAGCTTCGAGTTTGGACTGTGGCGACTTATTCTTAAAAACATAACTTTACATGTAGTAGGAATCTACAGACCTCCTTCACTTAGTACATATTCTCAATTTGTAACGGACTTTTTGCAATATATGGAAGGCATTATACCTACATATTCAAACTTAATGGTTATGGGAGATTTTAACCTACATCTCAAAGAGGACACCAATGCAATATTGGATTTCAAAAATTCGATTCAGGCAATGGGTCTTGTGCAGCATGTAAATTTTAGTACTCACACTGGTGGAAATAGCCTTGACCTAGTTATTACTGAGGAAGTAAATGGTGTCGATGTAGTCTCCTGTCAGCCTGGTCCCTTCCTATCAGATCATTGTGTAGTCAAAGTCGTCACGAATATTAAGAAAGAGAACATTACAAGTAAAGCAGTTACCTTTAGAGATTTCAAAAACATGGACAAGCCTGCATTTACGAACAGTTTATCTGAAATTTCGATTGATTCTGAAAATGTTGACATTTGCGTAGAAAAGTTTGAAACAGAGATTAAAGACGTTTTAGACACACATGCTCCCTTCAAAGAGAAAACCAAAATTTGCCGTGCACCTAAACCATGGTTTACAAATGAAATACTCCAGCTAAAGCGAAAGTTGCGCAAATCTGAGCGTCTTTGGAAAAAACACAAGGAGCCCGAACAGTTTGAAACCTTTAAAGCAGCAAGGAATAAATACAGTTGTCAATTAAAAAAGGAAAAAAGAAAATCTTTGAGTGAAAAAGTCATTAATTGTAAGGGTAACTCTAAAAGGTTGTATCAATTTGTATCTGATTTGACAGGAACTAAATCCGAAAATCCACTGCCTCCTAGCGAAAGTGAGATTACCCTCAGTGAAGACTTTGCCGACTATTTCATGAACAAGATACGGAACATTCGAGATTCTTTGAATTCTTTTAAAAACTTTGAGCCCACTCAGAAAGATGTTGTACAGTTTACTGAATTTGAAGAACTGAGTCAAGAAGAAATTAGAAATTTGATAAACGAGCTCAAGACAAAGTCATGTGAATTAGATGTTCTGCCTACAAAGATTCTGAAATTGTTTTTAGATGAACTATTACCTGTTATCACAAAGTTAGTTAACACTTCATTGAAACATGGTGTTTTCCCATCGAAATGGAAGCAAACCATAATAAGACCGTTGCTGAAGAAAGTAGGATTGGAACTAGAGACTGTCAAATTACAGACCCGTAAGCAATCTTTCCTTTCTGTCAAAACTTATTGAGAAAGCTGCATTGTTTAGACTTAACATCCACGTAACTGACCATGACCTTCTGCCCAAAAATCAATCGGCTTACAGACGATTTCACTCTTGCGAATCTGCCTTATTGAGACTTGTTCATGACCTACTTGAGGCTATGGAGAACCAGGAAGTAACTGCCCTTATTGCCATTGATCTTAGTGCTGCCTTTGATACTGTTGACCATGATATTCTTCTCGATGTTCTCAAGAGTCAATATGGAGTTTGTAATATTGCTCTGAAATGGTTAGACTCCTACTTACGACCAAGAAGCTGTCGCGTGAATCACAACCTCGTTTGTTGGAGTGCAGTGTTCCACAGGGCAGTTGCCTTGGTCCTTGGCTCTACCTTGCATACGCAGGAACCTTGTTCGATGTTATTCCTCCATCTATCTCAGTATACGGTTTCGCTGATGACCATATTGCAAGTAAACGCTTTAAACCTATCCCCTGTAGTGAAAGACAAACTGTTCAAAACCTTGAAGAATGTGCCATAACGATCAATAACTGGATGAACGAAAACAAACTTAAAATGAACACAGCAAAAACTGAATTCATCATTTTTGGAAATAAGCAACAGCTAAACAAATGTATTACACATTCAATTGATATCGCAGGAGATGTTGTTGAATCGGAAACGTGTATTAGATACCTAGGTGCTTTTCTCGATGAATCATTAACCTTCAAAGAACACGTGAAAAGAAAGTGTCGCGTTGCCATGTTGAACTACAATAGAATAAAATGTATTAGGAAATACTTGACAAAAGAATCTGCCGAAATTTTAGTTCTTTCACTAGTGATCTCTCATTTAGATTATTGTAATGTCATTCTGTACGGAATTGCACAGTGTGATATAGATAAACTACAACGAATCCAAAATATGTGCGCTAAACTCGTTTTGAATAGGAAATGGTCAGACAGCTCCAAACAATCTCCTAAAGACTTACATTGGTTACCTATCAAAGCTAGGATCACTTTTAAGATATTGACATACATGTACAATTGCTCTCTCAACTTCGCTCCCGTTTATCTGACAGAACTTCTCGTAAAGCCAGCACCAACACGCTGTCTGAGATCGGCAGACAAAGCCCAAGAGATGTATGCTGTGCCTTTCAACAAGAGAAAGACCTTTAGTGATAGAAGTTTTGGGACAGCAGGTCCCAGACTTTGGAACGGGCTTCCTAGCGAGATTAAAAGAGCAGAAAATGTTGAATCTTTTAAAAGAAAGTTGAAAACACATTATTTCAGACACTTTAACTCACTTTTTAATATTTCGTAGAAACTGTCCGTGTGTTTTAGATGTATAAAGTACTTTACATAAAGTCTGGGTTTTAGTATATTATAACAGTTTTTTAACCATCGTTTTATGGATATTAGTTTTTATGCTTTCTTAAAGGTATTTTCGTGTATTGTATATCCTCTATCGATTTTTATTTGTCTCTGATTTTATTTATGTCAATGTACAACGCCATTGAATGCATTATTTGCAAAAATAGGCGTTTAACCAAGTGATTCAGTTTCAGTTTCAAGGGTTAAAAAAATGAAATGAGTGATTTCTGTTGGTTGTTGACGTCTTCACTGTCCCCGAGTTTAATTTCGTAACATCTTAAACCTTTGCCTGCTACTAAAGTTTGAGCATGCGAAGACTCCCGTCAGCTTCCTTGTTAAAACTTCACAACTTCGCTAATATTTAGAAATATTTGTAGAAATGCTGTCTGAGTCTCAGACATCTTGGATCCGGATGAGACGCCGAATTACGCAGCCTCTCGTCCGGATCCAATCTATTTGCATACATGGCACAACTAGCAGATTAAAGGTTTGAAATGTCAGTTTTCGCCAGTGTCATTTAGCGAGAAATAACAGAGCTATTTAGAACACGAGTGAAAAAAAAATCAATAAGGTAGAAATGTGTAGATGTGATGCTGGACGTGATTACACATGAACTCTTGTCCACGGAGTGTAGGAATGCGGAGCACAAAAAAGTCAGTAGAATATTTTCCATTTATATGTGCAATTCAATTCTTTCTTCTTCTTTTTTTCTAGAACATGTCTCCTTTTACCTTTGTCGTAGTTCAGATAGGTCAAATGTCAAACAAAGAAAATCAAACAGATGGATGAATTAACATTTACCAGTGCACACACTTTGCTGGTTTTCTCGGCAAAATTTAAAACCAGAAAAAACCGGTCACCTCTGAAAACCGGCCGATCGATCTATCCTCGAGGGGGTCCGGTTTTCACAGGTTTCACTGTACTATATAATATATCGACCCCTGTGGTGGATGTATTTTTGCAAGGGAGTCACTATATTTTAGAGTAAAATGGCCTGGGGATCAAAGTACTATATAATATATTGACCCCCGTGGTGGATGTATTTTTGCAAGGGAGTCACTAAATTTTATAGTAAAATGACATGGGGATCATAGTGCTATATAATATATCAACCCCCCTGGTGGATGTATTTTGGCAAGGGAGTCACTATATTATGTCTCCCCCATTTATATTGTTTTGGTCGAGTTGTCCGTGTGTGTGTCCTTCATATTTCTCACAAATATGGAAGGATTTCAAAATGCTTTGGCACAAATATTCGTCTCAACAAGACGATGTGCAGTGCGTTCGATTCAGGCACGTGGATCAAAGGTCAAGGTCCCAATTCAAGGTTAAATGCTTTTAGCCACACCCTTCGTGTCCGCTCCATATCTCTTAACCCCTTGGAAGGATTTCAAAACGCCGTGGCACAAAGGTTCTCCATAACAAGACGATGTGCAGACAGCAGGATTCAGACACATTCTTCAACGGTTAACGTCACAATTCAAGGTCAAATGTTTTAGCCTTAATTTTCATGTCTACTCCCTGGAAGGATTCCAGAATGCTGTGACACAAATGTTCTCCTTAACAAGCCGATGTGCAGACACCGGGATTCAGGCACCTCTACTGTGCGGGACACGAGTCACTAAGCCTTTTGCAAACAGTGTAGACCCAGATGAGAGGTCTCACAGAGGAGCCCGCTCATCAGGGTTTGCACTGT
This sequence comes from Azorinus chamasolen, assembly GCA_963576725.1. Lineage (NCBI taxonomy): Eukaryota > Metazoa > Mollusca > Bivalvia > Cardiida > Solecurtidae > Azorinus > Azorinus chamasolen. Next base: position 64,320,112 of record OY755247.1, on the reverse strand, counting down.
ATATCATGTTACACCTTTCTTTAGAAAAATTCCGTAATATTCACCGTCAGCTTGACCTGTTTTAATTCTGAAATAGTCCGTTTGAACGCTCAGCGTTAAAGTAGTTAAGAGAGAGTTATGATTCACAGGTATGCCATACAAAAAAAAAGACGTTCCGAGGAAAACAACATAATTATACAATACCCCATCGTTAATTTGAACTGTTAGTTCTTTATATGGCAGTTTCGTGTATGATATAAATCACACAGAACTCCTACAGTGGTAGAGGGTATGATTCATTATATATTTATGATTCAGTATAATATTCATTGACTGAAGTTTTGTAATTAGATACCAACAAGTTAAGTTTTGACTGTGACAGAACTTTTAGAACCATATCTATATTACTCATACGCAAACGGCAGGTCCTGACCAGACAACCCCTACAGGAGCAATCTGATCTTGGTCTACGCGTTGTTTGTAATTGCTTTAAAATAGACAAGAGGATTAGTGTGGCAGTGTCATAAATCATGTTGGTTAAATTAAGAAGTAGGATGCAGAATAGATACGCCACATATATAGTAAAACGGATATAGTTGAACCTCGATATCTCGAACTCGGATAACTCAAACTTCGGGATTACTCGAACTAAAAGTTCAGTCCTTCTAAAACGTACAATATAAAGTATTGCTCTAAAATATATCACTAGGCATATCTAGAAACATATTTTAGAGCTTAATGCAGGTCTAAAGTAATACTGAAAGCTCCTGTATGAGCTTTCAGCATTACGTTAGACCTGCATTAAGCTGTGAACTTCAGAAAATGTCAAGATCAGAAATCGGATAACTCGAACTTCTGTTACCTCGAACTAATTTGTATGGTCCCTTGAAGTTCGAGATATCGAAGTTCGACAGTAGTTGTATTGATAATATTTAAAATTCTCCAGTAAACACAACATTTTAAGCATGTGTAGCATTATAATGGCGATTACCCATTCACTCCATGAATATTTATACAATAACTCATTACTTCATAAATATTCATTAATTGGCTTTTCATTACGGAAAATTATCTCAGGAATGGTTGGCTTTTGTATAATCTATAGAACCAAATATATATTATTTCATAAACAAACTGACCAGACAGTGGTTCATATCTGTTTGCAAATTTTCCAACTCATACTTCAATGTCTGCATTTAAGACCAAAGAATTGCAAGCGACATTTAAAAACATATACCCATATGATTTGAATGCTTTCAGCAGAAAAACGTAATTATAAAGAGTCGTTAAGTATCTAGGACTTAACTGTGTTGCTTTAATTTATAGATCAACAGATTTCTATAGCCATATTGGAGGAAAGTATATTTTTCATTGTTTATATTAGTACAGGTATGAGTCATGCATGATACACCGCATACAAAGCCATCGCTAAGAGTTTGACATACGGTCTCTCTACAGCGGAACTGGTCTACATTAATAGACACATAAAGAGCAACCTCTCTACAGCGGAACTGGTCTACATTAATAGACACATAAAGAGCAACCTCTCTACAGCGGAACTGGTCTACATTAATAGACACATAAAGAGCAACCTCTCTACAGCGGAACTGGTCTACATTAATAGACACATAAAGAGCAACCTCTCTACAGCGGAACTGGTCTACATTAATAGACACATAAAGAGCAACCTCGATATCTACAACTCGGATATCCCGAACTTCGATATAATCGAGGTAAATTACGGTCCTTTCCAAAGTTTGTAATACAGTATTATTTACGATCTGCATTAAGCTGCAACGTCAAGAAAGAGTTTAAGTTAGAAATAGGCTGACTCGAAATTTCGTAATCTCGAAGTAATTTTATGGTCCCTTAAAGTTGAAGACATTGAAGTTCAACTGTATGTTCGTCTAACCCTTCTCATGCTGAAGAAAATGATGTCTGCTAAATTTCATATTTGTTGTACGTTTTTCTTACTTCCGATTCCTCCTAGCCTTTGATAAACTACTGCGCGGGTGTCAAACAGCTTGGATCCTGATGATATGTTGAGTTACTCGGAGTCTAATTTGGATCCAAGCTGTTTGCAAATGCCAGCCAAGACGCGCTTAGCATGAGTAAAGTTATGAAATAGCTTTAAAAGCTAACAAGAGTTATCTACATTAAACACACACAGTGTGTACAGCTAACTGTTATGTCCCTAAATGAAAACAAATCTCCGATAAAAGGTTGATATTGTCCTGTTTTATTGACCTGTCAAAATGTGAATATTCCTACGTCACTGAAAGGATATATTTAGCTTGGGTAAACCTGTGTTTCAAACGTTTTTCACGAGATGCACAATAAATGTATTGTCCTGTTTTATTAACCTGTCAAATTATACGCTTGCTGAACACGCCATATATAGCTTCGGTTGATATCGATCGTTTCCGCTAATAAAAGCTTTCTTACTTGGCTTATTCAAGTACCTGTATATTTATTTGTGAATCTCGTGAAAAACGTTTGTAAAAGTACAAAAATGAGTCATGCAGGAAACACCACATACAGAACAAACACTCGCCCGAACAGCAACACAAGGAAACAGCAAATGTACATAGGTAGAAAAAACAACAAGAGACGCACAAAGACAAAACAAACATACAATAGGAGGAAGATGGAAGTACCGCCTTGGAACGGTCAGTGACAAAAGTCACCGGGGGTTTAAACCGGTTAATGGGCGCCCAACCTCACCCTTATTCCATCCCCATCCTAAAAGACAAACAGTGTAAATAAACGTATCCCCTCTCCGACTAAACTACAACAACCGCGACAGCAAATACAGTGGTAAAGTGCATGTATAACAAAAAAACATTTTATTGAAAATACTGTATCCACCTATCGCTATTGTACTCAATGATTGAGCTGCAAACAGAGTAACTGTAGAAAAGTAATAAAGGGTACGACAAAAATGAAATAGTACAGATATCCAACGTTCTCCTTCCATTTCTGGATTTAAGAGGTCGCCTTCATAGAGTACTAAACCTTTCTTGTCGGCGTACATGCAAAGAGGCCAGCGTGATTGCCAACTGTAAAAGGGTTCACAACCAAACATGCAGTATGTTGTAGTAATACAGGATCATATCCCTTTTTAATGAATTGTTTTATATATTTGATGAACAAAGTGAGAAAATGGGTATGTCCAATAATTTTACGAAGTTTGTAAATCACATCACCATAAAATTCCGGATGTGAAATACCGTGTCGCAAAAGTACCTTGAGATTACATTTGTACTTGCCAATAAGCGAGAGATTTCGATAGTAAAATTTAGAGAAAGTTTTTCTTAGTTTATGGTATCTATATCCTTGTTTAAGCAGTTTATCAGTTAAAATGAGATTTCTACTGTTAAAATCGTCAATAGATGAACAAGCTCTAGCAAAACGCATAAGTTGAGATATATAAACCCCGTAAGATGGAGCACGGGGAACATCCCCGTCAAGATGAGGAAAATTTACAATATTAAAATCAAAATCATCTCTTTTGTCATATATTTTAGAAGAAATCATTCCATTATTAATTTTAAGGTAAAATTTTAAGGTAACACAGGTTTACCCAAACTAAATATATCCTTCAAGTGACGTAGGCATATTCAAATTTGACAGGTTAATAAAACAGGACAATACAAGTACTCGAATAAGCCAAGTAGGAAAGCTTTTATTAGCGGAAACAATCGATATCAACCGAAGCTATTTATGGTGTGTTCAGCAAGCGTATAATTATTTAGATTTTGACAGGTTAATAAAACAGGACAATAGCATGATATATATATATATATATATATATTGCTTTACATTACTTATCTATTTTCAATCATTTATTTGATACATATTCATGTAAGAAATAATGACATCATGGGTATTATTTATATTATTATTATTATAATAATATTTAACTGGAATATGAACACAAACAGACCCTGACCAGACAGCTCTCTAGAAAATCGCAGAAAACGTGTACATTATGCAATCATTATGTAAACCCTAGTTATGATCTACTTTCAGTCCGAATGACCGTTCAGCCGACTGAACATTTACCCCCCTTCTCATTGAGCACTGCTAACGTATGGCGCAATCATGCAGCCGCAGTACCGGCTAGTGACCATCACAGATACCCATTTTAACCCCTGGGTGTAGAGGATGTGCGGATGGAAGACACTGAAAAGCGTCTCTGAAATTTCCGGGAGGGACCGGGATTTGAACCCCGGACCTCCGGATTGGTAGTCAATCGCGTTACCGCTAACCCCCGCACACCACATTATGTGGTATTCTGAGAATGTACATTCTGTCTTCAGGATTTCAATGGCAATACCGGTATTTCCCTAGCATTTAGGATGAGTATTCATATTTTAGTATATACCCAAAATAGTAAGATTTGTAATTCTGAGTTCTTATGCCGGGTGATGGTTTAATTCAGGACAAAGGTAATTCAGAAAACGCCACAATAGTTGTTTGGCATTACGTTTGTTCTGAGTTAAACTGCCAGGTGCCATTTAACGCTTACTCTAAAGAGACGCATTGGTACATTTACAAACAGAGTATACCCCGATTAGACGGCCCCTATAGGAGCCGTCTGACTACAAACAGTACTCAGGGAGCCAGTAGTGCCTACCGTGCACCCCCTAGACTTTTTTCATGGGTACCAAAATGTTCAGAAAAGTGTCCTGAATCAGAATCGCGAATGTACTCAAAAAAATTATATATTTTAGGCTATGTGTAATTTAACCGTTTCCATGGCAACCCCTCAGATTTAGTAACGATGACCAATACCTGCAAAATCGTCCATATCATAGCCAGCTTTTGTCATAGACGTATAAAACTGGTACCAAATTGAAGCTAAGACCTTGTGCTTTTATTTCCAAATTTTGCTATGAAATTGCCTTATTTGCATAATCATGAATATTAATGAGATCATTAAAAATGGCAAAAAAATATAGAAATAACGTAAACTTTTCACTTTTGTAGTCTACAGATATCAGAAAACAACTTCAAATGCAGTTTAGAATGTTGACAATATCCTCAGAAAACAAAATACCGAATTTGAGGACCAACAAATTAGTTTTAAGCAACTTTTTTACTGTTTCCATAGTAACCATTCATTTCACTCTGTTCACATATATTTTATAAGTCGACATCTACCTGTGAAAATCGTCCATATCACTTTTTATGCCCCCAAAGCTAGGCTTTGGCGGCATATAGTGATCGCACCGTGCGTGTGTGGGTGTGTGGGTGTGTGGGTGGGTGGGTGTGTGGGTGGGTGGGTGTGTGGGTGGGTGGGTGGGTGTGTGTACATTTTGTCCGGAGTATATTTCCTTTGTCACATCAGCTATGGATACCAATTTTGGTGTGTGAGTTCATCTTGGGATGGGGGAGTGTCGCGTACCATTTTCATGTCACTGTGACCTTGACCTTGACCTTTGACCTTGATTTTACAAAAAGCTTGTCCGGAGCATATCTCCTTTACCTTACCAGCTACAGATTCCAAATTTGGTGTGTGAGTTCATCTTGGGATGGCGGAGTGTCGCGTACCATTTCCAGGTCACTGTGACCTTGACCTTGACCTTTGACCTCGATTTTAAAAAAAGCTTATGCCTTACCAGCTACAAAAAGCTTGTCCGGAGTATATCTCCTATACCTTACCAGCTAAGGATTCCAAATTTGGTGTGTGAGTTCATCTTGGGATGGAGGAGTGTCGCGTACCATTTTCAGATCACTGTGACCTTGACCATGACCTTTGACCGATTTTACAAAAAGCTTGTCCGGAGCATATCTCCTTTACCTTACCAGCTACAGATTCCAAAATTGCTGTGTGAGTTCATCTTGGGATGGCGGAGTGTCGCGTACCATTTCCAGGTCACTGTGACCTTGACCTTGACCTTTGACCTCGATTTTAAAAACCGCTTATACCTTACCAGCTACAAAAAGCTTGTCCGAAGTATATCTCCTATTCCTTACCAGCTAAGGATTCCAAATTTGGTGTGTGAGTTCATCTTGGGATGGAGGAGTGTCGCGTACCATTTTCAGATCACTGTGACCTTGACCATGACCTTTGACCGATTTTACAAAAAGCTTGTCCGGAGCATATCTCCTTTACCTTACCAGCTACAGATTCCAAATTTGGTGTGTGAGTTCATCTTGGGATGGCGGAGTGTCATGTACCATTTCCAGGTCGCTATGACCTTAACCTTGACCTTGACCTTGACTGATTTTACAAAAAGCTTGTCCAGAGCATATCTCCTATAACTTACCAGATACGGATTCCAAATTTGGTGTGTGAGATCACCTTCAGATGGCGGAGTGTCGCGTACCATTTTCAGGTCACTGTGACCTTGACCTTGACCTTCGACCTCGATTTTACAAAAAAGGTTGTCCAGAGAATATCTCCTATACCTTACCAGCTACGGATTCCAAATTTAATGTGTGAGTTTATCTTGGGATGGCGGTGTGTCGCGTACCATTTTCAGGTCACTGTGGCCTTGACCTTTGACCTAGATTTTACACAAAGCTTGTCCGGAGCATTTTTCCTATACCTTACCAGCTACAGATTCCAAATTTGGTTTGTGAGTTCATCTTGGGATGGCGGAGAGTCGTGTACCATTTTCAGATCACTGACCTTGACCTTGACCTTTGACCTCGATTTTACAAAAAAGGTTGTCCAGAGAATATCTCCTATACCTTACCAGCTACGGATTCCAAATTTAATGTGTGAGTTTATCTTGGGATGGCGGTGTGTCGCGTACCATTTTCAGGTCACTGTGGCCTTGACCTTTGACCTAGATTTTACACAAAGCTTGTCCGGAGCATTTTTCCTATACCTTACCAGCTACGGATTCCAAATTTGGTTTGTGAGTTCATCTTGGGATGGCGGAGAGTCGTGTACCATTTTCAGATCACTGACCTTGACCTTGACCTTTGACCTCAATTTTACAGTCCGGAGCATATCTCCTATATCTTACCAGATACAAAAAGCTTGTCCAGAGAATATCTCCTATACCTTAAACGTTGACAATCAACCCAGGTACTGACCTTGACCTTGACCTTTGACCTCAATTTTACAGTCCGGAGCATATCTCCTATATCTTACCAGATACAAAAAGCTTGTCCAGAGCATATCTCCTATACCTTAAACGTTGACAATCAACCCAGGGTCCTTTTTAACGTTGAGAATGACTTAGGGTCCTTTTTAACTAAGTTTTGACGCTTGGCTCTTTTCTTAGCTATCATAATCGTCAAAGGTTCTGTTTCTAATGTTAAGAACTGACTCCTGTGTCATTTTTAACAGCATCAAAATTTCATGTTACACCTGCATTACATTGTATTGTTTTTCCGCCAAAATGCATTTCGGTGTCAAACACTTTGGGGGCATTTGTCACCCGTGACGACTCTCTTGTTTTCATGGGTACCAAAATGTTCAGAAAAGTGTCCTGAATCAGAATCGCGAATGTACTCAAAAAATATATATATTTTAGGCTATGTGTAATTTAACCGTTTCCATGGCAACCCCTCAGATTTAGTAACGATGACCAATACCTGCAAAATCGTCCATATCATAGCCAGCTTTTGTCATAGACGTATAAAACTGGTACCAAATTGAAGCTAAGACCTTGTGCTTTTATTTCCAAATTTTGCTATGAAATTGCTTTATTTGCATAATCATGAATATTAATGAGATCATTAAAAATGGCAAAAAAATATAGAAATAACGTAAACTTTTCACTTTTGTAGTCTACAGATATCAGAAAACAACTTCAAATGCAGTTTAGAATGTTGACAATATCCTCAGAAAACAAAATACCGAATTTGAGGACCAACAAATTAGTTTTAAGCAACTTTTTTACTGTTTCCATAGTAACCATTCATTTCACTCTGTTCACATATATTTTATAAGTCGACATCTACCTGTGAAAATCGTCCATATCACAGACAATATTTGTCCTAAACGTATAAAACTGGTACCAGATTGATGCTAAGACCTTGTGCTTCTGTTTCCAGCTTTTTCTTTGAAATTACATTATTTGCATACTCATGAATATTAATGAGAACAATAAAAATAGGAAAAATATAGAAATAACGTAAACATTCTAAATTTTTATCCTACCATGTTAAGAAAACAATTTCAAAAGTAGTTTAAAATGTTGAAAAAATACTCAGAAAGCACAATATCTAAATCGAGGGCCAAACAATGAACTGTACGTAACGTAACTGTTGCCATGGTAACCGATCCTAAGATTCACATATTTTGGAAAATTGACACCTACCTGTAATACTCCTGCTTGGTGCATGTTGATTTTAATGAATCATGAAATCAATTGTTACAGGCATAGACCTGAGGAATTGCTTTAATGGTAAATATAACTTTTAAATATAAACTAATTTGCATATGCATGAATATTTATGAGAACATTAAAATATGTTGAAATTTTCAAGAGACACAGTCCTGTTTTTTTCTTATGTGGTGAACAAAAAGTACAAAATGTAGTATTTAGCTAAAGTTTAAAATGACCACGAATAAATTCGGGACACATTATATATCAATGATGGTAATATGTCTGTTTCCTAGGCAACCGTTCTAACCACATTATTCATGTTATAGTGTGTTTAAATACCTTCAACATACAAAGAAATGTTTGCCTACTTCGGCGATAATGATAAATGACATAAATATATAGTTGATGTATGAATCTTCATGTTTGGTTTACGTTATGCAAATTACCTCATTTGCATCCTCATGAATATTAATGAGTGATAAGAAACATAAGAGAAATAATATTGAAAATTATATGTGACCAGCAATTGAAAACATCAAATTTAGCTTTAACTAAATATGCATTGTACCAGACACGCAATACAAAATTCAGTTAAGATCTTCTTCCGATTCTTCCAGATCATCATTCACCCCTGCTTCTTCTTCTGATTCAATGGTTTCTTCTAGAATATCGACCATTTCAGGAGGGAGCAAGTCTCCATCTATCCAAAGAGGTTCAAGGACACCATTTACATATTGCCAACCATGATCCTCTGAAACGGGGGAATATCTGGGTCGGGAATGTGAGACCTGTTCCAAATTGCCATATCAACATTACGTAGTGCATCTGTTGGTTTATCTTCACATTTTTCTTTGATCTTAAACAATCTCAATTCATTCACTGTGCGGAATCTAGCATTACCATACATAGCACACGTGAATTCATCCAGGTCTTGTACAATGTCTGCAGACACATCCCAAGAATTTCCCAAGCCTGCTAATGGTATAATAAATCTTGGCTTCTTTTCAAGGGCCTAATGGGTGTCACATGTCCTCTGCCCTTGAATGCACTTGTGGAATCACAGCCACAGTAAGCATGGAGGCCCAGAAGTGCTGACCGGTAATCTTCTGTGTATGCTCGGGCACCTTCTGTCATATTTATAATTTTTCGATGGTTGCCTGAGCCAGTATCGAACAAGACAGTAACACCTTCAAACCTGTCAATGTAATACAGAAGAATGAAGAATATATCACTGTCTGGAGTTCGAACTTGAACAGTTTTGTGGCCTTGTTCTTTTGCATACATAGGGTAAAGCACTATTCTTGTGTCCGTTTCTTCCTGTGTTGAATTCAGGGCATCAAGACTGCTTCTCAATGTTGAGCTACCATCATCTGACGAGAACTGGTAAGCCTCCCCTTCATAGATGAGAACAACGTTTCTGCCTTGCAGCTTCTTAGCATAAGAATCAGAATTCCATGCTGTACACATTATTTGTGCTTGTTGTTTCTTATTATCTGCATTTGACAGGAAAGATTTCCAATCGGCTGGTCTTTTCGTGTTCTCACCTTGAATCAACAATCTCTCTGAACACCCTCGTCTCTCTCTATCCATGTTTTTTACAGAGTTATCCTTATACATGTCTGTACTGAAAATAACATCAGTTTTATGTGGCATCATGTTGAACAATTTTTCTGATATCTGTCTGAAGTTGCCAGGGACTTCTTTCATGCAGTTAAAGAGCGCGTTCCCATCTTCTATCACCAACAGTTTATCTTGTTCTGGTTGATTATCTATATCAATCCCTTCAATGAGGTGTTTAAGACCCTTTGATTTGTCTGTTTTAGCTAGGCCACCATCAGCTGTGCCAATACTGAAGGGAACTGGTGTTAGCGGATACTTCATCAGCTCACCTATATCAATCTGCCTCTCGGGTCTTTGTGAACGCACTAATAATTGCAGTGTTATGTTTCCTTGTTGTCTATACTCAACCTCCTTATTTTTTGAGGATCGAACTTTGACCTTCTTTCCCATTGCTTCCATTGATTTGAGAGTTTGCCCTTTTTATAGGCTCAAAGAACATCTCATGAGTTTCTAATCGTTTCTGTATAAATGCTTCCTTGACCGCCTTGCCTAGTGTTTCCGCCATGAGAATATCATGTTCATGTTCAGAAGGAACACGGGCACACAATACAGATGGGTTTTTTCATCAATGGAAAATGGATTCATGAATCCCTGTATTGCATCAACTGTGTGACAGACTTCGTCATCACTTCTTTGTATTTCAACAGGTCTCAGGTCTTTGTGTTTTGTGCCAGTTTCTGTTTCTGTCAACAACATTCCTGCCATGTTTAATGTGACCTCCACATACTTTGATCGTTCATGGGTCCTTCTGACCCAACGCTGACCCACTTATACCAGTAACACCAGAGCCACTTGCACATGTGCCACTTCTGCTTTTTGCATGTTTCATAAAGGTCTCCTCCATTGTCTTATCGACAGCACATCTGCTAGCAGGAATAAAAGACCTTGAAACACTCATTGCGCCTCTCTTGAGTAGCTCTGTTGCTCCTGGGTGAGACTCCTCTATGTTGGCAAGAAACACAGAGAAGAATGTGAGATATCTTGTATAGTTTTGTCCATCGAAACTAAAGAAAATACGTATCTGACATCTGTTGCAGAGTTCCAGCATATAACAGAAAGTCAGTGGTTTTCACCGCTCGAATGAGAGATAAAACACGCCATATGTGATCCATGTAGGCCATCCAAAACAATGCAGTTTTTCCAAGTTCCCCATCACGAACCTTTTTCTTAAAGTTGGCATACTTTCTCACAAGGTTGTGTATCTGCTCATCTTTCAAAACCTCCTCAATCATATCTTTCGCTGGAAATTGCATGAGAGTTTGCACTCGGTCTTTAGATTGATCTGGCAAACTAAAGACTTTTTCAGTATCTTCCTCACACCGAAATTTATCTAAAAGAATCCTCTCTAAACTCACCAATACAATTTTGTGGCAGTGCATAGCTCTTTCATAGTGTTCCCCAGACAATACCCCTTGAATCGAGCCTGATCCAATCAAACCTGCTTCTAGCATGATATCTGCAAGTCTAGAACCAGCCATTTTCTTACCAACCATCCTCAGATAAGCACAAACTAAATGAAATGTTCCGATAAGTATAATGTGATTTTTTGTACTTTTCGGGGTTGTTCCAAACAATTGGATAAGCTTTCATGCAAACCCCAAGGTCAAATGTTGTGACCGTATATATTTGTCCACCAACTTCTTTAGTTGCTTCTTCAGCACAGCGCAAACACTCTTGGACAGTTCTGTACTCTGTTATCGGGTGATTGATTACTGGAAAAATAATCAATTGTTGTTAATCGTGTTGGTTTAGTTCAGTAGTATATATGTCTCTTTGGAGTCAAACAAAGATGACGTAATCTTGCGTAATCGCGGCCATTTTGTTTCTATATATAGTAACACGAGAGGAGCTCATTTGCATATAAGGAGATTGTAGTTTGTCACGGGTATTCGCGGATAACAGTCGGTCATGTGTGACGTCACATTTAAATTGTGAAAGATCTGGAGCTACACGGTATACAGAGCTGACGTGTATACCTCGATCTGGTAAGTACTCACGGGCATTGAGGGTCAGGCCCTTTCCTTATCAGACCATGTATTAGAGACACACAAGTCTAATAAATAAATATATATATAAATAAATAAATAAATAAATAAATAAGGTACCTCTTTCTACCATGTATACTCTTCGACGTCCTCAGATCAAATGACTGAAATGATCAATGTTGTTTTCCTTCAAGCGCATGCGTGGGTAGAGGGCGCTGTAAGCGTAGCTATTTTAGAATGACATCATAGTTATTTTTAGTTACAGTATTTCACCATCATTGCATCAGCCAAGCCTAACAATGGTCTTTTCAAAACTCGGAGTTAATCCCCTTAAAGGCTCCAAACAGTCTGGGGATCTATTGACAGAGGACCGGAAGGTCTAACAATGGTCTTTACAAACCTCGGGGGCTAATCCCCTTAAAGGCTCCATACAGTCTGGGGATCTATTGTTAGAGGACCGGAAGGTCTAACAATGGTCTTTACAAACCTCGGGGGGCTAATCCCTTTAAAGGCTCCATACAGTCTGGGGATCTATTGTTAGAGGACCGGAAGGTCAAACAATGGTCTTTACAAACCTAGGGGGCTAATCCCTTTAAAGTCTCCATACAGTCTGGGGATCTATTGATACAGGACCGGAAGATCTAACAATGGTCTATTTAAATATCTTGTTTATTCAAACATCAGGTACATCAAGTTTGAGACCCTAAAACGGATTGAAATTCAACCAATCAGAATGCCCTATTTTGACCAATCAGAGACTATTCTTCAACCAATCAGATGTATTTTATCTTACAACTCAGAGCAGAATGAAATTTTGGTGTCCAAACTTGTCCCAAAGTCATTAATCAAAATGAAATTCCGAAAACTTTATATTTATTACTTTAAAAAACTGTAAACAATTAAATCCATTTCACACCCATTTTACATCAATAGTTTTCGCTAAATTTCTTTCATAACCATATTTGCCTAAAACTCATCAAAACCTTTCAATTCACTATAGGGTTTTCAAAATAAAATGTTTATGATTCGATAGTTATTATTATTTATTGGTTTTTAAACTTTAAATTTTAATCTCCTCAAACTGTATAAAACTATACACCATTGTAAAGATCTCGTCGCGCAGATCAAGAAAATGTATACATATAAGGTCCTGTCTCTTACCATTACCGAGTTATGGCCTTTTCAAAATAATTCTATGACGTCATTTAGCTCATGAATATGCACGATTCAGCTCTAAATTTTAAAACCGCCATAACACCTTTAGTTTTCCACCGATTTTGATGATGTTGGTGTCAATTCAGCCTAAAATTGTCTCAGGAATTCATTAGTAAAGTCAATGTAAGGCTGTCTTATAACATGAACAAAGTTTAATTTTTTCACATACATTTTATTATGTTTTTTTTTGTTATTTTATTTTAATTAAAAGCGTTGCACATGGACATATCATCTGTATATCACCAGAAAGAATGTTTGATACTGAATCCATAAAATATATAGGTTGATGTGCTTATCTCTATTAGTCTCCGACATACACACGTTTCAGATCAATTCAAAATTTAAACAAACTGAAATTTAAAAAATTTAAGAAAATTTAAAAAGCCAAATCTCCTTTATGTATTGACCGAATAGTGTCATGTTTGGTATCGTTGGAAAGAATTTTACCAGATCTACCTGTTTAACACACTGTAAAGAAAAGTAGTATTGTACTTTTAAAGGTTTGTATCTCCATTAGTCTAAGTACAATTTGGATATCTTGGCAGCATTGAAAAAGTCACACATACATAATCAAAACATCTAACTTGAACGCCTGTTCAAACATGAATTACAGGCATTACGTAAATGTCTAAACATAGATATGATTTCATACTTCTAAAAATATCGACCAATCAAAAGACAGAACGGTGACGTACTGTCTAAAATTAGCAACATATCTCAGAACGAGGTTCTAGGTAAAGATATAAGAAGATGTCCAAAAACACCCTTCCTTATTCTGACTTCAGAATTCACACAGGCAATATGTGTACTTTCAGAGGTAACCTCGGAAACAACAGATACGTAGAAGTGACAGAGTGGCAAGGAGAGCAGAGAATCGATCTGCGAGAATGGAACGAAAACAAACCCTCAAAAAAGGGTATCAGCTTAAGTCTGATGCGCTGGAAGAATTGGGTAAACTACATAGAGAAGGTCGATCAGGCATTAAACGGCAGGGAAGCTTACAGTAGTCACTTGGGAGGAAACGTATATTGTACAATTACCGAAGACAGTGGATGTGTTGACATCAGACAATATTGGAAACCTGAAGACAACCTGGTACCCACGAAAAAGGGGCTGTGTTTAAGACCCTCAGAATACATCAAACTGAAAGAGTACATACCGGTGATCGGACAGATAGGGTATTTAGACGGAGTGGTACCCTGTTACATGCAAAGTGACCATATGAATCAGATTGGAATGTTGAAGTGTTTAGAATGTAATCCCAATGAATACATGAACTGGTAAACAACTACTGCGGTGTATGCGTGCACGATTGGGAGCGCACAGATGATGCTTGGAAAGAACATCACAAATGGAACCCAAATTGTAACTACTTAAAAATGATCGGATGGTGTGAAGACATGAAGACATCTGATACATATAAAGAGCAGACTACTAAACCCAGTGATGGATTTGGTGGTTTTGGATTTGGATCAGTTTCTAAACCCAGTGATGGATTTGGATTTGGTGGCTTTGGACCAGTTATTAAACCCAGTGACGGTTTTGGATTTGGCATGTCAAAAACACCCAAACCCTGCGGATCTAGTAGACAGTCAAATTTATTTTAACTGAATATAACTATGTATCTATATAAATATGTATCTATATAAGTATGAATCTATGTAAACTGTAAATTATGATGATGATGTTTTACTGTAAATAAACATGAAACTTATATTTGATTTGTGATTTGTCCTATTGCCTGAGACACAGTTTATGACACCCTTAGTTTCGCTTTGACCTTTAACTTTCTTTACAGAAATTAAAAGACAAGCTACTTACGCCCCAAACCACGAGAAGGTTGTGTCATACTTGGAGCACCACCCCCCCACCCACCCTTTTTATGTACACTATTTGCAGCTATGTACACTGATTTAGTTCTCCGTTAAATCCAACAGGTCATCATCATCTATTATCCTAGTCACAACAGCTTCATTATAGTTCAGGTTTACGTCATCAAAATCAGTCAAAATATCGTACATAGACCTTCCACTACATCGTTGTTGAAGATAATAGTAGCAAAACTGCCCACATGTCTTAGTCCCCGCTTGTTGATAACGTTTTCTATTGCTTATATAATGACCTCCCCCTGTCTTTAAATATCTTTCTAAACGCCAACTGTAGTATCCAGGTTCATGCCCTAACGAATCAAAGAATTCAACCGGTCCCACTTTAGGAAAGTACAGGGTCAGCCAGTGCTTCCCGGTTTTGTTTCTTGGTTGACTGTTGACGATGTAAAATTTAGGTCTTTGCATGATGACTTTAGGTAGTTCGTCCAAGGCACATACGCCTCCTATATACTGTCCAGTTGTAGGGTCATTGTTCAAGGTTTGGTATAACTCTATTGTGTTCATCCTCCCTTTAGATTTTCTAGTGATTCAAAATAGTGAGCTAATCTATCCACTGCTTCTCTCACTTCACACCTTAGGCGATACAATTTCCACTTCCACAATAAATCGTCAGTAAGAGCAATACACGTCAAGACTATTCCCAACATAATGACACGATGTATGTTGGTCCTTCTTACTTATAAGCAAAGGGGGCGTGTCTCCTCAGCTCTAAACCAATCACAGTTCAGTTTTGAAACTCGGTGTCATCTATTCAAATTTACAGCTGTCTGTAAGTTTAACGTATAAACACGGTTCTTGATTGGTTGATACTGAGCACTTCCGGGAAGGTTGCATAAACCATCAAAGTTACACTCTCTGGTAAAGCTTTCCCAAATTTAAGTTCTAAACGACAGTGTCCTCGCCGTTTCGTGTTGAACGAATAATAGGGGTCAATGTCCAATACATACAAACAATATCCCCTCTTATAGTCATCATGGGTAATGTTGACATCTTCTCTAAAGTGTGTCAATGTTCTGTAACAATCCGTATATTGATCCGCCTCAAAGTTAGGTTGAAGAGGATGAGAGGGATATGACTGACCATCGACGTAAAAACCTACTGAGTTGCAATTATAATGCTGAAAATTGAAAGGGTTCTTCTTGTAACTACCACTAAAAGCTTCGCTAGATATCAATCCAACAATGAGTTTACTGGGCACTGAGCCTTGAAACAAATCGTCTACGCTATAACTGTACTGCCCGGAAGCCAATGCAACAGTTTTAATGTCAGTACGGAGGTAGGGGTAAGTCGCAGGACTGTCTCTAATCATTTTCTGATGCATCAAGAGTACGTTATTCTCTACACGTTGAACGCATAATTTAAAAACTGCATCCATGATCTGTACTTTTGCTGTAGGAACAAGAGAATCTGACATGAGCCGAAATGCGTTTTGACTTTGGTAGAATTTAATGCCAAGGTGCACGCCGTTGATCAAGAGTTTGGGTTGCTGAAACACGTCCAAGAGTATAGGTCCTTCCAAATCTATAATTTTACCGCCTTGTGTGCGTGAATACCGTGAAAACAGTCCATTGTTACTTCCAGTTTTAGCATCCGATGTATCAATATCACCTACATCTTTATAGAAGAGTTGACTAGTCAGTATATGGTCTTGGAGTTCTGTATTGGTCTTGAGGATTGTATCAATGTATGCTTTGTAAGGGTAGTTAATCCCCCAATGATTCAGGGGAGTGTGTTGAAAGGACACATCAATTTGACTAAAGAGAGCATGTAACGGTACATTGACCAGCCCTACTACCAGAGTGTCTTCTATGGGTGTGTTGTCTGCATTCGCTAGTCTCAGTTTAATATTCAGGACGCTTCGTTTTAAGTCTATATAGGCCGACGATTGACCTGGTATGTTAAATTCCAATGCTGCAGAGTCTGTAATCTGACTGACTGGTCTGTATTCTATCCACTCTCTCGAGTGTAAAGAAGTATTTTCCTTTAAGGATTCAAACAAGTTTAAACTTGATTCCATGGTTTATCGATAGTTCAACTTTCTCACGCGCTTGGGTAAACTCCTATCCCTCTTCTTACGTTGTTGGTCTCTCTCCTTCTTACGTTGTCTTTTCACTTCGTCTTCCGCAATTTCTATAGCCTGAGCCACGGGAGTTACCTGTTTTACTTCAGGGGTTCGCTTTTCCATTTGTCTAAGTTTATCCTCTGCTTCTTTCAATTTCTCTTGCGTTTCACTCAGTTGGTTAGCCATGCTATAATAACCCGTTTCTGCCTTTTGTTCTAGTCTTGCCTTGTATTCCTGATATAATTGTTCAGCTTTGTTAGGGTCAGGTATATAAGGGACCCATTTCATTTGTTTGTAATCGTAGACTTCTATGGAACCCATGTTTGCTTAAGATGGAGCACGCAATGTAATTGGTTTTCTTTAAATACCACAGGCTTCAACTGTTCGTCTAATATATAGAGTCTCACTGTATGCAGCTGAGTCGCTTTCACCGGTATATACAAGGGTTGAGAAAAGAGCTCAGTCTTTAACTTCTTGTATCTAGTGTTCACTTCTATATTTTTCAAGACCGGAAGTAATGTTTCATTCACATACGACTCTTCCACGAAATCACAACACAAGTAGAGTCGGGTTCTTCTAGGGGTGAAATCACAATCAAGACTCACGTCGATTAAGGCGCAAGACCAATGACCTTCTAAAGTGTAGGGTTTAGGGAGTTGGATCCAAAATTCAGAAGGCGAGTTGTTTTGATAAAGTGCGAGAGAATCTCGACTACTAAGAAACAAGTATATGTCCTTCATTCTTACGTCTTCTTATGTCTGCTGAGTTCTTACGTCAGTTCATCTCACTACTCATGTCGTGTCGGCCATGGCCCCAACCCTTCCAGGTGAAAACAGTCTTTTCGGATACTCGATGAACTGTCGCATATAAAATATAGGAGCTTCTCTATCATGGTCTGTCTTTACTCATCCGGCGTTGTCCTCATTTCATCTAAAATAACTTGAATGAGATATGGGACTCTCACAAGTACGGGGATTACCGAGTGTTGACGTCTAAGTAAAGCCTTCTTTCGTCTAAATGACACATTATGAGAAGCTAATGTTCTTAAGAGTGTCCTCTTTCGTTCAAATAGTTGAGCGTCTCTTCTCATAGGAGAGACGGCACTATTCAACACTCTGACAGCAATCTCACTCAGAGTCTCTAGCTGTCCGGGTGTGATATTCATAAGCGTCGTTTTACGGTCTGTGATAGACGCCTCTTTCAGGTGCAATAAAAAGTGAATACGGAGATAAACTTTCGAATGTTCCATGTTGTCATGTACCCCTCATACATACATACAAGTCCATTCTTACGTATTTCTGGTGTAAAGCTCCATCTCGATCAAAGTTGGGTTTACAATATGATCTATTTCAGATACCTTCTTGATGCCCATGATGATGACTTTACCATTCCAAAAACAACTGAATGTTATGCCTTCTTGTTTAAAAGTTACGGTAGGAAACAGTTCAGATTCATAGACAAGTTGTTTTTCTTGAATCAGACTTTTCAAATCCAATGGAGCGCTAAGGGTGTGAAAAGCGGATACCGTCATCACCTTGACCTCTGTTAATATCACGGGTATACCCATTGTTTGTAGAATTCTTGCATAGCGTCTTAAACGCTTTAGACCTTCCGGTAGACTCTTGGCCTTTCCGTTACAATGGATTTTACCATTGGAAAAGACTAAACAGTTACCACCAATTCTCCTATGTTGCCATATGAGACCAGGAAACCGTGCAGGGTCATATCTAACATTTGAAAGTTGATAACAAATATCTCTTAAATTTATGAGACATCTTAAATTAGCGCTACACACCACATTGGTTAAGTACATGATGTGAACCCTATGATGTCTAATGTTAGTATGATTATAGACGGAGTAATGATGTGTCTTTTGTACAGATAGAGGCATGTGACTCATGAGTAATGTTTGAGATCCTTTTCTGAGATCCACGAGTCATATTTTGGGGGCCAATGCAACCAGCGGACCAGTACTTCCTTTTGTTTGTTCAGTGTGCGCCTTTTCATTACTGATTCCACTCGATACTCTGAGCTGTCATCTACATTCACAGCCTGAAGTTCTGCCTCATAAAAGCTTCCTTCAATGTTTTCGCCAGACCAATCTTTGAGTTTGTACACGGGCATCCCTTCTCTTTTAAATCTCTTGTGAATTTTAAACAATTCACCCGTCCATTTCTGCGAATATTCTCTATCAAACACGGTTCTAATATGAGAGATTCGCACCGATTGTCCTTCTTTAAATGTGTAGGATCGTGTTAGTTGAGATTTGGTGGATTTGGTTCTAATCAAGTACTGTTGTAACCGACTTTCTCCTTCTTGATCTTTGGTAATAGAAACTGGAGTTCTGCCCAAGCTTCGATGAGGGGTTTGATTGTAGCTATGGACTGTTTCCTGCAGGATGTCGATATAATGTTTGGTATTGTGTTTCAACAAGTATCGAAATAGCTTATGTTTCAAGGTGGAAATTACCCTTTCACAATAATTGGCTTTGGTTTCTGTATTTAGGGCATACAGATGGTGAATGTGTTGTTCTTGGAGATACTTATTTACCTCTTTAGAGCGAAACTCCATACCTCTGTCTGTTCTCACTGTCTTGGGCTTTCTTTGCCCTGTCAAGATGCGTTGTAAGGCCACCAACACATCTCTTCCTCGTTTACTTGGAACAGGTTCACACCATACATATCTTGAAAAAACGTCTATGGCTACTAATACATATTTATAACTGTCATTGTGTTTGCTTAGGTTGACCATATCCATTAAATCCATGTCCCACATACTGTCTAATCCCTCCACAATCACTCTAGATCTAGGAAACTTTCTTCTGGCCTTCCTTGTCAGAGAATAAGCCTCCTGATCTTGAAGCCATTGTTTGATTTTGCGCCTTCCAATCTTGAATTTTCCTTCTTTCACTACTATCTTATACAGTTTGTCCGGTCCTGCATAACTGGCCGGGTGCTTAGTATCGAAATAAATGGAGGCTAGATACTGCTTCCAGTCTGTCATTGTACTTATTGTGTTGCAGTGTTTATGATTCTTACGTCACTAAAGTGAAATCCAATCAAAGGTCATTTTCGTTTCCTTGTGCTTTGGTGCCTGTAATTTCTTTTTCTTTAGTGTAGGTTTGTCTTCATCTAACAGTCGCTTACCAGGGGGCGATTGTAATGTCATAGAACCCTCATGATTTGCCTTTTTCACAGAGGATGCCTTGGACTGTTCTGTCAGTCTTTGGTATTTGTCATAAGGCACCAATACAAACTTTTCCATGTTACTGTAAGATGGACTCTAAATACTTCACAGCAACCTTGACAAACACATGCAATGTTCTTTGTTTATTCCGAACCAATATCTGCTTGTGTTTATATCCTAATTTTTTATCACCTAAGAGATGGATGAGGCGTCTGTTCCTTTTTAGTTGCGTTTGTTCCAGAGGTGACAATGTCACTTTACCTCGGATGATATTATGCGCAATTTCACCCAAGGCTCTCAACTGAGGCTGGGTCACCGTATCTAACAACGCTTTCCTCTGAGTGGGGTTGGTCTGTACAAACAATTGAAGAAAATGACGCTGTTGTCTCATCAAGTCAGCCATGTTGACAGTTCTTCTTACGCTCATTTGTCTTCTTACGTGAGTCGGTAAACAATAGGATCTTCTCCAGGAAAGACTCTTGTTCTTAGACGATACTGATCTTCCGCATGAGGGCTCATATCTACGATAAAATACCCATGTGTTAAACCGTCTTGGTACGCTTTAAGGAACCCTTTGACTTTACCAGGAAAGAGCTGTCGCCCTAATATGCCAACCTGTGATACATCTCTTACATTTTTCATCAGTACCATGTACCATGTATTGAGGGCGATTGTTCGAGCATGTTTGCCTTGTGGAAACAGATTTTGAGTAATTAAAATCACACTGACACAACGATGGTGTGTGCCTTGAGTAAATAACAGTTCCATCTCTTTGTTATGAATGACCTCGTGCATTAGGTCATCGATGATGATTAGTTTATGACGTCGATCTTTGGTGTACTGGTCCAACTCTTCTGTTGTAGGGAGACCCTGTCTAGCTGTGAAATTGGAAAGCTCTCGCTCCATCTGTTTGACCAAGGGCTGATATATCCCGTAGCAATACATGGTATGTATTGGGGGATCTCGACTATACATATGTTTAACATATTTCAAAAAACGATACAGCCACATGGTTTTGCCGCTACCTGTTTGACCACTGATACATATACTCGAACATGGCTCAAAAGGAAGTGATGTCATTACTTTTTAAGTTTAGGACTAGGTAGAGCGTACCCTATGCAACTACTAAGTAAACTGATCCACAGTTCTGATGACCCGTTCTGTATAGACAAGTTGATGACTGAAGTGATAATAATGATATAGACAATAATCATTTGACAAAAATAGACAATTTCTGTTTTAGGAACGTGTGTTCCTAGTAAATGCCATTTGTCTGAATGATTATCGTCGTCTTCCTTCTTTAAAAAGGTTTCCCTTTCAGGCGTATTGTTCTCTATATCCATCATATTCTTACGCTGTTTAGGGTACTGGGACAAACTACAAGAGACATTTTCTTCTTACGTTCTTTTTTATTTACATTTTAGCCTCATGGTATATTTCATACGTCATTTGTTATCATAGTAAGTTTGACATTCATAAACTTTACATACAGCAACAACTTTAACATAATCAACTTGTACATAGATAACAGCAACTTTTAATAATTGCAAACATGGCACGTTATACAATAAGGACATATTTTTTTCATTCAGTAACAACAAGTTTTTCATCCAGTAAGGACGAGTTTTTCATCCAGTAACAACGAGTTTTTCGACCAGTAAGGTCTAGTTTTTTGACCAGTAACAACGAAAAATTGAGTCATAACCCTATACAAAATCAATGTAAATGTACAAAAACTGATCCAGTAAGGACGAGTTTTTCATCCAGTAAGGTCGAGTTTTTCATCCAGTAAGGTCGAGTTTTTCGACCAGTAAGGTCTAGTTTTTTGACCAGTAACAACGAAAAATTGAGTCATAACCCTATACAAAATCAATGTAAATGTACAAAAACTGATCCAGTAAGGACGAGTTTATCATCCAGTAAGGTCGAGTTTTTCATCCAGTAAGGTCGAGTTTTTCGACCAGTAAGGTCTAGTTTTTTTGACCAGTAACAACGAAAAATTGAGTCATAACCCTATACAAAATCAATGTAAATGTACAAAAACTGATCCAGTAAGGACGAGTTTTTCATCCAGTAAGGTCGAGTTTTTCATCCAGTAAGGTCGAGTTTTTCGACCAGTAAGGTCTAGTTTTTTTACCAGTAACACATATTGCATCAATACACAGTAAATATATCCATCTATTTTTATTTACATTTTATATTGCAGGCATCACCAGTATGTACATACATGTATTAGTAACCATAAGGTTCTGTATCATAACTGTCAACCCGTCGACGTTTAGTATACACCATTTGGTATGATTTCTGCTCTTCCCTGTTATACAAAGTTCTTTTCCTTTTGTCTCTACATATTTTACTTGGGTTGGTAACTGTAATGTTTGGTCTACTCTTGGGGTCAGTCACGATTTGTTTGACGCTGTCAAAATTAATGAGTTGACTATTTTTGTAGTTCAGAGTGAATCCCCGAACTTTACATGTTTCTTTGTTCTTGTTGGACTTATACGCGTAATTCTTGGGACCCCCAGACACAAACTCTATTATGTGCTCTCCATGCCCCAATTCGTCAGTCAATTCACCCAAGTAATCCCCTAAAGGTGGATCCACCTCTCCGGGTCTACTCACGTAAATGACGCTGTCTGTGTCATAATACAACACTCTTCTGTCTAATTGCTCGAGCACACTGTACAATTTGAGTCTGGCCCAACATGTGGTAAAGGTCGCCAAGTAAATGTTTTGTTGTCTTCGGGTTGACAGTCTTGTTTGTATATCCATTCAATCTGTATCATGTTATTGTTCAAAATGTGAAAATTGAGAGGTTGTTTGACTGGGTCAGAGAACAATTGAAAGAATAGGTTGACCTGACTCTCATGAAATATGTCAGTCTGTTTCAGGTTGAGTCTCTGACCAAATTTGCCCCAAAAACTATTGAGGCACAATTTCGCCAAAGCTCTCAAACCTGGGTTCTTCACAATGTTCTCTCGATCCATTGAAACTCCCTCTTTCTGTGCGTATTCTTGTATATACTGAGCCATGTCATGTTTAGTTTTGATCCAGTCTGGGGGACCGCTCGCCCCTTGTTTAAATTTCAAAAAGGTGTTGATATATTGGGCGAACAACCCCCCCTCCCAGTGGTATACTTCGTATATGTGTTTGATTTGATACCCTAGTCTGAGAGCTTTGTGTATCTCTGGGGTGCACCACGTACCCGTCAATACTCTCCCTTCATCCGAACAAGAACAAATTTCTGTATTCTCGGTATCCGCGCAGGTGCGACACAGAGGAAATTTTAGTTTGCCATTGGACCTATAGGGTAGAACAGGATGATAGAGCCCGCGTGGGGGTAAAATTTTGACTTTGGCAATACCAAAATAATCCTTCATGTCTCCAAAATCTTTCGTGAAGATAGTGGGATGACCTACGGGGTACCGACAATACTTGTTTACCCAAGGATACAAGCTGGTGAAATCCACGTACTTGATCTGTTCTTGTTCATTAGTTTTGTAATAGAGCTGACTTGCATTGGTACGACCGCCGAAAAAACTCTCTCTAGGGTTCAACCTATCCGCTATGTCTAAAGTTTGTATGAAGGTTTTGAGATCTGAATTGTCATTGATTGCTTTTTTGAAGTCGTGGTCCCAAATACAGACATACTTCATGCCTAAACTTTCCAAATGTGCCTTCTTCTTCAATGTTAAAGCATACAATTCGTCCAAAGATTGATTAGTGAGGGGATGACACGTCTCTTCCCGATTGTCTGAGAAACACACAGGGCATCCGTGAAACACGCAACCGTGATACTCGTATGCCGTGTGCGTTTCTGCACAGTAACCATCTAATTTGTATCGTGTACCTGGGATCGTTTTCTCTCCCTCATTCAGGGCGTGTTGAATGTGTACCTGATCGAGACGTGCTCTCCACTCTAACCACTGAATTGACACTTTACTATATTGATCTGTGTACCCACTAGGAGGAAGTTTTGCAACTGATGTTTTTACAAATTCCCGTGTCGTCACTGCTTCTGCTAACCGATCTTCACTCACCCATTCATCTTTCACACACACATACAAAGTACCATCTCTCAATCTAGCCGGGATCCATTGGTCTCTGCCATTCAATTTCACTTTCCATTCTTCTTCCATAAACTTGGTTCTAAATACATTCATGCATACAGAGGCAATGGTGACAGAGTCAAATGGATCCACGGCCCCCACCCACTTCTTTTCTACCTTCCCGTGCTTATTCACCACCTTCCTCTCTTCTCCCGTCGCACTCATCAGCAATTCTCTAAACTTCATACACGCCTGTCTCAAGATATCTACATCGCTTCTACAATACTCTTCCATTTCCTTTCTAAAATCAAACACTTCATTCTTTCTCTCACTCAACCAGGCTAACAACTCATTCCTCTCTTTCTCACTCATAAAATCATGTCCGTAAAAATGAGGGTCAGGGTAGGGTCCAACATAATTTTGATGCTCTTTGATATTAAAATAATGTGGGAACCAACCCTTCTTCAACTCTTCTAATCCGAAAGCCTTGGGTAATTGTGACAATTTCATAGGTAAAAAATTTAGACTGTCAATCACCTTGATATGTAAATCTCGTTCTACTGCCATGTACATAATTTTAGACCCGTTGTAAAGAATTTTGTCGGGGCGTAAAGACTGATCAATCAAGTATTCTAATAAAAAGTAGCCATCGTATCCTTTCATATTATGAGCCACAACTTTAAAATATTGGTGCTGTTCTGAAAAGAGCCATTGGCCAAACTGTTCCGCAGTCTTCTGCCCTTGAAATATGACCTCTCTGAACCCGCATTTTCCGGGACAAGGCCCTTCATCTTGGTCTGCGGGTATCAGAGTGTTGTCACATTCTTCACACCGAGTCCCACACCCTTTACATATTGAGTCTGGTGTACATGCCTTATTAATGCACTTCGGGCAAACGGTCTGAGCTACCACATAGTTTGGACGATGTGTCGCTTTTCCGCACCACGAAGTGTTACAATTTTGACATTTTGAACAAGAGGTACATACCTGTGGTTTTTGACACTCTTTACAATTCAGTTTGGGTTTATATCCTTCCTCACACACCGCTTTCTCATCCTGACTGCATTCAAAATCGAAAAAAATAAATTTAGGTATATAATTCTCCTTACATTCTTTCGCCCTCAAATAACACAAGTGATCCTCCATGACATATTTTACACAGGTTTTACAAAAATATTCTCCGCACTGGTGTTCCTCTTTCTTCCGTCTGTCCGTCCTTACGACTGCATAACACGTGGGGCACTTCCACCACTTTTCGCACTGTGAGGGTCCGCTAGGTTGACCCTTATTCTTTCCTTTCTTGTGTAGGGGTGTCTTTTTATGGGAGTCGAAACAATCCTGAGATCTACAAGTCATGTTACAGTCATTGCACTTGATTATTTTGTCTGTCTGGGGGCAATGATCCCTCTTGCACACGATACATTTTTCTTCGCATTGGTGGTATTCTCTATTACTGTAATGTTTCAGACATTTCTCGCAGAAGTAGATAGCACTGAAGAACCCCGTGATGCTAGTGATGGCGTGAAAGTGGTCATCGTCCACCAAGTACAGGTAAATGCATGGACGCTCGTCTGAACTTGGACTCGTGATAAACTTGTTACCCAGTCGTGCACTGACCACCATCACCCTCACCCCTAGCAGTACTTCAAATGCTTCTACATCGCTGAGACTCGCAGCTCGGTCTAAGGGGATGCCCGCCATCTGACATAGGGTCGCTGCCAACTGTACTTGTTCCTTCCGATTCTTCTTGACAAGGTTCTTGTAGTATGTCACAGGAACTTTCTGATGGTCCATGGCCAGCTGCAAATTACTTTTGCTTTGTCTGTTTTTAGTTACTTCTTTCCACTCTTCCTGTGTACATCTATGTAACTTCGCCCAGCTGACTCCGATTGCTCTAGCCATACATAGTTTGTCGTCATTGTCTATGGTGACTAACGATTTTTTCAAGTCTAATGAATTCTTAGGTCCACTAATTCGTGTAATACGTCGTCGACTACCCCCTTTAGGTAGGTCGATGGTGCCAATAGTAATACTGAAACTCTCGTTAATGGGGAGCTCTTGGTTACTATTAAGCACCTTCTCAAGGGTTTCCATGACTTTATTTGCATTCAATGTGTCCCAGGCCTGTAGAGGAACAACAATTGGGTCATGTAATCCTTCATGATGAATCACGATACGACCCAAATCGTTTCCTTCTAAATCGCCCCGGGCCTGGTTCATCACATCCTGAAACATATCGTGGAGACCTTCCCTTACATCTCTAAGTTGCTGGCCGTGGTATCCTTCGTCCACTTTCACTTGATAAGTCCGGTCCACGGCCGCATTTTTCGCATAGGTCCTCTCCGACTTTTTTCTCATTGTATAAGTCAGTGGATGTGAGTGTCCTGGTTGGGGTTCTCTGGACCAGCCTTGTTGAGTTTCACTGGAGGTGCCCGGCTGAGCTTCATCCCCACCACCTATTTGTTGTACCCGAGGATACCATTCTCCGTCATTTTCACACGCCAGTGTCAGGGCATCCATTTCCTCATCAAACAAAAGCGCTTTAACAGCCCCTTCAATCTCTTCTTGTTGCCTGACATAGTTCAGGGCCAACTCCATACTGTCTTCGTACTGCTCAGTCCCTACTGTTCCTCCCAGGTTTTCTAATAAAATATCCATCTGTTCGTTTACAAAGTCTGTGTCATACTCTGAGTTCCTCAATTGAAAAAGTCTAAACCGTACAATAGGAGAATCTTGAATGTCCCAGGTAACAGCAAACTCCATCAAAGCCTCAGGCTCTGTAAAAGCTTCTACCATCATCTCGAGTGTGTGTTCCATGATGTTGTTTTTTTTTCAAAATCTGAAGTCAGAATGAAGAAGAGTGGCTGTGGGTCTTCTTATATACCTGCCGAGCAGTCCTGGTGTATATATTTAGACATCACGTCATCGTTCAGTGATCTGATTGGTCAAAATTATTGGTTTCTGATTGGTTGAAGAATAGTCTCTGATTGGTCAAAATAGGGCATTCTGATTGGTTGAATTTCAATCCGTTTTAGGGTCTCAAGCTAGATCTATCAGATATTTAAATAGACCATTGTTAGATCTTCCGGTCCTGTATCAATAGATCCCCAGACTGTATGGAGACTTTAAGGGGATTAGCCCCGAGATTTGTAAAGACCATTGTTAGACCTTCCGGTCCTCTGTCAATAGATCCCCAGACTGTATGGAGCCTTTAAGGGGATTAGCCCCGAAGTTTGTAAAGACCATTGTTAGACCTTCCGGTCCTCTATCAATAGATCCCCAGACTGTATGGAGCCTTTAAGGGGATTAGCCCCGAAGTTTGTAAAGACCATTGTTAGGCTTGGCTGATGCAATGATGGTGAAATACTGTAGCTAAAAATAACTATGATATCATTCTAAAAATAGCTACGCGTACAGCGCCCTCTACCCACGCATGCGCTTGAAGGAAAACAACTATGGTCATTTCAGTCATTTGATCTGAGGACGTCGAAGAGTATACATGGTAGAAAGAGGTACCTTATTTATTTATTTATTTATTTATATATATATTTATTTATTAGACTTGTGTGTCTCTAATACATGGTCTGATAAGGAAAGGGCCTGACCCTCAATGCCCGTGAGTACTTACCAGATCGAGGTATACACGTCAGCTCTGTATACCGTGTAGCTCCAGATCTTTCACAATTTAAATGTGACGTCACACATGACCGACTGTTATCCGCGAATACCCGTGACAAACTACAATCTCCTTATATGCAAATGAGCTCCTCTCGTGTTACAATATATAGAAACAAAATGGCCGCGATTACGCAAGATTACGTCATCTTTGTTTGACTCCAAAGAGACATATATACTACTTAGTTCCCGTAACGGAGACAAACCCTGCCCAACCTGGCACCTCCTGCCCAGCAGAAGAAGAATCTTGCCTCAGAAACAACCAAAGCATGTCTTTATCAGAAGATGATTCTACAGATTCCTCACACCCAGGGTAGACATAGCAACTCACTGGAAAGCTTGGACTCTTTCTGATACTAATGAAACACCCAGGCAATTGTTCCCCAATTGGAAGAGCAAGAGTTCGAGCTTTATTCCTTGGAAAAGCAGGTACAGCTGGTACTGTACCACCATGTTCTCCAGTCATTAGTGATCACTTCCTGTATCATTATGCCATGGGCGGTGTGAACCGAGTCTTTGCCGGACATTGTATTCACAAGCTGGTCAAAATTATCAAATTCTGCATGAAACAGTGAAGGTACAGTGGGATCTCGCATAATCTGTGAAGTAAGATATGAAGATGTATCTTCTATTGCTTTAGCAATAGCAGTTTCCAGTTCTACAGTGAAAGA
The DNA here is from genome assembly GCA_963576725.1 of Azorinus chamasolen. Lineage (NCBI taxonomy): Eukaryota > Metazoa > Mollusca > Bivalvia > Cardiida > Solecurtidae > Azorinus > Azorinus chamasolen. The sequence goes on along the minus strand of OY755247.1, from coordinate 64,291,487 downwards.
ATGACTTTCACAATGTCCTAAACGATTAAGCAGTGTTGTTAGTTGTTTACTTCTATAAAGATGACGCAAAGTCATGGCAACAAGTATGTGCTTTGGCATCTTCCATTCACCATTTGTAACTGCTCTACAAATGTTTTGACCGACTGAGTTCACAAGTCTTTCTGTCTGAGTGGATGTGCCTTCTGATTTCCCAGAGAAAACTATTTTCAGGAAATTAAAAAGTTCTGGTGGAATAACATCATCTGCATTGTCAGTTATATATTCAGCAGTTGGAGGCCACCGTAAGTCACCTGATTTATCAAATGCATTCAAAATTGAATTTCGCAAAAATGAAGCTGATTCTACTAAAATATCTTTGCTTCCCAGTGCAAATGCACTCTGAACTGATGTTTCTAGCTTCATTCCAGCACTGTAAACAAGTTGTGATGAAAACCTACCTTTTGATTGAAGTGTCGAAAAAACTAAGTCGTTTTGGAATCTATTCTCAAGTTTTGCTTTCAATTTTGAGCCTCTGTGTTCTTCATTAGCGAAACCTGTCTGTTGTAAAGCTATTTTACATGTCTCATGCAAATCACTGAACATCAAAACTTTCTTTCCATGCAATATCTCGTTCTCCACCCTCTCACTGACTTTGTCAAACGCACTATCGTGAGCTTTTTCAAGACTTTCTTGTCTTAAAAATTGATTCACTATCCGCACTCTTCCAACACTGTGTATCAATCAAATATTTTTTTCTACAACTTGGGTGAAAATGAGTCTCTGACGCAAACAAATCACAACCTCTGATTCTAACTAATAGGTTTTCATCACACTTTGTTTCAGCAAATTCCAAAACAGTCTTCCATGCATCAGACTGAAACTTTTGTGTACCTTCGGTTGTCCAACAGCCATCCAACCTTTTCACACCAATAACACCCACTTTATTGCAAAAGATAGTCATTTGCAAAAAGTGAAACACTGTCACCCGACACTCGTCTTGCTTTCAATCTAAGTTCTGCTGAGGTTCCTGCTAAAGGTTCTGATTCCTTTAGTCTCTCAGCATTCCTCATAAAATGTTGATAGCAATCTCTGTGATAGCCATGGTTCTCTCCAATATCAGAAGGTATCATGTTGCAAACCTATTCCATTCTGTATTTTGAACCTGGTGGCTGAGACAGACGCAAATTGCGTATACTATGGAGATTTTGCAGTCTCTCTGTAGAGTTTTTCAAATGTGTCAAGAAGGTAAATGAGTCACACTTTGAAGCATCAAAATGAAGAATACATATTTGTTTCTTCTTTAAATTTGATGCTAAGTGTTCTTCCCTTTCTTCATCTCCCCCTCCCTTTCTCAATCTTTTACTCCTACCTTTGTCTTCCATTTAAAACTGTCTCAAAAGCAGCTGAAAATGTAATTCTTATAATAGAACTTGAATGAAGCTAGTGCTAGCTTGAATGCAAGTAAATGCCTGTATTCATATGCTTATCATAATATTATATCATCTATTGATCACAATTTATTAATGTCGGTGTTGATTTTCATAGTACAGTTCGTCCCAGAACTTTTCGAGGGCACAGTGTTGATGTGAAACAGAATGAAATGATATCAAACAACAAATAATACTGGTATAGTCAAACAACTAGGTCTGACGGGTCACGGGTTCGCCGAGTCCATTTTTAAGGGAGATCAGCATTTCGGATATCCACGTGCCATTTATAAAAGAAAATGTTTAGTTACAGGTATAAAGAATAAGCGCATTAGTTATCGGAAATATAGCGTAGTGGATAAGACGTAGGACCATAAAGAAGTATATGATCGGCGAACATTTTATTAGGCGCAGGTTCGAGTCTCGCATCAACCTAAAATAATTTTTTTTACTAAAAATATTAAGGAAAGTCCCCTTAAGAGCATTAGTTTTGTTGTGCATTAAGAAGCCACTTGTACAAGACATTTGCTGAAACTTATATTGATATTCATATTTTAGCATCGATTTATTATTGAAAATATGGCTAATATAGGACCCGAACTCAAACAAAGGCACCCTTCCCTAACATAGAGGACCATGTGCATAAATGGCCATTACAATTATACAATATGACATAAAATAATACTCTACTATTCATTAAAAATTAAAAAAAAGTCTAAGGTCGACACGGGATTCGAACCCACGCTCAATAAAAAACTACTCTCGCAATGTCTTCTGCGTACCTAGACTTTACCCACTGCGCTAAACTGCTGACAACAATCCCTCCTTCAATTTTATCTTATATATATACTAAACTCGTCTGTTTAAACAAATGGTCCGAGAACATGCGGAATGATGATCTCCCTAAAAAATGGACTCGGCTGACCTTTGACACGTCAGACCTAGTTGTTTGACTATATAAAGCATATCTTTCCGTGTTAGTGCATGAAACAAAATAATTCCAGTGACGAATAAGTCTCAAGTCATTTTTGTTCCAATATGTTATTATATTTTTGTTCAATAATTCTTACTGTCCTCATTAATATTCATGAATGTGCAAATGAGGTTGTTATATAGTCAATGTTTTACATGGAAGCAAGGCTTAGCTTTAATTTGGTTTTAACTGAATTCATTTATTGCTCATAATGACTGAACTATATAGCATTTTTGCAGTTTGATGTCAGTTTCCCAAAATGTGAGAAATAATCAGTTACCATAGTAACAGTTACAACGTTACTTACAGCATTTTTTCCTCAATTTAGATATTTTCCTTTCTGGTAATTTTGTAACTTAAAATTAAATTTAAAGTTATTTTCTGACATTGGAAAACAAATTGAGAAGTTTTACGTTATTTCTATATGTTTTACTATTTTTCGTTGTTCTGATTAATATTCATGATTATGCAAATAAGGTAATTTCATAGCAAAAGTTGGAAATAAAAGCACAAGGTCTTAGCTTCAAATTGGTACCAGTTTTATACGTCTAGGACAAAAGCTGGCTATGATATGGACGATTTTGCAGGTGTTGGTCATCGTTACTAAATCTGAGGGGTTGCCATGGAAACGGTTAAATTACACATAGCCTAAAATAAAAAAAATTGAGTACACTCGCGATTCTGATTCAGGACACTTTTCTGAACATTTTGGTACCCATGAAAAAAGTCTAGGGGTGCACGTTAGGCACTACTGGCTCCCTGACTAGAGTTGACCCCGATTAGACGGCCCCTATAGGAGCCGTCTGACTCGGGTCTGATTTGTTTGCTTAAGAAATAACAGAGATCTGTTTCTATAGCTTCAACAACCACTGTAATTCAATGCAATGATAAAACCCATTTACATATAAATACAACTAAACACAACTAGTTCAGGGTAAAAACCATTTCAGACACCTTTTAGTCCCAATATTCTGAAAGAGGGAGCTCCTGTGAAGGCAGACGTCACTTATGAACGGTTATTGTTCATTTAGCTCTGCAAAGCAATGACAAATGTTAGCTACATGTAAGGATTTCGTATTAATGGCATATATATAGGAAGTGACCGAACGGGCTCACTCGCTTCGCTCGGATCCCGTTCCCGCTTCGCTTGTCACTTCCTATATATATATATAAAAATAGTAAACCCCATATATACCCACAGCCCCCTTTTTTCATTAATTGAAAAATGAAAAAAAGAGGCAAAAAGAGGTACAGTGAAACTCTTTCAGGGTGTGAAAAAAAGAGGCAAAAAGAGGTACAGTCAAAGTCTTTCAAGGTGTGAAAAAAATAAAATATTTTTACCCCTATCAGGATTTTTTAAAAACCCTACTAAAAACCCCCACTTTACTTAAGCCCCCACACAGGTAATATTATAGAAAATAAAAAAAATGAAAGAGGTACAAAAAGGAGGTACAGCAAACCTTTTTCACGGCAGGAAAAAAAGAGATAACTAAAAAATTTTTCTCTAAAAATGGACATAGAAAAAATGAACAACAAATATCTAGAAGGAAGAATTTGTGATTATTGTTTAGAGGTTAAACCCTTTAATTTATTTAGAAAAGAAAAACGATGTAAAGATGGTTATAGAAGAAAATGTAAACAATGTGAAAAACCAATGAGACAAAAACACTATAGAGAAAATAAAGAAAAATATAGAGAAGCTTTTAAATCTTTTATGGGAAGAAATCCAGATTATTTTATTTTTTATAAAAAAATGAACAATGATTAAAAATCATTCTTATAAAATGAACAACACAAAATCAAAAGTAATTAAAAAAGATATTATTGATGAAGAAACAGAGACTATTAAATTAGTAGACAAACCAAAATGTAATTATTTAAAAACATACGAAATTGACGCTAGTAATTATAAAGATCCCTATATATTATTTTCTGATAAAAAATCTATTATAATAGATCAAATCAAAAAAGACATAAAAGAATATAATGGTATTAAGTTTTCAGTAGGTCTTTCTCTTCAATTTTTTCATGATGAACAAAACGGTAATAAGAAATTTGTTGATGCTTCAAATCATGGACTACAAGCTGCCGTATTAAATGATGAAAATATTGAAGAATACTATAATGAACAAACTTCTTATTTACAAGTATGGATTGAGAAATTCACAAACACAGCTTCAGGTTTAGAAATTGATCACTGTAAAATATTGTATTTGAATATAGCAAAATATGAACCGTTAAAAGGTTCTTCATATATAGACCTACCAATCTTTTTAAAAAAGAAGCAAGCAATAATCAATGTAAAAAATAAAGATGATGCGTGTTTATTCCGGGCAATAGTTTCTGCACTTTATCCCGCATCTAAAAATTCTGATAGACCTTCATCTTATCCCGATTATAAAAATATTCTTAATACAAAAGATATTGATACTCCTACACCATTAACGCAGGTATCAAAATTAGAAAAACAAAATAATCTCGCAATAAATGTATACGGATATACAAAGTTAGTATTTCCATATTATATTTCTGAACAACCAAAAGAGATTAAAAGAATAAACTTAATGTTAATTTCAGAAGATACAAAATATCATTACTGTTGGATTAAAAATTTTAGCAGATTAATTTGCAATCAAAACAATAAGCACGACGGAAAAACACACTTCTGTGACAGATGTCTATATTGCTTCTCAAAAGAAAATTTACTTACTAAACATAAAGAAGATTGTGAAGGAATAAATAAAACACCTTTAAGAATAGAAATGCCTAAAAAAGGTGATACAATTATATTTAAAAATAATCAAAACCAAATGCCAGTTCCATACGTAATCTATGCAGATTTTGAAAGTATAATAAAACCTAAATCAGAAGAAAAAGGAGATAAAACGGAAATAACTAGTGAGCACGAAGCATGCGGGTTTGGATATCAAGTTGTTAGATATGATGGTGAAATAAAAGAAGAAGCTATTATATATAGAGGTGAAAATACCGCAGAAATCTTTCTAAATCATTTAGAAAAAGAAGTAGAAAATATTAACGATATATTTAAACATCCTAAACCAATGATTATGACAAAACAAAATACAGAAGATTTTAAAAACGCAACTGATTGTTTGATATGCGAAGAAGAAATATTAAAAGATAAAGTTAGAGACCACTGTCATTTCACGGGTGAATACAGAGGTGCAGCGCATAAATCATGCAACTTAAAACTAAAGATAAAACCATATTCAACTAAAATACCTGTTGTCTTTCATAATCTAAAAGGTTATGATTCTCATCTTATAATGCAAAAGATACATACAACTACGAGTGAGAAGAATATTTCTTGTATAGCGAGTAATACAGAAAAATATATTTCATTTAGTATTGGACAATTAAAATTCTTAGACAGTTTTCAATTTATGCTATCATCATTAGAGAAATTAGTAGACGCAACAGATAAAAAAAATTTCAAAATAATTAAAGGACAATTTCATGATACTAATTTACTTTTGCGAAAAGGTGTTTATCCATATGAATATATAGATTCTTTTGATAGATTTAATGAAACTAAATTACCTCCTATAGAAATGTTTTATAGTTCTCTATCGGATAAAAATATAAAACAAGAAGATTATGACCATGCTCATAATGTATGGAAAGAATACAACTGTAAAAATATAGGTGATTATCATGATCTATATTTAAAAACGGATGTTCTCTTACTAGCCGATATATTTCAAACATTTAGAAAAACTTGTATGAAAACTTATAAATTAGATCCTCTACATTATTACACGGCACCAGGATTATCCTGGGATGCTCTACTTAAACAAACTAAAATAGAATTAGAATTATTAACGGATATAGATATGCATCTCTTTATAGAAAAAGGAATGAGAGGTGGAATAAGTATGGTTTCAAAACGATACGCGAAAGCTAATAATCCTTTAATAGAAGGTTACGATAAAGATAAAGAAAATAATTATATAATGTATCTAGATGCAAATAATTTATACGGTCATGCAATGTCAAGGCCACTTCCATACTCTGGTTTCAAATGGGTTAATCTGAGTAAAGTTAAGAAGCGTCCTAAAAATAAAGGATGGATATTAGAAGTTGATTTAGAATATCCTAAAGAATTACACAAAGAACATAATGATTATCCACTTGCTCCAGAAAAACTTTCCGTGAAAGAAGAATTGCTTTCAGAATATCAAAAAGATTTATTAGATAATAAAAGTATTTTAAAGGTAGAAAAGCTTATCCCTAATCTAATGAATAAGAAAAAGTATGTAGTACACTATAGGAATCTACAGTTATATCAGGAACTAGGTCTAAAAGTAACAAAATATCATAGAATCCTCGAGTTCAATGAAAAACCTTGGATGGAACCGTATATCCGTCTCAATACAGAACTAAGGAAAAAAGCTAAATCAGCATTTGAAAAAGACTTTTATAAATTAATGAACAATTCAGTATTCGGTAAAACTATGGAAAATCTACGAAAAAGAGTAGATATAAAACTTATAAAAACAGATGGAAGTCAAAATGAAAAACTTAGAAAAACAATTGCAAAACCAAATTTTAACAGACGTGTTAAATTCTCTGATAAACTGTCAGCATTACATGTAAATAAAACAAAATTAAAATTAGACAAACCGATTTATGTAGGATTCTCTATTCTAGATTTATCAAAAGAGTTAATGTATGATTGGTATTACAACACATTGAAAAAAAGATATAATGAAAATTGTACCTTACTTTACACCGACACGGATAGTTTATTAGTAGAGATAAAAACCGAAGATGTTTATAAAGATATGTCAGAAATGAAAGATGAATATGATCTATCCGATTATCCTAAAGATCACTTCTTACATGATGAAAAAAATAAAAAAGTAATAGGGAAATTTAAAGATGAATGCGCGGGTGTTCCGATAGCCGAATATGTAGGTCTAAGACCTAAACTATATTCGGTATTAAGAGCGGATGAACAAGTTATTAAAAAAGCAAAAGGAACAAAAAAATATGTGGTTAAAAAAAGAAATAACCCATGAAAACTATAAAGACGCATTATTTAATAGAAAAAGATACTCTCACAAAATGAACATGCTAAGATCCCATCACCACAATATATACGGAGTGACAGTAAATAAAATAACACTTTCTCCATTTGACTCAAAAAAATACATAAGACCCGATGGAATTAGGACATACGGGTATGGGTATCAGCAGGAACAATAAGAAGTTCTTCTTTAACAAAACCTCTCGTTGGTGCAGGAGATTTCAAATAATAAACTCTTATACCCTGCGTAATAATATGATAATCTATATTATGAATATCGACCGACCATATTGGGTCGGTAGCTCTTCTCTTACCACCTCCTTCTAATTCTCCGGGTTGATATAAATATCTAACGTTCGCGAGTGGACATATTTCAGTATCAACTTTTCTTTTTAAAATTGGAGAAGGTTTTTTTGTCTCATTATTCAAAGCCTTAACGACCTCCGGTAATCTCTTAACCCATTCTCTATTTCTTTTCTGTGTGTCAATCTCCTTAGCATACTGATAACCAAACAATCTTTCAGCCAAAGTTCTATTAAATCTCTCTACAATTCCTTGATCTCTATGTATCTCTCTTCTACCTCTTCTTATTTTAACATTATGTTTAGCCATTAGTTGAGAAACAACGCCCATAAATTCTCTTCCCGGGTCAACTTGTAATAGTTTAGGATAGTTCAAATGTCTTTTATAAATCTTTTCAAAAGCAGCGGCAACTTCTTTACTGTCTTTCGATGTCAATGGTACAGCTTCTTTATATCTCGTTCCCACATCTACTAATGTCAATGCATACTTATACGTTTTATTTTTTATTCTATCAAAAGGTAAGAACAGCAAATCAGCTTGATGTACTTCATTTTTTGCAGACACGTCAAATTTAGGTCTTATTATTTTCTTTGGTGCAGGCAAATATATCTGCCACACTGCTTGTTTCTTTAGAAATTCTAATGCTTGTTTTTTATTAACTTTAGCTTCTTTTGCTAACTTACTAACAGCTGTCTTACCTTTCCAAAATCCTTTGGGGCTATAGTATATTTTTTCCATTTTCATAGAAAAATTAAATCATAAGCGTGGTATTTATTCTTCTTGTTATTCTTACACGGTTTCAATCCAAGTGGTCTAACAAAAAATGGTGATCGAAGTAACCCGTTCGCTTCGCTCACTTTATCCTTTATCTTAGTAGCAAGATGTGAAGGACACCAAACTTTCCCATCATCTTTGAGAGTTAATATTGTACTTTCGCCAATACTTGTTTCAACTGTTGTATAGTCAATGACTGTATAGATTTTATTTTTTTCAAATCAGACCATTTCTTTGTATTAAATTTATTTTGTTCTTTTAACATTTCTTCAAATTCTTCTTCTGTGATTTCTGTTTGCATTTGTGCTTTACTTTGCGTTTGTGCCATCATCTTTTTTTCTTCGCTCATTTTTAAATATAGAAAATCAATTATTTTCCATATGTGTAAAAAAAATAAAGTATCATCTACATTAATTTCCAAGCAACAAAACCAGTTAATGCCATGCCACCAATAACAAAAGCAATCTCTCTATTTTTCTGGTCTTCCGATGGTGTATAAAAATCACTTAATTTAGGTTCTGGAGGTAAGCTCTCTATCTCAGTCTTGCCTCCAGTCACATAATAATACTCTTTCATAGCTTGGTCAACATCAACAAATGTTTGTTCGGCATGATGTTCTTTTTTCATTTCTTTATTAATATAATCTAATCTTTGAGTTCTTTCTTTTTCCCAATCCGCCTTTGCTGCTTCTAATTGTTCCACAGCTTTATCATGTCTTTCTCTTTCTTTATCCGAATCTTTTCCTAAATGTGAAAATAAATAATTACCACCAGTAAAAGCTAATGCATTTGTAACTGCTCCCCCAATCATCATTATTACTGCACTTGCCATTTTTTAAATTTAAAAAATAAAACTAGGATTCACGTTTACGTCGAATCAAATTAATAATTTCTAAAATAGTTAAACCAATAAAAAAAATACTAATGCCATTAAATAAATAATCAGGTATATCTTTTTCTTCGATAGGAACGTATTCTGAATAATCTTCTATAACTTCTTCAACATCATCATCTGGTTTTAAAAATAAATAATCATACTTATCACCCAACTTAATTGGTATTACTCTTGACATTTTTTAAAAATAAAAATCACTTCATAATATCAGCTGGAATAATACCTTGTTTAACCAACATATCTTTTGTTGCCATTGCAAGCAATATATCAATAGTTAACATTCCAATATCACCCATATTTAAATCTACTTTAGGTGGTGGTCTTTTTAATAGTTTTCTACCTATTTCCGCATATCCAATTGTTAATACAGTTTCTACTCCTGCATGATATAAAATGTTTGCTATTTGTTTTCCATCCGTTGACATTTTTTAAGAAAAAATATTAGTTAAAAGAAAATTAATTTAATTCAAACGCGTCATATTCTTCTTTCTTTTCGTTTTCAAAAGCTTGCTTAGAGTTAATCTCCCTCCGATTAGGATCCGTTTCATTTACGCTTTTGACTTGAATGTTTTTACTTTTTACGAATAAATATAATCCTAATCCAGCAACTACGATTGATACATATAATGGTATGTAATCTTTTATTATTTCTAATTTCGAATTTAAACTCCCTCCGGTTGAATTTTGAAAAGCATCATCATCTGAATCTTTTGAAAGCTTGCCCCCTCCGGTTGAATTTTGAAAAGCATCATCTGAATCTTTTGTTATTTGTCTTGGTGTCGAAATTTTTAGTTCCATATTTTCTTTCTTCAAAAGTTCTGCTTCTTTTCTTTTTAATTCTGCTTTTAATTTTCTTGCTTCTGCACCTTTCTTACCCGCAGCTACTCGTTTTGGATTTTTGGGTTTCGAATCGGAACGCTCCCTTACGGTCGCCCCTCCAGTCGTTTTTTCTTCATTATTAATATTTTCTTCACTATTCATTTTTTATATCTTTTTTTTGAGAATCATCTTCATTATTAGTAAAATTAACATGTTTTGCTATTGTTAACATTGCGGAAAGAGGTGCTAAATACATTCCATATCTATAGTACAGTTCGCAACATGAACTAGTCAAAGCGTGATTTATTAAAGGATCTTCCTCTAAGTCTTGTATTAGTTTTGGAGGTTTAACATTAAAAAACTTAGAAACACCCATAACACATAACTTAATAAAAGAATTACCTAATGTTTTAACCATACTACCTCCTAGTCTAGCTTCATATCTACAATATAGTTTTTTTATTTGATCGGAAGTCATTGCGTCAATGTCTGAAAGTTGTAACTCTTTTCCGAGATATTGTTTACTACTACCACCAGCTACAATAGCTGATAATCTTTCACGGTTTTTTTCATCTATTTTGTCTTCAACATCTTCTCCCGTTACTTCGGTTAATAATTCCTCGGCATTCATTTTATATAATTTATTTTTTAGTTAAAAAATAATTATAGTTTTTTGAAACCTTCAGTTCCATATTTTTCAAATAGCATTTTAATTAGTAATGCTTAAACAATGCTTTAGTAATGCTTAAACAATGCTTTAGTAATGCTTAAACAATGCTTTAGTAATGCTTAAACAATGCTTTAGTAATGCTTAAACAATGCTTTAGTAATGCTTTAGTAATGCTTAATCAACTAACCAATAGCCGGTAGGTTGATCCGGTCTCAATATCAATTTACGATGCTTCTTTTTTTTAGTTCCTCTTTAATTCTTTGTCGTTTTTCCAAAGTAGGAATAACGTCATTTTCTCTTAGACAATTTTCAAAACTATCTCTGTCTTTTGTGTAGAACATACATAACCATTTTGTTTGTTCTCTCAAATCTTTTAAAACGGAATTATATCTTTGTGAAATAACCCACACAGATTGTTCAGCGTGTCTCCCCGAAAAAGCTAATTCGGAAAGCATATCTCTTTTCTTCGTTAATTCTTTTGTAGCGCTACAATCATCAATAATGTATAACGTCGAATAACCGGCATATTTATTAAAAAACATTCTTAATAATTCTTGTAGTTTCTCTTCTTCATTAACGATAGGATTAACAATTATTATATTTTTGTTTTTAGGTTTCCTAACATCTCCAATCCACTCACGATTTTTATAAGCTTTATTCCATTGAATAGTAGGACACAATATAACTATATATTTGAATATTTTAGAATATTGATTTTCTAAAAGGTCAAGTACAAACTCGGTCTTTCCACAACCTGTCTGTCCACATATAATAGCACAATGAGGATATTTAGGAAGATTCATTTTTTTACGTTAGTTTTCAGTTCCTTTAATAAACAACTTCTTTAAATCTACCATCTTCAAAATTAATTTGTGCGTCTTGTATAATAAATAGATAAACATTTATTGTTTCATCTTCTCCTTCTTTTTTCGTTATTTGAATTGTAATTCCTTCAGATCCATTCTCAATTCGTCTTCCTGAACCGTGTAGTGAGTATTCATCCGTTGAGCGTAAATCAAGCCATAACGCGTAATTCTTCGTAAGATATTGTTCTAATGTTGTATTAGTGAAGACCGTATCTTTTAAAACGGAATTTGTTATTTTATTTCGTTTAGAATTCATAGCAAAAAATTTATTAATTTCATCCCACTGTTGATAAGCTTTCATTCCTTGACTGTATAATTGATTCGGAACTCCTTCGATGGTAATCTCTACTTTTGTTATTTTAGGATTGAAATAAGTTTCGGTGTTCGTTCTTTCGGGGTCTTCGAACAATATCAGAATTCCTTTCATACTTTTCGCTGGAACATTTAAATTTATATTCCATAGCGTATCAGATTTATTTTTAGTTATTTTGCTATGTCTTAGTATTCTATCATACAAAATTACCATTTTACCGGAAACTTGTTGTCTTATTTGTCTAGATAATTCGGTGTCGGAAACCATATCAAATTCTAAACAAATATTTTTAATTATATAAACCGCATCTTTATCCGTCGAGTTAATAACTTTATTATAATCGTTGAAAGTAAGTTCGTATTCGAGTCTATCACCGAGACCGGACTGATAAAATGGCATATGCGTTTCTAATAGTTCGAAGTCTAACGGAATACAAAATCTATTTTTATACGCATCCGCTATAGCTTCGTCTTCTTTGTCCGCACCAGCATTTTCCGCTCCAACTCTGTGTTTTAACATGTTTACTTTACCTAGACCTTGATAAGCCATGTTTGCGCGTTCGGTAGGTGTTTTCCATAAATCAACATAACAATGATAAATATCGCTATCATAAATTGACATAACTTCATTTCCACTTATACTAATTCTTGTTTTTTTAATTATTGATCTTCCTATGTTTTGATATATAGTTGAATTTACATCCTTAGATTTAAGTTCAATTTCAAATGCTAATCTAACTGTTCCAGGAACAATAATATCATTATCCCCTAGGTTAGGGAATCTCACTAATAACTGTTGGTTCTGATCGATAGTTGAAGGATTATTAGTTATTACGACACTCTGTCTAATTCCTTTTGCTCCTCTCGGTTCCCTTAGTTTTCTGTAGGGGTTTAATTTTTCTCCGTAGGTCGACATTTTTAAGGGGTTTTTTTAGTACGATAATTCAATTACCATTGACGCCACTGTATTAACGCATGTAGGATTATCGGTTTTACAAACAAAATTGATTACATCGAGAGGTTCAATCTGTAACGCTTTAGCAAAACGTGCCGCGGCGCTCGGAAAAAAATCTAAAGACACACCGTATTCCGGCTGTTCAATTCCATTAATAGATACCGCAACAGCTACATTAGCATTGTCCGTTCTTTTACTCGATAATCCTAACCCCAATATCCAACCGGTCCTTCCCGCCACATAACCAACCCCTTCTTCTCTACCGGCATTACCGAAACTAAATACTTTTCCATCCTTTAATGCCCCCTTACTTTCGGCGCATATGCTTATTGTCTTCTTTGTACTAATACTATCCCTAAATTTATTTATTTCTTCTTTCAGCGCTAAATTATCGGTGTGTTGTTTATTATATATTTGTGGAACTACGCCCCTAAATTTATTAATTTCTTCTTTCAGCGCTAAATTATCGGCATGTTGTCTATTAGATAACTGCGGAACTAAAACGTTCCTCACATGATTAATTTATTTTTTAAGTTCTGAATTATTAGAACTAACACCTTTATATATTATTTTTTTAGTTCCAAATATACTCATTTTATTAGAGAGTTTTTAACTCTAAAAACGCAATTAACTGGTAGACGATTATTTTTTTTTTTATTATTTTCATCTCTTATTTCTAATTTTAATTCAGTTATACAGCCATTATTTAACTGTTTGTATTCAGGATTCTCCAGTCTCATCGTTGTTATCTCACCAAATTCTTTATTCTCAACTGGAATAACCGCTAACAATGTACTCGGCATACCATCAAGATAATTATGAGAAGTACTAACTTGTTCCAAATGAACATACAACGATTTATAGATAGCGAAATCTATACTTCTCTCACCGATGTGTATATCATTAGCGGTAAATGTCAGTTTACCAAATCCTAATATAAAGTTCAAATCTTTACTTATTTTAAATTCATTGGTAGAAACTAAAAATGCAATACCATTCGTTTCATTAACAGTTAATGTAATATTATGAGTTTTTAAAAAATCTGATAATTGTTGAAAACTATAATAACCATCTGGAATTTGAATAGGTCTCTCGCCCACCTTTTGTATACTTTCATTAACAATATTATACCAACCTACACCGTACGTAATACTTTTCAATCCAATACATTTATTCCCATTTCTATTATCAATATATTGTTGTAAGTAAATAGTTTTATCAATATTTGAAATTGTATGATACATTTTTTTTTAGTTTGCTTTTTTTAATGTTTAAAAATGTCAATCCCAAAAGAATTTAAATTTAATCCAAACGTATCTTATAAATCGGGGGCCGCTTATAAACTTAAAAATATAGACCTTATCAAACAAGATATGTACGTTAATAAAGATGAAAGTTTTCCAGTAAATTTTCCCGATATATTTCAAAATTATCAAAATCCTGCTTTACATTCGAACGATCAGTGGAATACTTGGTTAAATTCTCCTTTCGATTGGTGGCAATGTCAATTAAATTTTGCCGTTTGGTGCGCAACTTCCGGTTGCGGCGTAAGTTACGAAGATCATTTAGAAAAAACTACCGATCTAACAAAAACGGTTTATACTTTTCACGTTTATTACTGTGTTTTAAGAATAATAAAAGAATTACAATGTCCAATTCCTACGGATCCAGCATTCTCTTATTATAGTAATCAATATGATAAAGCTGCGTATCAAAAATTATGTAACGAGTTTAATATTTCTCCTCATACGGATTGGAGACAGAAATTAGATAGAGGAGGTTGTCACGGTCTCGGTACGTACAGTCAATACTTTAAACCCGATGGCGCATACAGAGCTAGTCATTTAAGTGATGGACCATTCTTTAGTGTTAATGATTCTATAACTCATACTAGAAATATTAGTAACGCCTGGACTACTTTTTTATTAGATAAATCTAATGGATTTACTCATACGGGATTAGTTAGAATAAACGAAAGTATTAGAATATTCGTATGGGCTTTACTAGGATCTCAAAGTCAAACTAGAGTAGAAATTTTAAAGGTAGGAACCGGTTTTGACGCCCAAAAACAATTCTTAGCAAATATACAGGATGCTGTCAATAGTCCGATAGATTTACCGAGTCAGATTTCGAGATATGAAAATGTTTTAAAATACGCTAGAAGTAAAGTTAATTACAGTTACGGACTCGGTCTTTATATGTCTCCGAGCGATATGATTTTACAAATAGGAACTATTGTCGGATATAATAATGAAATTGTAGTATCAACTGAAGAACAAGTTTTAGGAATTAACGATGACGTTAATTCGATAAATAAATCTCCTTCTAACGTAATAAATGGAACAAAAACTAAAAAATCTCCTATTATTCATATTAAAAAACCTGAACCTAAACCTAAACTAGAACAAGAGTCTCCAGAAGTAAACCCGAAGGTATTCGAACATGTAGATAATAGAACAGCAATAATAGTAGGAAGTATAGCGGTAGGTCTTACGTTTTTATTTATTTATCGTTGAGATACTCTTTCGCCGCCGTAAATAATAACCCAACAACTAAAACTAATAAAACCCATAGATTATTAGCGAGCCAATTAACAACTTTACCTGTTGTGGATAACAACCACGATACGATAGCCCCTATTATACTTGGTAATGCCGCTGCTGCTTTAGCAGCTAATTTAGCTAATAATTTTCCAATATTATCTAATTGTTTTTTATCCAATCTTTCACACCATCACCTTTTGGTGGAGGTTTTGGTGTTATAGATCCACCTCCTCCACCGGGTATAACGGTTTCAACAATAAGACCAATAATCATTCCAAAGGCGGTTAAAACGCTAACAATTGTAATTCCTTGTTCTCTGAATAATGTTTTTATTCTTTCGGCTAATGTCGTGTCTTCTCTCAATATTTTATTGATGGTTTCTTTTATTCTATTTACTTGGCTACGTATTTTTTCTTTATTAATATTAATTGCTTCTAATCTAGCACTTCTCTCACCTTCCAATTCTCTTATTCGATTACTTATCCTTTCTATTTGAAATTCATTATTATCTTCTTTAGCCTGTTCTAATTTTTCTTTTTCTCTTGCTATATGTTTATTTGTTTCATTCAGTTTTGCTAATTGATTTGCAATCTCTTCTTTTGTTGTTGTCATTGCTTTAAGAATACCATCCACTTCTCTTTTTGTTATATCTGTTTGTACTTCTTTAGGTGCAGTTTCTATTTCTTCAACTACTTCTTTCAAAGCAGTTTCTGATCTATTTGTTGTTGTTAATAAATTTTGAACATCTTGTTCTGAAGTTATATTTTCTAGGGGTATTTCTTGTCCTACATTATTAATTTCATCTCTTGTATTTTGTAAAGCTGCAACAGCTTTGACAGATAGTTGCTGTGTACTGTTATAATTTGGTAAATTTAATAAATCTCTAATTGTATCAGTTCCACCATGACCAATTCTACTTGCTAAAGTATTCAAAGCAATAAAACCTCCTCTTTTGGATGTGATTTGAATTTCTCTATCTCCAACCTTTAAAAATAATGTTTTATTATCAGGGCCAAGTTCAAAGTTTAAGAGATCTTCACGAATCGGTTCTAATCCATATTTTTCTTTTATCATCTCGTAATATCTTTTAACTATTGATTGTTTCTGTTCCACTATTAATTGTGTTCTTGTATCTACATCATTAATATCTTCGATATGAGCGGATTGGTTTTGTATGGTTCTGTTAAATTCATCATCTGCAATCATATCATTATCATCATTATAAACATCATCTTCAAAGTCTTCATGATAATCTGGTTCATTATAATCAAATCCACCTTCAGCCATTTTTATTCGGAATAAATTGGTGGTGGATTTTCATATCTATAATTATTAGTAACATAATTATTATTAATTGTATAAATTATTCCTTTTTTAAACTGTTTTGTATAGTATTCATCGCTTCCTCTTTTACCTTCTCGATTAATTTTTTTTTTCTTCCTCGGTTATTACTTCAGTGTCTAATTTTTTTATTGATATAATTTCTTCTTTAAGTTTAGAATATTTTTCCATTTCATTTAAAATCAATTTAAACTCTTCCGAACTTATTTCTCCATCTTGTAGAGCTTTAGATATAATATCCTTAATACTATTTAGTTTACTTTCCGCTACTGATAGAACATTACAATGTTTTTGCGTTTTTTTCATTAATTTACGTCTTATTATTTTAACGCACATACCAGCTCCTACGCATGCTACAGCCGCGATTTGCACCGGTAACAGAACGGGAATAGCTACTCCGATTCCGAATAAAATAATACTAGCTGATATTAGACCGGTGTCAACTCCGTCAGTAATATTTATTCCTCGTTTATATTGTTTTCGTAATGATTTTTTTGTATCTCTTTCATTAATTAATATTCTTTCAATCTCTGATATTTTTTGTAATCTATAATTTTGTCCGTCCTCTACTGGTAATTCAGGATATATCGGCGCCGTTGGTTGCTTCATTTTTAAAGGTTTTTTTTTTTAAAAAAATTCTCGTGGTGGCGGAGGAAATTTTTTTTTGTTGTGTCCTGAAGTAGTGACATATTGTGTTTGTTTAAGTAAAGCTTTAGTAATGCTTAAGTAAAGCTTTAGTAATGCTTAAGTAAAGTGGGGGTTTTTAGTAGGTTTTAAAAAATCCTGATGGGGGTAAAAATATTTTATTTTTTTCACACCTTGAAAGACTTTGACTGTACCTCTTTTTGCCTCTTTTTTTCACACCCTGAAAGAGTTTCACTGTACCTCTTTTTGCCTATTTTTTTCATTTTTCAATTAATGAAAAAAGGGGGCTGTGGGTATATATGGGGTTTACTATTTTTATATATATATATAGGAAGTGACAAGCGAAGCGGGAACGGGATCCGAGCGAAGCGAGTGAGCCCGTTCGGTCACTTCCTATATATATATGGCTGTTGCTTAAATGTGATTGTTAATGATAGGGGTCTATTGTTACGTCAACTGCGTAGAACTAGACCAACACCAAGGGCACAGCGACATGCATTACATGTATTTACTTTAATTAAATACTGTACTCTTGAGCGTCAATACCTTTAGCAATCAGTCTGTCCATATGCCAGGTGTTTATATTGAAAGACAAGGGTAAACATGGACCCCGTTGAATGCGGACAACGAGTTTGGTGTAACGGTGTAGACCAAGATCAAAGTGCTCCTACATGGGCCATCTTATCAGGGTCTGCACTGTTTGCCATTCAAATCCTGTCCTAAACTCTACTCTTTCATACTGAATGAAAGCTACGATGAATCAATGATGGACTCTTCCAATATGAAAATACAGTAAAACCTCTCTAAACCGGACGTTCATTTTAGTATAAATGTCTGTCTTGGAGATAGGTGATAGCTTAATGCAATGTGAAAGCCGTGCAGAAAGCTCCTCTAGGATCTTTCTGCATGACATTCGTCCTTCATTAAGCATCCACTTGCATAAAAGAATCATTTTTTTTCTCTTATTGAAATCCGGTTTATAGGGATATTTTATAATAATGTAGATATTTCACATGATGCATCATGATCACAATAGTTTTTGCAAACTGGTTCCGTTTTGCATATGTCTGGTATTAACCCTTCTCTTGCTGAATTTTAAAATACATTTCTCCTTCTTTACCCATGCCCTGTTGTATAATTACATATATATTCACTGTGTACAGGTATTTCGCTGTGCAATCACTGCTGTGGAATGCACTGGTTGCACAATCAACTTGTAAATAGTGCAGACCCTGATGATACAGCTCCTGCAGGAGCTGTCTCATCTGGGTCTTCACTACTTACAGGTAGGTATATTGACGTGAATAGCAAGCGAAGGGTTAAGAAAGCCTGGAAAGACATGCCCCGTCGCATAATGGTCTGGGAAAATGTAGACGTAAAGTTATAAAGTCCACGCCTTATCAGATAAATCTATTACTTTCCCACAGCAATTTTAAATCCAGCACCTCCTTAACCCTTTCACTGCCGATTTCGCATCTGTAATTACTTATGCAAACAGTTTGGATCCAGATGAAAGGTCGAGAAACTCGGCGTCTCATCAGGGTCATAACTGCTTGATACTGTGACTGTTTTTAAAATATAGATAAATAAATAATAAAAAAAGAAAAAGAAAATTGTAGCAGACGAAATAGTTTGCAAGACGACACGATTTGGCAGCAAAAGAGTTCAATACACTCAGCGTCAAAAGAACGGCATGCAGCGCAGGTCTTACAACTGAAAGCGAACATGTCAAACAACCACCATTTTAGTCAGAAAATATGTAATTTATTTTCCTGACAATTTGCCATTTATGGAAGTGCTTCAACAACAATACTGCTAAAGTTTAAGGTCGCATGCTAGATCTACTCCATTCTTTCCTATAATAGACTGGTATCATACCATACTTCTAACTAAAGCGAAAGACCGTGCCATAGTCCTACTCCATTATTTCCATTACTGACTGATATCATATCATACTGCTAACGTTTAAGATTGCATCTTAGTCCTACTCACAGACGTATATGTCTTTGTCGTACTCCATTCTTTCATACCATAGACTGGTATCACATCATATTGTAGAGCACCTGTCACAGACTAGCAGAATATCCACAGCAATCCGAGAAGCACAAAGAAATTGCGCGAGCACTTATACATACATACACACAAAACATTCACAGAACTGTTCTTAAACCACAGGACTCCAATCAATATATCACCACACATATATAGCATCAATCACCATTATTGAAACAATACCTCTACCACATTATCCATTATCATACAATACATACTATCTCATAAGTTTAACTTTATAAATCCTGAAGAAGAAGTATCTTTTTCTTTTTGGTATTAGGAATACATTTATGTTAACCAATTCCAAGTATAAGCGCCTTTTCATGCATTTGCAAACAAATAGATCCAGATGAGACGACTCCTACAGTAGCCATCTGACCAGGATCTACTATGTTTGCTTATTAAACGAGGATAGCTCTGACTCTACAGTTTCTACTAATATAAATAACACAGTGTACATATACAATTGTAAAAATCAACGAATAAATATTTATGATGATATTATCCCATATATCTTACATTTGCCAATGAAAGTCGTAGTTTATTTTTTTTTTTATTTATCCTAACACTAACACTTTTATTGTGTTGTTTTTATGATTTGAAAGGAATCAAACTGTACATTTGCAAAGATTGTACGGGTTTGTAAAGCTCAGTACCGACGTTTGGTGTGTCAGTAATTTTTCCATTTATTCCATAAATTTATACGCCTTTCTACATTTATGCAAAGAGAGAAGATGCAGGAGCTTTCTGGTCAGGGTATGTTCTGTTTGCTTATGAAATACTATAGATATAATTGTACAGTTGCTACCATAGCCAACTATGCATGTGCTCGAGTGCCATTTTAAAACAACAATCTTATTAATATTCATGATGTTATTATTTCTTACATGAATACTCACAGAGTAAAGGTTACATGTTACAGGTTACAATACAATAATTAGTCGATCAGTACACACAGACACAAACAGCCTACTTGTCAATACTGCACACATGTGTCAAACAATCAGTATATATTGTACATGTGTAATAAGTGAAACAATCAATATACACATAAACAACCTACGGGTATATATTGTACAGGTATAATACATCAAACAATCTGTACAAGCAAACAATATACGGGTATATAATATACAGACATTATATGTCAGTCAGTACACACAAAAACAACCTACCCGTATATCCTGCACACATATATAACATTTTAAGCAATCAGTACACACACAAACAACATATACATGTATATATTGTACACATATAATATGTCCAAATAACACGAAAACGACCATAATGAATTCTTTCTTTTGACGCAGAGTATACAAACCAGTTCTTCCATCCTATTTATGTTCAATTCTATTTAATGTTGCATTGCTTTTAACCTCAGCCGATTAACTCACTGCTACCGACTCAAGCATACAGCGATAACATGTTGTCTACTGTGCTGTTTCTGTGTCTGTATCTTAAATCTGCTGTAGCAAAGGATGAGGAACCATTCTGTTTGTCCAGATTCGATTACGACTACAAAGTTATGCAGAAACTGTTTGATCTGGAGCAAGAACAAAAGGAAGTAAGGAAACTAATGGAGGCACGGAATGAGCAGCAGAGCAAATTGGCAGAGCAACAGGAAATATTCGACGAGACGTTCTCCAAATTTCAGAAAGGTAATAGTCTACATGTACACCATTATCTGTAGTTCACAGGAAGTTCATCATAAACCTGTTTGTTTTGGTAATACTATAATCGAAATCATTAGTGCCAAAACCAAACAGTGGCGTGATACATTTGTTTGCAGTTGAGTATGCGATACATTTTACTGCATCTTCATCGCACACTATGCTTTTTAAAAAACTTCTTTCTAAATACAGCAGAGCCTGTCTTAAGCGACTACGAATTGACTGGACGAATACATCTTAAAAAGCAGGTGATTACTTAATGCAGAACAAAAGTAATGCAGAAATATCCTAGGGTTGCTTAATGCAGGGCAACAGTAATGCAGAAAGATCCTATGGGAGCATTGTAGGAGCACATTTGTCTCGAAGCACATTTTTCTTACGTGAGACAAATGCGATCTCAAATGCCTCACCAAAAACCCACAATTGTGTGACAGATGTGCACCGATCAAGTTTTTTAAGGGACAAGAAAGCACAATTGTCTCGTCATTTTTTATGAAATACAAGCATATTTGTCACATATTTTTCCATGGTAGAAAAAATCTTAGAATCGAGGTTCGCCGTTTTACCTCATGTCAAGTGTAATTATCAATAGAATAGGTTTGCTAATGCTTTTCTATATAAATTCTTAAACCTAAACACTGCAGTGTAACTATTAATTCCAATATCTCTAATTCTAGAACTTTGATTGACTGATCCTTAAGGTGAACACCGAAACATACGGAATCCTGTTAGTGTCATATGGATTATCGTGCCTCGCATCCTTATACGTCTGAGGTGGCCGATACAAGGCAAATGATTGTAGGCCAGAACTACTCCAATTAACTATCATCCTGCTTTCAAAATAGAAACTCAGATAACCCTTTACCCCATGAATATTCATATAAGAATTAATAACATAATGAATATACATTAGATTATTTGTTATAATGGCACATGGACACAAGAAATTTTGGTCATGCCAAAAACTGTTGGACCATGTCTATATTTTATCATAAGCAAACAGAGCTGACCCTGATCAGATGACTCCTACAGGAGCCGTTTGATCTGGATCTACTCTGCAAATGCATAGAAAGACGTACTGTATTTATGGAGTAAAGGGTTAAGGAAGATCTGCTGTGATTACAACGAAACCCCTCTCAAGCAATCAACAAAAAAGAATTCTTGGTCATAATTCTATACTTGATAGAAACACCCTTTGACTTCACTCAAATACTAAGACTTCATGATACAAACCGACATGTCTCAGAGGTCCAGATAAAACGGGGAAATTAAATAATTTTCATTATTTCTCCACCGAACCCAATGTTGTGACCACTCTTTAGAATCATCTCTAAGATTCTCGAAGTTTTTGGTGGAGAAATGGTGTTTTTGGTATCTAAGTACGTACAGTTATCTGTTGCTCTACATGCTCTGATATGGAGGATCTATCAAACAATTACTGCCAAGTTTTGGACAGACAAACAGACGGACCAAAGCAATATATCCCCAGATTCTGAATCCTAATGAAATGGGGTTTTATTATCTGTATTGTGACTGTTATAAACCTGCAAATACCGGTAGTTTGGAGAAAGTAGACAATGTTTCACATTCAGGCCAAAGATTAACTCTTTACTCCATGAATAGTCATGCAAGAAATAATGACATCGTGCATATTTATTGGATTTGTTTTATAAATCACATTAACACATGGCAGTTTGGCCATGCTGGAAACTGTAGAATCCGATTTATATTATCAAGAGCCGTCTGATCTGAGTCTACTCTGTTTGCAAAGGCATAGAATGGCCTTATGAAGATAAGGGTTAACCCTCTCCCTCATATTAACGTGTTTTCACGCATTTGCAAACATAGTAGACCCAGATCAGACGGCTCCTAGAGGAGTCTGCTCTGTTTGCTAGTAGAATTTGATATATCTGTTTCTTTGTTTTCTAAAATGTCTACAATGTTCCACCTTCCATATTTCTTTATAGCTATTTTGTTAATGAATATTCAGTAGGTATTGAAATTTGTAATAAACATAGACCAGGGAAAGGGTTAAACGAACTAACCTTCACCCACAGTGCAAGATAGACCTGCTACTATAGAGTATATATTGTATATCAGCCTAACCCTTTACTCTGAATATTCATATCAGAAGTAAAGACATCTGCATATCAATTAGCTGTATTTTAAGGAGCACATGAATACACGAATATCTAAGACAAGCATTAGATCCACAGGGGGCCATTTCGTGGGTCTACATGGTCTAAAAGGTAAAAAAAAAATTTGGTCGATTTAGTGCTATATTGTATAATTTAGCACTAAATCGACCAAATTTTTTATGTAATATAGCACTAAATCGACCAAAAAATTATTTATCACGGCAGAAACAGTAGAATCATGTCAATATTATTCCATAAGCAAACAGAGCAGACCCTGAACAGACAGCTCCTACAAGAACTGTCTGATCTGGTTCTACTCTATTTGCAAAGGTGTCCAAAAGCATATATATTGGGTAAATGGTTAATTGAAGAATGACAGTAATTCCAAATTTAAATTTCTACTGAATATTCATGAAAAACTAGTTACAACGAAATTGGGAAGGTGGAACAATGTAGCCATTTTAGAAAGAAAGATGCAATCTTTCAAATTCCATTAGCAAACAGAGCAGACGGTTCCTGTCGGTTTTGCAAATGCGTGAAAAGGGCATGAAGAAAAGAAGAAAACCCACATGAACAGCTAGCAATATACCCAAATTACCCTAAGTAATCAAGAGCAAACATAGGCAGACCCAAATCAAAGTGCAGACCGAGATCAAACGACACAATTAAATTGTTTAGATTAACCCATTTATAGTGACGCCTCTGTAAAAGTCACTTTTTTAAATCATTGTGATAAAAAGAGCTCATGTGGAACAAACTTTGCTCTAATTATCGCAATGGTTTAAAAGCTGCAAAATTCTAAACTTTTCTTTTTTCTATTAAAATCTCCTTTTCGGTAGATGTATTCAAATAGGCTGGGTCTAAAAATAGGGTATGAGGGAATGGGTTAAGATGAAATGCCAAACTGATTTACGCCCTTTACATCATACATATCACTTTAATCGTTTACTCCATGAATAGTCATGAATATTAATTAGACTGATTTTATTAATGGCACATGGACATGGGAAGTTTTGGCCATAGTAGAAACTGTGGAATCATATTTATATCATTTCATAAACAAACAGAACAAAGCCTGATCAGACGACTCCTACAGGGACAGTCTGATCTGGATCTACTGTGTTTGCAAACGCGTATTTATGCAGAAAGGATCGAGGAAGTACACATGCAGATCAGACGGCTCCTGTAGGCACAGTCTGGTCAGGGTCTGCTCTATTTGCTTATGAAATGGGCAAATCATTCCGTGTTAATATTCTGCTAATATAATTTCATTGTGACATATTCATGACTTAAAGGGTTAACCCTCTCCTGTTTATTTTCTATTTTTGTGCTTTTTTGGTGTATTAAAAAATGACATCATGAAAATCATAAGCAAATTTTTATGACGTTTTTATATAAAATTTTGCTTAGACGAAAACTCTAGAATTAGATCTTCATCATCTCAAAAGAAAACACCAGACCCTATTACTATACTATTAATATACTATTTTTGCAAATGCGTAAAAACACATTTATATGCGGGAAAGGGTTGAAAACAGTTTTGCTCAGTATGTCCAGTTTGAACTGAGGGGTGTGCACAACACATTTATAAACACTGGCATGTTGTATTGCTATGCAAGACATGAATCCCCCACCGGACTGAAAAAAACCCAACTCCACTCTCCCCACCCCACTCACACCATGGTGTGATTGACCATGGTATATACATGATCACCTGAATGGTATTAGTACCTACTTTCATACATTGAATCAGTAAATAAAAAGTTATTGTCCCGATAAGAAAATATGAAAAAGGGGAATAACTCCAAAAATATTGATGCTAGAGTTATTGCCCTTGTGTATGACACTACACTTCATCATGCTTGTTCCATATGAGAAGTTTCAAATCAATTGAACCAGTACATAAAGAGTTATTAACTGGACAAAAAATATGAAAAGGGGAATAACTCCAAAACTATAGATGCTAGAGTTATGGCCCTTGTGCATGACACTACCCATCATCATGATTGTTCCATATGTGAAGTTTCAAATCAATTGAACCAATAGATAAAGAGTTATTGTCCTGCCAAAAAAAATATGAGAAAAGGGGAATAACTCCAAAAATATTGGTGCTAGAGTTATGGTCCTTGTGCTTGACGCTACTCCTCATCATGCTTCTTCAATATGTGAAGTTATAATGAATTTGGCCTAACTTTGTAGGAGATATGACCCAGACACGAAGCGTGACAGACGGACTGACAAGAAAATATGAAAAAGCGGAAGAACTCCAAAAATATTGATGCTAGAGTTATGGCCCCTGTGCATGACACTACCCCTCATCATGATTGTTCCATATGTGAAGTTTCAAATCAATTGAACCAGTAGATAAAGACTTATTGTCCGGGCAAAAATATATGTAAAAGGGGAATAACTCCAAAAATATTGATGCTGAATTTGGCATAACTTTGTAGGAGATATGGCCCGGACACGAAGTGTGACAGACGGACGGACGGACAGATGGACAGACGGAATCGAGCAAACCGAGCAAATCGGTAACCGGTGGGGGACTAATAAACCCCACTATGCGTAACCAACCATTAGGCTTTACTAACATGTAGACCTAGATCAGGTGCCACTGTAAAATTGTAACATCTGATAAGGTTCTACAGTGTTACAATGATAGGAGGCAAACGCTAAAATAGAAAAGTTGGATGAGGTCCGACAAAAGCACGGACTTCAGAAATATATGCAGCCGAAAATTCGGCAGCCCCGAGAAAAAATCTGTAGCCGGAAAATCTGGATGAAGTCCGTGTTGTTTACAAAACCATAGGTCTGACAAAAACACGGACTTCATCTTCAGAAATATATGCGGCCATAAAAATCGGCAGCCCGAGAAAAAGTCCGCAGCAGGAAAATCTGGATGAAGTCCGTGTTTACCCAATGCCATAGGCTTAAAAATACACAGACTACGGAAAATATGCGGCCGAAAATTCGGCAGCCCCGAGAAAAACTCCGCAGACGAAAAAGGTGGATGAAGTCCGTGTTTTTTCCCAAATCCATACACTTACAAAATACGGACTTTAGAAATATATGCGGCCAAAAATTCGGCAGTCCCAAGAAACAATCTGCAGACAAAAAAGCTGAATGAAGTCCCAAGTTTTTCCCAAAGCTATATAGGCTTACAAAAAACACGGACTTCAGAAAACTTTCGGCCAAAATTTCGCAGCCCCGTGATAAAATCCGCAGCGGAAAAATCTGGAAGAAGTCCGTGTTTTCCCAATGGCATAGGGCCAACAAAAGCACGGACTTAAAATTTGGCAGCCCCGAGAAAACATCATCAGATGGAAAAGCTGGATGAAGTCCGTGTTCTGTCCAAAGCCATAGGCTTACTAAAATATTGATTTCAGAAATATATGCGGCAAAAATTCGGTAGCATCAAAAAATCCGCAGCCGGAAAAGCTAGATGAAGTCCGTGTTTTCCAAATGCCATAGGTCCGACAAAAACACGGACTTCAACTTCAGAAATATATGCGGCCAAAAGTTCGGCAGGCCCGAGAAAAAATCTGTTCGCGGAAAAGCTGGTTGAAGTCCGTGTTTTTCCAAGTGTCATAGTTCCGACAAAACACAGACTTCAACTTCAGAATTATGTGCAGCCAAGATTCGGCAGCCCCAAGAAAAAATCCGAAGCAGAAAAAGGTGGATGAAATCCGTGATTTTCCCAAAGCCATAGGCTTACATAAACGCTCACTTTCAGTACTTTAGGTACTTTGATTTTTATATATTTCTCATGGAAACAGTTTCCTTCCCGCCAAAAAAACGGGATATTAATTAGCCTTTCATCATCCTGAAAGGCCGCAAGGGAGGGGGGGGGCATGAAGCGCAGTTATTATTTGTGCCATTGGTAATCCTATTAAAGATAAGTATCCAAACCTCAGAAATATTGACATTCTTATGTGGAGAAACTGAAAAGATTAGTATTATTCATTTAGCCTACAAAAGTAAAAAATACAGCGTTTCCTTCTGAAGGACTGAAAGAACAAGAACTTTCAAGTACCCCCTAATTCCTATCGACGACGTACTTTATTCAAAATGATTACTACTAAAACAAATAATGAAGAATTGATGAGAAAAGTGAACTATTCTATAAAACTAGCATGATAATAAACCGGTTATAGAAGAGACTTAATCGTGTAGACCTTACGTGATTAAGTGATTCACAGCATATATTTAAGTAGGTCTGTTATCGCAGATAATTTCAGGTTGTAAATGTCGACAGATAGACGGACAAACAGGCAGCTAATTTCCGCCTTTTCGGACAATTACAATGTACTAAGCAGAAACATTTTCCTTTTAACTTTATCCCTGTTCTGTGTTTATTCAAACTTTGAATACCTACTGAATATTCATGGACAAAATGGTTATAATGAAATATAGACGGTGAAACGTGGTAGCTATTTTAGAAACTAAAGAAACAAACAGAGCAGACCCTGATCAGACGGCTCATATAGGAGTCGTCTGATCTGGGTGTACTCTGTTTGCAGATGTATGAAAACACGCGTATATGAGGGAAAGGGTTAAGCAGAATTTTAGTAGGATAGAAATTGAGACAAATGTGTTTCGAGTGTCCTTCCTTTAGTGTGTCAAACACATATGTCTCATTTCCAATTTATCGCCAAAAATTAATGTTTACGAGCACATCGGTCACACCTCGTGAGACAAATGTGCTTCTAGACAAATGTGCTCCTACAGAGCATTCTACATTACTTTTGACTTGCATTAAGCTACCACCTGCCGTACAGACTCATAATTAGACCTCTTCTGTATGGTCGCTTAGAACAGATTCTACTGTATTCACAAACTTTTTTAATCACAAGCAGGATAAAACCTGATGTTGATCTTTATTTCGCAGTTTTGAATTAGATCTGGAACTAGTTTCCGAAGTGCAATTTGTTTAGAAAAACACTGAACGACATTTAATATTTAATTGGAACATACCAGGAGCGACAATCTACAGATATGTTCGGAATTTGCAAAGAGCCCTCGAGTGGTCTAGTGGGTGGGACGAATTCGCATACTGTCCTTGAAGAATTACTGCCACTTCTGATTGTCGGACGAGTCGGCATTATGGCTTCCGACACTGTCTTCATTCTGATGACCGGGTTTTTTCATTATTTCCTTGGTTTTGACACCAGCATAGGCCAACAGCTAGTGAAAGATTGCGGTCTCCCGGACACAGTGATTTGTGTTAACCTTAGACAAAACCAGCCTCAGCAGAAAATGTTTTCATAATTTCGTTAAGCACACATTCACAAACAGACCTGGATGTGTATATGATTCTTCATAATCGACTGAACGTTTGGGTTACGGAATGAAATGGTTCGATCCCGGGTGCAGTTTTATCAGGTATGTTTTCAGAGATTTACAGGACATGTTTCCTCTTGATTACTGTAATTCTTGTATAAATTAATGTTTGGATCGTTGTTCTTGATAGTGTCTCCTTTGTGATTTTGGTGTGTTCTTGGGTGTACGCCAGCTGGCAAAATTAAACATCAGCCTCGTCATGGAAAAACAAAAGATGGCTGTTCGTTCTGTATTTGGTGTTTCCTGCATGTACTTTTGTCAGAGATCTTAGGTTTTCTATGTATACCACGAAGAGCGAAATTCAAGGTTATGTCAAACCACACTTTTCTTTGGAAAGATTTGTGATTTATGGCAGAGAGGAAACCTGAGTGTTTTAGTGTTTTGAGATCATTTTCTGTGATTGGTTGGTAATGTTAGATGTTGTCGGGTCCTTCTTAAATAGTTTTAGCATGGACATAAACCTCACAGCTAGATCTACGTGGTTATATACCTTAAATATTATATTTACAGGGTGCAGGTGCCGCATACATTTCTTAATAAAAGACAACACGTAGCTAAACAGGCAACAAAAGCAATGTATCCCATATACGCCTTCTAATAACTCAGATTTACCGATTTACCTTATTTTGAAATTATTTAATTATACTGTTCTGCCGATTTTAACATACGGGTCGGAGAGTTTTGGTTTTTAAAATGTTGACATCCTTGAAAAGTGCATTATGATTTTCTTAGAGAGATCACTAATGCAAGGCGATCAACACCGATGAATTTCCTTTACAATGAACTAGTACGGTACCCAATTCCTATCATCATACATAGCAAAATTGATCTCGTTTTGGAACAGAAGCTTCACTTCAAAATATAGCAAAATCTCTTTCAAAGTCTACAGTTATATGCAGAAACAACAAAATTTCAAATGGCTTACTAAAATTAAATATATTCTACATTCTGTCGGCAGATCCGATGTATGGGATAACCAGACACCAGTAGCGCATCCGAATATTTACACACAGATACAAGTCACTCTTATTGACAGATTTAAACTAACCTGGCATGACCAACTACAACACTCGAATTAGGGAATAATATATAACAGTTTAAAACACTTAAATATTCGAATCATACTACAAACTTTCTGACAGTGGGAGATCCGTCGAAAGCAAAAGTAGCAATGCGAGAAGAGAAAATTGCAGACTCGGTTTTATCTAATCTGTTCATGATTAGTAATTAAAAGTGCAACACTACTCACGCCTCTAGCACCGGCTTAAGCAGTATTCAATGTTCAAAACTTATATTATCAAAACTAATGATCCCGAAGGACCAGAAATATCACAACACTGAAAATGAAATACGGGCGACTTTTTACAGCCACAACACAAACGCTTAACACCTGCTGTTGTGAAGTACATATATTCTGAAAGAGGGAAACTTAGATTAGAACGACTCGAAAGTGATGTTCAAATTCAAGTCAGCAAACCACTTACTACCGGCTGAAACTGGGCATTTCGACTGAACACCTTTTCACGAGAGACTTTGTAAGCTATGTAATGTCTAGTTTACATTTGCCTTGCAATGAGTTTACGGCACCCGTAGACTCGTTCTAAGGGTATTTCCGTGCGGTCCCGTACGGAGGCATGCGGACACCGTACGATTTTCGTACGGATTCCTGGGCGCTGTAGCCCCTACGACTTGTCATAAATAAAAGTTATACATATTTCCAAAGCTCGCAAGCCCGAATCCCGTAAACACCTGGTTAAAGACATCGTAGATCTCCGCACGGGCATCGTACGGAGGCTGCGCGACGATCGTGCGGAAACCAACCGATAGGCCTATCCGGTGGACATGTAAACGAAAAATACGTACGACAACCGTACGGTCATCGCATGATCACCGCAAGGCTGCCGCTCGGCGTCCGTGCAATACCCGTGAAATCGTAAATACATCGCACGGTCACCCTGTGGCAACCTCACAGCGACTGCACGATGGCCGTGTGGCGATTTTGAGATTTCTGATGGGTGCATATTTATTTGACATTTCTCGTATGGAACCGGCACAGGCTCATGCGATTGTCTTACCCAAGCGGAGACAGTGCGGTGACTGCACGGAAATCGCACGATCTCTGTACGGTGGCCGCTCAGTCATGGTACGGATAAGCCCCGATCAATATACACAAATAATCATACGATGATCGTAGACAATGTAAACAGAAACGTCGCAGCCCGTAGACTTCTACGATGCAAAAAAAATCGTAGGAAAATCGCAGACAAAGAAATCGTACGTCCTCCCTGGCAAATGTATATTAGGCATAATCTAGGGGAAGTAGGAACAGAGGCGCACTATTTATTCAACTGTCCTAGTTTCAATAGAGAAAAATCTCTTTCTACCAACAGCCAATACAAATAACTGACATAACCTTAATACTTTCTTTTCCTCTCAATCTTCTGTCTTCCTTAAAAAAGTGTGTAATTTTGCGTCCATAATTATACAGCATTTTACACGTTAACATGCTGCTTTGTGACTGACACACACAAAGGTATGTCGTATAACCTTATACATAAATACGGTACCACCAGTAAAAAATGAACGAAAAAAATCGATACTCCCTATATCATGGAAATTCATATTATCCTACCAATTTGACCTGAGACTCATGCATATTCCGTGTATTATCGTCGGTAATCTTCGAATACATTTCCGAATGTAAAAGAATGCGCTATAAGAATACAGTAAACCCCCTCTAATGCGACCAGCACAAAGGGGCATACTTCACAGTGGCAAAGGCAGGTGGTGGCTTAATACAGGACGAAAGTTATGCAGAAAGCTCCTACAGGAGCTTTCTGCATAACTTTTGTCCTGCATTAAGCAATCACCTGCATGCTTATAAAGACAACCATGTTTATTCATTAAGTGGTCGCATTGGAGGTGGTTTTACTGTACAATCCTCGAAGAACATGATTATTACCGGCTTTTGGTTTGCTATTTTTCGGCACAGAGTATTACGAACAATCCCGATAAACTCGCCGGAATTTAATCGAGTCTCAGGTCAAATTGGGAGGATAATACTTAACCATTTCATTATATACACAAATACTTGAATTGCTCTTATCTAATATTTCGACCACTAAAGGTCTTTTTCAAAGATTATCATGTCAAAATACACGTCACATTTTGTTCTGTTTATTGGCTTCTCTCTCTCTGATGCCTTACATCACTCAAATGTTCTTTGTTGTATGTGGGCGAAACTGGGAGAGACATTCGGGAGAGAATAAACGAATATTTTGGAGTCGGTGGCCATAGCAGTGATCACAGGGGGCCATTTCGTGGGTAAACATGGTCTAAAAAGTCAAAAAAATTGATTGGGTCGATTTAGTGTTATATTATATACCCTTGTATATAATATAACACTAAATCGACCCAATCATTTTGTTTTGACCTTTTAGACCATGTAGACCCACGAAATGGCCCCCTGTGGCAGTGATGATGTGAGATTTGTAGTTTGAAACGGATGTTCAATGCATGTAGAATTGAAAGACAGATCCATGAAACTGATTGGATATTGAGGCTGAGAACTTACAGACCATTTGGCTGTATCATCAAGGAGGAGAATGCGCTAATGCATGCATGACGTCGTTGCGCTCATGACGACATTTGATGACGTCATGACATTTTAAATAACAACCCAATGTCACCATGACTTTGGATCAACATTTTATCCAGTCACCAGGCTTCTCTAGTGACATAATAAAGGGGGTGCAAATAAACATAGGTTTATTAGGTTACTTCCGGTAGTGGAAGGTTTATTAGGTTAGTAGATAGGCGTAATGATTCTATAACCATGGAACTATTTTAGTTTTCTGTAAATATTCATAAACATGTTGATGGAATAGATCTAACAGATCTATTTGGTCACCAGAAGAATTAGGCTATTCAAATGAGAAAAAATAAAAATAATTGGCTACAGCTGGATTCGAACCCGCGCCTGATCCTACAAAAACTAATTCTAATCTCTCTAGAGACGTCGCCCTTACCGATTACGCCACTGAGGCCACATACAAAATGACGTTGATTTATCAATTTTATTAATTTAATCCACCACTGGCAAAACCCGTTTTTGATAAAATCAAACCTGGAAGCAAAGATTGACAGATAAATAGTAAATGTTTTCTTTTCACTCTCATGATTATTTGATTGATAAACTCTTACAGGGGCGGTGATAGTCATAAACCTAAATATAGCCTGTTCAGTTCCATCGATTTCTGAGTGACGTTAGGTAGAATCTAAAAATAGAAACCGAGACTACGTAACTCGAATTTGACCAAAGAATATAGATCATGTCTGTTTGAAATAACTTATCGACCCTCGATTCAAATCATCTTATTTTTCAAATTCAACCACGTTTCCCTTCTAGTAATACAAATATCGAAACTATATTCCTCTGCGGTAGCTCATTAGATCTATTTACGTCTAAATGGAAGTGAAAAGGGAGGGATCCGTTGATCGAAAAACTGCATTTTCAATGTAAATTATTTCAAGATTGTTATGAGTCTATAAAAAAGACATTAAACTATATTGACTGGATAAATCGAATAATAGGTTAGTGCCGTAGATGGGACGCCTTTATCCGACTCGGAGAGAAAACAGTTGAGGCTCGGCAAGCCTCGCCTCAACGTTTTCTCCCCTCGTCGGATAAAGCGTCCCATCTACGGCACTAACCTATTATTCTCTATATTCCCTTTGCTTTCTTTTATGACTGATAGCATGTAACAAAAATATGACGTGTATTTTGACATGATAATCTTTGAAAAAGGCCCATAGTGGTCGAAATATTACATCAGAGTAATTCAAGTATTTATGTAGACTCTATTATATTTAATTATTCCCTTTTTTGGAATATTTTCTTCATTGTGAATCTGTACTTAAGAATGTTCGTGAAACTGGGGCCAGGGGGATTACGTAGCTATGGGTTACGACGTCAATAACGTCGCGTCAAAATCCAAGGGACACCACTCTACGTGGCGTCAAAAATCAGTTTAGTTCTGGTTTCAGTAAATAAAATAAATTGTCTTTCCTTGAGTCCTCTAGCTGCTGCACTGTTCATCTTGAGGATTGGGGATACTTTAAACTTGGGTTCGTCTTGCAAACAATCACAAATATCGTCCGCATATTGTGATTATATAGTATCAACATATTTTATTTCATATATCATTTCATGAAAAAGGGTCGGGCCACAAGTTCGACCAACATTAACTAACCCCCCCCCCCCCCCTTACAACCTACTACAGTAAATGTGTCACATGAAATAAAACACATGAAACATAAATAATGCATCAACTATGCTCAACCCTCTACCTGATATAGCATAATCTTTTAAGAAACAATGGCTTTGATGAACTTCCATTAGTTTACTATTTATAATGGTACATGAACGAAGTATTTACCACGGTAGGACGTGTAGAAATATAATACTTATCCTGTAAGTAAATAAGCTGATATAGTAGAGCATGATCAGAGGACCCCTAATTGAGCTGTCTGGTCAGGGTCTACTCTCCTTTAAAGATATGAGAAGTCCTCTCTATCAGGTAAAGGGCTAAGGTGAATATGCTTCTCACGGTGCAAGTATGAAATCTGCACTCAAACTGACTCAATATTTTGCATAATTATACTAGTATATAAATGTAGTTAATGTTTTATCTTGTGATTATTAATGTGTATGTTCTTGTTCACAAAAGTTTGCTCTTGTAAGGAGGCGTTTGAGGTTTGAGGTTGTCGTTTACTTTTTATGAGTTTGAAATGTTTGAGAACATTTCTCACATGGGTATCTCTTTGAAGTATTCTGATATCATTTAATAATGCGCCATAAACTTCCGGATTTCTCGGGTTGAACGTGCTAACATACGGTATTATGTTGGGAGATTCAGTCTGGTTTTCAGTATTTATGATGGCTTCCCAACTGTATGCCCATATTATTGAAGGAACCAATTACAGGTCGAAATCTGGGCATTCACTAACTTTAAAATACGACATGAGCTGTAATGTACAAAATACGTTGCTGTATTTTGACCACTAACAACCTCTCTATAACGACCACTAACTTGTGTTAATTAATTGGTATTTTGGGCAGGTGGTTGCTTAAAGCAATGTGAAAGTAAAACAGAATGCTCCTATAGGAGCATTCTGTTTTACTTTCACCTTGCTTTCAGCATCCACCTGCCTTTAACACAAAATACTTGATGTAATTTAGTGGTCGTTATAGAGAGGTTTTACTTATGAGTATTTGATCTACGTCGTATCATGAATGCTATTCATCAGATTTAATTGATTCGACAAGGTAATCATTATTTTACTTTAAATTAATTTCAGATATCTTCGCAACTCCGGAAAATAAAATAAAAGCGACATCTCCTGGATCTGGGTCGATCTACATTCACTGGGGCAGAACCGATTGCCCGGGAAATGGGACCGAAACAATGTACTCGGGTCAGGTGGGTGGTTCTCACTACGACAATTCAGGGGCAGCGGCAAACTATCTCTGCCTTCCATCTGACCCCTTATGGGGAGAGTATGATGATAGCAATGCAAACTATGCTCCAGTGTATGGGGCCGAATATGAGGCTAACAATAACTTGAAAACAGCGTTCAATGGTTTACTGGAGCACGATGTTCCATGCGCGGTCTGTCGAATACCTCGTGCCAGTGTTGTTATGGTTCCCGGTAGGAATGCATGCTATGG
This sequence comes from Azorinus chamasolen, assembly GCA_963576725.1. Classification (NCBI taxonomy): domain Eukaryota; kingdom Metazoa; phylum Mollusca; class Bivalvia; order Cardiida; family Solecurtidae; genus Azorinus; species Azorinus chamasolen. Next base: position 64,256,003 of record OY755247.1, on the reverse strand, counting down.
TGGATGGACAGTGGAGTACACCGGGTACCTGGCAGCAGGATACAGAAACCATAAAGCGGCCTCTGAGTTTGTGTGTCTTGACGAAATGGCGCAGCCAATAATTGGATCCCATGTCAATAAGAATGGGAAACTTTTCTACATTGCTGAAGCTGCATGTGGCTCCTTAAAATGCCCACCTTATGTCACTGGTCGGGAATTGACATGCGCAGTTTGCTCGAAATAAACATTTAAGCACACATGAGCTGTGAAACCTCCAGGGTCTGGTAATGAAAACTGTTTGACCCTTATCCCGCTAACCGCGACTTTAGTTGAATTTGCAAACAGCCAGGACCCAGATGAGACTTTGAGTATTGGCGTCTCATCAGGATCCAAGGTGTTGGACAATAGGTCGATAGTTTTCAAAAGATTAATCGAATCGGAAGGGTTATGATAGCGGAATAAATGTTAAGATAGCGGGATAAGTGTTAAGAAAATCGGTGTACAGCTTTAATCCTCTAAGTGTTGGACACACATGCACAATGATATGCAAAATGTGTAGACTGTTAGATTAGCCAGCCTCCTGATCAGAGTCTGCACTGTTTGCCATTCAAAATCATCCAGCAAGAATAAGTATGTCATACTGACTGGATTCTACAGTTAAACACTGGTGGGATATTATCCCCGTATGAAATTGATCATTTGAAGGATTACACCTCCTTTTGCCTTGGACATAAAATACTTTCACACGGACCTATCCTCCACTCTGGTTCCACATTGGTATATAATATAACATATATTGCCGGATACACGGGGAAACCGTCACTTGCAACTAGTGTACGCACAGACGTTGAAACAGGGCGTCTGATCAGGGTCTGGGTCCATGCTTATAAAGCTTTTCGTTGAGTCTGAGTTTCGTTCTCAAGCTTTTTCTTGGTCAGATTTGAGTTCTCAAGCTTTTGATTGGTCAGATTTGAGCCAAAGGCTCAAATCTGACCAATCAAAAGCTTGAGAACGTTCTCAGACTCAACTAAAAGTTTTTATAAGCATGGACCCTGCACTGCTTGTCAATCTACAGCAGAATCATCATTCTGTACAATACCGCTGTAAATAGTGTGCAATCTGACATGCCGTTCCACAATAACGGGTGCTCTTTGGCTGTGTGAAATGTCCGGGTGTGGTTTTCAACGTGACGACGGGTATATAAACCTCCGTGTATAGTAGAATAATATCTAAAGCGACTATTTATTCATCGGACATAGAAATATCAAAACTCGGGTGGTTGATTAATGCAAGGGAATGGTAGTGTATGAAGTTCCTAGGAGCTTTCTACATTGCATTAAGCTACAATCTGCTTTAAAATGCCGAACTAGACTTCTTTTTCATGGCCGCTTAACCCTTTCCCTGTTCTATGTTTTCAATGTCAATACCAACTGTATATTCATGTGTAAAATAGTTATAATGAAACATGCAAGGTGAAACATTGTAGCAGTTTTAGAAAGTAAAGATACATATCTATCAAGTTCCACTGGCAAACAGAGCAGAACCTGATCAGACTGCTCCTATAGGATCCGTCTGATATTGGTTTACTCTGTTTGCAAATACGTGAAAAAAACGTTTATATGGAGGAAAGGGTAGAGACCGGTTTACTCTATCATGTTCATACAAAGGCAAGTTGCTGCGTAACCTTTTTGTCTGATAGAGAAACCTCTAAACGTTTTTTGCGAACAGAGTAGACCCAAATCAGACGGCTTCCGTTGGAGATATAGATCTGATTCTACAGTTTCTGTTATGACAAAAACATTCTGTAGTCATATACCATTATAAAACATCTAATTAGTACGATATAGCAGAAACTGTAGAATCATATCTATATACTTCCATAGGCATACAGAGCAGACCGACCAGAGAGCTCCGGTAGCTGTCTGGTCCGGATCTACTGTTTGCGAATGTGTATATATATTGCAAATAGAGAATACCCAAATCAGATTTTCCCTACAGGAGTGATAACACTTTACAATACATGTATGCAATTATTGATCATTCAAGTGCATTTCACTTCAGACCTTGATCAAGTGCATTTCAAGGCAGACCTACTTGTGTGATTAAATCTGATAGAAATTGACCGGGACTTTATGGCCCGAGACATTGTATACATGTTCAATCCTTCATTACATTAATATTCTGGTAAGAAATAATGACATCATGCATATCAATAAGCTGATTTTTATATTTTTATAATGGCATATGAAGATAGAATATTGTGGCCATGTATTGTGGACCTATACAATTCCATTAACAAACAAGCAAATTCATAGAATTGATACCCCCTGCCAAAGGTATACAGGGGATGCCTAGTAAAAGGGCAAACAATGGGGGTGGGGTGGGGTGGGGGTGTTAGATAATCAATTTAAAACATGAGGGCTATGATAGCCCTGGAATGCTCAACCGGGTTTTACTGGCCTTTGATACATACCAATAACTTAAAAAGATAGTTTGACCAACTTTATGAATATTGGATCAAATTACTGCTTTCTAAGGCAATCTTTAATAATAGTGTACACGTTTTGATACTGAATGAGCCACAGAAAGGGAATAATGTGCCTTATTTCATATCAAAAAGTATAGACCTAGACTGGCTGCTGCGTCTCCGCTGTGGCATCTGATTTAGTCTACTACTTTTTGTTACATAGTTGTAGTTTGTATATATACTATACAGTTTATTCTGATATAGTGAATCATTACATATCGGATTGGGTGCTGCGTTGGTGACGTGGTCGCTGATCTGTTTCTGAACTGTTTGAATCATAAGGCCTATTTTATCTCGACACTCATAAAAGCCGCACGCCATCTGACAATGTAATACATGGAAACGATGCCAATGTGATTGGACAGGAAAAATATTAGGATTTTTAGTATCAAAGGGCAATAACTTCTAAATGTTACCAGTGACGTGGAAAAGTAATACATGCCCCAGTGATAACATACAGTAAAACTTCGATTATTCGAACACTAAAATACGTATTATTATCGATCTTTAAGACAGGTGGCAGCTTAATGCATGGTGAAAGTCATGCAGAAAGCTCCTCTAGGAGCTTTCTGCATGACTTTCACCATGCATTAAGCAGCCACCTGCCTAAAAGGGTCTAAATTCTTCTATACCGAAAATTCGAATAATCGAGGTTTTACTGTATATTCATGTCGAGTTTCATCCATTTCTGTCAATCTGTTACAGATATCTGGCATCGGACGGAAAATGTCATTTTTGCACAGAAAAGGACAATAACACTAAATGCCGCAAGCGATCTGGAAAAGCAATACATGGGACTGATGCCCCAGTAATAACAAATATTCATGTCAATTTTCATTGAATTCTATCAATCCGTTACAGAGATATGGCAGCGGATGGGGAAAATGTCATTTTTTGCGGATAAAAGGCCAGTAACTGCTAAATGTCACAAGTGATCTGGAAAAGTAATACATGGGAACGATGTCCCAAATATTCATTTCTAGTTTCATTGAATTCTGTCAATCCGTTACAGAGATATGGCATCGGACGGAAAAAATAATGTCATTTTTACGTATAAAAGGGCAATAACTCCTAAATGCTGCAAGCGATTTGGAAAAGTAATACATGGGAACGATGGCCCTGTGATAATAAATATTCATGTCGAGTCATATTGAATTCTGTCAATCCGTTAGAGAGGTATGGCATCGAACGGAAACCGGATGGGCGGACGGAAGGACGGACAGACCCAAAACAATATCCCTCTGCCTTTGGCAGGGGATAACAAAGCAGAACCTGATTTGAAAGCTACTACAGGGCAATCTGACATGGGCCTCTATTTGCAAGAGGTTAAAATACCGGGTATGTATTATGTTATGAAATGTGGATGCTTGCGTGTTAACAAGCTAATCATAGAAGGGAATGTGTACTTAGAGGAGTAACCAACTTCATTAAAGCGAACAATACTGTTTGTGTCTTATGATCCATCTCCAGCTCCTTTGCAAGTGTTATTTCAAATTCAACCAAAACGCTGAAAGAATTAAATCTGAAACTTGAATGATTTCTATTCACTATATGACATATATAATTTACAGTAGAACATACATATGTTACAAACATAACAATGCCGTATGGGTATTTCCTCTTTTATTTTTTGTATAACATTATCATTATACAGTGTGCAGATAATGATAATAGCAACTACATTCCCATTTTCCAACCAACTAAAACTCAAATAATAAAGCAAGTCTTAACAAAAAGACACATGAATAATTCTACAAAGTAAAACCTCTCTACAACAGTGATTCAACAAAAGTCAAATTTCTATATTATCTAGATAGGTGGTAGATCAATAGAGGATGAACTAGAACACCGACCAAAGTCAAAATGCTGTCAGACAGGCTTATACGCCAGAGGGGAAATTAAATTGTATAGCCAATAATTATGCAGATTTTGTTGTTAACTAGTGCAGTACTTCTCAACTTTTAGCTGAGAATACAGACACAGCTGCTTTGGTTTTCTTTTTCTTTTTTTATTCAAGGGTCATAATCCAAAAGTGCCTATGTCGATCTGGCTGGTTGTCGAAATTGGCTAAGATATTACGACACAACATTTTCAATAAGCTGTGTGACAATTGGATAGGCTGATTTTGATGTCAGTCAAGAACCATAATCCTGAAAACCCGAGGCAAGTAAGCTGGTTAGCAAACTTGACCATATTTCATACCGACACACATTTTCAGAAAGTCTGGTGAAGATCTGATGAAAATGGACTAATGGATGGACAGGGGGATTATCTATAGGGCACCCACACACGGTGTGGAGCCCTAATGATACATAACATTCACAATGTTCTAACCCTTTACCCTATAAGTACGACTATTAACGTCTTTGCAAACTGAGTATATCCAGATCAGATGGCTGAGTATATCCAGATCAGTTGGCTCTTGCAGGAGCCATCTGATCAGGGTCGGTTCCGTTTGTTTATCAAAAATTATAGATCTATTCTACAGTTTCTGTCATGACCAAACGTTTCTGTGTTTAATATTATATAAACTTGTCTAATCAATATGCATGTTATTGATGTTGTCTTACATGAATATACATGAAGTAAAGGGTTTAAACATGTGTTAACGTTTATTTATTAAATGGCCACTATAGAGATGCTGTACTGCACTCAAAACAAGTCCTGGGTCCATGCTTATAAAGCTTTTAGTTGAGTCTGAGTTTCGTTCTCAAGCTTTTGATTGGTCAGATTTGAGTTCTCAAGCTTTTGATTGGTCAGATTTGAGCCAGAGGCTCAAATCTGACCAATCAAAAGCTTGAGAACGTACTCAGACTCAACTTAAAGTTTTATAAGCATGGACCCTGGTGGGGAAAAACAACAACAAAAACCAAGAGTCAATGTTCATGCAGTTATAAAAAGAAATCTGCTAGAAAATTTACAATTACATTAACACTTTTCCATACTTTGACATTCTTTAATCAATTGGTAATATAGCAAACATTCACCATTTCTTTCAAACATCACAGAAACCTCGTCTCTGGATAAAAGGAAATTAGACATCTGTTGTTGGAACTACACACCTGGTCAGGTGAATTTTCAGTTACTTGCTAGAGGACAGTGCAGATCCTGATCAGAGGGTTCCTCTAGGAGACCTTTGATCTGGGTTTACCCTGTTTGCCAATTCCCGTGCATGTGTTAAATAAACTGTTTTCAGCAAAACTAACTAACCTCAATTTGTTTGTGACATTCATCAGTTTCATACCCTATTATGAATGCCAGTAGCTATGTATGGTCACTTCGAACTGAATAGCAGTTTCAAAGTCAGTTCAATGTGAATAGCACTTTCATATCAATAATGGGAAACAATAGTAAAACTCCTTGTATTCTAAATGCAGAAAAACCTCGATGGCATGGTCTCCAGTAGACTAAACAAGTGTAAAATACCAGCTGTATGATAAGGTAAGTCCACTATATGTACTAGGAGTTAGGGTCATGGAGATTTATTGTATGTGTAACGGTGATGAATCTATGGTAAGAAAAACTGTCACGCACATACTTTATTAGTGGTTCTATAAACCCCCATTCTTCCGACAAATAATGATAAATATGTTCCTTACCTACAAAATATGTAATACAGTAGTCTCAATAATATGACCACTCAAAAAAAATCTGAATCTATAAAAACAGATGGTAGCTTAATGCAGGAAGCTCCTATAAAAGCTTTCTGCATTACCTTTGCCCTGCATTAAGCTATCACCTGCTTTTACAGATGTCTGTCTTAATAAACCATGTGGTAACATTAGCGCGTCTCTACTGTACTTTAAATTTACAAGACAAATATTACTGATATTATGATTTCTGACTTTTTACACTAAAGAGTTGACTTGAGCATTTGTGCTTAACCCTTATTCAATATATACAGGAACCCTTTATTCAATATATACATAGAGGCCCGGACAGGATGTGAAATTTAAAACATTTTCAAGAATAGCTCCCTTATTTCTCCACCAAACCCCATGTTGTGACCAATTGTCTATTCAAGACAATTCTAAAGAATGATAACAAAATAGGACTTGGTGGAGAAATTTTTGTTTTAAATAAGGTGTATTTAACACCCTTGCAAACAGAGTAGATCCAGATCAGATGGCTTCTGTAGAAGCTGTCTGATAAGGGTCTGCTGTTTGCTTATGACATAATATAGATCGTATTCTACAGTTTTTGCCATAGCCAAAACATCTTTTATTCAGACATCATTATAATAAAATCAGCTATTTAGTATTCATAGTAATTAGTTTTATACGAATATTCATGACATAAAGAGCTAAACAAGTCTTTGAAAGAAATGTGATACAGACAGTTTATACAAATAAACACAAAATATTTATGACTGCCATTACATTCTTACTAGTCACATAACCTTCAATTAAACTGATATTAATGTACAGATACTCGGTATCTTTGGAATCACTGGGGCATGAAAACAATATCCTTTCACAATTTAACCAGCTCCCTCATACTTTTTCACACTTTTGTAAACAGGGTAGACACTGATCAGACAACTCCTGTAGAATCTGTTTAATCAGGATCTGCTCTGTCTGACAATTACATTATATAGATCTGTTTCTACAGTGTCTGCCATAGCCAAAATGTCACGTGTTCATGTACCATTTTAACCCTTTCCTCCATAAATACGCCTTTCTAAAGTTTCTACGCCTCCATTAAAGTCACTTAATGAAACCATTGTGATAAATAGTGCATTTGCTCCAATACAAGCAAATGCTCTATTTATCACAATGGTTTCAAACTAAAAAATTCTAAAAAATTACTTTTCTCTAGTAAATGCTTCTTTTGGGTAGATTCATTCAAAGAGGTTAGGTCTAAAAATAGCCTACGGAGGAAAGGGTTAAACATTCAGCTAATAAATATTGATGATGTCATTATTTCTTACATGAGTATTTATGAGGGTTAGGGTATAAAGTTTGCCTGCAAATACGGATACAATTATTGAAGTAACCTTTTCTCTGCCATATAGTTAACCCTTTACTCCATGAATGTTCATGTAAGAAATAATGACATCATGAATATTTATCAGCCAACTTTTATAATGAAATAGGAACACATGGTAATTTAGACCCTGCAGAAACTGTAGAGTCAGATTTATACAATTCCATAAGCAAACAGCAGATCGTGATCGTGATCTGGATATTCTCTGTTTGCCAAGGCGATAAGAGGCACATTTATTTTATGGAGTAAAGGGCTAAAGTCAATTTCTTCATTGTTTTTCAAAAACAAACATCAACGTTTCAAAATGGTTGGATCCTGATGTGATGATGGTTACCAGTGCTGTATATGGATCCAAACTGCTTGCATAAGTAACAAAAAAAAATCATTGTTAGCGTACTTAAAATTAATGGCAGATGTTTAACAATTTTGAATGTAAATACATACAACCTGATAGTAAAAAAATAATTTCTATTGCATATAAACCCTTTACCTCGTGAATATTCATGTAAGAAATAAGACATGAATATATTGATTAAATAAAGTTATTATAATGGCTTATCAAAGCAGAAATTTTAGCCATGGCAGAAACTTCAAAACTAGATTTACATAACATTCAGTAGCAACCAGAGCAGACCTTGATCAGACAGCCCATACCAGAGACATCTTATCTGACTCTACCCTGGTTATGTAAATGGCACAACAATGAGGTAAAGGGTTAAACATTTTCTCATGTTTAAAAACCAATGATATGATAGATCTATTTATAATTCATCTTTTTTATTATTTCCAAATGACACTACAGAATTTTCTTGTAAATATTTTGTAAAGCCTTCAAGTGTTCGATCACCAGAAAATTGTAAAGGTTTGTCCTTGTTATTTGCCGGAGCAAAATAGATTGTTGGAAAACCCTGAACTTCGTAACCATCGGGCACATCATTTGCAGTGGCATCCATCTTTGCTATAACAAGATTCTTCTCCTGTTTGACAGACTTTCCAAGACTTTTGTAAATAGGATCAAGGGATTTACAATGCCCACACCAAGGAGCGTAAAACTCAATGAGGACGTCTTTCGATTTATCTCCGACAATTTTCTCAAATGTGCTTCCCACAACAACTTTAACTGGCCCCGTGTTCTTCTTTGGGACTGGCTGGGACTTGATCTGTGGCATTAGCTTACCTGGAGAGTAACAGACAGAAAGTGAGAGGTGTCGTCTTTTCCTTATCTTCATAAAATAAGCCCCATCATATATATATTTATTTCAGTAGTGTAGAGCGCAACAAATAAAGGTGCATAATGATTTAAATAGTAAAACTGTCATTACTCCACCAGACCCTTTCATGAGACCATGAGACCATGCTTTAGAATGGTCTCAAATAGGTTTTCAAGGAGTGGTCATAATACAGAGTTTGCAGGAGAAATAACGAAGTAATTCTTAAAAATGGTTTAAATGACAAGTTTTATCTGTGGCTCTGAGTCTACATATTATGATATATTAAGACATGATTATACCAGTACTGATATACTGATTTTCATATACACAGAGACACAAAGAAATGTGGACAAATTTTTATACAGTAAAACCCCTCTAAACCAGGCATTAAAATTGGCATCAATGCTGGTCTTTTCGACAGGTGGCAGCTTAATGCAGGTTGAAAGTCTTGCAGAGCTTTCTGCATGACTGTCACTCTACATTAAGCAGCCACTGCCTAAAAAGACCCAGGTTGTTCCTTATTAAAATTCCATTTAGAGGGGTTTTACTGTACTGGGAATTCCAGTTCACAGAGCAGAAGTAGAAGTGGTCATACTGTGTCTCTGCTCCACTGTCTAGGTAACAATGAACAACTGGGTCCATGCTTATAAAGCTTTTAATTGAGTCTGAGTTTTGTTCTCAGGCTTTTGATTGGTCAGATTTGAGTTCTCAAGCTTTTGATTGGTCAGATTTGAGCCTTTGGCTCAAATCTGACCAATCAAAAGCTTGAGAACGATCTCAGACTCAGCTAAAAGCTTTATAAGCATGGACCCTGAGCAGAGAATCCAATTAACCATATTCCATGAAAACTCATGTAAGAAATGACATCATGAATATTAATTAGATAGGTTTTATAATGGTACATGAATACAGGAATGTTTGGTAATGGCAGAAACTGTAGAATCATATCTATATCATTTCATAAGCAAACAGAGTTGACCCTGATCAGGAGTAATCCGATCTGGCTCTACTCTGTTTGCAAATGTGTAAAGGGTTAACTCTTATCATGTTACACACAACCTGACTGTCATATGCAAGCAGTCTGTATCCAGTTGATACAGTGGAATACTTGGCATCTCATCTACATCTAAACCCTGTGCATACATGTACTAACATGCAAAGATTTAACCCTTTCCGTATTCATGTAAGAAATAATGATTACATGAATATTTATTAACTCCATTTTAATACAATAAAATTTTCCAGGGAATGTTTTGCTTTGACAAAAACTGTAGAATCAGATCTATATCATGCAATAAGCAGACAGAGCAGACCCTGATCAGACAGCTCCTACAGGAGCCGTCTGATTTGGGTTTACACTGTTTGAAGATGTGTTTTTGTGAGGGAAATGGTTAAAAAAAGAAAATAATTAATGGTTTAAGTTAAAGATTGAATCCAAGCTCCATCTCACCTGACTTGAGTTTCTTCAAGAAGGCCCTAATCTCATCCTCATCAAACTCATCCATAGGTTCCATCCTGAAATCACAAAGATGGCTGTGGTCAATCTGACAACACTCAGCACACTAGTACTGACCCTTCTCTGGCCTCCTCCCATGAGTCAACATCAATGTACTGACCCTTAACTCTATTAATTTTGACATTTTGAAATTTAACAAGCAAGTATTGTCAAGCAACTGTCATCCCCAACCAGAGACTTTGTATACTCCAGGCAAATTTTTGACAAACTTTTAATACAATTGAGGTCAACGCCTGGCTCAATGTCGTTTGGGACACCACAGTAGTATGTGACACTCTGTCTTCTCAAAATGTATCCACAGAAGAAATCCTAACTCAAGGAATGGAGGGTATATCATCCGGACAAATTTCAGACAACTTTACTAAAACTGAGATCAAGGTCAAGTGAATACTCAACAGGGAAAGGATTAAAGAACTAACTGGACCTACTGACCTGTACTTCTTGCCCTCCTTGAAGCAGCCTATGTTGAACTCCTCCCCAGACTCATCCAGACCCATTTCCTTCATGAGGTTGTTCATGTACCGCTCCTCGTTGGCAATGGCAAACTTTATCTGGCCCTTGTAATCTTTGGCAATATCTGCTACCTTCTTTCTCCATAGTTGGGTGGCTAAAGTCAAAATAGAGAAAAATCTGAACTCTTTCAACGCTGAATTTTCAGGGCAGAATAGCCCATTTAGTATGAAAAGCTTTAACCCTTTCCCTCTTACAAACATGTTTTCACGCATTTGCAAACAGAGTAGACCCAGATAAGACGGCTCCTAGAGGAGCCGTCTGATCAGGGTGTACTCTGTTTGCTATTAGAATTTGATAGATCTGTTTCTTTACTTTCTAAAATGTCTACAATGCTCCACCTTCAAGAATTCTTTATAACAATTTTGTTAATGAATATTCAGTAGGTACTGAAAATTGGCCTAAATATAGAACAGGGAAAGGGTTAACTTGCTAGAGGATGACAAACAATGCAGATACTGATCAAATGGCTTCCCTAGGAGTCCTCTGATCTGGGTCTACACGGTTTCCAAATGAAAGTGAATGCATATTGCGGATTGATCAACAGGTAATTGACTCCATTCACTTCATGAATATCAGAGGTCCAGGTAAGATTATAGCATTTCCAAGAATATCTCAGTTTATTTCTCCATCAAACCCTATGTTGTGACAATTCTGTAAAATTGTCTCAAAGAGAGGATTCTAAAGAGTGGTCACAACATATGGTATGGTGGAGAAATACTTATTTTAGTATTTGGATACATACCTTTTTTGTTGCTATAAATATTAATTACAATAAATTTTATTCTGGCATATGAACAAAGGTATATTTTTGTAATTTCAAAAGTAGGCACAGCCAATTTATATACATGTACATGTAATTTCATAACTAAACAGAGTAGACCCTGTTCAGACAGCTTCTACATGAGCCATCTAACTTGGCTCTACTCTGTTTGCAAAGGTGTGAAAAGGCATCTCTATTAAGGCAAGGGTCAAGTGCCCATGCAATGATTAAACATAGGGAGTCTTGAAAAGTATGTGGTTGCTTAATGCTTGTCAAACGTTATGCAGAAAGCCCCATAGCTTCAGCTTTACTTTTGTCCCACATTAAGGTATTAACTATCTCAAGCCTTTACCTGTTACAAAAATAAAGGGTCATAACTCCAAAATATTGAAATCCAGAGTTATGGTTCTTATGTAGGGACCTTCTCCTCAATGAGATCCACCCACCTATAATGCTTCATCTTGATAACTCTTATACTTCACAAGTATGAGCTACATTCAAGTTTTTATATGCCAACAATGACGCCTACAACTACGACCCAGTGATCACAATAGCTCGACATTACTTCAAAACAGATGAGCTAAAAATATTCATATTAGAAATAATGAGATCATGAATATTTAATATCTGAATTTTACTGATGTCACATGAGGTTTTGGTATTGGTAGAAACTGACTCAGACATACATGTAATATAATTTCATAAGCAACACCTGATTAGACCGCTCCTACGGGAGCTGTCTTTGGATCTACTCAGATCTGGAGATGTTGATCATCTCAGCACAATGAGTGGAAATGCTGATCACCCTCTCAAAACATTGACTGGGGTTGCTGATAATCCTCTCAACACAATGACCAAGAGTGCTAATCACCCTCTCAACACATTGACTGGAGATGTTGATCATCCTCGCAACACAATGACCGAGAGTGCTAATCACCCTCTCAACACATTGACTGGAGATGTTGATCACCCTCTCAACACATTGACTGGAAATGTTGATCACCCTCGCAACATATTGACTGGAGATGTTGATCACCCTCTAAACATATTGACTGGAGATGTTGATCACCCTCGTAACACATTGACTGGGGGTGTTGATCAAACTCTCAACATAATGACTGGGGATGCTGATAACCCTCTCAGCACAATGTCTGGGGGTGTTGGTCACCCTCTCATCACAATGAATGGGGATGCTCATTACCCTCTCAGCATAATGTCTGGGGCTGTTGGTCACCCTCTCATCACACTGACTGGGGATGCTGATAACCCTCTCAGCACAATGTCTGGGGGTGTTGGTCACCCTCTCATGGCAATGAATGGGGATGCTAATTACCCTCTCAGCACAATGACTGGGGGTGTTGGTCACCCTCTCATCACAATGAATGGGGATGCTGATTACCCTCTCAGCACAATCTTTGGGGGTGCTGGTCACCCTCTCATCACAATGAATGGGAATGCTGATTACCCCTCTCAGCAGGATGATTGGGGGTGTTGGTAACCCTCTCATCACAATGAATGGGGTGCTGATTACCCTCTCAGCATAATGTCTTGGGATACTGATCACCCTTTCAACATGCTGTAATGTGTGTATTCATAAGAAACAAAACAATCATTGAAGGTGATTAATACCCCCACAAACGTGAATGTCACACGAAAAAGCTTTGTACAATTCGAAGGGGCATAACTCTGTAAGAACAAGAGCTGTCCGCAGACAGCGCACTCCACTTTCTTTAGTGCTGGATAGTGTAGTGGAAGTCTAAGTCAGAAAGGGCAGATAACTATAGCAAAATTAGTTTTAGGGTTACCTGCCCTTGTGGAATGGGTCCCCCTTGTGATAGTTAACATGTATACCAAATTTGAACCAAATATCTTGGACAGTTTCTGAGACATGGACCTTAACATAAAACTTAACCAACAATGAAAATTCTAAGTCGAAAAAGGGGCATAACTATGGCTGAATTGATTTTAGGATTACCTACCCTTGTGAAATGGGTTGCCCTTGAGATAGTAAACATACATACCAAATATGAACAAAATATCTTTGATGGTTTCTGAGAAATGGACCTTAACAAAAAGGTTAACTTATTTTTTTTCACTAAACTGCTTGACAGTCCAGTTGAGATTTCAAAGACACCAATCATTTGCATACCATAGTTCTAGATAGTGGGAAAAGTGATGAATCAGATGTGATGAACCAGCAATCAAAGTAGAATATATATGATGATTATAAAGAGTGGTCTCCTTTATCTTCACATTGACCAGTTTAATGTCATTAACTGACTCACCATCTCTGTGGTCAAAGCTCCAGTCTACTGTCATGAAGGCGAGACACAGCATGTCCTTGCTGTAGGGCTCATAGAATCTGTCTACTTCTTCATTGTACTCTGCCACCAGGGGCACTTGCTTGTCTACTACAAACTCAGCAATATCCTTATCCGACTTGCCAGCCTGTGAATAACAGAAGTACTCATGTAAATTTTTGACCCATAATTAGACCTCTATGACAAAATACTCAAAATTCAAAGGGATATAATGCTGCAATGCCTAGCACATCTACTGTTCCTGGATATTATGGCAAGAGTCAGTTCAATAACTTTCAAATTGAAGAAGAAGTGCTTGACATCAACTCCCCATGTTTCATACAAAAATTACAAAAATACTCAAAATTCAAAGGGGAGATAATTCTGCAATGTCTGGTGCTAAATACATGGAAATTACATCTTGCACATTAACTATTAATGGTTATTATGTATGCCAAATATCAACTCAATAACATGTTCAAATGCAGATGGACTGACCAACCAACAGGGTGATTCCAATATACCCCCTCAGACTTTGTTTGCCAGGGTATAAAAATGTGACAAAAAAGAAATACAGACAAAAGCTAATTGCTTATCTCTGAAAGTTTCATTTTAATAGTTAACACTTTCCTTGTTAAATTTTCAAGTAAGAAACTAGAAAACTGACTCAGTCAGAGAGGGTAATCAAGGGCAGATATCTCTAGCCATAGTGACCTGATTCAAACCAAAAACTATAGGCCTCATCCTCTGATAATACTAAGAATATGCCCTTACTATGAAACCAATATATGGATTAGTTATCGCGTCACATCAAAAGTGTTGATGGACGGATGGACAGAAAAAGCGATTCCTATAAAGCTCCTGCATTTTCAATGCATGGCCCTAATAACGACATCAAGAATACTTATTAATGGCAGTATGTACACAAATATTTGCTATTGGTAGAAACTGTAGTCAAGATTTATTATATTTTCATAAACAAACAGAGCAGACCCTGATCAGATGACTCCTACTGAAGTCATCTGATTTGGGTCTACTCTGTTTGTGGCGTGAAAAGGCATTAGGGTTAAGATCAATCAATTAGTCAATTGTCATTTTGTACATTTTTTAATTCTATGTACCTAACTGGTATGTTTGTGATAACCAATTCAAAGAGTATGTCAGGATCCAAACTGTTTGACATCCAGCCTGTATTGCTGAAGAGATCTGGAAGGAACACTTTGAGATTTGAAGCAATTGACTAAAGAACAGAAAAGAATCAACAAAGAACACTGTAACATACCGCTTTGAAGACATGGTACTTGGGCTCATACTTGGTCTGGAATTTCTCTGCAGTTGTTACAACCACACTGCCTGGATTTACTTTATATAGGTCCCGTGCCTCGGGAAGCAGTGTATACATAAATGTCAGATCTTCTCTCCTGTCATTGGCTTTAAAAAACAAACAGTAATAAAAACATGTCTACAGTGATCACTCAAAATAAGTCTAAATCTGAATGTTTAACACAAGACTTAGTGGTAGCTTAACACAAGATGAAAGGTATGCAGAAAGTTTTCCTTCATATAAACGCCTTTTCATACTTTTGCAAACAGAGTAGACCCAGATCAGATGGCTGGCTCCTATAGAAGCCGTCTGATCAGGGTCTGCTTAGTTTACTTTTGATATGATATAGATCTGATTGTAGTGATTATGTCAAAGCAAAAACACTCCTTGAATAGTTTACATTATAAAACTTCAGTTAATAAATATTCATGATGGCATTACTTCTTGCATGAATATTGAACAAGGAAAGGGATAAACTACCACAAACTCTTATAGACTGCAATACTGACCATCCACAGTAAGTCTGAGTTTAACTCAAAGTTTACAAGACAGGTAACAGCTGAATGCAGGATGAAAGTTATGCAGAAAGCTCCTCTAGAAGTTGTCTGCATTACTTTGGTCCTTCATTAAGCATCACCTGTTCTTAGACTCACATGTTTATTCATTGTGATTGCTATATGCAGGTTTTACTATATTAACAAATATAAATCAAATAATTGAAACTGGAAGACTATAAATTAAATGTCCTACTTTCTGCTTTTGTCACAAATTAAGGGGAATAAGTTCACCAACAATGGAAAAATATAATTATACCATGGATCAGCTGACTTTTGGCCATGGCAGAAACTGAAGAATCAGATTTATATTATATGCAAACAGTTGCTACAGGATCCATGAGATTTGGTTGTATTATGGTTGCAAAGGTATTCACACTTTACTCCATAGAATGCCTTTCTATACTTTTGTGGAAAGAGTAGACCCGGATCAGATGGCTCCTTTTATTATGAAAATTGTCAATTTGAACTTACCTCTAAATAAACTGTTTTCATTGATTCTTAATTTTTGTGTTATACATTGTACAACAACATATTATAGGCCCATGTCAAACAGCTTAGCGAGTTAACAAAACTAAAACGCAGCCACGATAAATACTAATACAATGCCAAAAACATTTTTATTTTTCTTCATTTTTGTTTCAAAAGCAATCACAGTAACAAAGAGTTTGGATCCTGATGAGACGGCCAGTTACCTGGCATCTCATCAGGATCCAAACTGTTTGCATAGGTAATCACAGATGCAGCATTGGCAACACAATTCTAAAATTTACCTTTTTTCTGTTAAATGCTCCTTTTCAGTAGATTTATTCAAAGAGGTTGGGTCTAACAATAGGCTATGAAGTAATGGGTTAAGCATTATCATCTATGCGAGTTCTGATTCAAACTCTTACCTACGACCTTGAAGGCCTCAAGGCTGGGATCATCCAGGTTGTCAAAGAAGCCAAGTACTGTTGGAGCTTCCTTGTCTATGCTGTTTTTCAGTAACTTCAGGTCAGGTATAAGCTTGGCAGCTTCTCCAGCATTCCTTATCATATAATCCACAATACCTGTATGTAAAAATAAACTCCATGGGTTTAGCACAAAACTGTTTGACCCTTTCCCTCATTAATATTTATATAAGAAACTATGACCCTATGAATATCAATTACTGTAGCTGAATAATTATAATGGCTTCAATGGAATTATATACAGTAAAACCCCGCTAATGAGACCACCAAAAAAGGGCATAATTCTGGGTGGCAGAGGCAGGTGGTTGCTTAATGCAGAACGAAAGTTATGCAGAAAGCTCCTATAGGAGCTTTCTGCATAACTTTCGTGCTGCATTAAGCAACCATCAACTTTAAACGACACCAGTGCATGTTTATTAAGTGGTCGCATTAGCGGGGTTTCACTGTAGATCTGATCCTGAAGTGTTTGTCTAGGCAAAAAAATCCTTTGAAAAATTTACATTATAAAAGTTAATGAATATTCATGATTTTACATTGTATAGTAAAACCCCTCTAAGCTGGAATTCTAGTTGAGAAGTTCGATACTTTTAGGCAGGTGGCTGCTTAATGCAGGGTGGAAGTCATGCAGAAAGCTCCAAGAGCAAAGGCTCTATTTATCAAAATGGTTTCAAAAAATGACTTTTACAGAGGCATCAAAAGGCATCAATATGAGGGTGTGGGCTAAGTGAGAAAAAGAGCATTTACCATCTGCATCTCTTGGTCCTTTGTATTCAGACTCTTTTCCTTTTCGAAATATTTTCAGAGATGGAAAACCTGATACATCATACTTGGCACCAAGCTCAGATTCAACAGTGCCATCAATCTTGCCAAGGGGTATGGGAGGATCCTGAAGCTGAAGTATTTTGGCAGCTGTCTCATACTTAGGTGCCAGCTGTTTGCAATGGCCACACCTGCATCAAAATTAGAACAGTGAAACACCTCTAAACCAGACACTGATAAAGTATCAGTGCTGTCAGTAAGGCAGGTGGCAGCTTAATACAGGGTATGTATCATATACCACTTCAATATCTGCTAGGGGTTTAGAAAAACAAGATAGCCATGAGGCCATGAAGCACTCAACTGAGAAAACCCCAGGGGCGGGGCCATTTTTGACCATGAAGTCATCATTTCTACAACCTTGGTAGAGAACTACAAGGCAAAGCAGTATGTCATTAATTAAAGGTCTAAGCCTTGTGGTTTCAGAGAAAAATAATATTTCATATTTTTTCCAAGAAAAACTGACAAGCCCCATGGCAGGGCCAAGTTTCGCCCAGAGGTCAGGGACTGATAAGCCACAGGGCGGGCCATTTTTGGCCTGGGGTCATGATTTGAACAAACTTGATAGAGGACCACCTAAGGTACATTTCTGTGAAATTTAGTTGAAATCCTCTCATTAGTACATAATACACCCACATGCAAACTTTCTCCGATTCAACATGCCTTATAAGTGTTGACATTTTCTAATCTGTGCTTCAGATTTTGATTTCCATATTAAGGTGATACTATTTTTAAAAGAAAAATGAAGTGAATATCTTATTAAATAAAGGAGTTACAGCTAATCCTCATATTTGCAGATTTTTGTGGTAACGGCCATAACTCTATAAAGACAAACTGAATGAACCTCAAAATAAATTCAGCTTCAGATACTGTTGCTTAAAACATTTGTGTTAAGTTTCATTTATATCATTTTGTGTGTTCCAAGAAACAATAAACTAAAAGTTGACCAACAAACAAAGCAACGAACACACAAAGTTCAAGGACCATAACTTTAGAATAAAATGACATATCAAAAAACCCGACATATATGTGAAAATTCATATTACGGTTTAACCATATAAAAAAAATGAAGTAAATATCATTTCAAATGAAAATGTTATGGCCATCCTCATATTTGCATATTATTTTTTTTAAGTGCAAGGGCCATAACTCCGAAATGACAAATCAAATGAACCTCAGTATCGACTCAGCTTCAGATCTTGATGCATTAAACATTTGTGTGAAGTTTCATCAATATCTCTCTAATAGTTTTCCCAGAAAACAGCAGACAAAATATTTGCATGTATTTGCATTATTTTTTAAGGACAAGGGCCTTAACTCCCAAACGACAAATCAAATGAACCTCAGTATTAACTCAGCTTCAGATCTTGATGCATTAAACATTTGTTAGAAGTTTCATTAATATCTCTGAAATAGTTTTCCCAGAAAACAGCGGACAAACTATTTGCATGTATTTGCATTATTTTTTAAGTACAAGGGCCATAACTCCGAAAGGACAAATCAAATGAACCTCAGTATTGACTCAGCTTCAGATCTTGATGCATTAAACATTTGTTAGAAGTTTCATTAATATCTCTGAAATAGTTTTCCCAGAAAACAGCGGACAAACTATTTGCATGTATTTGCATTATTTTTTAAGTACAAGGGCCATAACTACGAAAGGACAAATCAAATGAACCTCAGAATAGACTCAGCTTCAGATCTTGATGCATTAAACATTTGTATGAAGTTTCATCAATATCTCTCTAATAGTTTTCCCAGAAAACGGCGGACAAAATATTTATATGTATTTGCATCATTTTTTAAGGACAAGGGCCGTAACTCCCAAACCACAAATCAAATGAACCTCAGAATCGACTCAGCTTCAGATCTTGATGCATTAAACATTTGTGTGAAGTTTCATTAATATCTCTCAAATAGTTTTCTCAGAAAACAGCGGACAATTTATTTGCATGTATTTGCATTATTTTTTAAGGACAAGGGCCGTAACTCCCAAACCACAAATCAAATGAACCTCAGAATCGACTCAGCTTCAGATCTTGATGCATTAAACATTTGTGTGAAGTTTCATTAATATCTCTCAAATAGTTTTCTCAGAAAACAGCGGACAATTTATTTGCATGTATTTGCATTAATTTTTAAGGACAAGAGCCATAACTCTGAAACAAAAAATCAAATGATCCTCAGAATCAACTCGGCTTCAGATCTTAATGCATTAAACATTTGTTTGAAGTTTCATTAATATCTCTCTAATAGTTTTCCCCAGAAAACAGCGGATAAAATATTTGCATGTATTTGCATTATTTTTTAAGTACAAGGGCCTTAATTCCGAAAGGACAAATCAAATGAACCTCAGAATCGACTCAGCTTCAGATCTTAATGCATTAAACACTTGTTTGAAGTTTCATTAATATCTGTCAAATAGTTTTCCCAGAAAACAGCAGACAAACTATTTGCATGTATTTGCATTATTTTTAAGGACAAGGGCCATAACTCTAAAACGAACTAGAACTGTAAGCCAAAGGCTAACGAATACCCCCCACCTGTCTGCTTGTCAGAACACCTATCATCAATCTGAACATATGTACATACAGAAACATGAAGAGATTTAAAAACAATACATGCCTCAACCTAATTTATGTAATAAAAATGAAGAATAATTCAGAGAAACAAGACCCTTTTCATAAGGTTGTTGTCAAATCCAAAGTTCTAAAGCAAAGTACCTTTTCAGAAAAACATTAGTTCAAGGACAATAACTCTGACAAAAATTATTCAACCAGACCCATATTTGAAGTTAAGCTGTACCTCATCTAGATTTAGCTCTATGTCAAATATGAAGTTAATATCTCTAACCGCTTCCAAAGAAAGACCAGAAAATTGAAAATTTGACAAAAAATTAAAGTTCAAGGGCCGTAACTCTGGCAAAAATTATTCAACCAGACTGAGATTGGGAATTAAGCTGTAATTCATCTAGAGTTAGCTTTATGCCAAATATAAAGTTAATATGTGCAACCACTTCCAAAAAAAGTCTGGAAAATCCCAAATTTGAAGAAAAAAATTAAATTTCAAGGGCAATAACTCTGGAAATAATTATTCAACCTGGCTGAGATTGTAACATAAGCTGTAACTTATCCAGATTTAGCTTTGTACTTAATATAGAGTTGATATCTTGAGTCACTTCCATAAAAAGTCCAGAAAACAGGAAAACATTGATAGGGGACTGAAAAGGGGAGATAACTCCTGAAGTAGTGGTCCGATCATAATGGAAATATGGGGTGCACAGGTTTATATGGTCATATGGCTATACATGAACTTTCAACAAAATTGAAGCCAAACTGTAGAAGAAGAAGGCCGGACAAAATTGTGTCCACGGACGGACGGACAGACGGACAACCTGATTCCAGTATACCCCCCCCCCCAAACTTCGTTGTGGGGGGTATAAAAATCAAATGAACTTCAGAACCAACTCAGCTTCAGATCTTGATGCGACAGGGCCACGCCAATATACGACCACCTTTATTAGGTGGGCGTAAAATAATTGTGGCCGGCGGCGGCGGACACAGGGCGATCACAAAAGCACAGGGCGATCACAAAACCTCACCTTGGCACTTTGTGCCAGGTGAGCTAAAAATCAACATAGTGTAACAAAACTCAACTTTGATATGTATCTCATTATGATAAAGCTACATACCGAATATCACTTCAATATCTACTGGGACTTAGAAAAAAAGTTCAGAAAACAAACTTTCCTGAAATTTTCTAACTCCTGTAATTCCATTAAAAATCAATGTAGCACAACAAAACTCAACCTTGATCTGTAACTCCTTATAATAAAGCTACATACTAAATATCACAGAAAACTGAAAACTGACTGACTGACAGACGGAGTGCAAACCTATAGTCCCCTTTGGCGTTATCGGTAGGGGTCTAATAATTAGATTAAATTTTATTATGGCACATGAACACAGAAGTTTTCGACCATGGCAGAAACAGTAGAACTATATATATATAACTTCATAAGCAAACAGCGTAGAACCTGATCAGATGGCTTAGGCGGGAGCTGTCAGCAAAAGAATAGAGAGGTGTACGTATGGAGTAAATGGTTAACCTTTACTCCTTAATTCCATTGTTTCATGCCTTTGCAAACAGAGTAGTCATATAACTCCTGTAGCCCTCTGGTAAGAGCCTGCTCTATTTGTTTATACAGGTCACAAAATATCCTATGTTTATACACCATTATAACAAACAATTTCATTAATATTCATGACCAATGATGTCATTATTTCTTATATTGATACTGAACAGAAAAAGGTTTAAGAACCACAACACTGGTGTAACTGGTCCCATATGAACTGAGGCAGTCATTGTTTGTATCAGAATAATTAGCTAGAATAATCTGACTTATTGAATATCTGCTCTAGCCCTTTACTTAATAATTCCAAGTTTTTTATGCCTTTGCAAACAGATTAGACCCAGTAGGAGCTGTGTGGCCAGGGTTTGCTCATAACAGATCTGATATTCTCCTCTGCTTGCCATGGCAAACACCCTTATTTTATATTATTAATCTAAGAATTACACAAACTAATAAACCCTTTCCCTGCTCAATATTCATTTAACCCTTTCGTTCATACTAATGCCTTTTCATGCATTTGCAAACAGAGCAGACCCAGACCAGTTGGCTACTGAAGGAGCTGTCTGATCAGGGCCAGCTCTGTTTGCTGATGGAATTTGATATTTCTGTTTCTTTAGTATCTAAAATGGCTGCAATGTTCCACTTTCCACATCTCATTAGAACTGTTTTGTCCATGAATATTCAGTAGGTATTGAAATTTAGAATAAATGCTGAACAGGGAAAGGGTTGAAAAGTATATGATGAATATTCTATAGCTTAATTTTCATAATGTAACATATAATTATATTGTATTATTTTCAAGGGATTCTTTTGCTTGGACAAAATGTATGGAATCGTATCTATATCATGTCATAAGCAAACAGAGCAGACCCTGATCAGATGGCTCCAACAGGGACTGTCTGATCTGGGTCTACTCTGTTTGCAAATGCTTGAAAAGGTGTCATTATGAAGGAAAGGTTTCATATTCAGAATTTAGAGTCTTACACAAATATTCAAGTTCAGGACTAAACAGCTTTCATAATACATACCAAGGTGCATAAAACTCCAGCAAGGCAAAGTCTTGGTTGATGAATTCATCAAAGTTCTCCTTTGTTACTGTAACCACTGCCTCAGGTGGGGGTTTGTAATTAGGATCAGACTTTTCCTCTACCCACTGCACAATGCCTGTAAATAAATGGTACACTATATCCTATATCTACTTAAACGCCTGTATCTAACAATCTTGCAACAAAACGATACACTGTATCCCACACCTATCTTAACCCTTTCCTCCATGAATACTCATGTAAGTAATAGTGACATCATGAATATTAATTAGATAAATTTGTTATAATAGCATATGGACACAGGAATTTTTGATACTGGCAGAAACTAAGAATCATATCTACATGTATATTGTATCATAAGCAAACAGATCAGACCCTGATCAGAAGGCTCCTATAGGAACCGTCTGATCTGAATCTACTCTGTTTGCAAAGGCATAGAAAGGTGTATTTATAAAACTACTTACGCCTATCTTGAAATACCTGTAAATACTAGTATCATATATTATATATGTATTGGATTTGTAACTGATTCAGCGCCATGCCTGTTAACTCATTTCGGCTATATACTGTCACATATCAATGTTAGCCCTTAACCTTATACTCCATAAATACGCCTCTGCAAACAGAGTGGACGCAGATCAGATGGCCCCAGTAGGAGCTGTCGTCTGATCAGGGTCTGCTCTGTTTGCTTATAATATAATATAAAGTTCTACAGTTTCTGCCATTGCCAAAATTCCTATGTCCATGTGCTATTATAAAATTAATCTAATTAATATTTGTGATATAATTATTTCTTACATGAATATTCATGGTGTTTGGGGTTAACTTACTAAACCTGAAATGACCGACATTTTCAAACAGCTTGGATTCACATGAGATCTGGGTCCATGCTTATAAAGCCTTTTAATTGAGTCTGAGTTCGTTCTCAAGCTTTTGATTGGTCAGATTTGAGTTCTCAAGCTTTTGATTGGTCAGATTTGAGCCAAAGGCTCAAATCTGACCAATCAAAAACTTGAGAACAAACTCAGACTCAACTAAAAGTTTTATAAGCATGGACCCAGACTTGTTAGTTTCTAAAATGGCAAAAAAATCCTATGTCTAGGCCTATCATAGAAACTAATCTAATTAATATTCATGATGTCATTATGTTATACATGAATATTCATGGAGTATATGATTCAAGAGCAATTATTTTTACAGCAGGCTAGATGCTAACAGTTTGTTTCTGTATGTAAAGAACAAGAACAAGCTCAACTATGATTAACCCTTTACTCCATAAATATTATTAATAACATTAAAACTGAAGGAGGAGTTTCTGACATCAACTGTGATCTAGGTCTACCCTGGCATAAGAGCTTATATGAAAGAAAGAGTTAATACATGTTCACTCCCTGGCCTTACTATCTGAAATGTGGGTGTTCTTAATCATCAAAACTGTTTATAATGATTTGTTATTATTGTTCAATCCTTTTCTCTATTAAAGAACATTTAGTTGGACATGAACTGATCACACGATTTCATGAATATTTATTAACTTAATTGTCATAAGGTAAACTTTCAAAGGATTTTGGCTTAGAGACAAAAACTGTAGGATCAGATCTGAGTAATTTCATAAGCAAACAGGATAGACCATGATCAGAAGGCTTACACTGGAATGAATGGTGTTTCCATCGACACTGTTGTTTGACTTATACTGGAGCACATCTAGTACAGTAAAACTTCGATTATTTGAACACTAAAATACGTATTATTATCGATCTTTAAGACAGGTGGCAGCTTAATGCATGGTGAAAGTCATGCAGAAAGCTCCTCTCGGAGCTTTCTGCATGACTTTCACCATGCATTAAGCAGCCACCTGCCTAAAAGGGTCTAAAATTCTTCTATACCGAAAATTCGAATAATCGAGGTTTTACTGTATTTGTGGTTACGTATTCCAGATATAAATTCAATAACTTTCAAAGTGAAGGAGTTCACAACACAAACTACCCATGCCCAAATATCAAAATATACTCAAAGTTCAAGGAGAGATAATTCTGCAATGCATGCCTGGCACTTAACACATAAAAATTGCTTTTTGCACATCTAGTATTCATGGTTATGCCAAACATAAATTCAAAACCTTTAACTGAATGAGGAGTTTGCAATGCCAAAATCATGGCAAAATGACAAAGTTTCTCCAAAATTCAAAGGGAGATAGTTCTGCATTGTCCCTTGCTAAACACATGAAAATTGCATCTTTCACATACTGTTTGTGGTTATGTATACCAAATATAAATTCAATAACTTTCAAACTGAAGGAGGAGTTTGTGACACCATTTACCCATGTTTAAATGTGAGCGCACCGACTGACTGCTAGACCAACTGCCCACCTGGGTGATTCCAGTACTATACGCTCTCAGACTTTGTTTGCGGGGATATAATAAACAACATGATGCCTATTCTAACACTAGAAAATAGGTAGTATATATTTTTATTTCCCTAACCCTTACAATGCTTGAACTGAGTTAAATACACCAGGTGGAGCCCTCTGATCAGGGTCTGCATTGTTATATTTCATTGCTATATTTTACAATTTATGGAAAAATTACACCTCAAGATTCAGCATGACACAGTCCGATATTTAATCTGGAAGGGCCCATTTATATATACAATGTTATAAGGGTTAAATTACAGAAAGAAATAATTGACCTCTTTACCTTCGGCTTCTCTCGGACCATCATAGTCAATCCAGTTGCCATCTTTTTTGAACTTCAGAGTTGGATAGCCATTAACACCAAATCTGTAAAATTAAACTTTCTGGGTTACTAAAAACTTTTGTAACATATGTTGGACATACATGTATGCTTGAATAACAGTCTCCAGTTGAAAGATGTATTGTAATTCCCCTGAATATTCAGACAAAACCAGTCATTTGTTGCAATTTTCAGTTTTTTTTCTATTTCTTAAATAAAGAACAAGCATTGTTTAACCCTTTCCCTCATATAAACATGTTTTCACGCATTTGCAAACAGAGTAGACCCAGATCAGACAGCTCCTAGAGGAGCCGTCTGATCAGGGTCTACGCTGATTGCAAATAGAATTTGATACAAATGTAGATCTGTTTCTTTGCTTTCTAAAATATCTACAATGTTCCACCTTGCATATTTCTTTATAACTATTTTGTTAAATAATATTCATTAGGTATTGAAATTTGAAATAAACAAAGAACAGGGAAAGGGTTAAATGCTTACCAGTTTGGATTCTCATAAGAAGCTGAGTGACTCTGCATCTCAGCTAGATCCAAAACTTTGCAAAGTTAAATCACAAATTGATCCATAGCGTGGAACATTTTGGAAAGTTCAAATCTCTATTGATATTTATTAATACAAGTGCATATTCAAATAAACAGAAAAGTAAATATAAATGGAAAATTGGGTATGCCTAAATGTGTGGTCTAATTCAAAAAGTCATTACAAATATTTTATAATGATTATTATACAGTACTGTACCACCTCCTACTGTGATTAAGCACTGTACCATCAACTAGTCATTTAACATTGTACTATGACTTGCAGGTCATTTAGCACTGTACTATGTATTACTAGAGGGTAATTACACTTTTTGGGGGCAAATATATCTGCAGTGTCCAGAGGGACTGTTGTTGTCCCAAGCCCAAAGGGCTGTAGTCCTTGCACCCACAAAGGTATAATATCAAACAGGTCAACAACAGGGTCGGAGCACAAGAATCACCTTGTAAATATATTTGTAACTGAGACTACAACAGCATGTTTTATGCAAGAATGTCATTTAGTACTGTACTATAACTTGCATGTCATTTATCACTGTCCTATGGACCATTGACATTAATTACTGTCATTTAGCACTGTACCATTAAGTAGTAATTCAAACATGTACACGCATCACTATATCACAGGCTGCTGTCATTTATCAATGTATCACCTACTGTTTAGTACCATATCATTAATTACTGTCATTAAGTACTGTTCAAGAGATTGTCATGTACTGTTTACTACTGTCATTTATCACAGACACTATATCTTCAGCTGCTGTCACTTAACACTGTACCATTAACTACTGTCATTTATCACTATATCTTCAGCTGGTGTCACTTAACACCATATCATTAATTACTGTCATTTATCACTATATCTTCAGCTGCTGTCACTTAACACTGTACCATTAACTACTGTCATTTATCACTATATCATCAGCTGGTGTCATTTAACACCATATCATTAATTACTGTCATTTATCACAAGATATCATCAGCTGCTGTCATTTAACACTGTACCATTAACTACTGTCATTTATCACTATATTGTATATCATTGGCCTCTGTCATTTAACACAGTACCATTAACTACTGTCATTTAACACTACCTGACATAACCATTAACTACTGTCATTTATCACTGTACCATTAAGTACTGCCTTTTATCACTGTACCATGAACTACTGCCATTTGTACCATGGCTGGTGTCATTTATCACTGTGCCATTAACTACTGCCATTTATCACTGTACTATTAAATACTGTCATTTATCAATGTGCCATTAACTACTGTCATTTAACACTATACCATTAGGCACTGCCATTTATCACTATAGCATGAACTACTGTCATTAAACTTATTACCTCAGAGGCGATTTTTACATTCAACCTCTTTAAATAAATCTACTGATAAGGAGCATTTACAAGAGAAAATAATTTATTTTTGACAAAGTTTAGAATTTTACAAATTAATCTGTGACCATTTTTCCACTAGTACTCACTTTTCAGCTATTTCTCTCTCAACTGTAGCATCCACCTTTGCCAATGACACTGGAACTGGTTTTGTCTTCAATATTTGGGCAGCCCTGGCATATTCAGGTCTCAAGGTCTTGCAGTGACCACACCTAACAACAAAGACGAAGTATATGAACCATGTTTCCTCTAACTTTAAGGTCACTCAATCTACCTTCTTAGACGGTTTGTAAAGCTTAATCAGTCTTTAACCTTTCATTTCATGATTATGGAAAAAGGATGATGTGAGTTTACCTGCGATTCTTAAATAAATCTGATTAATCCAGAAATTTGAACCATGAGTCCCAGGACTCACATATCTGAAAACAATGAGTCCCACAGGAAAACTATGAGTCCCAAACTGAATCGATGTGTCCTAAAGCATGAAATTAAAAGAAAACTGATTTTAAATCGTAATTTTGCAAAGTTACATTTTAGTTTCGGAACATTTATTGCACTAGTTATAACTTCTAATAAGTATAACCAGGTTTCTTGGCTAGTTTCATCAATGAGCTGTTAACCCATTCCCTGTTCTCTATATATCAAATATCAATACATGTACCTAGTGAATATTCATGGCAAAAGTAGTTATAATGAAATATGAAAGGTGGAACATTGTAACTATTTTAGAAACTAAAGAAACAGATCTATCAAACTCCATTAGCAAACAGCAGCCCCTTATCTGATAACTTCCATAGGAGCTTTAACTGTTTGATCTGGGTCTACTCTGTTTGCAAATGTGTGAAAACACGTTTCAATGAAGGAAAGGGTTAAGACAGAAAGGATGCCGAATATTGTTAAAACCGAAAGTAGATCGATACCACCATTTAGAGTACACAGGTGTGGACTACTTGCCTGGCATGAAGCAACAAAATGATATTTCAGATTGTGCATACATTTACCATGTCATTTTTGGCCTGATGTTTGTCGCATATGCAGCAAAACATGAAATCAAGTCGACCCCCCATTGCCTAATAGAAGTCAACTAGGAGTAAGTCCAACCACTTTGGTCAGAACTCTTTCTCTCTTTAAGCTGACATGTAGTCGTTAATTTTCTCCATTACATCGGATTCGGGATCCTTATTTAGATCCACGGACATTGAAGGCATGTTAGTGGGACACAACTGACCTAACATCATTTGATTTGAGTCGATCTTAGCGACTATTTTCGATATTGGCAGCATCTGGGGTTATCCGGCGTCTTATCGGTGCTGCCATTTTAAAACGTGTTCACTTCGTGAAATTAACTTCAACGACTACATGCAGCCATATTTTAATGCATCCTTTAGGATGCTTACACTTTAGGATGATGTGTTTTTTGCTATTTTAATGCGTCACTGATGCAGGACGCAGACCTAAATTAATCACTGATAAATTACAATTTTATCATTCTTATCGGTATCTATTTATTAAATATGTTTTGTTTTAATTATTGTATATGCATTGAGTATACTCAGTTTTGTATATGTAATTTATTCATGTGAAGCCCTTTTGAACGCACATATCCTGTGTGAAAAGAGCGCTATATAAATATGGCATAATAGTAATAACAAGAGGGCCAAGATGGCCCTTAATCGCTCACCTGATTACCATAGATTTAAGATTTTTGCAGGGTAGCCCATGGGTAGGGTCAATATTGAACTTAGGGACAATATATGAACAATGTTGATAGTGGATCATGAGCAGTGGATCATGAGCAGTGGTTCTGCATAACAAGATTTTCAAAGATTTAGTATATTGATTTTATCAAGACAATGATTCTGACCAATGAAGATTGCGCTAAAAATGTGCTCTCCAAAGTATTTTTCTAAGACTTGACCTAGTGACCTACTTTCTATTCCCACCCAACCCATGATCACACTCAACCTTGATATCACCAAGACAAACACTCTGTGCAAGTTTGAGGAAGACTGGGCTAAAAATGTGGCCACTGTAGTGTAAACTAGATTTCTCTAAGATATGACCCAGTGACCTACTTTTTGACCTCACATAACCCACTTTCAAACTTGTCCAAGATTTTATTAGGACAATCATTCTGACCAATTTTCATGAAGATTTGGCTAAAAATGTGACATCTAGGGTGTTCACAAGGTTTTCGTACTATTTGACCTAGTGACCTAGTTTTTAACCCAACATAACCCACTTTCAAACTCGTTTGAGATTTTATCAAGACAATCATTATGACTAAGTTTTATAAAGATTGGACTAAAATTGTGACCACTAGAGTGTTCACAAGGTTTTTCTACTGTTTGACCTAGTGACCTAGTTTTTAACTCCACTTGACCTACTTTCGAACTAGTACGAGATTTTATCAAGACATTCATTCTGACCAAGTTTCATGAAAATTGGACTAAAATTGTGACCACTAGAGTGTTCAAAAGGTTTTTCTACTGTTTGACCTAGTGACCTAGTTTTTAACTCCACTTGACCCACTTTCGAACTCGTCCGAGATTTTATTAAGACATTCATTCTGACCTAGTTTCATGAAGATTGGACTAAAATTGTGACTACTAGAGTGTTCACAAGGTTTTTCTACTGTTTG
Source organism: Azorinus chamasolen (assembly GCA_963576725.1). NCBI lineage: Eukaryota > Metazoa > Mollusca > Bivalvia > Cardiida > Solecurtidae > Azorinus > Azorinus chamasolen. The sequence continues at coordinate 64,226,065 of OY755247.1, read as the reverse complement.
ACCTAGTGACCTAGTTTTTAACTCCACTTGACCTACTTTCGAACTAGTCCGAGATTTTATCAAGACATTCATTCTGACCAAGTTTCATGAAAATTGGACTAAAATTGTGACCACTAGAGTGTTCAAAAGGTTTTTCTACTGTTTGACCTAGTGACCTAGTTTTTAACTCCACTTGACCCACTTTCGAACTCGTCCGAGATTTTATTAAGACATTCATTCTGACCTAGTTTCATGAAGATTGGACTAAAATTGTGACTACTAGAGTGTTCACAAGGTTTTTCTACTGTTTGACCTAGTGACCCCACATAACCCATTTTTCAAACTCCTCCAAGATTTTATCAAGACAATCATTCTGACCAAGTTTCATGAAAATTGGGCTAAAAATGTGACCTGTAGAGGGTTCACAAGGTTTTCCTACTATTTGACCTAGTGACCTAGTTTTTAACCCAACTTGACCCACTTTCGAACTCGTCCGAGATTTTATCAAGACATTCATTCTGACCAAGTTTCATGAAGATTAGACTACAATTGTGACCACTAGAGTGTTCACAAGCAAATTGTTGACGACGCACGACGCACGACGGACGACGGACATTCAAGTCTCCCAAAAGCTCACCCTGAGCTTTGCTCAGGTGAGCTAAAAATAATTATAAGATTTGTTTGTGAAACACTATGCGCCCAGCCAATTTGACCTTTGACCCTGACGGATGACCTTGATCTTGACATGTCACCCCTAAAAATGTGCATTTTCATGAGATACACATGCATGCCAAATATCAAGTCTCTATCTCTACTGGTTCAACAGTTATGGCCAATGTTAAAGTCGGAGATTTGACCTATATATCTGACCTCTAGCCTTGGAGGATGACCGTGACATGTCACCCTCAAAATGTGCGGCTTTATGAGATACATATGCATGCCAAATATCAAGTCTCTATCTGTAGTGGCTCAAAAGTTATGACCAATGTTAAAGTTGGTGACAAACAAACAAACAAACAGACAGGGCAAAAACAATGTGCCCCCAGATCAGATCTGGGGAGCATAAAAATACAACCAAAGTTACCTTTGGGTTTATAAAAATTGTCGCAGCAAAAGTACTTTTCTTTACGCACAGTTTCACATCTACATTGTTCATCTGTGAAAATCTAAAACCTCCCATTGGTGTTTAAGGAGTTGGACTCAAAAGATTAATGGGAGGTTCATACAGACAGGGGTACAAATAGACAGACAAGTGCAAGGCTATATGCCCCAGGCTCCCACCTTGTTAGAGGACATAAAAATATTTACCATGGGGCATATAATTCCAGAAGCATTGTATCTTTGGAGTCGTCCACACTCTTGAAGTTTTTATCTGTGAGGACAAGGACATCTTCTTCTTCCCTTACATCAAGCCCTGTGTTTGAAAAATCTAGGATTATTATTATTGTACAAAATAATATGTCACAAGAAGTTTGGGCCTAGACTGAACTGATCAGTATTTTCAAGTTGGATAAAAAATCCTGTAAATAATCTTATGTGTCAAGATGCAGAATTAGAGGTCCTGATTAGATCCATAAATTAACCCTTTCCTTCATATTAACGTGTTTCAACCAAGATTTGACGGCTCCAATAGAAGCCGTCTGATCAAGGTCTGCTCCGTTTGCTAATGGAATTTAATTGACATATCTATTTCTATACTTTCTAAAACGGCTACAATGTTCCACCTTCCATACTTCATTATAATCATTTTGTCCATGAATATTCAATAGGTATTGAAATTAGGAATTTATAAACATAGAACAGGGAAAGGGTTAACCCTATCTTTCTCACAGGAGGTACAGTATTATCTCAATAAATGCTCCCGGGGTTGAAGACATTAGATTTTCTAACCCTTTCCCTATTCAATTTTTTTATGAGCAGAAATAATAACATCCTAAATATTTATTAGCTGATTTTTATAATGGTATATGTACACAGGATGTTTTGGTATTGGTACATTGTAGGAACTGTAAACTATTATAAGTTCATAAGCAAACAGAGCAGCCCTGATCCCACAGCTCTGATCTGGGTCTACTCTGTCTGCAACTGTGTGAAAAAAGCGTTTATATCAGGGAAAGGGTAAAAGGAGCTTCTTCCATTTTGTACACATGTGGTTGCTTCATACAGAATAAAAACAATGCAGCTTTCTGCATTGCTTTCAGTCTGCATTAAGCTATCAATTGCATTTTTGGAAAACCTAGAATTTTTATCTAATGGTTGTTATAAAGGGTTTTAGTTGTTGTATTGATAGGTATGGGGAGGGGGTTAATGTTTTCTCTTTTCCTCCACTAAATGGCAGAGAAAAACACAATTTGAAAGAAATCAGCCCTTTAACTAAACTAAAAGCAATTATGTCATGTTGTATGTGTATGACGTGCCCCTGCTATAGATAAACAAACTAGGTCTGGCAGTTATGTCAAAACAATAACAAAACTAAAAATAGACAGGGTTTCCTCAATATATGATTTGAATGGGATAATTAATAAATAAGACAAACATTATGGGATATCTGAAACCGTGGTCTAAAGGATGCGTATGCGGCTTTGCATGCGCGCTACCCAAGTTCGAAACTCGCCGGCATTTATACTTGTATTTATTTGTTGTTTGTTTAAATACTTTTGTCAGTATATTTTTTCTATATGATCTATTGTCGCTATATCTTTTTTCCTGTTCTTGTTAAATCCTGCTTGGTCTTTCTTTTCTGTTTTTGACATACGTGTTGTTGAGGTGAAAAAAAGACAAGAAAAAAGAAAAAGATTTGACTTATATGAGTTTCGAACCTGGTACATTTTGATTCGGAGGAGAGCGCCTTTATCCACTTGGCTACGGACTCCACAAGCATGTCATCATAATCAAATAGTCACAGTCTTCTCTTTTAGGAAATAACATGTCATATGAATATTCAAGTAAACAAATTATGATGTAACTGTCAGGAATTCCATGTCGGAATATACAAATAGGCTGCTTTGGCTTCCTAGCATTACAAGTGGCTTGAAAATTTGAGCTGAGCTGCAGTTTTGCTAAAATTTTCAAGCTTGAAATGCAGACACTGCCATGTATTTCATAGAGCTCTGTTTAATCACTTTCTTGAGAGTGCAGAACTCACATGATATGATCACATTACAGTAGTTTATTTGCATTCCACTATGGATTCCAGTCGTAAATCCTATCAATTTCTTCAGAATTAAACATTGACAAATCTTTGCTAGTGATTTGAAGCCATAGTTAGACAAAAAGTCAATCTTTTCAATTTTCACATGGAAAAGTGATACAAATATAACGAGTCTTTCTTCATTCAATTACTTCACTCCATCATTAATGATAATCATGTGAAGACTTTAAAGGCTATTGGAAGGTTTAATTTGAATTTACAAATAATTACAAATAATTTATTATTTCAATATTATCAACAATTTATTAAACTTAATTTTAGATTATTTCAGTGGTCACATCATTTGTTTAAATACTGTAACTGTGAAAGTAAACGTGTGATAAGCTATGTAGCCAATAGCTGTTGTGAATGCGTTCAAAGCCTTTACGCCTTTGCAAACAGAGTAGACTTAGAACAGACAGCTCATGTAGGAGCCATCTGATCAGGATCTGCTCTAGCTTTTACAACTTACTCTGAGTCAACCAAAATACACAACAATTGCAGTGAACACTTAAAAGAGAAACCATTGTCATTTCATTAATATAGTTTATACTTTCATCTACTTATGCATTGACATTTACCTGTTTTAAATGATTAACTCTTCATGCAATCAGTGTAGAGCCAGGTCTAAGAGCTGATCAGTGTCTGCACTGATTGATAAATTAATGTTTAATTTGTTACATAGACATTTATTAATCTGTAATAGATGTATGGTTTATAACACATAGAAGCACATAGAATGGTAGTGTTGTTAACTTCGCACCAACATCGCAGGTAACATTCTACCGTAACACCGTTGCCAATTAGGCAAACGTATTTTTCTTGTTGAAGAATACGAAACTTTCAATGCAACTAAAACTCACCGTCGTCATCAGAAACATCGTCCTCTGCATACACGTACACAGTTGTCAAAAAACAACATGCAAGAACAAGAAAACATTGTCGCCAACACATCTCCATTTCCAAGCCGGCTTCTATGGTAAGAGACAACCCAAGTTCACCTCACCGGATAACTTTGCACTTCAACATATAGTTCAAATAAGAGTTCAGTATTTGACGTGAATAAAGAGATTAAGAATAAGTACTTTTTAAAATAAATATTTATGATTTAAATTATATCAAACAGTTAATATTTAAAGAGATGATACACAAAACAGTGTGCAGGGGAAGTATATTTACCATATGCGTATGAAGATTATATGCAACCAATCAGTGCTTGCCAAGTTCGCCAGCTTGAGATACGTGTAAGGTGGTGATGGCAATTCCGTTTGGTATGGTCAGACAATGCCTCTAGATAACTGTACATAACAGATCAATCTGTCCTATTTTTAGAATATTTCAGGCAGAAAAATATTGCACAAACATACATTGTGTTAAAATGCAATCCGACAAATATACCATATCATTTTATCTTCACTCTCAATAATAAGACTTGACTTTTCTACTTTCGCTTTCACTTTCATTATCACTCAGGGTCTATATATACGCAGCATGTATATTATACTCCACCGGCAACTTTATTAGCCCTGCAGACTGCCTGACTGCAATAATGTGAACATGATCAGGGACGATATATTAGAGAATCGGTGTCAATTTAAACTGAAATACTAAACCTGTACAGGACAGAAGGATCGAATACTAGCTCTCATAATTACCGTTTGACACGTCATACAGCCATCTATTAGACATATTCTCAAACAGAATCTGAATGCAACACTATTCTGCTAATTGGCAAGCCTTCACCGAGAAAGAAGACGAAACTATGTCCGAACGATAACTGTCTAGAACCTCGAATCAAGGATTAAGTACTATCTATTATTTGAGAACAACAAATTAGTATTCACCATGTTCTAGCGGACACACAATTTAATCATAACTCTGTCAATATCTGTTATCGAATAACAAATAGATGCTATACACTGTCTCACAAAGCTGTAAGATATACGATAATTATGACTTTTTTCATAGGCGCTTATCACTAGTTGGAACGCGCTCCAGCTCGATCCCTCGACTCTCTTACTTCTTAGGGTAACCCCCCCCCCCCCCCCCCCACACACACACACACACATCACGCGTGGCCATTAAAAAGTTGGAATGTATTTCTATGCACGTGTCGGCCGGTCCGTTGGGAGTAGATAAGCCTTGTTGGTTTTGTTTTCAAAAAGGTATATGTCACACTGCAATATTGAAGATCAAAGACTCTGTCATTATGCCATAGGCGTTTTTTGACAACATTTTTTGGTTTATATTATTTCGTTGTCTTAGGAATCCCCGATCTGGTTCCGTTGTTAAAACGTTTACCTGACAGCATTTTCACAACTTTGCACTGTAGGCACCATCAGAGTCTGTTCGTTTGGGTTATGGGAGTACAGTTCAACTTCGATATCTCGAACTCGGAAAACTCGAATTTCCAGTTAACTCGAAGTAAAAGTTCGGTCCTTCCAAAATTTCAATACAGAATTGTTCTGAAAATGTATCACTACGCATAGATCTAGAAACACATGCAACATATTAATGCAGGTCGAAAGTAATGCTGACAGCTCCGTCATTACTTTAGACCTGCTTTAATGTGAACTTGAAAACTTGTCCAAATTAGAAATCGGATGATTCGAACATCTGTTATCTCGAAGTAATTTGTATGTCACCTTGAAGTTCGAGATATTGAATATATAGATCTGTAATTCTGCCATGGCGAAAATATCCATGCTGGGATTTTATTTCTTACATGAATATTCGCAAGGAAGAGGGTTAAAACAGCTATAGAACAAACATCGTCGTCTTCTAAGTTCGTATATTACGCTGCGTTGCTAAAGCTTTAGCCTGTTGAGGAAAATGTTGCCTGGAGAAAAGTCCGTGTTCATTTTTGAAACTTAGTTACTTAGTTCCGCTAAATGTGCCCTCTTCTAAGTATGTACGTGTAGTTATTGTCACGTGCATTCCTGTTTCGACATGACCTCCATACGGTCGACCACCTATTTTATTATATTCCGCGTCTCTCTTTTTTTCTTCTTCAAATTTTAGTGACATCGACATTAGATCTAGTCCTATTATTTTTATTTTCGATTTATCGTGTTTTAGGTGTATAGCACTTATATACGGTACATGTGCCAGGAACGTGACATGTTATAGATACAGGAAACCCCCTCTAAACCGGACGTTAAATTTAGTATAAATATCGGTCCTGGGGACAGATGAAAGCTTAATGCAGGATGGAAATCACACGGAGCTTTCTGTATGACTTCCACTCTGTATTAAGCAGCCACCTGCCTAACAGTATCTAAATTCTTCTCTACTAGAATTCCGGTTTAGCGGAGTTTTACAGTAGATATACCTTCCTAAACCATGTCCATGTGTTCCTCTCGTAGCTCTGGTTTGTTTTGACTTAGAACTACACCATATTATGTGACGTTATAGAAATATCACATCCTATGGAGGGCGACAGCACGTATTGTCAACACGAGTTTACCATACCGAGGGTTGACAATACGTGTATATCTATTCAATGACAACGGATGACGTCACGCACACACTTTAATAAGCGCTCACTGATCTAGACGTAATGTTGCCCGCACGTGATAATGTTGCACAGGACAGTACAGATTGTTTCATGACAAGTATCCTCGATTCCTATATTTCCGTTCTTTCCTATTATTCCGTCCAATGGAGTCTGTTATCAGACGGCATAAATACATTTCTGTACTGAATAAAATCATTTAATGCCCCAGTACACATCTAAATTGTAAATCTGTTGGTATTTCTTTAAGTTTGAGTGTTATCTGTTTAGCTGATTGTAATCTGTATATTTCAAAGTATTTTTTAAAATCAATTCTCAGTTAACACTTTTTATAAAATAAAATATGAATTTATAAGGCTGATAATTCTGTCTTATTTCGTTCATGGTGCTTTTAAAAATGATTTCGATTAATATATAGTTCAACATGACTCAAAATGTTTATTATAGTTGGGCATCCAACTGAGGAAAATGTTTCGAGCCATGGCATGAAATAGTAGAATTTGACATGCACTGGATATGTAATATTTGATGTATAAGTATTTAGAAACTGCCCCCATGCCACCTGAAATTTTGCCCTTGTTTCTCATAATTAGGTCAAAGGGCAACTAAGTGCCTATCTTATAAACGTTATTTGAGAAATCATTATATCTTTATCAAGTTTAGGTGTAAAATAATAAACATGGTACCAAAATGAAGGTTAAACATTGGCCTTTAATTTGAACGTAATTTGTGAAAAATATATTATTTGAATATTTATGAATATTAATGAGAACATCTAAAAACAGTAAAAAATCGTTAAAATCAACATGTGACGATGATACATGTTGTTATGTCTTCGCCATTGTTGCTATTTAACAAGCATAAATGACAACAAAATAAAGGTTAGACAGAATGCCACTGGAACAAACAACTGCATGCAGTCATACCAGCTATATATTATGCACACGTACTTCTGAGGGTAAAGTGGGTGGGGTAAATGAACACCTATCTTTCAGTTCTGTTTAAAGTCACTAATTAATTCACTATATTTGTATGGATATTTGCTGGGTTGGTACAATTAACGCCATCACAAACTCATGTTAGTGTGCTTTTTAAAGCTGCTTTGAAGCTTTTACAGCGAATCGATTTGCACTTGGTTTTGCACCCATAACTTGTTTAATGCATGCACCAGGTGCAGTTGGTACATTTCCAAACCACTTATAAGGGTTCGGCACCATCTTGCTATGCGTTAGTATCAATAGCATTAATTTCTGTATCTATCAGCTCAGATCCCTATACCAGCTTGATAGTTTGCTCTAGCAACTTTCAGTTCTAGTGCATCCTTTGTTGGTGGAAGCAGTTCAAGTGTTTTCTTAACCGTAACCATATTGTGAAATTCTTGCATCATCAATGGATTCTCCATTGGCATCACACGTCAAACGTCTGTGCCTTGTATGACCGTACACCTCTTCAAATATCTACAAGCAGATCGGGCATGTAAAATATTTCTTCCAACAGGTCTTATTTCCGATTCCAGTGAAAGCAAGGGTTGCCTCACATCAAGTTATTGCATGAAACCCAAAAATGTTCCGGCAGACATCTTGAGATAACATGCGGAAAATAAAATTTTGTTTTCTTGGAGGTCCCATCCCTCATCCAGATTCCAATGCCTTATAAAGGTCCAATACGGTGTATCAGTACAAGCAGTACATCAAAATCTTGGCATTTGACAACTATCAAGCCTTAACCCTTTCTAGCAGCATCTAAGCAGCAGCATCCAAGCATTGAAGGCATGCAAGACAAGACATGTATCCACCTCATCATGATTTGATGGCAGATGGGACACTTTATGTCTGCACTTGCCTTGAATGACGATATACTGCAGTACTAGTATACTACATCAACTCTGTGTTTGTGGCTTCTTCTTCTGCTTCTTATTTTGTTGAGCTTGGCCACTTTAAAGCAGGCTACTCACACCATTGTGATATGCACATAGGTGAGGGAGGGTCCGACGTTCAAATTAAACAAAAAACAGGTTAAAACATTTCAAGCAGAAGAAATGGCAGCTGAGATCCCAGCCTAGAAAGTTGGAAGCTATCACCTGATTTTATGGTAGCTTGTTCCAGATGATATTGACAGCAGAGTAAAAGCTATAATCCCTCAGGAACTTGGTCTTGCAAAACCATGGAACGAATCTTAAGGAGTGTCCTCTTGTAGGTGCACCAAGAGGGCGTCAGATGGTGGGGTGTCAGCTGCAATAAAATCATTCACGGACATATAGCACATCGCGGCCTTTACTTTTGTCTGCCTCTGTTTGAGCAAATCATGTTGAGCATGGCACAAACGATGCGCCTTCTGCAATAATTCAAATAGCAAATCTGGTAGCTCTATGTTGGACCATCCCCTCACGATTTGTCCTAGCCTTGGTGTGTGGGTCCAAAAACACAGGATGTGTACTCAACCTGCAAACTGATCCTGGGGTTTGTAACATCCCTGCTTGGTTGACTTTTGGCAGGATCCAAGGTTCCTACTTAGAAAGGCTGTGGATCAGTTTTCCTTCTTTATGACCATATCGACATTGGCTTTTCAAGACGATTTAGAAGACAGTAGCATCCCAAGGTATGTTGCCTTCTTTGTTGTCTTCCGTCTCTTGCTATGAACATTATGATTGGTCTCTATGAGTGTCCGCTTGTTGATGATAAGCAGGACCTAGCACTTCTCTGCATTGAACCCAGTCTCTTCCCTTTCATACAGACTGTCGATGTCATTCATGAAGACGTCTGCATCTGCTATTGACTCGGCACAAAGGTGATGCGTCAACAAAGAGTCGACATGGAGAGCATAGGAATTCCCTGTGGTCATCATTGCCTATGAGGGAAAGGAAAGGACTGAGAACGGCACATTGATGAACATCGGATGTTATCGGTACTGACTCGGAGGAAACACCTTCCAGCGTGATTAGTTGGATATAATCAAGCATTTTGCAATACACATACATGTAATAATGTTGAAGCTTAAGCAGCAGGTGTCTAAGACATTTTGTCAAATGTTTTGGAAAAGTCTGGCAAGATTGCGTCAATCTGATGGGACTGATCCAGACCTGCCACAAGGTCATTGACCATATTGATCACTTTGTCTCACAGAAGCTGAGGCCATGCTGGCATTGGCTGATGATGTCACGGTACTAAGAAAAACCAGGTTACTGCGTATGATGTATTCCTTGATCTTACATGTAACAGAAGTTAGAGATACAGGCCAGTAAAGGGGTTATTCTGGACCATTTGTTTTGCAAATAGGATTAACGTGACAGTCTTCCAATCACTGAGGGACTTTATCCTGGTTGAGAGGCCCGGAAGATCACAGCAAGAGCACGAGCCAGGGAATGTGCCACTTTTTTTCAAGAACCTTGATAAGATGGTAGCTTTGTGGATATTAAGAACCTTGCAGACACTATTTATCGTGACATGAATAGGACGGGCATCCGAATAAGGCACAATGGAGAGATAGGTCCTCATGTGTAAAGACAGAGAACTGGTGGTTCAGTATTTTAACATCGATTTGTGTATCAACATTGTTAATGTCATCATTCTTCAGTGGGGTTACTTCCGAGCCGTCACATTTCTTGTTCATAAACGTTTAGAGCTTCTTACAGCTGGTGTTTGTCACTAGGTCAATCACATACCCACCATGAGCTTCCTTTCACTTCTTCTTTGCAGGTTGTCTGTAGCTCCTTGTATATGCCCAGTTCTTCTGAACCTTGGTTCTCGGCACTTTTTTGAATGCACATTTCTTCTTTCGTGAGAAATGGCGGGTATTGGAGTTGCACTATGGCTGGCTGAACCTGGTGGATGTTAACTTAGAAAGGACCGCTAATTTGAGGGCGGCTGTGCACATTTTTCTGAATATATCCAATAGAGTACAGATTGGTAAAGGGGCTGATTTGCCACGTGTGAGGCAAACTCAGTCATTTTGATGGGTCATAGAGCATGCGCCAGCCTCCTTCCACAGGTGGACAAGATGTGGGATAGGCTTCTTTGGTGAAGGAACGATATTTTAGTCAGTACTATGACATGCTCACTTATTCCGGGTATTGAGGTTTATCTGTTTAACTAGTGATCGTTTGCGGCAATAACATATAGAGTGTTGTCATTTCACGGATAGGGAATGTTACTCATGTTACTAATATCCAGTGGCACTGAATATGTCTATGAATTCATTGTTGAGTGAGAGTGGGTACCTATGGACAGTAACTGTTAAAATGGCCAATCAATTTCCTGCAAATGCCGAAAGGGTTTTGTCATAAGTACTGCTGGTGTAAGTAACATATATCAATTCATTATGTAAAAACATCGCCATACTCACCAGGAGCTATGGCGTGTCAATCACTAGTGATACAGACAGCTAATATACGGTGTGTACAATCAAACAGACCAATATCACAGATAATATGGCAGTACGATACTAATCTTCTGGCATTTTTACTATCATTTCTAAATGATACATCTGCGTGAAAGAGGTACATCTGCGTGAAGAGTACTATAACTTGCACATATTTGCACCAAAGTTATAATTATACTGTATGATAATCTACTGTAAACGTATCTAAAACGATGTTTTCCGAACTTTCAATCATCATAGGTCACTCAAATCTTTCTTAAATGTGCCATAAATATTTCTATACTTACTGTGGAGACATCGCTAAGAAATTAAATGCAAAACAAAGTGTCGAAATTGTCAAAATTACGGTTATTTTATACTATATAGAGATTTTATTACATTTTTGCACTCATTTGACCTTTGACCTAGTTTCTGACCTTCAAATAGGATTTTGGCAGTGGCATGGACCAGAACCACAAATGATTAGTATCTGGCAACACAATTATGGTATTCAAACATTTCTACTAAAACATGCCATGGACCTCGAAAAATAAGCGACTTTTTACACCTCGGATTGCCAACTATTAGGTGTAGTGAGTGTCTGGGACTTAACCTTTCTTGTGCAGTACATATTTGACCCAATTGTGCTCAAACACCTTTTCTCAAGAGTGGGAGATCATGACGTCATAGGAACGGCAATATAGGAAACATGGAGGCTGCATTTGCAGTATTGCACTGGGGGCCAATTACGTATTATTATCAAATGTTTTGCTACGACAATTTATATGGGTATTTAAATAGATTTGTTTTCCTACGAAGCCAGTGTATCAATTGGGAAATGTTTTCCTACGATAACAAAGTTGCCTTCGTAGGAAAACAAATCTATTAAAATAGAATCTACTCATATAAATTGTCGTAGCAAAACATTTTGATAATAATACGTAGTTGGGCCCCAGTGGTATTGAGTGGGTTAAAAGAACCGGCATTTGGTTCAATTGTTGGGTCATTTGTTTACTGTTCAACTGTCTGGTCCCCCACACTGCCACTTTCATAGAACAACTTGAGGCAGTACAGAGGAGAGCAGCTCGCTGGACCAAACTGGACTACCACCACACATCCTCTGTAACTGATCAACATGTTAATCTCTCTAGAGTGGCGACGTCTATAGACCTTCGGCGCAATGACCAACGCTTAGTTATGTTTTACAACATCTTGCACAACCATGCAAGTAGCAACCCCCCACTGGCACTTGATCGAAAAAGACTATAGTTTGTTTATAGCAACTAGTACATTAATACACTATATGATATGACTATTATATTACACCACTATAGTCTATTTCGATCAAGTGCCAGTGCAACCCCCATATCAAACTATGTGACCCCTTTTTCCTAGACCGTCTCGGAAACCAAATTCGCAGGCATTCCAGGTAATTCAAACTAAAGCTGATTACCACAAGTCCCCCCCCAAAAAAACAACAAACAACAACAACAACAACAACAACCAAAAAACAAAAAAAACAAACAAAAACAACAACAACAACAAAAAACAACAAAAAAACAACAACAAAAAACAACAACAAATAAACAACAACAACAACAACAACAACAACAGAACATTGGTCCACTGAAATGCTCTGTCATCTGACATTATCACCCTACCTGGCCCCAAGTTCAGTCTGGCTATTAGCCAGATTGAACATATCTCGCTATAAGTATACCTGCTCTGTTTTTAACTTTTTTTTAAAGCAAACATTTTTTTTATTTTTAATTGCTTTTAATCTCCTACTAGATCTACTAAGTCCCCACAATGGTTTTGACACAAAGGAAGATAGGCAGAACTCCAAATTCGATCAATAGTATTCCACACGCAAAAAGAGCAAACCCTGACCAGACAGTTCTTGCTAGCAGGAGCTGTCTGATCTAAGACAATTCTACTTACAGAGAAGTAAAATTAGTAAATATGCGGTGATACTAAACAGAGTCTGGTAGAGTCCGGTAGAGTCTGGTAGAGTCTGGGGGCTTTTTAAGGCAATTAGGTGCATTGTCATGATTATAATGCTGATAAATACCATTATTTAGTATGTTTGCAGTTGTAACAGTTAATATCCTTAACAAAATAGCCTATAATAGCTTGAAAACACCGGCAAATATTATCCCGGTGACACGGTAATGGCCGACGTAAGTCGGGTAGTGTCTGGTCAAGTATTGGAAGCCTTATTAATTAGTATTAGAAAACCATGAATTTTATCAGAAAACATTCTGCTTATATTAATAAGTGATTATTATTTCGCTTTTTTTCTGGCTGCAGTCTGGCGAAATGTCGGAGGGTAGTGTAGTCTGGAGATGAAAACGGAAAACCCTTTTCGGGCTACAGAAACAGTCATTTTAGGGCTAAACACTGTATGTGCAAGATATTCGCATATGCACACAACAAGACTAGATAAAATCTGTCATATAAAACATATCAAGTGCATAATACCCGTAAATATGGAGTAAAGGTTGTTTTTTTAAATCTATATTTATTCTTGCCTTCTACTTTTTGCTTTCATTTTCTCCTTATCGATGTTTTAAAAATGCTTATTAATATACGACCCATTAATATAGATATCCTCCCCATATCATCGCGATCATTAGTGTAATGATTGTTGAATTTCAGAAATGCTTATCATTAGTTACTAGCTGCTTCGGCAACTGATTTCCATATGTAACGTTAGTTATTGCTCAGTGCTGTAGATGTTGCAGCTGAGCATTTCAAAACTGATCTGATGATATGGCAAATTCGAACACGACACACCGGTATCTCACGATGAGTAAAGAATGCCCAGTCTGTAAAACTCTATATGGGGTGTACAATTATGAAACACACATGAAACACACAAGAGCTGGGGTTAGAAGCTGATGACAGCTTTTTTCCCTAAAGTCAACTTATGGTAACTTATTGTAACGAAGTGGTTTGGCAGTGCGAAGATAGCGAGGATGTGTTATTATTACTAGTTACAAAATAGAATAGAAACACCGTTTAAACTTTTTATATTTACTTTCCTAAATGTTGGCGCTTTTTCGAGCGGGACTCTTTTCAACATATTTGGCGCAGAAAATAGCCAGTTTCGTATGTAAAAACATGTCATTCACTTCAGAGGGACACGGTTATATCTACGTTGCGTTTCCGGACAAATCGTTGTATTTAAAGCACGTGGAATTTACAGAAATCGAAACTGAAAGTAGATCTTCAGCTGAACGGTCAACGTTTTTCAATGAGGCTGTTTGTGGTAGCTGTTATTTAGTATTTGCAGAGAGTGAGAAAGATTGTGAATTGCAAGACCATTATATCAGATCTGCGATTAAGGCACAGACAGTTTACAGAAAGTCAGTCTCAGCGGAGTGGAAACACGCTAATGCTGCCCATAGCGTCTGGGTTTCTCATCCTACAGAAGCCGCGGAAAAGTTCACCAGAGGCGCTTGTATTTATGTCACTCCAAGCTCGGACGTAAACTCAAGCATTGCTGACAATATTGCAGATCTGGCAAAACAGAGTCAATCGATTACTTCCTATGAGCTGAGAAAATACGAGAAAGAAAATTTAATGATTTTGAAACGCTTAGTGGAATCAAAGGAATGTGACGAGGACTTGCTGTTTTCAGTTGTGTCACACCCTTCTGGAGTGCAGAATCTGTCACCAATATTTCAGTCGTCGAAATTTAGTCCAGTTTTTCATGAATATAAGGAGGCCAGGGCTGTCTTGGAAAAGGTAATATATACTAGTCGCGGGAACAAAATCTCATTATATACAAACATATTCCGGACTTATAAAAATCAGTTTAAACAAACTCCTTTAAATAACCAAACACTGCATGCATTTTAAATTCAGATAAAAATAGTTTCTTTCTTTTTCTTATATTTATTTTTTTAACCACTAAAGGCATTTACACCATAAAGATGCCTTTTAAATTGACGCCTTTGCAAACAGAGTAGAACCAGATCAGATGGCTCCTGGTGGAGCTGCATGTTTGATCAGGGTCTGCTCTGTTTGCTTAAGATTTTATTATTTCTGTCATGGACAACCAGAGCCCGTGTTTTGAAGCATTATACGCCCGAAGTATGTGCCGTCATAACATGCACAATATTAATTTGAGTTGAAAGTCACTGTGACCTTGACCTTTGACCACACTGTCCTCAAAATCAATAGGGGTCATCTACTAGCCATTACAAACCTTCCTACTAAGTATGAAGACAGCACACCTAACACATAGCAAGTTCTTGAGCAGACAATATTATGGAGTTGAAGGTCACCTTGACCTTGACCGTTGGCATACTATCCTCAAAATCAATAAGGGTCATCTACTAGCCATAACCAACCTTCCTACTAAATATGAAGACAGCACACCTAATACTTATCGATTTATTGAGTGGACAAGAATATTTAGTTGAAGCTCACTGTGACCTTGACCTTTTGACCGACACCTCAAAATCAATAGGGGTCATCTAACCATGACCAACCTTCCTACTAAGTATGATGACAGCACACCTAATACTTATCAAGTTATTGAGCTGGCAAGATTTTTGAGTTGAAGGTCACCATGACCTTGACTTTTGACCTCAACCCTCAAAATCAATAGGGGTCATCGACTAGCCATGACCAACCTTCCTACTAAGTATGAAGACAGCACACCTAATACTCGTCAAGTTATTCAGCTGACAAGATTTTTGAGTTGAAGGTCACTGTGACCATCACCTTTGACAGACGGACCTCAAAATCAATAGGGGTCATCTACTACCAACCTTCCTACTAAGTATGAAGACAGCACACCCAAGAGTTGTCAAGTTATCGAGCGGACAAAGATGTGGCTAACGGACGGACAGACAGATGGACAAGCGCCATAATACCAGAATATGACCGAAGTTACCTTGTGACATATAAAAATTGCTGTGTCTATGTGCTGTTAAATAACAAATTAATGATTATTAATAATGATGGCATGATTATCTTTATATGAATATTCATGGAGTAAAGATGAAATAATGCATATTTATGATATATACATACCGGTAAGTGAGGTTTGATACTGACCAACTGTATTTAACATTTCTACTTTCCACATGTTGATCATAGAATTGTTATTTGCAAAAGAACATTTTATTATTTTCCCACATTCCTAAACATCTAGAAAAGGCCGGATTGCATTGCATGCATATATTTGTAATCTGATTTATTTTTCTGCCAAGGTCTGTGATGTGGCTGAAGTAAAAGACCTCCTAAATATAACGGACAAGTATGTCGCCATGGATAAACTACAGACTCATAAAGGCAGCTTGCCCCATCCATTTGTTGTTGTGGAAGGGATGGATGCTACAGGTTCGTTTGATTATCCCTTTCCCTGTTCTATGTTTATTCCAAATTTCAATACCTACTGAATATTCATGGTCAAAATAGTTAAAAAGAAATATGGTAGATGGTCCATTGTAATGGTTTTAGAAAGTAAAGAAGCATCTGTCAAATTCCATTTGCAAACAGAGCAGACCTTGATCAGATGGCTCCTATAGGAGCAGTCTGATCTGTGTCTAGTCTGAAAATGTAAATGCGTGAAAATGCATTTATATTAAGGAAAGGATTATCTACTAGTTTGTAAACCTGAATATGTCAATTATGCACCATTTTGATGACTTGAACTCTTTCCTTCATACAAATGCTATTTCACACATTTGCAAACAGAGAAGGCCAAGATTGGATGGCTCCTCTAGGAGCCTAAACTTCCGGTGCTCATATACTATTATATAGTATTTTATCTAATTAATATTCATGATGTCATTGTTTCACGCATAAATATTCATGGAACAAAGGATTAATTTATGATACATGTTTGACATTGAAATACATTTGTACATTGTCTCAAACTGTAGAAATACATTTGTATATTGTTTGTAAATACATTTGTATATTGTTTCAGATCAGACTCAAAACTGTAGAAATACATTTGTATATTGTTTCAGATCAGACTCAAAACTGTAGAAATACATTTGTACATGTTTCAGATCAGACTGTCACTCCAAACTGTAGAAATACATTTGTATATTGTTTCTGATCAGACTCCAAACTGTAGAAATACATTTGTATATTGTTTCAGATCAGACTCCAAACTGTAGAAATACATTTGTATATTGTTTCAGATCAGACTTCAAACTGTAGTAATACATTTTGTAATATAGAGTTATGAGAATACAGATGTATGAGAAGCAGTAGATATTTTCTTGTACCGGTAAGTATTCAGACAAACTAAAACAGATAGTGCAGACCCAAATCAAATGGTTCCTCAGACAAACAAACTAAGACAGATAGTGCAGACCCAAATCAAATGGTTCCTCAAACAAACTAAGACAGATAGTGCAGACCCAAATCAAATGGTTCTTCAGACAAACAAACTAAGACAGATAGTGCATACCCAAATCAAATGGTTTCTCAGACAAACAAACAAAGACAGATAGTGCAGACCCAAATCAAATGGTTTCTCGGAAAAACAAACTAAGACAGATAGTGCATACCCAAATCAAATGGTTCCTCAGACAAACAAACTAAGACAGATAGTGCAGACTTAAACCAAATGGTTCCTAAAACAAACTAAGACAGATAGTGCAGACCCAAATCAAATGGTTCCTAAAACAAACTAAGACAGATAGTGCAGACCCTAATCAAATAGTTTCTCAGACAAACAAACTAAGGCACACAGTGCAGACCCAAATCAAATGGTTTCTCAGACAAACAAACTAAGGCACACAGTGCAGACCCAAATCAAATGGTTTCTCAGACAAACAAACTAAGGCACACAGTGCAGACCCAAATCAAATGGTTTCTCAGACAAACAAACTAAGGCACATAGTGCAGACCCTAATCAAGTGGTTCCTGAAGGAGCCATTGGATCAGGCTCTACACAATTTGTTACTGTGTCAGTCTTATAAAAATATGAAAATGATGCCAAATTGAATTATTCAGCTTTTCAAACTGGTGGAGAGATGAGATTAGGTGTTTGTTTACTTGGTAATCAACCCTTTACTCCATAAATATGCCTGTCTACACCTTTGAAAACATTGAAGTTTACTTATGATACAATGTTTTGCTTATGCTGTAATATAAATATGATTCTACAGTTTCTATCATGGCTAAAATTCCCTGTGTCCATGTCATGATGTGCTATTATAACAATCTAATTAATATTCATGATGTCATTATTTCTTACATTAATATTCATGAAGTAAAGAGTTAACCCTGGTTCCCTGTTCTATATTTATTCCAAATTTTAATACCTACTGAATATTCATTCACAAATTAGTTATATAAAGAAATATGGAAGTTACTACATTGTAGACATTTTAGAAAGCGAAGAAATAGATCTAATAAATTCTATAAGCAAACAGAGTAGACCCTGATCAGACGGCTCCTCTAGGAGCCGTCTGATCTGGGTCTACTCTGTTTGCAAATGCGTGAAAACACGTTTATATGAGGGAAAGGGTTAAGGTACATTGTATGTCAGAAAACAGTGGAATTTCTCTAAATGAATAAACAGGAATGGCTCAGCTGTAAACCTTTACTCAGTGAATATTTATGTAGATTAAATGACAAATTATGAATTGCTTGAATTTATAAAATTGTATATTAAAACATGGAATTTTTGCCATGGCAGAAACTGTAGAATCAGACCCAAAGATACCATAAGCAAACAGAGCAGACCCTGATCAGATGACTACAAGAGCCATCTGATCCACGTCTACTCTGTTCGCAGAGGAGGTAAAATGCATATTCATGGAGTAGAGAGTTAAAAGCTAGTGGCTGCTAATCCCTTCAAACTTGTTAAGCTCATCCTAGTCATTAACCCTTCACTCCAAGAATCATTATATTCATATAAAAATAATGACATCATGAATATTGATTAGATTAATTGTAATGGACACAGGAATCTTTGGCCTTCGCAGAAACTGTACAATCATATCTAGATCTATATCATAAGCAAGCAGAGCACACCCAGATCGGTTCCTATAGGATCCATCTGATCTGGGTCTACTCTGTACGCATTTATGGAGTAAAGGGTTCAACCCTTGATTCTGTTAATCCTTTCTTTCACATGAAAGCAACTGCACACCTTTGCAAACAGAGTAGACTCAGATCAGATGCCTCTTTTAGGAGCTGTCTGATTAGGGTTATAAACTTATTGTAGGTCTGACTCTACAGTTTCTACCATACAATCCTGTGTACATTATAAAACTGCAGCTAATAAATATATTGATGTCTTTATTTCTTACCTGATGATGAATACATAATGTATTCAGTAGGGAAATGGTTAACCGTCTCAAGATGGGTGGACATGGGGGTAGTTCTGAGCAGATTTCTCTCTGTATCTTTCACCTCATGATAGCTTGAAGAGGCTGAAGATTATGTTCTTATGAGGCTTTTGACACCAAAACATGTTATTCATATACAGTGTATTCATTGACTTTGTGTTCTGTTTTGTATAGCAAGAATCTACCTACGCCTTAACCCTTTCCCTGTTCTATGTTTATTTCAAATATCAATACCTACTGAATATTTGACATTATTTGTGGACAAAATAGTTATAATGAAATATGGAAGGTGTGACATTTCAGACGTCTTAGAAAGTAAATAATCATATCTACATGTATCAACTTGTATCTATCAGATGGCTCCTACAGGAACAGTTTGATCTTGGTCTCCTCAGTTTGCAAATGTGTGAAAACACGTTTACATGAAGGAAAGGGTTAGCTCGCTTCTCCATATAAACTTAAAGGCCTTTTTTATGCCTTTGCAAAAAGTGTAGACTCAGTCATCGCTTATAGAATTATATAGATCTGATTCTGCAGTTTCATGCCCTTGTGGTACTTAACTGATAAGCCTCTTTAATACTAGAATGTTGGATATATCTTGGTAGTTATAGTTAGACAGTCGAAGTGTACATAGCTGTAAGAATTAAGTATATTAACCTTAAATGGTGTATGTCGTTCAATGGAACTACCTTAAATGGTGATAGATTGTACACGAACACTACATCTGCTATATGCCATTATAATAATTAAGCAAATTAATATCATACATACATTATTTCTTACCTATGTTATGTTCATGGAGTAAAGGGATTTATTTAAGACCCAAAGTTAGACATCTGTTATGGGATCATTGTAGAGATCAGTAAATACCTCATGTGTGTTAACTCTTTTGACACCACAGTTCCTGGAAAGTGACTCATAGGGCTAGCTGCAGTGGGCGAATCTGCGACAACCTTTAACCCATGCCCACTTAGGCTATTTTTAGACCTAACCTCTTTGATTAAATCTACCAAAAAGGGGCATTAACTAGAGAAAAGGAAATGTTCAGAATTGTGTAGTTTTGAAACCATTGTGATAAATAGAGCATTTGCTCCATAGGAGCAAATGCTCTATTTATCACAATGGTTTTACGAAGTGACTTTTACAGAAGCGTCAAAAGGTGTCAATATGCGGGAATAGATTAACCAATTCCCTCATATTGATGCCTTTCGATGCCTCTCCAAAAGTCACTTTTCTAAGCCATTGTGATAAATAGAGCATTTCGAGGGCTTGGTGTAAACCTATTCTAACTCCTTCACAAAGTGAAGGATGTTGCAATAGTTTTGCATCAAGCCCTCGATTTGCTCCATAGAATGAAAGGAGCAAATGCTCTATTTATCACATTGGTTTCAAAACTACTGTAACGTGCACACCGAGTGACCAAGCAACAACAAACCCTGTCGGTGCAAAGCTTAAGCTCACATCAAGAGGTGTTTGTTGCGCTATATATATATACCTCCACTTCCCAAGATACAATGATCTGGTCAGCTTCATTTGCATAATTACCAACGTTCAACGAACGTTACATTACTCTCCACTCCGAGAAGGCTCGTCCCGAGACTTGGACCCTGGGAGACCCGTGGGTAAGGCAACTCCGGTCTGTCAGTTGTCTTTATCCCACCGCTGCCACCATTTGTAACGTGTACACCTAGTGACCCAGCAACAACAAACCCTGTTGGTGCAAAGCTTAAGCTCACATCAAGAGGTGTTTGTTGAGATATATATATACACCTCCACTTCCCAAGATACAATGATCTGGTCAGCTTCATTTGATTACCAAAGTTCTATGAACGTTACACTACACAATTTTCCTTTTGAAGTTTTCTCTGGAGTAAATGCTTCTTTTTATTAATGTATTAAAAGAGATTGGATCTTAAAATAGCCATATGAGGGAATGATTTAAATACAACTAGTGGATCCATATGAGATGCTAAGTAAATCAGTGTCTCACCAGGATCCAACTTGTTTGAAACCCCACTTATGTTTTGGAAAAGAAATTGAAGGAAAGATGACTTTGAAACTTAAAGCAGAAGACATTTGTTTCTTTATGAAATTATTTGGCATTGACAAGTGTAACAATAGCAAAATATTGTTGTCCGCCGTTCTTAAAGTTGACTGGCTTTCCTTTCTCCTGGGAAATGCAGTCAGAGTATTAACCCTTTCCTCCATAAATACGCCTTTCTGTACCTCTGTAAAAGTCACTTCTTGAAACCATTGTGATAAATGGTTATCACAATGGTTTCAAACTACAAAATTCTAAAAAGCTTCCTTTTCTCTAGTTAATGCTCATTTTCGGCAGATTTATTCAAAGAGGTTTGATCTAAAAATAGCCTATGAGGGAATTGGTTTAGCTGTTAGGTCCTGATGAGACCCGTGGTTATGCTGCATCTTATTGGAAGCTAAACTGTTCACTGCTAGTTTGTTAAGAACTTAAGATTTTTTTCAGGTAAAACAACACTTACTGAAGAGCTGGAAAAGCGCATGTGTGCAGTGAGATACTATACCCCTCCCAGGCAGATTACAGACTTGAGAGCATTTTTTGACAAATACCCAGAGATTGTAAGAAGGGCGTACTATAGCATGGGTAACTACATTGTTGCCATGGATATAATCAAGGAGTGCCAGACCAGACCAGTCATTATGGACAGGTTATGTATATTGATTACTGATTTCAAACTAGTTAACCCTTTACTCCTACAGGAGTCATCTGATATGATTCTACTGTTTGCTAAAGCATAGAAAGTCATATTTACGGAGTAAAGGATTAAATAGCATTTGCAAACACATTAACTAAACTGATAAGAGTTTTTATTGGTAGAAACTGAAGAGTCAGATCTGTTATAATTTCATAAGCAGACAGAGCAGACCCTGACCAGATGGCTCCTATAGGAACCATCTGGGTCCATGCTTATAAAGCTTTTAGTTGAGTCTGAGTTTCGTTCTCAGGCTTTTGATTGGTCAGATTTGAGTTCTCAAGCTTTTGATTTGTCAGATTTGAGCCTGAGGCTCAAATCTGACCAATCAAAAGCTTGAGAACGATCTCAGACTCAACTAAAAGCTTTATAAGCATGGACCCTGATCTAGCTCTTCTCTGTTTGCAAATGTGTAAAAAGGCATTAACCCTTTCAACACTGAAGTTTCAAAGTGGAACAGCTAATACATATCTGACATTATTTCTTACTTGAACATTCATGAGGTACAGGGTTAACTCTTAGGAATTTTCCAAAATTCAAACACGTCAAGCTTATGGTAAATATTTAGGGATATTTCTAAAGAAAAGTGTAACATGACAAGCAGTGCAGACCCTGATAAGAGGGAGTCCTCTTATCTGGGTTAACACTGTTTTCTAAGGACATTAGTGGCTAGTGTCCCACCCTGTACGGGTTCAAGAGTTAAAGATATTATACAGCTGTACATGTATATGGATTCAATATTAAAGTTCAACCATTGTATCCCAGTCTCCTATTTGTCATCTAAATCCTTCCTTGTTAGAACTCATTAGAAACCCATCTGTTCGGCAATTCTGTTGACTTACCGAAGTAGGGTTTTGCATATATGTATATATTTTTTTTATATATACCGGTATTAACCCATTCCCTCATATTGACCCCTTTTGATGACTCTGTAAAAGTCACTTTTTGAAACCATTGTGATAAATAGGAGCAAATGCTCAATCTATCGCATTGGTTTCAAAACTACAAAGTTCCAAAATATTCCTTTTTTAGCTCACCTGAGCAAAGCTCAGGGTGAGCTTTTGTGAGACTTGAATGTCCGTCGTCCGTCCTCAACTAGGTCAAATGGTAGGAAAACCTTGTGAACACTCTAGAGGTCACATTTTTAGCCCAATCTTCATGAAACTTGGTCAGAATCATTGTCCTAATAAATCTTGGACAAGTTTGAAAGTGAGTCATGTGCAATCAAAAACTAGGTCACTAGGTCAAATAGTAGAAAAAAGCTTGTGAACGCTCTAGAGGTCGCGTTTGTAGCCAAATCTTCATTAAACTTTATCAGAATTATTGTTTTGATAAAATTTGGACAAGTTTGGAAGTGGGTCACATGGGATCAAAATGAGGTCACTAGGTCACACAGTAGAAAAACCTTGTGAACACACTAGTGGTCACAATTTTAGTCCAATCTTCATGAAACTTGGTCAGAATGATTGTCTTGGTAAAATCTCGGACGAGAACGAAAGTGGGTAAAGTGGGGTTAAAAACTAGGTCACTAGGTCAAATAGTAGGAAAACCTTGTGAACACTCTAGAGGTCACATTTTTAGCCCAATCTTCAAGAAACTTGGTCAGAATCATTGTCCTAATAAAATCTCGGACAAGTTTGAAAGTGAGTCATGTGCGGTCAAAAACTAGGTCACTAGGTCAAATAGCAGAAAAAGCTTGTAAACACTCTAGAGGTTACGTTTGTGGCCAAATCTTCATTAAAGTTTATCAAAATGGTTGTTTTGATAAAATCTTGAACTAGTTTGAAAGTGGGTCACATGGGGTCAAAAACGAGGTCACTAGGTCAAACATTGGAAAACCCTTGTGAACACTCTAGTGGTGTTACTTTTGTCCAATCTTCATGAAACTTGGTCAGGATGATTGTTTTGATAAAATCCCGGACAATTTCGAAAATTGGGCATGCTGGGTTATAAATTAGGTCACTAGGTCAAATAGTAGGAACACCTTGTGAACACTCTAGAGGTCACATTTTTTAGCCAAATTGAAAATTGATCAGAATAATTTTCTTGATAAAATCTTGGACAAGTTTAAAAGTGGGTTACGTGGGGTCAAAAAGTAGGTCACCGGGTCATATCTTAGAAAAATCTTGTTTACACTCCAGCGGCCACATTTTTAGCCCAACTTTCCTCAAACTTGCTCAGAATGTTTGTCTTGGTGATACCAAGGTTGAGTTTGATCATGGATGGGATGGGATTAAAAAGTAGGTCACTAGGTCAAATCTTAGAAAAAATCTTGTTTACACTCCAGCGGCCACATTTTTAGCCCAATCTTCTTCAAATTTGCTCAGAATGATATCAAGGTTGAGTTTGGTCATGTGTCAGTGTGGGGTGGGATCAAAAAGTAGGTCACTAGATCAAATCTTAGAAAAATCACTTTATCCCAATCTTCATTGGTCAGAATGATTGTCTTGATAAAATCAGTATTCTAAATCTTTGAAAATCTTGCTCTCCAGAACCAATGCTCATGCTGCACTATCAACATTGTTCAAATATTGTTCATTAGGTCAATATTGGCCCCACCCAGGGGCTACCTGGATGTAATCTTAAATCTATGGCAATCAGGTGAGCGATTAAGGGCCATCTGGCCATCTTGTTTCTATTAAATGCTCCATTTTAGTACATTTATTCAAAGAGGTTGGGTCTAAAAATAGCCATTGGGGGATGGGTTAAGCTTATATTTCTGAGATATGCCTTTATTTGAGCCAGATTTGACTTTGCTTTGTAGGTTTTGGCACAGTACTACTGCATATGGGATAGCTAATGAGACCAGCAGTGGAGATTTGCCAGAGCCTGGCTCACCCGTGTACAAGTGGCCGACAGACCTTATCAAGCCCACACTTGTGTTGTTTCTCACGGTGTCAGAAGAGGTGCGGAAACAGAGACTCAGTGACCGAGGCACACAAGCAACTTTCGAGGAGAGGAGCCTGGACAGAGACTGGCTCTTCAGGCAGAGGTAACTCATTTCTTGTCATTGTAAACTCTGTGTTTACTTCCCAGGGAATGGCATAATTGTTGGTTCGAAATATTTCTAAATGTGTCTTACTGTATTTATCCTAAATTACAAAACACCTAATAGAAATGAATAGAAACATTTTTCTGTGACACAACACAAATGAATTAATTTTCATGTACTTGAAAGTTTCGACCACTTCTGTGGTCATTTTTAGCTCGTCTGTTTTGAAGAAAAGTCGAGCTATTGTGATCACTGAGTTATAGGCGTTGTCGTTGGCGGCGTGCAAAAACTTTAATGTAGCTCATTACCCAAAAAGTATATGAGGTTTCAACATGAAACTAAATAGGTTAGTAGATCTCATTGAGGGGAAGGCCCCTACATAAGAACCATAACTCTTTATTTCAAAATTTTGGAGTTATGGGCCTTTCAAAAATGTTTAATTTAGCTGGACAAACACCAAATCAGACAAGCGTTGGCGCCGCAGGCGGCTCTTGTTTCAGATCTGACTGACTGCGGTATGGTCATGGTCGACCATCCCGATGATTTCTGCCAGTCTTCGTGACTTTGGTGAAAATTGGATCGTAAACTCGAAAGAGTTGGTGGGCCCCCTCGTCTCGGTTCATGACCTGGCACTTATACTCAGTTCAGTTTCAGACTGCTTTCTGCTTGATCTCATGAATGCCACTTTCTTGTGCTGTTCTACATCCTTGGTATGTTCTTTTAGCCTAGTGCCAAACTTTTTACCGCTTTCACCTATGTACACTTTCTCGCAGTTCTTACTTAGTACTTTATATACTGTTTATGTCTTTTCTATTTTATCTTGCTTATCTTTTGGATGTACTAATAAGTTTTTAATGGTTTTCAATGGTCTCATGGCAACTTGATGTTTCCAAAGTACCCTGCTCACACCCTGTTAGTCCTTTGACATACAGTAATATGACTAGTCTCTTTGATCTTTCTTTGTCCTTATATTTCCTACTGTTCTTTTTATGCCCCCCCCCCCCGATCAGATCGGAGGGCATATTGTTTTTGCCCTGTCTGTTTGTTTGTTTGTCACCAACTTTAACATTGGTCATAACTTTTGAGCCAGTACAGATAGAGACTTGATATTTGGCATGCATATGTATCTCATAAAGCCGCACAATTTGAAGGGTGACATGTCAAGGTCATCCTTCAAGGCCAGAGGTCAAATATATAGGTCAAATCACCGACTCTAACATTGGCCATAACTTTTGAACCAGTAGAGATAGAGACGTGATATTTGGCATGCATGTGTATCTCATGAAGCTGCTCATTTTTAGCTCCACTTTTTCAAAAAGAGGAGCTATTGTCATGACCCTCTCGTCGGCGTCGGCGTCGGCGTCGGTGTCGGCGTCGGCGTCGGCGTCGGCGTTGGTTAACCTTTTTGTTAAGGTCCTTTTCTCAGAAACCATCAAAGATATTTGGTTCATATTTGGTATGTATGTTTACTATCACAAGGGGAACCCATTTCCCAAGGGTAGGTAACTCTAAAATTAATTTTGCCATAGTTATGCCCCTTTTTCGACTTAGAATTTTCATTGTTGGTTAAGTTTTATGTTCAGGTCCTTGTCTCAGAAACTGTTTAAGATATTTGGTTCATCTTTGGTATACATATTAACTATCACAAGGGGAACCCATTTCACAAGGGTAGGTAACCCTAAAATTAATTTTGCCATAGTTATGCCCCTTTTTCGACTTACAATTTTCATTGTTGGTTAAGTTTTATATTCAGGTCCATATCTCAGAAACTGTCCAAGATATTTGGTTCATCTTTGGTATACATATTAACTAAAACAAGGGGGACCCACTTCACAAGGGTAGGTAATCCTAAAATTAATTTTGTTGTTGTTATCTCCCCTTTCTGACTTAGACTTCCACTACACTATCCAGCACTAAAGAAAGTGGAGCGCGCTGTCTGCGGACAGCTCTTGTTATGGATGAAATGTCAAGGTCATCCTTCAGGGTCAAAGGTCAAATTGGCTGGGGCATAGTGTTTCACAAACATATCTTGTTCTCTTTCTTTTCTTTCAGTTGTTTCTTAACTTTCTGAAATGTCCATGTCGGGTACCCGCATTTACTCAATGCCACCACAATATGTTTCTCTTCCTTCTTTCGGTCACCTTCTTCAGTGACTATATCACTGCACCTGTCCAGTAAGGTTCTGATGACCCCCAGCTTGTGTTGCATAGGATGCTGGGAAGTGAAATAAGGTGTTGATATGTATGGGTCTTCTTCCTGTACCCTAGTAACTTTACTGAACCATCTGGCTTTCTGACAATTAATGTGTCTAGGAAAGGTATTATCCTGTTACTTTCCTCCTCATGGGTGAATTTTATGCTGTTAGTAGCATCTACTGTGTTTAGATGGTTGGTCAAGTTCTGGGTTTCGCCCTTATTAATTTTCTCCAGCATATCATCAACATAGCACTTGCAGAGTTGCGGCGTACATGTAATTGGGACATGTTGCAATAGCCTCATTCTCTAACCACTCCATGTATAAATTTGCTACTATCAGGGAGACAGGGCTTCCCATGGCTATGCCAAATTTCTGTTGGTAATTAAATTTGTCCCCTGAATTGAAAGTATTTTGTATTAAAAAGAAATCACATCAGCATTCAAATCGGTTCTTTCCTTTAACGTATTGTCTGCTTCAAGCCTGTCCTGTATTACCTGTAACGCTCAATAACTGCTCAAGGGTTTGGCGCAGGATCTTCAAACTTGCTTTGGTGATTAAATAGTGCCATTGTGATAAATCACACTGGTTTCAAAACTACACAATTCTAAAAGTTTCCTTTTCCCTAGTAAATTTTTCGGTAGATTTATTCAAAGGGGTTGGGTCTAAAAATAGCCTATGAGGTAACAGGTATGCATGATTAAATATATGTGCTATGGTTTGTTCTGTATCACTTTGATCTGCCTCCTGTGGTCATGTGAAGTATACATGTAACACACTAATTGATAGAATTTTTATTTTTGCTGTTTATTATCTGTAAACAGTAGAACTTGTCTGAAGTGACCATCAAAAAGAGGTCTAAATATGGGCCGTTAAGGCAGATGGTAGCTTTCACATTTTAGTTACCCCCGATCACTGGGTTATAAGTCCGCCATATACCAGGACGCATCGGCTGATTTCCCTCATAGGTACCCATTTACACACCTGGTTGGAGAGGAGCCAACGTGGGATGCATGTTTTGCTCAGAAAAGCTCTTATGGTCTGATGGCAGGATTCGAACCAGGGATCCCAAATCCAGCGTCCTACCTCAGGACCACCACTCTCACTAGTGGCCCTCCCAATGAGGTTTTAAGTTCAAACCTCAGTGGAGGCTCACACCTTCTCATGTTGTATTTAATGTAATACCTGAGTTAATAAAGGAATATTTGCTTGATACATGTATCTCAGCTCACTGGTATAGCGTCCGCCCTCACCCATTGAAAGGCTGTAAGTTTGAATCTCAGACACATTGTATTTAATGTAATACCTGTGCTAGTGAAAACATGCTTTATGATGATATTTGTACCTGGAATAAATAAATAAATTATGATGACTATGATGATGAGATGAGGCGGAGGTAATGAAATATAGTAAATCTCTAAGTCTTTGCCCTCTTGCTGAGAATTGTTGATAACCAATACAGTTTGACTCCATACGAAATGCCAAGTAACTTGATATCTCATCTGGATCCATACATTTTGACACACTCACTGTAATTATGAACAACCAATGGCAATTTTTATCAGGGGGCATATTGATTTTCCTCTCTCTGTCTGTCTGTTTGTTGGTCGGTTGGTTGGTTTGTCCCCAACTTTAACGTTGGCGGTAAATGTGTAGCCATTGCACATACATACTTACATACTTCAAACTTGGCATGCATGTGCAACTTATGAAGCCAAACAGTTTTAGGGGTGACTTATTAAGGTCAATGTCATCCATCAATGTCTACTTACGGTCAAATTTAGATTGGTGATAACTTTGTTGCCATTCAACATACATACATGTACTTGAAACTTGGCATGCATGTGCAACTTATAGAGGGGAACATTTTTAGGAATGACTTATTAAGGTCAAGGTCATACATCAAAGTCAAAGATCATTTTGGGGGAATAATGTTTCACAAACACATCTTGTATTTTTCTTAAATTATGGCTGGCAGACATAGAGGATCTGTTGCGAGTTGTCTTTTAAGATCACATGTTCCTAAACGAGCCTTAGAAAATGTCATTAAGCGAGCCTTGGCGAGCTTAATAACATTTTCTTGGCGAGTTTAGGAACATGTGATCTTAAAAGACAACAAGCTTCAGATTCTTTTTCTCACATATCAAAAAAGTGCATTTTCGCCGTTTAAATAACATGTAAACATCGGTTTCTATGGTTTGACGTCATATATATGATGTATGACGTCATATATATTCTAAAGTGATCTTACACATGTTACAGATAAGGAAATCTTAACCCGTTGTTCTAACTCGGAGATAAGGGAAGGTATGTGAGAAAACATATACTAAAGCTTGCAAGAGGTGCACTAAAACCTCTCTGAACTGGAATTCTAGTTGGGAAGAATTTAGATACTTTGGAATTCTATTAGGGAAGAATTTAGATACTTTTAGGCAGATGCCTGCTAAATGCAGGGTGAAAGTCATGCAGAAAGCATAAAACTGCAACCTGTCTTCAAGACTGGTGTAGAGAGATTTGCCTGTAACTACTGATACCTTTGGACTTTTTCAGGCTGTGTGAGTCATACAGGAGAATGTCTGATCCAGGCTGCATTGAAATAGATGCTGGTGGCACTGTGGAACAAGTGAGAGACAAAGCTCTGGAAATACTGAAGCAACATGGAATCAACTTTGGAAAATAGCCAGGGAGCCATGGAAACTAGTCAAGGAGCTCTGGAACTAGTTAGGGAACCTTGGAAACTAGTCAAGGAGCTCTGGAACTAGTTAGGGAGCCATGGAAACTAGTCAAGGAGCTCTGGAACTAGTTAGGGAGCCATGGAAACTAGTCAAGGAGCTCTGGAACTAGTTAGGGAGCCATGGAAACTAGTCCAGGAGCTCTGGAACTAGTTAGGGAACCTTGGAAACTAGATAGAGAAAGCATTTAACCGTTACTGCATATAAATGGCCTTTACTGTATATATAAGTACCCTTTACTGCATATGAACACCCTCTACTGCATATAAATGCCTTTTCCCACCTTTGCAAAGAGAGTGGACAGGTCTACTGTGTTTGCTAATGAATATGAAATTATAACAGAACTGACTCTACAGGTCCTTCCAATACATGAACATCCTGTATACGTATGCCATTTCATTTCTTAAATGAGCATTCAACAGGGACCACTTCTACTATTGCATCACTTACTACAGGGGTGAGAATGGCTGTTAGTGAAAAAAGAGGAAAAATGGCGGGGTCAACGAGGTCGCCTAGGTCCCTTGTGGGTTCTGGGAAGTTCCCTTGGTGAGGCTTCAGGGGGACAAAGCCCTCAACGCAACATGAAATTTAGCTTTTCTGAACACTTCAGGAGCCTTCTCCTGCATTTTCACTTGGGTCTTTCATTCATGTGGTGTTTTTGACAATTATACTTGAGTTGTATGTCATACATGAGCTGTATTTCAAACAAACCAGTTGTAGAACATGTTCATACAATTTACATTCAGTTTATTCTTGGATCCATTCAACATTATCAGATTAATTTCCTGTCCAACACAAGCATTAAAACTCACACGTTTTGAAAAGAAATCAAATAGAACTCAGTGATCACTGACGAAGATACACAATTTAATTTATATTCGGTATGGTATTGTAACACAACGGCAATGACTTACTGGGACAAATATGACATATCAAATTTATATAGGATATACAGGATTATTTATTACCAATGATGAAATAGAGACTTGTGATTCTATTAACTTAGTAAAGAGCCTCAGTCTATTGTAGATCTATTTCGGGTTGGCTTCTTATTACGAATGTTCATGTAAGTTCTGGGGACTCCATGTAGGGCTTGTAAAGGTAATATTTACCTTTCCGCCATGGCCTGTGTCCTTTTAAGTGAAATCACTTGCTGTTTGAGTTTTCTTTAGTTTTTAGCTCACCAGAGCACTTTTGTGCTCAGGGTGAGCTTTTGTGATCACCTGATGTCCGTCGTCCGTTGGCTTTCGACGTTGGGCGTCAACAATTTCAACCTTTAAAAATCTTCTCCTCTGAATCTACAAGGTTCTCAGCTTTCATCTTTAGAACATAGCATCATCTGTAGGTCCTCTACAAAAGTTTTATAAATTATGCCCCTGGGGTCAAAATTGGCCCCGTCCCAGGGGTGTTCAGTTTTCAATAAAAACATATAGTGAAAACTTTGAAATTCTTCTCCGGAAACTAGAAGGTTCTCAGCTTTCATATTTGGCACATAGCTTCAACTTCAGGTCTTCTTCAAAAGTGGACCCCTAGGCTAGGGTCAAAATTGGTCCCACCCCAGGGATTGCCAGTTTTTTGTAGCTGACTGCATAAATAGCCCATGGGATCACTAGTTATGCATAGGAAAAACTTTAAAAACCTTCTTGTCAAAAACTACATGTCCCAGTGTTTGGATATTTGTAGTATAGATTTACTTAGCATACCTTTATGAGTTTTGTTAATATCATAGTTCTGAGGTTAAAATTGGCCCTGCCCTGTGTATATAGACTTCTTCACATCAGAAACTACAGTTTAAAAGTTCCCCATTAAATCAGACTGAGACTAGCTAGTGTGAGTGTTTGTGTAATCACCCTTAGCCTGATCAGTAGAGTAGAAATTGTGTTTAGACAAATAACACACACTCAGTTTAGATTGAGAAAACTATTTGGTTAATATGGTTAATTCTCAAAATGCAGAATGCTCTTAAAGCTTTTTTTCATACTTATGCCTTGCATTAAGCTGCCAACTATCAATATCGAGCCTATCAGTGTATCTGTTGAGAAGTTCAGCTTAATACAAGTTCCAGTGTTCTATGCACTACCCATTCTTTCAGTACTGTGATGTTAACTGCTTCAGAATTATTGTCTGCTTGTTTAAGTCTGTTCACACTGTTTTTAATACATATCAATCTTATAATTAACTCTCTTGTACAAACCATATATGAAGTTACATATGTGTCAGATCAGAATCCAAACTATGTGCTTAAGTCAGTCAAGTCATCCTCAGCAGTCACAGATAGGGTTATAACACTGAGTTCTGTCATCTGTTAGAAATGTTGTCTATAGAAACATAAAGTGAAAATCTTCTCTGAATCTACAGGGTTCTCAGCTTTCATATTTGGCACATAGCACCGTGTTTCTGTCCTCTACAAAAGTTATATAAATTATGACCCTGGAGTCAAAATTGGCCCCGCCCCAGGGGTGGTCAGTTTTCAATAGAAACATATAGTGAAAACTTTGAACATCTTCTCCTAAAGCTGGAATGTTCTCAGATTTCATATTTGGCACATAGCATCATGTTCAGGTCCTCTACAAAAGTTATATAAATTATGCCCCTGGGGTCAAAATTGGCACCGCCCCAGGGGTGGTCAGTTTTCAATAGAAACATAGTGAAAACTTTGAAAATCTTCTCCTCCGATTGTCTGGTGAGCGATGTCAGGGCCATTCTGGCCATCTTGTTAGTATTTCTTAGAGTAGGGCTAGATACAGTTAAGACTTTTGATGAATGAATTTTTAGTTGTTATTTGGCCGAAATTCGAAAGAGGAAAGCGAGGAAAGCTCTCGTCTGCTGCACATGTTAAGTTTTGTACTTCCTGGCGAAAGTTCCTGCGGCATGATACATTTGCCCAGAAATTCCTAGCAGTTAGGTGGTCCTCTCCTAAGGCTTGCCATTGAGTATCCAGGCTCCTTATTCCAGAAAAGTATCATTTTCAGATTCCCAAAAATGAATATAACACCAATACCATTCATCTGTTTACTGATAATACCCATCATATTATTTCATTTATAGAAATAAAGCGATATGTATCCCAAACTACTTTTTCTCTAATATAGATATACATAAGTATTGATTACATCATGAATCACGTCACATTTCATGCTTTTCGATGACATCACATGTGTCTTTTTGTTTATATTGTCATCTTCAGTTGTACATGTACCTTTCATCACAGTATTATAACAGTTAACATTAGTTAACTTTCTAGCCAAAGTTCACCTTTTTATACTCATTTACAGTCACAATTTGTAGTCAAAGTTCAAATTCAAACTCATTTTTTAGGTCATTATAAAATATCTAATTCATTAAACAGTATTATAACAGTATTATAATAAAATATAAATTTTCTGAATCAGTGCATCTTGACCAATTCCTTTAACATTAGCTATGAATAGCAATTGAAAGACACCACTTTCTAGTGAATAATATTGACATTACAGGTTTTTACATGTGATTGGAAATCTCCGTTTCAATAACTGGACATGTTTAGCGGTTATCAGATTGTTCTCGAAGGCTACGCAGCCAGGTTTCTCGTAATTCATGTGTTTGGAACGAAGTTTACAGTGTTATACATGGACCCTCGCCCAGGAAGGTTTACTTTCAGTTTCACGAAATCGTCGCCAATTGTCACTTTTCTCATTGTGCTCCCGTTGACGATAGTCACGTGACATTATGTTTTGCACATGTCTGTTTGTGCGTGCGTCATTTACGTGCAGTTGGTTGTCACAATTTTTTCATTGTCTTATACCGGGTATCTCACCAGTAGTGTAGAATGAGAATTGCTGCAGACCCAGATCAAAGGGCTCTTTAGGAGTCCTCTGATCTGTGTCAATATTGTTTGCAAATGCAGTACACTAATTTCCTGCATTAATCCTTTAACCAAACTTCTTTGAATACCGGTACATCTACTGAAAAGGAGCATTACTAGAAAAAAAGAAAATGTCAGAATTATGTAGTCTTGAAACAGTTGTGATAGATGTGATAGATAGAGCATTTGCTCCTGTGGAGTAAATGCTCTGTTTATCAGAATGGTTTCTAAAAGTGACTTTTACAGGTGTCAGTATGAGGGAATGGGATAAGAGAATTAAAATGTTAGTGTGGGCATCTTTGTCCTTTGGACACAATTGTTGTTTGTATGGTTGAAAAATATGGATGTCTTAGAATGAATGATCATGCCAGAGGCATGGTTGAGATTGTTATAACATTTTTGCAGATTTATATAAAATTTATATTCCTATTAGCAAGTAGTTTTACAGGCTTTTAAGTGTAGTTTTATTCCTTAAGTTACAGTTAC
Source organism: Azorinus chamasolen (assembly GCA_963576725.1). NCBI lineage: Eukaryota > Metazoa > Mollusca > Bivalvia > Cardiida > Solecurtidae > Azorinus > Azorinus chamasolen. The sequence continues at coordinate 64,191,717 of OY755247.1, read as the reverse complement.
TGATACAGAAAACATTTTAGACCATTGTTTGATGACCTTTGCCTATTCTGGATCTTTGAAATGCAGAGTAAAAGCAGTACTCCTAACTCAGCATCTCATCACTGTTTGACACTCTGACTGGTTTTTAACCCTTTCCTTCATATAAATGTGTGTTTCACGCATTTGCAAACAGAGAAAACCCAGAACAGATGACTCCTATAGGAGCCGTCTGATCAGGATCTGCTCTGTTTGCTGGTCTGGGTTTTTTTACCTTCTAAAATGGCTACAATGTTCCACCTTTCATATTTCATAAAGTTCTATTTTGACCATGAATATTCAGTTGGAATCGAAAGTTGAAATAAACATAGAACAAGTTGAAATAAACATAGAACAGGCAGGGAAAGGGTTAAAGAGAAAATGGAAGAAAAAGGTACAGTGTACTTGTAGAATTGAAGCAAAACATTAAAAGGATTAACAGTAGGAATGGAAAAGAAATTTGATTTCAGATAAATCTGCTTCAAATCCGAAATTAGAGTTTGTTCTATATTTTGTCCCAAAACAGATCATCGAACAGTTCATACCATACATGTTAAGCTTTTACTCCATGAATATTCATGTAAGAGGTAATGACATTATGCATATTAATTAACTGTTTGTGTGTTTAGCTCACCAGAGCACAAAGTGCTCAGGGTGAGCTTTTGTGATCGCCTGATGTCCGTCGTCTGTCGGCGTTTGTTGTGCGTCGTCCGTCGTCAACAATTTGAACCTTTAAGTCTTCTCCTCTGAATCTACAGGGTTCTCAGCTTTCATCTTTGGCACATAGCATCACCTATAGGTCCTCTACAAAAGTTATATAAATAATGCCCCAGGAGTCAAAATTGGCCCCGCCCTGGGGTTGTCAAGTTTTCAATAGAAATATATAGTGAAAACTTTGAAAATCATCTCCTCTGAAACTGTAATGTTCTCAACTTTCATATTTGCAAATAGCATCATGTTCAGGTCCTCTACAAAAGTTATATAAATTATGCCCCTGGGGTCAAAATTGGCCCCGTCCCAGGGGTGGCCAGTTTTCTCTAGCTGACTGTTGTTCTGTTTCCTGCACATGTAGCAGAGAGCTGGGTTCATTTAAGTTAGGCATGGGGAAAACTTTAAAAAATCTTCTTGTCAAAAACTGCATGGCCCAGAGCTTAGATATTTGGTGTATAAATTTACTAAGTATACCTTCATGATTTTTTTAATATCATAGTTTTGAGGTTAACATTGGCCCTGGCCTGTTGGTTATACTTTAAAATAGACTTCTACAGTATAAAGGTTCCACTTAGGTAGAAGGACTCCAGATACTCGGCCTGTGTTATGCAGTCATTGGAGAGGTCAAGTTCCTGTTCAAAACTTTATCATGTTGTCTGCTTCAGAATTAGTGTCTGTTTGTTCACACTGTTTTTAACACATTCCCTCATAGGCTATTTTCAGATCCTACCTCTTTGAATAAATCTACCGATAAGGAGCATTAATTAGAGAAAAGGAAAATTTCAGAATTGTGTAGATTTGAAACCATTATGATAAATAGAGCATTAGCTCAATGGTTTCATAAAGTGACTACTGCAGAGGCATAGAAATGAGTATTTATGGAGGAAAGGGTTTATGCATATCAATCTTACAATTAACTCATGTACAAACCACATATGAAGTTACATATGCGTCAGATCAGAATCCAAACTGTGTGCTAATTTCAGTCAAATCATGCTCAGCAGTGATAGGGTTGTCATCTGTTAGAAATGTTGTCTACTGAAAAATTAACACTGTCAATGGCCTTCTTGTTTTATATAGAAACATATTGTGAAACCTTTAGAACTTTTCTCCTGAAACTGGAAGTTTCTCAGCTTTCATATTTGGCACATAGTATCTATCATCTTGAAGTCCTCTACAAAATATGTATGACTTATGTCCCTGGGTTCAAATGAAGCCCCACCCCAGGGGTGACCAGTTTTCTATAGAACATGGTGAAAACTTTGAAAATCTTCTCTTCTCATTGTCTGGTGAGCACTATCAGGGCCATCATGGCCCTCTTGTTTTAAAATAACATAAGAACACACAAATACTTATCCAAGACAGAAAGTGTAGAACTAGATCTATATCATGTTGTGAGCAAAAAGAGCAAACCCTGAGCAGACAGCTCCTGTTAGAGCCATTTGATCTGGGTCTACTCTGATTGCAAAGGCATAGAAAAGCATATTTATGGAGTAAAGGGTTAAAGCCACGGACATCAGTGTGTGGTATTCATTTTTGGATAGAAATCAATGCTTTGTGCGAGACACTTTTCTCCGTAAAACTTACCAGTCACAGAACTATCTTTTGGAACTGGGATCTGAAGAATCGGGCCTCATGTTTCAAAGAAAATCACATATAACATCCTATTTGAGGTCTTACTTTGGTGTGCAGTAATATGTCTTTTGCCCTCAAGACACAATATATTTAAGCTTATTTTTCTAGACACTGTTTCAAAATTGTATATCCTGGTTTCATCACCTGCAACTATTTCTGATACATGATATGGATCACATTTACTATGCTTTTTGTGTCACCTGCTGAAAGGCAGTGTATCACTTAGGGATCACTTTTCCGTCGTCTGTCTGTCTGTCCGTCACACTTTCCTTTTTTGGCTGTCATTTCTAAACTAATCATTATAGAGCTTTCAAATTTCACACATGGAACAAGCATGATGAGAGGAAGTGTCATGCACAAGGGCCACAACTCTAGCATCAATATTTTAGCTCACCAGAGCATAAAGTGCTCAGGGTGAGCTTTTGTGATCGCCTGATGTCTGTCGGCGTTCGTCGTCAACAATTTGAACCTTTAAAAATCTTCTCCTCTAAATCTACAGGGTTCTCAGCTTTCATCTTTGGCATATAGCATCATATTCAGGTCCTCTACGAAAGTTATATAAATTATACCCCTGGGGTCAAAATTGACCCCACCCCAGGGGTGTCAAGTTTTCAATAGAAACATAGTGAAATTTTTGAAAATCTTCTCTGAATCTACAGGGTTCTTAGCTTTCATATTTGGCACATAGCATCATGTTCAGGTCCTCTACAAAAGTTATACATGTATAAATTATGCCCCTGGGGTCAAAATTGCCCATGCCCCAGGGGTGGCTAGTTTTTTACCTCACCTGAGCAAAGCTCTGGGTGAGCTTTTGGGAGACTTGAATGTCCGGCGTCCGTCGTGCATCGTCAACAATTTGCTTGTGAACACTAGTGGTCACAATTGTAGTCCAATCTTCATGAAACTTGGTCAGAATTAATGTATTGATAAAATCTCAGACGAGTTTGAAAGTGGGTCAAGTTGGATTAAAAACTAGGTCACTAGGTCAAATAGTAGGAAAACCTTGTGAACCCTCTAGAGGTCACATTTTAAGTCTGATTTTCATGAAACTTGGTCAGAATGATAAGACAATAAAATCAAATCTTAGAGGAGTTTGAAAAGTGGGTTATGTGGGGTAAAAATCTAGGTCACTAGGTCATACAGTAGAAAAACCTTGTGAACACTCTAGTGGTCACAATTTTTGTCCAATCTTCATGAAACTTGGTCAGATTAAATGTGTTGATAAAATCTCGGACGAGTTCAAAAGTTGGTCAAGTGGGGTTAAAAACTAGGTCACTAGGTCAAACAGTAGAAAAACCTTGTGAACACTAGTGGTCACATATTTTGTCCAATCTTCATGAAACTTAGCCATAATGATTGTCTTGATAAAATCTCGAACGAGTTTGAAAGTGGGTTATGTGGGGTTAAAAACTAGGTCATTAGGTCAAATAGGAAAACCTTGTGAACACTCTAGAGGTCACATTAATAGGCAAATCTTCATGAAAATTGGTCAGAATTATTGTCCTAATAAAATCTTGGAAAAGTTTGAAAGTGGGTTACATGTGGTCAAAAAGTAGGTCACTGTGTCATATCTTAGAAAAATCTAGTTTACACTCCAGCAGCCACATTTTTAGCCCAATCTTCCTCAAACTTGCTCAGTGTGTTTGTCTTGAGTGTGATCATGGGTGGGGCGGGAATAAAAAGTAGGTCACTAGGTCAAATCTTAGAAAAATTACTCTAGAGGGCACATTTTTAGCTCAATCTTCATTGGTCAGAAAAATTACCCAGCAAAAATCTTAAATCTATGGTAATCAGGTGAGCGATTAAGGGCCATCTTGGCCCTCTTGTTTAAGCAGACTGTTGTTCCAGTTTTCTGTTACAGACTGCTTGGGCCATTAGTTAGGCATAAGGAAAGCTTTAAAAATCTTCTTGCCAAAATCTGCAGACATATGGAAAGCTTTAAATATCTTCTTGCCAAAAACTGCATGTCCCAGAGCTTAGATAGTTGGTGTATAGAGTTACTTAGTATACCTTTATGAATTTTGTTAATATCATAGTTCTGAGGTTAAAATTTGCCCTGCCCTGTGGGTTATACTTTAAAATAGACTTTTACAAAGGTTTCCCTTGAACCACCAGCTAGCCAGCTGGTGTATTGGAGAGGTCAAGCTTAAGTTCACCTGTTCTATACGGTAGCTGTTGTTTGCTTCAGAATTATTCTGTCTGTTCACAGTTTTTAATACGTACCAATCTTACAATTTACCCTCTTGTACAAACCACATAATTATGAAGTTACATATGTATCAGATCAGAATCCAAACTGCTAATTTCAGTCAAGTCATGCTTAGCACTGATAGGGTTATTACACTGAGTTTCTGTTATAAATGTCTGCTGAAAAATTAACACTGTCAATGGCCCTCTAGTTTTATATAGAAACATATTGTGAAACCTAAATAGTAATCTTCTGAAGAAACTGGAAGTTTCTCTGCTTTCGTATTTGGCACATATCATCATCTTGAAGTCCTCTACAAAACATATATGAATTATGCCCCTGGGTTCAAATGAAGCCCCGCCCCAGGAGTGGCCAGTTTTCTAGTATAGAAACATAGTGAAAACTTTGTAAATCTTCTCCTCTGATTGTCTGGTAAGCGATATCAGGGCCACCATGGCCCTCTTGTTTTAGTTATTCCCCTTTTTCATATTAACAATAAGTTTTTGTGTCAGCTGCGAGCAGGTGACACATGTGTTCCTCCGAACACTCTTGTTCAATCATTTGTGATGCCAGTCTTAACCCTTGCTTTGGCTCAGATCCTCCTAAGTGGAGTAACTCGGCGTCTCATCAGGATCCAAACTGGTTGACACCCCGACTGCATTTTGGTAGACAAATTAATTATAGCTTAATTTTTGAAAATGTATTAGGTGAAACATTCTGTAAAAATAATTTGCTCAGCAGGCTAAAGGTTAATTAATGAAATTGCAAAATATACAGTGAAAGAGAGTGCAGACATAACTGGCATTCATTTATCAAATATTTTGAGATATCACAGGAAATACTTGCACTAACCTTGATAATAAGAAAACATGTGCAGCATTACCCGACTTGGCAATGAACAAGATCCATACACACATAATTACTGTTCCTGAGAGTTTAAGGCAATAGTGAGTAAATTGAATATTCTTAAGATATTTTGCGCCGGGACGAAGACGACGGTGCAAATATACTAAATTCTTTGAAAAGGAACCAGTATTTACTTCGTGTTTTAAGGTTGAACTCGAATGGATTCAAAACTTACAAACACCTTTTCCTTTAGGCCTAAATGAAAACGTATATCAAACTGGTGATATTTCTAAAGACCAACAACATTTGCTCTATTAGAAAACATAAAGCGAGATCACATGGTGTACTTAAAAACGGTAACATCAAGCGCATAACTCGCCTTAGAACTTCTGTGTAAGATCTACCCGAAATACGTCTACAATATATTAAATATACTATGCTAGCTCGCCTATGTTATTTGTTTATTACATCCATAAGGGACATTCACAAAGAAGTCTAAATGATCTTACGAATGGATCTTTTGTATAACACATCATCTTTAATTCGGCCATACATTGATTCAGCGTCTGACCAGATGCGATTTTCATAGTAAAATATGCATTTTAAGTCAATGACGTCATGTGATGCCGACTTGACGCCATGAGTCCAGAGACACTAGAAACACACGAGTGTATACGAGAATGGAGGTCTTCTGTGTTTACTATTTCTGTGTAGGAAAAAGTACTTCAATCACTTTTGTTTCAGTTTGCAACTTTATTTCAAAACGGGTTGACATCAAAAATCGCATATTGAAATAAACTTCAACCCGTTTTGAAATAATTATATACAATGGATATGAAATCACTAACCGGAAGGAACCGCACAATTGTTTATTTGGACCCTATCAGGGTCTTCATGAAGTTTGGATTAAAACTGCTCAAGTTAGAGAGTCAACAAAACTAAAATAGGCAATTTTGGCTAATTCATGGGCCATTAGTCTAAAGTGCGTGGGGCCTTTTAGCTGGTTATCAAACCTGGCCGAGATATTATTTCAACAAACATTTTTATTAAATTTGGTAAGAATTGGATAGAAGGATAGAAACTGCCCAAGTTATCGAGTCTAGAAAGCTAAAATAGGCAAGTTTTGCTAATTCAAGGGTGTTAACTCAAAGTGCCTCTGGTGTTTAACTGTTTATCAAACCTGACTGAGATATAACTACCACAAACATTTTCACTAAGTTTGGTGACAATTAGATAGAAACTACTCAAGTTAGAGAGTGGACATGTTTTGGAAGCAAGTGGAAAAATCTGACCAATCAGATGCTTGAGAATGATCTCGGACTCCAGCAAAAAGTTTGATAACATCAGTGTGTGAATCCAAGTTGTTTGCAAACAACTGTCAACTTGTGTTTAGCTGGTAAGAAGTTATGTATCACTGGGTTATCTATAACACATCAATGGGATATAGCAGAAAATAAAACTGTGCACACCGATTTTCACATTTTGAGTTTATTACATTGGACAATAAACAATTCAATAGCTAACTCCATGTAAGAAATAATGACACATGAATAGTAATTAGATTGTTATAATAGCACAGGATTTTTGGCCATGGTAGAAATGATAGAATCATCTATATTATATCATAAGCAAACAGAGCAGACCCGGCTCAGATGGCTCCTACAGGAGCAGTCTGATCTTGGTCTACTCTGTCTGCACACGTGTAGGAAGGTGTATTCATGGAACCTTCATCATACCCTTGATTTTTGCTTAAATTATGATCTGATACAGTTCTAACTTACTAAACCTTTTAATTCATGTAAGAAATTATGATATCATGAATATTAATTAACAGATCTCTTATAATAGCACTATGAAAAGCGGACAGTCTTATCAAGACGGAAATTGTAGAAGTGGATCTATGTTATTTCAGAAGCAAACAGAGTAGACCCTTGTCAGACTGCATACACAGGAGCTGTTTAATCTGGGTCTTCTGTTTGCAAAGGCATCAAAAGGCATATATATGGAATAAAGGGCCAGGTGAAGTTTTAGGAATCAATTACATTGCATGTCTAACAGCTTTGATCCTGATGAGATGCCAAGCTACTCAGTGTTTCATCTGGATCCAATTTGTTTTGAAGCATGATCTAGGTAGCTCTTACTGGGATAAGGGTGGACTCGTACAGAGGTCCAGATAAGATGCGAAAATTGAAATGTTTTCAAAAATAACTCCTTTATTTCTCCACCAATCCTATACTGTGATTAATCTTCAGACTTAGTCTCTTCGAGATGCATCTAAAGAGTGGTCATAGTATAGAGTTTGGTGGAGAAATAATGATTTTAGTTTTGGGGTACACACATTTAACTGTAGCTCTGCTCATAAAATGCCGTAATTATTCACCTCATTTCTTTTTTATAATGTTAAATGAACACTGGATTTTTTCCCTAGGCAGAAACTATAGAATTAAATTGATATAATTCCATGAGACCCAGATGAGATGACTCCTGATGAGCTAAATGCTGAAACCTTTCCTTCATATAAACGCTTTTCTATGCATTTGCAAACAGAGTAGAGCCAGATCAGATGGCTCCTATAAGGATCTGCTCTGTTTGCTAATGGAATTGGGTATATCTGTTTCTTTAGTTCCTAAATCGCTACCATGTTGGTTTTTTTTCAATATTCCATTATAGCTATTGTGTTCATGAATATTCAGTTGGTATTGAAATTTGGACTAAATATAGAATAGGGAAAAGGTCAAGTGGGAATATGCAAACCATTCCTTCAATCATTACATCTTACATGATCAAACAAAAATATACCAAGACTTAAGATATAACAAGCTTCTGTCAAGCATATTTTTCTACATGATATTGTTTCTATGATAATTCATTCCCATTACTTCATTTTATACTGAAGAACAGTGAAACCACTTAAACCCTTTACTCCATGAATATTCATGTCAGACATTATTGTATCATGAATATTAATTGATAAATTCTTATAATGGCATATGAATACAGGAATTTTTGGCTATTGCAGAAATGGTAGAAGGATAGCTATATTATTTCATAAGTAAACAGAGCAGACCCTGAACAGAAGGTTCCTACAGGAGCTGTCTGATCTGGGTCTACTCTGTTTGCCAAGGCATATTTATGGAGCAATGGATTAAAATGACCACTGTGAAAGTTAACATGAAAGTAATGCAGAAAGTCTCTTTCCATGCTTCATGAGTTATTTGCATCCAGGTGTTAGCAACAATTACACTACTTTTGGACAAATTTAGAGCTCTAATTGCAGTTGTAGTGAAAGCATTCAGCAAATCTAGGTGAATGTGAATTATGAACTATATTTTCCATCAAACCCCATCGCATTTAACAACTTTTCCAACTCGCCAAAATACAGCTGAACTTCCAAACTACTAGCATAGTAATTCTTATTTATACTACAGTTAATGTCCAGTTTAGAGGGGTTTTATTGTACCAACAAGACAGGGTTTGGTGGAGAATATGTGATGAGATGTAGACAGATCAGGTCCATAGGTCATAAAACGTTTTGCTTGAGTCTAAGATCATTCTCAAGCATCTGATTGGTCAGTGGTTTGAGCTTGCTCTAATTCTGACCAATCAGATACTCGAGAATGAACTCTGACCCAGTACTCCTCTTGTCTATGGCTCTGACTTCATAGTTTTTCATCATCAACGCTGTGAAAAAGTAAGTCATATGGACAAAGAGTCTATGAGTCTATAATTGACAAAAAGTCATCACTGTGACAATGACATAGCCTCAGTCCCTCTTGCTACAGTCTTCTGGCCTCAGTGTATGAAGACGGTCTCATCTTTCTTCTTCTTGAACACAGTTGCCCCTGGCTTGCTCTGAGCATCTGGATGGTTGGCCAGTTCTGGTGGACAGGTGGAAACCGGACTAGCCTGGATAGTGTGTTTAAGATCATAGAACACTGCACTGTCATCCTTTGTGAGGAATGAGATGGCCACTCCTGACTTCCCTGCTCGGCCTGTACGACCAATACGATGGGTGTAATCTGTAAACAGAAAACAATTTACCTCTTTAGCACCATATTTGTGCAATTTGGATCCTGACGAGACATGAAGTACATTGTTTGTCTTTCCAATTGTATTTTAGAAGAAAAACAGATGAAAAGATAATTTTTGTTAAAATGCATAAATAATGTTTTGTTGGCATCTATCAGAATGCAAAGAGATACATGATATATAACTTTCACCTTGAAGTGCAAATAAAGTAAATTCTGAAGAGAGATGATCCCCCAAAAGCAAAAATTACAACACAAAAGGAGAAAATTGCAGACTCAGTTTTATTGAGTCTGTTCATGAGCAGTAATTGAAAGTGCAACACTGCTCATGCCACCTAGCACCGGCTTAAGCTGTATTCAATTTTCAGAACAAAAAGTACTGAAATTCATGATCTAAATAACCATAGCAAGTGATTGTTTAACCCTTTACTCCATAAATACATCTTTCTCAGCCTTTGCAAACAGAGCCGACCTAGATCAGATGGCCCTACTGGATGTGATACTACAGTTTCTGCTGTGACAAATCATTCGAATGTTCATGTGCTATTAAATGAGAAATCTAATAAATATTCAGGATGTCATTATTCCTTACATGAATATTTATGGGGTAAAAGATTAATAGGTCGCTGCAGGAGCTTTCTTAATGACTTTTGTCCTGCATTTAGCTACCATCTGTCTGTAGGACCAAGACATAGACATCTTTTTGGTGGTTACTGTAAAGGGGTTTTACAGTATAGTTTTGCAGACACTGACCCACTGTTACCAAAGCAACAGAATACATGATATGCATTTAACCCATTCTCTCTATAGACTGCAATTTTTCACAATAAAGATTTGTGTACTTTCAGCAAATGAATCCTAGCAAATACTGGCAAACAGTACCTTCTATATTTTTGGCCATATCAAAGTTGATGACAAGAGATACATCTTTGATATCAATACCACGACCAGCAACATCCGTAGCCACAAGGATGTCCTTGACACCGCCCTTAAGACTGGACAGGGCATATTCTCTCTGTTCTTGACCCTTGCCACCATGAAGTGTTGTAGCATTGTACTGAAAAATAAAGCAATCCAGAGGCATAGATAAAATGCACAAATTAAACCTTTTATCAGGAATACAGTAGAAACCGTCTTAACCCTTTCCCTCATATTGACGACTTTTTACGACTCTATAAAAGTCACTTTGTGAAACCATTGTGATAAACAGAGCATTTGCTCCTATAGGAGCAAATGCTCTATTTATCACATTGGTTTCAAACTACAAAATCCTAAAATTTTCCTTTTCTCTAATTAATGCTCCTTTTCGGTATATTAATTCAAAGAGGTTGTGTCTAAAAATAGCCTATGAGGGAATGGGTTAATTAAGCGGCCATCAAAAAGGTCTAATTATGGGTCTGCAAGGCAGGCAGTGGCATAATGCAGGGCAAAAGTAATGCAGAAAGCAATGATAGGAACTTTATGCATTGCTTTTGCCCTGCATTAACTCTTTCCTCCATGAAAATGCATGTAAGAAATAAAGACATCATGGATATTACATGTAATTAAATTAATTTTTATGACTGGACATTGACGTGGCAAATTTTGGCATTCTATATTATTTCATGAGCAAACAGAGCAGACCCTAATCAGATGGCTCCTACAAGGGCCATCTGACCTGGGTCTATTCTAAGGTGTATTTATGGAGTAAAGGGTTAAGCAACAACCTGATTTTTAAGACTTATGTTCAGTAAATGAATGACCGCTTAGGACAAGTTCAACTGAACCTCTGTTTTCTCTCCTACTAACTCCCAACCTATTTCCACTCTTTAGAAATATCTCATGTTTTGAGGAGAAAATCGAGGGCATGGCGCAAAACTATTCTAACTCCTTCACAAAGTTTTGCACCAAGCCCACGAAATGATAAGTTCAGTACAGTAAACTCGGTCCCCTTTAAACCAGAATTCTAATAGAGAAGAATCTAGATACTTTTAGGCAGGTAGCTGCTTGGTGCAGACTAAAAGTCATGTAAAAAGCAAAACCAGAGGTTTTCATCATTTTCAAGAATAGTTAATTTATTTCTCCACCAAACTCTGTACTGTGATTTGAAGAGACGATTCTAAAGAGCGGTCCCAGCATAGGGTTTGGTGGAGAAATGACAGCAGTATTTTAGTATGCACCTTTATCTGTGGATCTTGGCAAACAGTGTAGATCTTCCATAAATAAACACTGTACCCTTTACTCCATATATACACACTAGATGTTTGGGAATGTGTGTCGAAGAACAAAACGCTCACGGTTTTGTGGTTTTCACCGTTTTATTTGGTGGCCATATATACACGTTACAACTTTTCAAAAGTAGGAACTGACTAATCAGGGTCTGTCCTGTCGTGACCAAACAATCCTGTGCTTATTTGCCATTTCTAAAACTAAACTAGTTAATATTCATAAAGTCATTAATTAACATGAATATTCATAAAGGATTAACGCCTAGACTGTGGCAAACAAGGCACTTGCAAACAGTGTAGACCAAGATCAGAGGGCTTCTCTAAGAACCCTCTCATGAAACTTTATACCACTTGGCATAACAAAATCTTTTAGCCCTTTCCCTCATATAAACGTGTTTTCACGCATTTGCAAACAGAGTAGACCCAGATCAGACGGCTCCTAGAGGAGCCGTCTGATCAGGGTCTACTCGGTTTGCTAACAGAATGTGATAGATCTGTTTCTTTGCTTTCTAAAATGTCTACAATGTTCCACTTTGCATATTTCTTTATAACTATTTTGTTAATGAATATTCATTAGGTATTGAAATTTGAAATAAACATAGAACAAGGAAAGGGTTAACCAAAGTTTAACCCTTTCCCTGTACAATATTCATGTAAGAAATAATGACATCATGAATATTTATTAGCTGATTTTTATAACGGCACACATACACATGAATGCTTAGTACTAATAGAAACTGCAGTCAAATCTGTTATCATTTCATAAGCAAACCGAGCCTGATCAGACGACTCTTATAGGAGCTGTCCGATCTGGGTCTACTCTGCAAAGCCGTGAAAAAGTTTTTATATGAGGGAAAGGGTTAACCAAAGTACAACCTTTCATATGAAAGTGTGTCACTGCCCTGTTGACTCTTAGAATGATGCACACATATGTATTGGCATTTGCAAATAGTGAAGACCCAGAGTAGATGGCTCCTTGAGGAGCCCTCTCTGATCAGAGTCAGCTTTGATATTAATTCAAAATCATCCAGCAAATTCAAGCCTTTCATATAGAATGGAGTCTGTATTTAAACACTGATGGGCTATCTATTCCATATTGAACATTCAGCATTGAAAGGGTAAGAAATTGAGAATTGAAAGGTTTAACCATTTCCCTCATATAAACGTGTTTTCACGCATTTGCAAACAGAGTTGACCCAGATCAGACGCCTCCTAGAGGAGCCGTCTGATCTGGGTCTACTCTTTTTGCTATTGGGATTTGATAGATCTGTTTCTTTGCTTTCTAAAATGGCTACCATGACCCACCTTCCATATTTCATTCTTTGTCCATGAATATTCAGTAGGTATTGAAATTTGTAATAAACATAGAACAGGAAAAGGTTTTATGCACACATATAAAGGTTTAATGCACACATATAAAGTTGTTCTGCTTGTACCTAAAATAGTACACATTGAAGCTTTCAGTCTTCCTTATAGAGAAACAATACTAATGAATATTATCATATTAATTAGATTATTGTTAAAATAGTATATGACCATAGGGATTCTTAGCACTGGCAGAAAATGTAGAATTAGATCTATAGTATTACATAAGCAAACAGACAAGATACTCACTGACCATACAGTTCCACAGGCATTAAAAGGTATATTATGACTGGTGAATATTCAAAGTGGAATGACCAACCAGTGTTTAACAATTGAGTCAATTTTGCATGAAAACATTTATGAGGATTTAGAATGACAGTTTGTAAACTGTTTGCAAATGCCAGTAGACTCCTTTCCTACATTCCTAGGGCAAAGGTAAACTGTTTGCAAATGCCAGTAGACTCCTTTCCTACATTCCTAGGGCAAAGGTGGACTATAGCATCATGTATCTGTTTGAATAAGAAATCTCAAAAAGTTTGACTGATCAATAAAACTGTGCACAGCCCATCGTTCTAGAGAGCACATATTTGGATCCATGATTTTATGTTTTTATTCAAACTGCAATATGGCCCTGAGATTATTACTCGAGTCTGAGTCTGAAATCATTTTCAAGCATATGATTGATTCGATTTTGAGCTTGCTAAAATTCTGACCAATCAGGGTCCATGCTTATAAAACTTTTAGTTGAGTCTGAGTACGTTCTCAAGCTTTTGATTGGTCAGATTTGAGCCTCTGGCTCAAATCTGACCAATCAAAAGCTTGAGAACTCAAATTTGACCAATCAAAAGCTTGAGAACGAAACTCAGACTCAACTAAAAGCTTTATAAGCATGGACCCAGATACTTGAGAATGGACTCAGACTCAGAAGTTTTATAACCTTGGACCATGCTTTGTAAATACATACACCCATCTTCTCGAGAGATTTGGCCAGCACGTCTACTCCCTTCTTCTGGTTGACAAAGATGAGGATGGGTGGTTCAATGCCTGCTCCCAGAATATCAAGCAACCTCTTCCTGAAAGACGCAAAAAACATATTTATACACCAGTGGATGTATGAAATAATATCATGACTAGAACTATCACTAAAGGTGATGGAATAACCCAACTCCCCCCACCACACACACACACACAACCTTGAGTCGCATATGCAAATACCCATGTTTCAGGCAAAAAAACTCAGTTAAAGGGGAGATAATTCTGCAATGCTTAGCAGTAAACACATGAAAATTGCGTCTTGCACACCTATTTGTGGTTATTATGTATACCAAATATATCAATAACTTTAAAACTGAAGGAGTAGTTCGCGACCCCAGCTACCCATAGCAATTGCAGACAGACCTGACGACCAACAGCTTGCCCACCTGACTGACCGTCAGACAAGGTGATTCCAGTATATCCCCTCTAACAAATATTTATAATGGTATGTGAATACAGGAATTTTAGCGTATCAGAATCTGACCTATGTAATTTCACAGCAAACGGAGCTGTCTCTTTGCGATTCTATCAGGTTCCGGGTTAAAAACATTCAGATAATATTTTTCTTATATTTCTCTGACAAACCATATCTTGGTACTCCTTTAGCCTGAATGAGTTTTAAACAGGTTTGTACAAGATAAACAAAAGGAAGGCAGAAGTTTTCTGCTGTACTGTCAACCTACATAAACCCATTCAACCCTAAATTATCAGAATGGAATATTCCAACAGTGTTTAAACTTTACCTCCATCAATATTCATATAAAAAATACATGTAATGACGTCATGAACATTAATAAGATTAATTTGTTATAATAGTATTTGTTATAATGGACACTGGAATTTTTGTCCATGGAAGAAACTGCAGAATCATGTCTATATTACCGGTATATCATCAGCAAACAGAGCAGACCCTGATCAGATTGCTCCTATAGGAACTGTTTGATCTGGGTCTACTCTGTTTGCAAAGGCATAGAAGGACATATTTATGGGGGAAAGGGTTAACTATATACTCCACTCTGTATAGGAGGTTTAAATTTGCTAGATTATTTAGGAACCCACTGAACTGGGTCTACATTGTTTGCAAATGACAGTAAATGCATGTCTCGGATTCAAAGGGCTAAGCAGCCATTGGTCTCGATAACCATAAAGGCCATACATTTTTGTCATTTGAATAATACATGTATGTGCGGTGACAAATGCGAAGCTTTTTTACCAGACTAAAGCTTTGTGTGTGGGAAACAAGTGTTCTAGCATTTGTGTAGGCCCAGATCAGGGTCCATGCTTATAAAGCTTTTAGTTGAGTCTGAGTTTTGTTCTCAGACTTTTGATTGGCCAGATTTGAGTTCTCAAGCTTTTGATTGGTCAGATTTGAGCCAGAGGCTTAAATCTGACCAATCAAAAGCTTGAGAACGATCTCAGACTCAACTAAAAGCTTTATAAGCATGGACCCTGAGGACTCCTAGTGTAGCCCACTAATTAGGTCTGAACTGTTCATCATTTGAAATCCTCTAGCAAATTTAAGCCTTTCATACTCAAAGAACTCTATCGTTCAGAATTGATTGACCATTCAGCATTCAAAAATCTCAGGGTTCCCACAAATTATATAAGTAAAATTCCCTGACCAATTTCCAATTTCCCTGACCAAATGCACAGAAAAGGCAAAGGATGCATAAACCCCTTTCAGTTTCCTCTTTTACCCTAAGCATGTATAGCCATATACAGACTTAATCTGTTATTAAAATTATTTTTCTTTATAAGCAATGCTTTTGGATAATTTACATGTATTGAAAATCAGAGACTTGCTCAACCAGAATGAAGAAACTGCCTTTAGCCTTTTTTTATTTTCTATTCCTCTTCCAAATCGATTCCTCAACTCTCTACTTCTGATTAAAAACTTCCCGGACTTTTAATAAAATTTCAAATTTCCCTGACTAAATAAAAAATTCCCTGACTCTTCCCTGAACTCAATTTTTTCCCCTGATTGTGGGGAAAATGTTTAACTGATGATTAGATAGACGCTTTTCAATCCCGGAGCAGATACTGACCTCTTAGCGTTCTGGTCCACCATATAAACTATCTGTTCACACCTGTCTGTGGGTTTACCAGCAGATCCAATATACACTACAGCCGGACGTCGGAGGTACTTTCGGGCCAACTTTTCAACTGATGGAGGCATGGTAGCCGTAAACATGACAGTCTACAACAGAAAAAACGGCTAATGGATTTATAGCAGGTAAAACTGACTGAAGGATACATAAGTAACAAGAGGGCCATGAGGCCCTGAAGCGCTCACCAGAGATAACCCCAGGGGCGGGCCATTTTGACCACAAGAAATCATGTGTACAACCTTGGTAGAGAACCACAAAGCAAAGCAGTATGCCATTAATTAAAGGTCTAAGCCTTATGGTTTCAGAGAAAAATAATATTTTATATTTTTCCCATGAAAAACTGATAAGCCCTGAGGCAGGGCCAAGTTTCGCCCAGTGGTCAGGGTCGTAAGTTAAACATTTTTAGCAGAGGACCACAAGCCACAGCTACATATTTGTAGAGGACCATCAGATCATGTTACATACCAAATATCAATGGTCTAGGCCTTACAGTTTCAGTAGATTTTTTAAGAGTTTCCAGTGAAAAACTGATAAGCCCTTGGGCGGGGCCATTTTTGGCCCGGGGTTATAATGTGAACAATATATGCAGAGGACCATTAGATCATGCTTCATACCAAATATCAAAGGTCTAGGCCTTACAGTTTCAGAAGAAGATTTTTAAAGATTTCCTATGATAAACTGATAAGCCCTTGGGCGGGGCAATTTTTGGCCTGGGGGTCATAATTTGAACAATCTTTGTAGAGGACCAAAAGATCATGCTACATACCAAATATCAAAGGTCTAGGCATTACAGTTTGAGAGAAGACGATTTTTAAAGATTTTCCTATGAAAAACTGATAAGCCCTTGGGCGGGGAAATTTTTGGCCCGGGGGTCATAATTCGAACAACTTTTGTAGAGGACCATAAGATCATGCTACATACCAAATATCAAAGGTCTAGGCCTTACAGTTTGAGAGAAGAGGATTTTTAAAGATTTTCCTATGAAAAACTGATAAGCCCTTTGGCGGTGCTATTTTTGGCCTGGGGGTCATAATTTGAGCACTCTTTGTAAAGGACCATAAGATCATGCTACATATCAAATATCAAAGGTCTAGGCCTTACAGTTTGAGACAAGAAGATTTTTAAAGATTTTCCTATGAGCCATTTTTGGCCTGGGGGTCATAATTTGAGCACTCTTTGTAAAGGACCATAAGATCATGCTACATATCAAATATCAAAGGTCTAGGCCTTACAGTTTGAGACAAGAAGATTTTTAAAGATTTTCCTATGAAAAACTGATAAGCCCTTGGGCGGGGCCAGTTTTGGCCCGGGGGTCATAATTTGAACAACTTTTGTAGAGGACTATAAGATCATGCTACATACCAAATATCAAAGGTCTAGGCCTTACAGTTTGAGAGAAGGAGATTTTTTAAAGATTTTCCTATGAAAAACTGATAAGCCCTTGGGCGGGACCATTTTTGGTCAGGAGGTCGAAATTTGAACAATATTTGTAGAGGACCATAAGATCATGCTACATACCACATATCAAAGTTCTAGGCCTTACAGTTTCAGAGAAGAAGATTTTTAAAGATTTTCCTATGAAAAATTCAATATTACCATATATGGAAAAAATGACCACGCCCTCTGGCGGCCATGTTTTTTGCCAGATCAAAATTCTTTTAACAACTTTTAAAGTCTATCAACTGGGAAACATTTTGGTGTAAATTATATTCAAATCGGACAAGTCATTCTGGAGAAGATTTTTCTAGATATTGTGCACAGTTGCCATGGCAACAAGACCGATGGCCCCACCCGCTATCTTTTAACAACTTTTGAAGCATACACCCACTGTATGTATCTGACCAAGTTTGGTTACAATTGGGCAGTCGGTTTCAGAGTAGAAGTCGTTTGAAATTGATGATGGACAGACAGACGGACGGACGTACAGACTGACAGACGGCCGGCCGCCGGACACAGGGGTATCACAATAGCTCACCTTGAGCACTTTGTGCTCTGGTGAGCTAAAAAGCAGACTTAGATCAGATGGCTCTTGACTGTAGGAGCCGTCTGATCAGGGTCTGCTCTGTTTGCTTATAATATGGATAAGATTCTACAATTTCTGCCATGGCCAAAAATTTATGTATTCATGTACTATTATAGCAATTAATCTAATTAACAATCATGATGTCATTATTTCTCACATGAAATATTCATGATGTAAAGGGTTAAAGTTCACAAAGTAAAATGATCTCTAACAATAATTCTGCTTTTAATGCATTCTATATTGATAAGGTAGAAAACAATACGATCAACAAAATATATTCTGTGAGAATTTCATTTTATTTCTGACCTGTCTGTATTTCTGTGTGGAGTTGAAATTGGCCAACATTTTCTCATTGTCTTCTGCATCATCTGTGTCAGGTTTTTCATTAGACACTGGAAGGTACTCCAAAATCTTCTGAACGTCAGGCTCAAAACCCATGTCAATCATACGATCTGCCTCATCTAGGATGACATATGTACACTGGGACAACACCAGGTAGCGGTTCTCCAGCACATCCAACAGACGACCAGGAGTCGCTATTACAATCTAAATGTAACAAAAAAGTAACAATGGTTACTATGACAACAGAAAAACTAAGAATCTGAGGTTGCAAAGATTGTTATCTGACATGAATATTCATGAATTACCCTTTAATATCATCTATTAACACTTTTAACGTGAATATTTATATAAGAAATAATTACATAATGAATATCAGTTAGATGCATAGTTATAATACTTCATGGACACAGGCATTTTTGACCACGGTAGAAACTGTAGAATCAAATCTTTATCATTTCATAATCAAATAGAACAGACACTGATGAAATGGCTCCTATAGGAGCTGTCTGATCTGGATCTACTCTGTTTGAAATGGCATAGAAAGGTGTATTTATGGAGTAAAGGCTTACCTGTGCCAAACTCAACACAATTTAGAGGGCTAGAGCAAAGGTTTCATATATTAATTCATGTTACCTTGTGAAAATAGTTTTGATCATGATTAGATTTTAGTGACTAAATAACTCACCAGGATTCATACAATGTCAGGGGTGTAATTTTTTTTCAAAAGCTACTCGCCCTGCAGGACTAGTTACCACCAAAATCCACTCTCCCTTATGCAACTTTCACTCGCCCTTGAATTTTCATACAAATGTACTCTTTAGTCCATTCAAACTCATTGAACCATTTTTCTTGCACTTTTCTTGTTCTAATACAGTAAAACCTCTCTATAATGACCACTAAATTGTGTTAATTATTTGGTATTTAGGGCAGGTGTCTGCTTAAAGCAAGGTGAAAGTAAAACAAAACGCTCCTATAGGAGCGTTCTGTTTTACTTTCACCTTGCTTTAAGCAGCCAATTGCCTTTAACACAAAATACTTGGTGTAATCTAGTGGTCGTCATAGAGAGGTTTTACTGTACTTTATCATACTGTTTTTGTGGTTCTTTCTTCCTTTTCTCTTTCTTTTTCCTTTTTGTCATCATCTCCAACCCATGCTTTCCCCCGGGAGAACAAATGAAAGCTTGTTTGTTTAGACATTTTGACATATTGCGGGTAAATCTAACAGTGCTTCTGGGTTTTTTTTCGGATTCTAAAATTTTTACTCGTTTAAACTAGGTACGAAAGCATCAAAGCTTTAAATCAAGAATTTCTCACAGTTTAACGGATTATTGTACAGAAAAACTTTATTACACTGTTAATTTCATAATACGAGTGAGTATTTGAACCACCACTCCAAATATTTAACACAAATAAATTTCCTTTGGGCAAAACATTTCTACTTGGGCCGAATATGTGTCGCTAGGTAGCAGGTGCACGTAAAATCGGAATGCCTCTAAATTCTTTGTAGATAATAGTAAGGTGTGTGACAGTAGAAATTGTGTCTTCAATCTGACATATGCGGAGACTTTTCAGCCCTTTTAATTTGTAATTTAAGGTATTTTACTCAAGGTTAATAATTGGGAAATTACCAGATCAAAAAATCCACTCACCCTAAAGGGCGAGCATATATTTTAAAGCACTCCACCGACTTCAAAACCTACTCACATTGGTGGAATTTTACACCCTTGAATGTGTCAAGTTTAACAGACTTCCTGAAGATATTGAATTTTTTTGCATGACAATGACAACTCAGAGACCTAGATAAGATGCGTAAACTAAAACATTTTCAGGAATAACTATATTATTTCTCCACTAAACTCTATAGTGTGACCACTCTTTAGATTCATCTTAAGAGTGGTCACATCATAACGTCTGGTGGAGAAATGGCAATTTTAGTAATTGAATACGCAACTTATCTGTTGCTCTGCAACTACAATAAAAGGGCAGTAAAACCCCAGTAAAACCTCTTTATAACAGCCATTAGATTACATCATGTAATTTGTGTTAAAGGCAGGTGACATGCTGAAAGCATGGTGAAAGTAAAACAGAACGCTCCTATAGGAGCGTTCTGTTTTACTTTCACATTGCTTTAAGCAGCCACCTACCCTAAATACCAACTATTTAACACATTTTAGTGTTCGTTATAGAGCAGTTTTACTGTATATGGAAAGCCCTAAGCATTTTCCTTCATTTAAATACCATTTCATGCCTTTGCAAACAGATTTGACTCAGATCAGACGGCTCCAATTGGAGTTATCTAATTTGGGTCTATTGTTTGAAATAATCATTTGACAGCGTACCTCACATCCTTGTCTAAGTTTGAAGCCCTGTTCCTCACGAGATATTCCACCAATAACAGCCACTGTCCGTATTGCCATGGCCTTGCCAAACTTGATTGTCTCTTCCTCTATCTGCTGGGCCAGCTCACGAGTTGGAGCCAAGATAATGGCATATGGTCCCTTGTCAATTATATCAATTTTTCTGTAGTGTAGAAAAAATTGACTTCAAAACCTACTCACATTGGGTTTCTCAATCAATGTAGATCTTGATTTGTTACATATGGTTAAACTGGAATTTTACTACAGCATTAGTTTCTTAGTCCTAAAGTAGTTCCATAACTCTTTACGTAATAGATTTGCTTTGTAACCCTTTATTCTTTGAATATTCATGTAAGATTTAATATCAATAGATGAATATTCATAGAATAAAGGGTTAATTTATGAAAGAGATCCTTGTTTGATTATATACCAAATTTCTCTGAAACAACAAATAAAAGCCTGTTTGGTATTTAAAAGCAGTTCTAATGTTCGATAATACAAACATACATGTTTGATTAAATTTAAAACATCTGCCCACAAACCTTTATAAAAGAAGTAAAGACATCCATATTGAGTAGATTTATTGTTATAACATGGACACAAGAAGATTTGGCCCCGACATTTTTATTTTTTTTGTAACAGAGTGCATTTCTCGAGTAAACATTTGGTAGACTCTGACCGGAAGTTACATGAACTTTCGAGAATGATCTCCCTTTTGTTCACTTGTATTCGTTTTTCAATGGTAAGTCTATCACTTGATTCTTTTGATATTTATCGTGTTTTACACATCAATTCATTGAAAGTTAAGTGTACGTTGTATTTTTCTGCCAATTCATGTCATCTAGTTACAGTAGTTTTACTGCCTGTGTTTCTATTCTATTTGCCGCAACTGTGTGTACGACAAATTAGCAAAAAGACCTATTTCACGAGATTGCTCAGAGATGAGTTGTATTGTTTACCAAACAATTATTTAAATCACTTGATCAGTAACTTATAACCAGATGAGAAGAAGATAAAGATTTGAATCGCTCTGCCCTTAGCAGGTAAGTTAAAGTCAAAATAGGTTAAAGTCTAACATTTTATAACATACATGTGCAGTATAGTGGCATTCAGACATTATTGTTTCTATTTTGATAATTTTATAGATCTTAATGACATTAAATTCAGTTTATCAAACAGGACACTAGATGACATTCCAACTAGTGAAGATGTATCCTGTTATAGTTCAAATGTTTATGTTGTCATTTCTGTATAGCTTTCTACCTAACATATAATAATATATAATAATATGTATTTGTGGATGATGTTCATTTTGTAAATGTCTTTCAAGTATCTTTCAAATACATTTCAAGAACATATTAATTCAGGATTCACCCATGAACATATTTATTTCATGAACATATATATTCATTCATGTACATATTCATGTACATGAAACTTAGACAGCTGTGATTACAATAGTAAAAGAAGATTATTGAACATCATATATAGTCATTATCTGCTGGTCCAGAATTCACAAAATTTGCCTGGCATAAAAGTCAGGTAGATTCCATATCATAAGCAAACAGAGCTGACCCTATTCAGACAGTTTCTACAGGAGCTGTCTGATCTGGGTCTTTTGTGTTTGCAAAGGTATACATTTATGGAGTAAAGGGTCAACTCTTTCCCGTATGTAAGCGCATTTTGACAAATCAGCAAACAGAGTAGATCCAGATCAGACGGTTCCTATAGGAGCCGTCTGATCAGGGTCTGCTCTGGTTGCTTATGGTGTAATAGAGATCTGATTCTACGGCTTCTGACTGAGCCAAAATGTCATGTGTTCATATGCCATTATAAAAAATAATCTTATTAATATTCAAGACGTCATTATTTCCTACATGAATATTCATCAGGGAAAGGGTTAGGCACTAACCTTTCAATTTTGGGAAGGGAGGTAATCCATACAAGCAGAGGTATAAGGAATGCGGCAGTTTTACCGCTGCCAGTTTCTGCCACACCAATGATATCACGATTCTGTAGACCAATGGGGATGGCTGCCCGCTGAATAGGTGTAGGCTCCTGAAACATAGACAGTATTATGTGTACAAAAACATATAATCTGACACTGATCCTTTGAACTCAAGCTTGATGGCATTTTCAAACTGTGCATATCCTAAAGGATTAGGACATTCCAAATCTTCTGGCAAAATTTAGGCGTCATATAATAAATCCCCTAAACCATTTGCCTGTGAGAGACCATACAATAAACACCAAATAAAACGATCCCTCAGTGTTGTGTTGACTGTTTTTATTCACCAACATTTCGGCCTTAAAAAAGCCTTCATCAGGGTGGCACAAAATGGAAACACAATTTAGTACAAAAATCTTGTCCCTGAAGTACAACTTTTCAGGTGCATTTTGTCACGTGACTTTTCTAAATATAGAATAGCACTCATTACTGAAACAAAGAGTAGTCATGACAGTGACATCATGATGATGTCGAAATGATGTCATAATGACATGTGGTAACGTCGTAATAGTTCTATGGTGATGAGATTATTAAAAGAAAGTGTATTTAAATTTGAAATACCTTTTGCAATAGTTATTCTATTGAAAAAATTAGAAAAGGAGTCCCTTAATGTCAGTAAAATGTAGAGGCTATCTATAGAGGAAATTATTCATACATTTTTTAATTACTGTTTACTAGACTGTCGAAGGACAGCAAAGCTCGCCTATTGTAGACCTTGTCTACAAAGATGAAGTCCAAAATATTTTTCTATTTTAACTGAACTACATCAATGTTAAACCTACTGGCAAACTCTATTCCAAATACCAGCTACCTATGGCAAGTATTTCATGTTGTATTAGTGCATCTTAACACTTACCCCAAAACTTTAACCTTGAGATTTCAGTCCAAAAAGCTAAGTCCAAAACAGGTGAAATTTTGACTAAAATTCAATTTTATTTTAAATTTTAACTACACTACATCAATGTTCAACACACAAGGAACCTCCAATCCAAATATCAGCTTTCTAGGGCAAATATTTCATGTAGTATTAGTGCATTTCAACACTTACCCCAAAACTTAAACCTTTCTATTTCAGCCCAAAAGGTTAAGTCCAAAACAGGTGAAATTTTGACTAAAATTCAGTTTTATTTTAAATTTCAACTACACTACATCAATGTTCAACACACCTGGAACCTCCATTTGAAGTATCAGCTTCCTAGGGCAAATATTTCATGCAGTATTAGTGCATTTCAACACTTACCCCAAAACTTTAACCTTGAGATTTCAGCCCCAAAAGCTAAGTCCAAAACAGGTGAAATTTTGACTAAAATTTTGACTAAAATTCAGTTTTATTTTAAATTTTAACTACACTACATCAATGTTCAACACACCGGGAATCTCCAATTCAAGTATCAGCTTCCTACGGCAAATATTTCATATAGTATTAGTGCATTTCAACACTTACCCAAAAACTTTAACCAAAAGCAAAAGCCAACGCCGACGCCAGGGTGATTCCATAAGCCCCCCTATTCTTCGAATAGGCGAGCTAATAAGTGTAGATCATAGTAATGATCTTTCTTAAACAAAACATATATCAGAGAGAGAAATTTGTAAAGATGATGCCATAATGGTCCATAGTATTGTTCTAGCAGTTCAAAATAGAGACAACATTTATTGGAAAGTGCATAAACAGAAGTCTGTTGAGTTTGTGTCACATTTTCACTAAACAATTACGATAGGTGTCCCTGTGACAGACCAGTACACTTTGAAAATTCAACACACAAAACAGTATTAACCCATTGCTCAATGAATATTTGTGTAAGAAATAAAAACAAGAGGGCCAGAATGGCCCTGACATCGCTCACCAGACAATCAGATATGTTTCTATTGAAAAGTGACCGTCTCTGGGGCGGTGCCAATTTTGACACCAGGGACACAAAATATAACTTTTGTAGATGATCTAAATATGAAGCTATATCGATATTTGCCAAATATGAAATCTGAGAACATTCCAGTTTCAAAGGAGAAGATTTTCAAAGTTTGCACATTAAAATTGTTTCTATTGAAAACTGACCACCCCTGGGGTGGGGCCTATATTGACAACAGGGGTATAATTTATATAACTTTTGTAGAGGATTGGAAAATGGTGCTATGAGCCAAATATGAAAGCTGAGAACCCTGTAGATTCAGAAAAGAAGATTTTCAAAGTTTTCACTATACGTTTCTATAGACAAGAGGGCCATTGAAAGTGTTAATTTTTCAGACAAACAAATTACAGATGACAGAAACCCTATTACTGCTGCGCATATTTTGACTGAAATTAGCACACAGTTTGGATTTGATCTGACACATAATTATGTAACTTCATAATATGTGGTTTGTACAAGAAAGTTAATTGTAAGATTGATATGTATTAACCAGGGAATTTTAATTATGCAAGGCCATACAAAGTTCTGACTAAAGACGATCAACTGACCTCAAATAATCAACATTACTGTTCCTCTGAAAAGGTATGTGTACCCTAGCATTCCAAACTGATTTTTTGCATTTGAACATTATTATAAATTATTACATAATAATTTCATATTCATAAGTTCACTGAACTTAATATTTTCAAGTAATACAATTTCATGTTAAAAATTATTTCATAATTTATTTAAAATCTTTAATTTGGCATTCTGGAGCCTTTACATGATTTACCCTTCTTCTGAACTGCAGGGCAGGTTATAATAATGTCATAATGCCAATCACTATTATTAATTAACCCTTCCCTCATATAAACGTGTTTTCACACATTTGAAAAATCAGTAGACCAGATCAGATGCCTCCTATAGGAGCCATCTGATCAGGGTCTGCTCAGTGTTTGTTAATGGAATTTGACAGATCTTCCTTTAGTTTCTAAAATGGCTACAATGTTCTACCTACTATATTCCATTATAACTATTTTGTCTATGAATATTCAGTAGGTTGTGAAATTTGGAGAAAAAAAAATGGCTACAATGTTTCACCTTCCATACTTCACTTTAACTATTTTGCTCATGAATATGCAATAGGCATTCAAATTAATAATAAACACAGTACAGGCAAAGGGTTACTACAGCCACTACCAGCAATACAGGTGTACTAAAAATAGACAGTGGTCATCCCCATCTCTATTGCTTGATCTGATGAACTGTTCATGAGACTGAGTAAAGATAAGATGCTTAAAAGTGCAGTCAGCTTCAAGTTTGCTAGAAAACTTGCCACCCGTGGGTGTAGTCAATTTTGACCACAGGAGCATAATTTATATAACTTTTGTAGAAGTCCTGAAGTTGAAGCTATGTGCCAAATATGAAAGCTGGGGACCTTCTAGTTTTAGATGCTCAAAGTTTTCACTATATGTTTCTATTGAAAACTGAAAACCCCAGGGGCAGGGCCAATTTTGACCCCAGGGGTATAATTTATATAACTTTTGTAGAGGACCTACAGATGATGCTTTGTGCCAAAGATGGAAGCTGAGACCCCTGTAGATTCAGAGGAGAAGAACTTTAAAGGTTCAAATTGTTGACGACGAACGACGCACTACGCACGCCGACGGACGACGGACATCAGGCGATCACAAAAGCTCACCCTGAGCACTTTGTGCTCTGGTGAGCTAAAAAATCATGATTATTAATTAGATGAATTTTTAAAATGGCAGTTTTGCTATGGTAGAAACTATAGAATCAGATCTATATTATTCTATATTCTGAGCAAAACAGAGCAGACTCTGATCAGACAACTCCTACAGGAGCTATCTGATTTGGATATACTGTTTACAAAGGCATTAAAACCTGTAATTATGAGTAAAGCCTTAACCCTTTCCCTGTTCTATGTTTATTTCAAATTTCAATACCCACTGAATATTCATGGACACAATAGTTATAATGAAATATTTAAGGAGGAATACTGCAGGAATACTGTAGCCATTTTAGAAACTAAAGAAATATCTATCAAATCATCAATCTTTATCAAAACTTTGTATCTATCAATCTATCAAATTCCATTAGCAAACAGAGCAGACCCTGATCAGATGGCTCCTATCGGAGCCGTCTGATCTGGGTCTACTCTGTTTGCAAACGCGTGAAAACACGTTTATATGAGGGAAAGGGTTTAAAGTAAACATTGGTGAAAGCCTTAACCCTTACAATGCTGAGTTTTCAAATGGACTATTCCAAAATTAAGACAGGTCAAGCCTATGGAGACTATTTGGGGGTTTTGTCTAAAGGAAACTGTAACATGACAAACAGTGCAGACCCTGATGAGAGGGCTCCTCTAGGAGGGAATTTTAGCCATGGCAGAAGCTGCAGAATCAGATCCATATTATATTATAAGCAAACAGAGCAGGTCCTGAACAGGCTGTCCCTAAAGGAGCCATCTGATCTGTGTCTACTGTGTTTGCAAAACTGTAGAAAGGCATATTTATGGAGTAAATGGTTAAAACAGTAAATATGTTATTGTATCCACATATGTTCCAAATAGTGTAGCCAACGGAAATTTATATATAGAACAGTTTCTAATTTATTGTTTGCACTGGATTTTATTGATAAACAAGAGCACCGCAAGAC
The DNA here is from genome assembly GCA_963576725.1 of Azorinus chamasolen. Classification (NCBI taxonomy): domain Eukaryota; kingdom Metazoa; phylum Mollusca; class Bivalvia; order Cardiida; family Solecurtidae; genus Azorinus; species Azorinus chamasolen. The sequence continues at coordinate 64,164,285 of OY755247.1, read as the reverse complement.
GGGGCAATATACGCCCGAAGGCTGTTCTATAAAATTATGTTGAAAAATAAAGGAGGAGTTAGTTGCACAAGAAATTGCTACCCGAAACTATCAAAGGGCAATAACTCCAGAATGAAAAATGATATGAGAGTTATCTCACTGATATACACAACTACACATCAATATCTATCATTCCTGAAAGTTTGAAGAAATTATGTTGAAAAATAAAGGAGGAGTTAGTTGCACAAGAAATTGCTACCCGAAACTATCAAAGGGCAATAACTCCAGAATGAAAAATGATATGAGAGTTATCTCACTGATATGCACAACTACACATCAGTATCTATCATTCCTGAAAGTTTGAAGAAATTATGTTGAAAAATAAAGGAGGAGTTAGTTGCACAAGAAATTGCTACCCGAAACTATCAAAGGGCAATAACTCCAGAATGAAAAATGATATGAGAGTTATCTCACTGATATACACAACTACACATCAATATCTATCATTCCTGAAAGTTTGAAGAAATTATGTTGAAAAATAAAGGAGGAGTTAGTTGCACAAGAAATTGCTACCCAAAACTATCAAAGGGCAATAACTCCAGAATGAAAAATGATATGAGAGTTATCTCACTGATATGCACAACTACGCATCAGTATCTATCATTCCTGAAAGTTTGAAGAAATTATGTTGAAAAATAAAGGAGGAGTTAGTTGCACAAGAAATTGCTAGCGGACGGACGGACGGACAGACAGACAGACGGACGGACGACATGCGCCATACCATAATACGTCCCTTCGGGCGTATAAAAATGCAAGAAGTGGTCAAAATACCTCAAAAACACTTTAAATCTTGATCCAAACAAATTTAACCTAACCCTCTCCATTACTAATTCTATGGCTACACACTTTCACACTTCTGCCATTACTATAAACCTCATTGATGCAGTCTTGTCCAGCAGAACTTTATAATATTATAATTGATTTTACAAACATCTTTTTTTAAACTCTTTACCTGTTCACTATTCATGTAAGAAATAATGACATCAGCTGAATTTTTATAATGGTACATGAACACAGGATTTTTTTGCTGGAAACTGTAGAACCACATCTATAGACAGTAAACCCTGTCTTAACCCTTTCCCTGTTCTGTATTTGGGTCAAATTTCAATACCTACTGAATATTCATTAACAAAATAGTTATAAAGAAATATGCAAGGTGGAACATTGTAGACATTTTAGAAAGTAACGAAACAGATCTATCAAATTTTATTAGCAAACAGAGCAGACCCTGATCAGACGGCTCCTCTAGGAGCCGTCTGATCTGGGTCTACCCTGTTTGCAAATGCTTGAAAACACGTTTATATGAGGGAAAGGGTTAAGTGACCTTATATTGATTGGACACAGGAATCTTAAAAAGCAGGTGGTTGCTTAATGCAAGACAAAAGTAATACATAAGAAAGCTACTATAAGAGCTTTCTGCAACACTTTTGACCTGCATTAGCCTTTTACTCCATAAGTATGCCTTTCTACGTGTTTGCAAATAGAGTAGACTCACACCAGATGGCTCCTGTAGGGGCCGTCTGATCAGGGTCTGCTCTGTTTGCTGATGAAATAATACAGATATAATTCTACTGTTTCTGCCATTGCCAAATGTTCCTGTGTTCATTTTAAAAAATAAGCTAATTAATATGCACAGTGTCATTATTTCTTACATGAATATTTATGGGGTAAAGGGTTATGCTACCACCTGCCAAACAGAACCATAATTAGACCTATTTTTCATGGTCCCTTAACACATTATCCCCTAATGACGCATTTTTGCGCATCTAAAGTCACTTTATGAATCCATTGTGATAAATAGAGCATTTGCTCCTATAGGAGCAAATGCTCTATTTATCACAATGGTTTCAAACTACAAAATTCTATTTTTTTTCCTTTGCTCTAGTTAAAGTTCCTTTTCGGTAGATATATTCAAAGAGGTTGGGTCTAAAAATAGCCTAGGAGATAATGATTTAAGACTGGTTCAACTGTAACGAGAGCTTGTTTTTAAGAAAAACATATGTCTCCCACCTGCATCTGTCTCAAAAAAAAAAGATTGGATGTATTTTTATGAAGTTTATTGGAGACCGGATGAGAACTTTTTTATTTAGAGAGCAGACAAAGCTAAAAAAAAAAAGGTCAGTTTCAACAATTCAAGAGCCGTAACTCTAAAGTACCTGTTCCAAAATTGCTAGTTATTCAACTTGGCCTAGATATTGTAACCATAAATATTTTCATAAGGTTTAGTGATGATTAGATGAGAACTTTATGACTTAGAGAGTGAACAAGGCTAAAAAGGCCAATTTTGTATTATTCAAGGGCCATAACTCTAAAGTGCCTAGTTCAATCTTGCTGGTTATTGAACCTGGCCTAGACATTATAGCTATAAACATTTTTATAAGGTTTGGTAAAGATTGGATGAGACGTTTATGACTAAGAGAACAGACAAGGCTAAAAAGGCCAAATTTGGATAAACAAGGGCCATAACCCTGAAGTTCCTGAAATAATCTTGTTGGATATTGTACTTGGCCTAGATATTATAGCCATAAACATATTTACAAGGTTTGGTGAAGTTTTGATGAGGCATTTTTGACTTAGCGAGCGGACAAGGCTAAAAAGGCCAAATTTGGATAAATAAAGGGCCATAACTCTAAAGTTTCTGTTGGATAAATAAAGGGCCATAACTCTAAAGTTTCTGAAATAATCTTGCTGGTTATTGAACTTGGCCTAGATATTATAGCCATAAACATTTTTACAAGGTTTGGTGAAGTTTTGATGTCGCATTTTTGACTTCGCGAGCGGACAAGGCTAAAGAGGCCAAATTTGGGATAAATCAAGGGCCATAACTCTTAAGTTCCTGAAACAATCTTGCTGGATATTGCACTTGGCCTAGATATTATAGCACTTAACATTTTTATAAGGTTTGGTGAAGATTGGATGAGATGTTTTTGACTTAGAGAGCGGACAAGGCTGAAAAGGCCAAACTTGGATAAATCAAGGGCCATAACTCTGAAGTTCCTGAAACAATCTTGCTGGATATCGAACTTGACCTAGATATTATAGCTATAAACATTTTAAGAAAGGTTTGGTGAAGACTGGATGAGAACTTTTAAAAATTAGAGAGCGGATAAGATTTTGTGACAGACAGACAGACAGAAAGGGGTAGATCAATATGTCTCCCACACCACTACGTGGTGGGAGACATAATTCCATTAGCAAATAGAGCAAACCCTGATCACATATCTCCTAAAAGAAGCTGTCTGATATGGGTCTACTCTGCTTACAAAGGCATGAAAAGGTGTTTATAAGAGGGAAAGGGTTAAATAGACTCTCACGCTAAAACATGATTTGGTAAGAAAATGTATACATTCAAAGCGAATAATCAGATTTCATGTGTATTTGTTAGACTTTCCTGTCAAGGGAAAAAAGAGACAGATCTTATGTAATATATAAGAAAACCTTGTAACAATTAGCTTTCCAAAGACTAGTCCTGAACAGGAAAAATATCGCAAACATTAATTTATCCATTTTTCAGTCAAAATTATAACAGTTTATCCTGTAAAAATAACCATTTATCTCTTAACCAATTCCCTCAAACTGACACCATTTGACGCCTCAGTAAATGTCACTTTTTGAAATCATTGTGATAAATCGAGCATTTGCTACACTGTGCAAATGTTCTATTTATCACAATGGTTTCAAAACTACACAATTTTTAAAATTTTACTTTTTCTAATGAATGCTCCTTTACAGTAGGTTTATTCAAAGAGGTTAACTCATTAAGGTCCAGTTGATTGTCACTAAGACAACCATTTCCTATATGCATTAAGGAATCAGAGGTAAGTGAAAAATTCAGAACATCAGAGTTTAAGCAGACGAATTAGTTGATCCTTTACTATGTAGATACACATTTTTATACCTTTTAAAATAGAGTAGACCCTGATCAGACAGTGCCTGTAGGAGCTATCTGGGTCCATGCTCATAAAACCTTTAGTTGAGTCTGAGTTCATTCTCAAGTTTTTGATTGGTCAGATTTGAGCCTTTAGCTCAAATCTGACCAAAAAGGCTCAAATCCGACCAATCAAAAGCTTGAGAATTCAAATCTGACCAATCAAAAGTCAGATAAATAAATTCCCTTGTTCATATGCTACTATAAAAAAATAGTTAATAAATATTCATAAATTCATTATTTTTACATGAATATTCCTGAAGTAAAGGGTTAAGAAACACACCTTATATCCAATTGAATCAATAACATCCAACAGCTCAGCTGGGATACCGCCCTCTTTCCACTTGCGTATGGAATTTGGGACTCTGCCGCCCTTACAGCTGATGTTGAAATCCTCTTTGAAGATTCTCCAGTCTCTTTCCTGCATCTCTTCTAGTGTTTTCTCCGTCCAGTGACGATCATCAAACTTCTGTTTTTTCTCCTTGTCACGGGCAATCCTTAGACGCTTCCTAAAACACACGATAAAAGTCCTTCATGGTTTCTTGCTTTATAACCCTTTCCTTCATATAAACGCTTTTTTATGGGTTTGCTAACAGAGTAGACCCTGATCAAATGTCTCCTATAGGAGCTGTCAGATTAGGGTCTGCTCTGTCTGCTTATGACATTATAATAGATCTGAACCTTATTTGAGGATTTGACTGACAAATAGTATAAACCATGATCAAGAGACTCCTCTGTTTGCTTATGGAATTACACTGTACATGTATATAGAGGATCTGATTCTACAATTTCTATCAATACTAAAACTTCCTGTTTTCATACTCAAATAAGAAAATTAATTAACAAATATTCATGGTGTCATTATTTTTTACATGGATATTCAACAGGTAAAGGGTTAAGAATGTCTGTTGAAATTTGAGATCTTGGTACATCTATGAACATCTATAAACATACTTTTCTTGAGTTTTCTCATCCTCTGTCCGCCGCTTTTCTAGCAAATCACCATAGAATTTGGACTGGTCTTTCTTCTGAGCCTGTAAGTAATAAAGAGCAAGGGGACTTCAGATACACTTTTGCAATCAGAGAACATCCAGAACAGATTATTCCAGTATTCATATTACATTATAAAAATGCATCTAATTAATATTCATGGTGCCAGTTCAGTAAAACTTCGATTATCTGAACACTAAAATACGTATTATTATCGATCTTTAAGACAGGTGGCAGCTTAATGCATGGTGAAAGTCATGCAGAAAGCTCCTCTAGGAGCTTTCTGCATGACTTTCACCATGCATTAAGCAGCCACCTGCCTAAAAGGGTCTAAATTCTTCTATACCGAAAATTCGAATAATCGAGGTTTTACTGTATTTCTAAATGAATATTTATCAAGAAAAGAGTTAAGTAGAAACAGCCATTATAAAAATTCAGCCAATAAATATTCATGATGCCATTATTCCCTACATGAATATTCATGAGGTAAGGGTTCAGAAGCTGTATTTATATACGACAGAGGTCATTGTATCATAAATGTACAACTCTGAAAAAGAAACATGTACAGGCTTAATGCAAAAGTAATTTAACCCATTCCCTCATTTTAACCCTTCCCTTGCTATTCGCGATAATATACCTACCTGTAAATAGTGAAGACCCAGATGAGACAGCTCCTGCAGGAGCTGTCTCATCAGGGTCTGCACTATTTACAAATTGATTGTGCAACCAGTGCACTCCACAGCAGTGATTACACAGCGAAATATGTGTACACAGTGAAGATATATGTAATTATACAACAGGGCATGGGTACAGAAGGAGAAATGTATTTTAAAATTCAGCAAGAGAAGGGTTAACATCTTTTCATGCCTTTTCAAACAGTCACCTAGATCAGATGGCTCCTGTAGGAGCCGTTTGAGCTGTGTCTGCTCAGGTTGCTTATGGAGTTTACCCTTTACTTCATAAATACGCCTTTCTACACCTTTGCAAACAGAGAAGACCCAGATCAGACAGCTCTAGGAACCGTCTTATCAGGGTCTGCTGTGTTTGCTTATAATATATATGATGTAGATCTGAATCTACAGTTTCTGCCATGACCAAAAGTTTCTGTGTTCTTATGCGGTAGTAAAAAACAAGAGCCATGTGCGGCGCCAATGCTCATCTGGTTTGGTGCTTGTCCAGCTAAATTAAAATAAATTGAAAAAGATAAAGGCCATAAAGGGCCATAACTCCAAAATTTTCAAATCAAGAGTTATGCTTCTTGTGTAGGGGCCTTTCCCTCAAGGAGATCTACTAACCTATGAAGTTTCATGTTGATACCCCTTATACTTTTCAAGTAATGAGCTACATTAAAGTTTTTGCACGCCGCCACCGCAACTGACAACGACGCCTACGACACAGTGATCACAATAGCTCGACTTTTCTTCGAAACAGACGAGCTAATAATCAAATTAATATGCATGGTGTCATTATTTCTTACAAGAATATTCGAGTAAAGGGTTAAATAGACCTTATCCTACAGTTTTTGTAAAAAACAAATTCCCTTGATAATTTTACATTATAAAAAAAAAAAGAAAATGGGACACAGATGCCCCTGCTGAACAATAGACCTGAAAAGGGGAGACATGGTACAACTCACTATGATTATGCTTCAGACCAAATATCAAATCATTCCAGCATATACAAGCCAAGAAATCTTGACCAAAATTTTACAGGACGGATGTACAGACAGACATATGGACAAGGGTAAAACTTAATGCCCCCGTTGCCTAAAGGAGGGGGCATACATTTAAGTTAACTCATTCTCTCCTAGACTATTTCTAGACCCAAACTCATTGAATTAATCTACCGAAAAGGAGAATTTTAGAATTGTGTAGTTTTGAAACCATTGTGATAATTAGAGCATTTCCTCCTATGAAGCAAAATTTATGCTCTATTTATCACAATGGTTTCAAAAGTTTTATAGAGGCTCAAAATGGCGTCAGTAGGAGGGAATGTGTTAATGACTATTCATAAAGTGACCAATTCACACAAATGTTCATTAGAAAAAGGGTTAATAGACATCTTCACAAACAGTCTGTTTGTACAGTCTAATAGCGATACTACGAATCAGCACTGGATCAGGCCGATTTTCCGTAGTTTCCCATTTTAACATTATTGCATCTTTAGGATACAAAAGAATTTTCACAACCTTTATATGTAATGATATCGTCGCAATTTAATTTTGTAAAATAAAGATATTTCTGTACATGTTTGGGTTATATTTAATTTTTTATTCCTTGTTTGACGATCTACTCACATTTTCGCTGACTAAAGGTTTTCAAATTATAATCTTTAATGTCATATGCCAGTGCATAACGGGTTACGTAAAAAACACGAAATGCACAATGCCAGCTTACAAAACTCTAGATAGGAGGGAGTAAACGAAACATTTTCAAAGTTCTGTTTGTCCTGTCTCCACCACATCATATGCTGTGACTACTCTTCCGAATGTGATTCAACATACTAATGGTGCTTCTAAAAGGAATTGAAAGGAATATCTTACTTGAAGGTTAAAATCCTCAACAACTTTGCAACGGTTTGTAAAGTACAATCGATTTCTTCCAAGCTATTGATGCATAATAGAAATATACCTGTGCCTCAGTCCTCAAAAATACTTCCCAGAATTGCATCTGCTTTGAGGTTCCAACCTATGGACATTGCAAACAGGGTTGACAAGACCAGATGCCACACTGAAAACACAGTATCTGATCAGTCTACACTGATCTAGAGTTGCTCTCAAACTTTCCTTACCTTGATATCTATACCAGCTATATGACCTCTGCCATAGAACTGCACCTCATGCTTGTCCTTGTAGAGAGGGTTGTAATCAAGTGAAGTGTCATCCCCAGCATCCCAGTCAAAGACAAACTTTCTGTCATTCAAACGTCGAATCCTTTTCCTTCTCTTCTTTATACCCAGGTATCTCTCCTATAATACAAATTGTCTGCTCGAAAAATCTTACATACAGTAGAACCCCTCTAATGCGGCCACTTAATGGATAAACATGGGTGTCGTTATGAGCAGATGGTTGCTTAATGCAGGACAAAAGTAATGGAGAAAGCTCCTCTAGGAGCTTTCTGCATTACTTTTGTCCTGCATTAAGCTACCACCTGCCTTACTCACCCAGAATTATACCTATTTTAGGTGGTCGCATTAGAGGGGTTTTACTGTATATGTAGCACTTAGAATGAAGGGAAAACATTTATTCAATCCATTACCTCATGAATATTCATGTAAAAATCAATTTACTGAATTTTTATATTTGAAACAAGGGAATTTGGGCCACAGTAGGAATTGTAGAATCATATCTATATTACTGCATATTAAAGCAAACAGAGCAGACTGTGATCAGACAGCTCTGACAAGAGTCGTCTGATATGCATCTGCTCTGTTTGCAAAGGCATTGCTATCAGACACTGGGTTTAACCCTTTCCCTCATACAAATGCTTCTTCATGCTTTTTGCAGAGTATACCCTGATCAGATGGTTCCTAGATCAGGGTCTGCTGTTTACTTTATATGAAATTGTAATAGATCAAACTGGTTCGACCAATACCAAAAATATCCTGTGTACATTTGCCACTAAAAAATTCATTTAATACATAGTCATGTCATTATTTCTTATACTCAACAGGGAGAGGGTTTAGAAATAAAAAGTCAGTCACAGGGTTCTTGCGAGGGCGAGAAATTGGGATATTTTCCCCATCAAAATGAAAAATGTCCCCATATTTTACTGTCACTGGGACAACTGTCTCAAAAAAATGTCAGTTCTTACCAGAATAGTCCAAAATAGATAGATCAGATTTAGATAAAATCAAACTGTAAATATGATCAGAGAAAATATTTACATGTTAAGGAAATCAGTCGCAGATCCACAGATTCATAAACATAGTATTTTCTCAATGAATAATGGTTGAAAAAATATTTTCACACTTGTCGGTGTCTCACAGATTTTGAAAATGTCCCTACTTTCTAACTGTCAATGGGACACATGTCTCAAGCATTTTCAATCCTCGCCAGAACCCTGCAGTTATAAGGGCAGATTCTAGTTTTCATGTCATCGAATGTGGCATTTCTTCCATTTCGTTTTCAAATATGTGATCAAAGTTTGGATCCTAATAAGACCTCAAGTAACTTGACATCTAATTTGGACAGTACACACCGGTAATATGGTCAATGAACTACCTGTATTCTCATATGAGTTTTATTTCAACAGCTCATTAGACCTCTCTTAATCAATGAACACTTTGCCTCATGCAAATGCCCTTTCAAGTCTTTTCAAACAGAGTAGACCCTGCTCAGATGGCTCTCTTTGCTTATGAAATAATATAAATTTAAAAGTTTCTGTCATGGCCAAATATTCTCCAGCTCATAATGCCATTATAAGAATTCAGGTAATTAATAATTCAACAGCAATTATTTCTTTACTGAATTTTAAAATACATTTCTCCTTCTTTACCCATGTCCTGTTGTAAAATCATATATATCTTCATTGTGTATAAGTATATCACTGTGCAATCACTGCTGTGGAGTGCACTGGTTGCACAATCAACTTGTAAATAGTGCAGACCCTGATGAGACAGCTCCTCAAGGAGCTGTCTCATCTTGGTCTTCACTATTTACAGGTAGGTATATTGACGTGAATCGCAAGTGACGGGTTAATACTCAATAAATTACATTCACAAAACGAATAAAGAATGCTAGAACATTACTTCTGCTACTTAAATGGATCTGTAAAATGTAAGACCTTTTTTTGCCTCAGTCAAAATTCCATGAAAGGAATATCTGGCATGAAACTAGCTCATGGCTTTGTTATATTTAATGTTTTATGTCTTGATATGCTTTCCGTTTTATCTTGTAACTACGATATTTCTTGTTTGATGGTGTTTGGTGCACAAGTACTGCCATACTCACCCTAAATATTTATACACCCAATCTTCCCTCCACACAGCTGAATCATTTTGATCACTTCAAATTAGACTGACATAGTAGCATGTAGTGAAGACCCTGATCAAACCTCTCCTCCAGGTGCTGTTTGATCTGTGTCTGCACTATTTATCAGTTCGCATATTTATGGTAATTAGGGTATACATTGTTAATTTGTACATGAAATTGTTACCATGGAATTGCATTTGATTGATTAGGTTCTGTTGGGTTTTTTTTTAAAAAAAAATAATTAATTTCTTGTTTTCAACCCTTTACTCCATAAATACGCCTTTCTACGCCTTTGCAAACAGAGTAGACTCAGATCAAATGATCAGGGTCTGCTCTGTTTGCTTATGATATAATATAGATATGATTCAACAGTTTCTGCCATGGCGAAAAATGCCTGTGTCCACGTGCTATTGTAACAAATTAATTTAATTAATATTAATGATGTCATTATTTCTTACATGAATAGTCATAGAGTAAAGCGTTAACCCTTTCCTTCATATAAAAGTGTTTCATGCATTTGCAAACAGATAAGACCCAGATCAGATGGTTCCTATAGGAGCCATCTGATCAGGGTCTGCTCTGTTTGCTAATGGAATTTGAAAGATCTATTTCTTTACTTTCTAAAATGGCTACAAATTTCCACCTTCCATATTTCATTATGAATATTGAGTAGGTATCGAAATTTGGAATAAACATAGAGCAAGCAAGGGGTTAATTAACTCTTTCAAAACTATAACTTTAAATTTATCATCGGCTTCAATTCTAAAAACACATTTTTCTTCTAATAGTTTGAAAAAAACACTAACCCAGCAGTATTAGAGTGTCATATAGTTTGAATACTCTGCATCTTATCTGGATCCAAACTGTTTGCAATGGTCATCTAAAATTAACCCATGTTTAACAATATTTCTCAACCAATGTCTTGTCTAAAATACATAAAGCTTGACATAATAACCAAAGACATGTACCTTGATAGCATCAGACTCCTTCTCTTTGTCCTTGCTTTCTCTCCTAATATCTGCACTGTCTTTAGCATCCATCAACCTATCGTCACCTCTTCCATCCCTGTCCCTGTCACGATCCCGGTCTCGAAATCTGTCATCATCACGACGTCTCTCCATTCTCTCCCTATCTCGTTCTCGTTCTCGATCACGGTCTCGATCTCTGTCACGATCATATCGATCTCGATCTGCAAAAAATGGCACATAAAAGAAAAACTGTGAATACTTTAAATCTTTGTATGCTACGAAATTTGTAGTCTGCAAAATTGTCATCTGCTACTATTCTAAATGTTAATTTTTTTTCAATCATTTCTCCTTAACTCTGCACTCTCAATAATTTCTTGACTGCAACAACTAGAACACTGACCAAGGCAGAAAGGGCCTCACATGATGAAAAAACTTGGCCAAGACTGTTTACCAATAAACATTCTCAGCACCTATGGTGTATAGCAGATGAGAAATGTTTTAGTAAAAGAGCAGACAAGGCTTTAATGGCATATTCTGACTAATTCAAGGGCCATAACTCAGATGTCACATGCAATTTAGCTGGTAATCGAACTTGGCCAAGATGTTATAGCTATGAACATTCTCTGCAGGATTGGTGAAAATCAGATGAAAAAACCCAAAATGTCTCCCCAGTATACTGGGGGAGACGTAACTATTTGAGTAAGAGGGCAGACAAGGCTAAAATGGCCAATTTTGACTGAATCAAGGACCATAACTCAGAGGTGTGTTATACAATTTCACTGGTAATCAAACTTGGTCAAGATTTTGCAACTATAAACATCCTCTGCAAGTTTGGTGACGATAAAATGAAAACTATTTGAATTATAAAGCGGACAAGGCTGAAACGGACAATTTTGACTGAATAAAGGACCATTGCTCAGGTCTCTGATGTGATTTGACTGAAACGCGAACTTGGTCAAGATTTTGCACCTATTAACATTCTCTCATAAGTTTGGTGAAGATCAGATGAAAACTTTTTGAGTTAGAGAGCGGACAAGGCTAAAATGGCCAATTTTGACTGAATCAAGGGCTATAACTCAGAGGTGTCTAACACGATTTAGGTGGTAATCATATTGAGTCAAGATATTACACCTATAAACATTCTCTGAAAATTTGGTGAAGATAGATAAAAACTAGAATTGTTTTTGATACAAAAACTGATGGCTCCCCCAGTGAGTGGACAAAACTTTTCAAAGTCCCATAACTCTGCAGAACATCATCAAACCAGAAAAGGAATAAACTATGCACAACTAGGCATGGTTCTGAACAATCCTATTAAGTTTCATGAAAAACCAACCAAAGATTTCGGAGAAACCCCGCAGGCAAAATTTCCAGGTAAAAATTTCAAAGTCCCATATCTGTGCAGAAAATCATCAAACACGAACAGGAATATGGTGCTGAAAAAATCAGTCAAATATTTTAGAGAAACTGCGCTGACAAAATTTTCCATGTAAAAATTGCAAAGTCCCATAAAACAGAAACAGGAATAAGATATGCACATTTAGACATAGTGCTAATCAATCCTAGGAAGTTTCATGAAAATCTGAAGAAGGATTTTGGAGAAACCGCATGAACAAAAATTTCCATGTAAAATTTCAGAGTCCCATAACTTTGCAGAAAATAATTGAACTGGAACAGGAATACGATATGCACAACTAGGCATGCTGGGGATTAATCCTATGAAGTGTCATGAAAATGCGACACAAGGTTTGGAGAAACCGCGCGGACAAAGTAAAATTGGACAGACGGACGGACGGCATGCACAAAAACAAAATGTCTCCCCACTATACTGGGGGGAGACATAATTATTTGAGTAAGAGAGCGGACAAGGCTAAAACCGCTAATTTTGACTGAATCAAGGGCCATAACTCAGAGGTGTCTTATGCGATTTAGGTGGTAGTCGAACTTGGTCAAGATTTTACACCTATAAACATTCTCTAAAAGTTTGGTGAAGATCAGTTGAAAACTATTTGAGATAGAGAGCAGACAAAAAAGCGTGACAGACTGACGGACGGATGGACTGACGGATAAGGCGATTACTACAGGGCACCCCCACCAAAGTGTGGGGCCCTAATTAATATCTGCTTTAATTCTTAAAATAAAATTTTCCTAAAGCAAAAACAACAGAACCTGATCAGATGGCTCCTACAGGAGCCATCTGACCTGGGTCTACTTTACTTGCCTAGGCATGAAAAAGTATTTGTATGAAGGAAAGGGTTAAAGTAAAACACTTAAAATTTATTTAAGCAGACACAAACACAGAAGTTTATATGAAGAAGCTGGAAAATATATAACAGTATAACCTGGATTATCCGGCACCTGGCTTTACCGACAACCTGACAAAGGCTGAAATATCCGACAGCACTCTTTGGTCCCGAAAATTTCCTTCTTTATTCTATATGCTTAAAACCTGCTTTTAATGGAACCTGTCATATCCATTGTCCGACACTGTCCCAGTGTGATAAATGCAGCGTTTTTCACAGCTTTAAGTGGGATTTTAACACAGTCTTTAAGTGGGATCAAACATGGCTGAGCGTCTGTTTACTCTGATTTAGTGCACGGTTATCTCGACCACATCATTTTGGGTACAAGCTAAATCCATAATTACAGGTAATTATCAGTGTGGTCATACAAATGAGAAAAAGTAATTGTCTGAATAATATTTGGTATAAACTCGGTTTGAATATCATTTACAGAATAAAGCTTTACTTGTCTACTCAGGTTTAGGCGATATGTCTTTCAAAATGGAAGTATCATCTTTTGGATAAAGAAAGCGTCATGCAAGTGAACCAGCGTGTGCACAGACTCCAACAAGCCATAGTGTTAGCTTTAGATTAAAAATGGAACAAATTAACAAGCCTAAAAGCAGTTTAATGATGCAGTCAGAGTTGTCATTGAAGTTTGGAATTGGCAGATCATCATTGACCGATATTCTTAAAAAGAAGGAATTTATAGGGACCAGTATTAAAATAAAAAATTTGGTTTTGCTTACCTCTATTTTTCTCACTTGATACATTTTTCATAAACATTTGATTCAGCATTCCTGCCAAGTGTAAATAAATATCAAGAGACAAAGTTTTATCCTTGTCATATATCTGACTTTTGTCTCTGAGCTTTGGGTTTTGCGATGGTTGATTGTCTTACCCTGACTTTCCCGACACACTGATGTATCTGACAAATTCAGCCGATCCTAAGAAATGTCGGATAAACCAGGTTATACTGTAACAGACTCTTTAGTTATAGAATATCTTTGATTTATGTTTTAATACACTTAGATCTTAGAGGGTTGCATAAAATTCGTACAATCATATTTAGCTGGATTAAGTACAATTTGTTTTGCAAACCTCATTGCAGTGCTGTAATTCGCACCCTTTTGTCAGTCATTTTGCTTCTAGTTCTTTGCTTCATAGATACACCTTTTAATTCCTTTGCTGACAGAGCAAATCCAGATCATATGGCTCTTGTAGTAGCTGTCTGATCAGAGGGGTCTGCACTGTTTACTTATGAAATAATCTATGATAGATTCTACAATGTGTGCAATGGTCAAAAATCACCTTGTTCATAATGCCATTACAACTGTTTACTCCATAAATACATCTTTCTATGCCTTTGCACACAGATTAGACCCAGATCAGATGACTCCTATAGGAGCCATCTGATCTGAGTCTTCTCTGTTGTGAAAAGGCGTTTATATGAAGAAAAGGGTTAAGAGGTTACCTCTGTCTTTCCCTTTACTAAGAAAGTCCAGTTGTTTTTTCTTCTCTTCATCCTGTTTCTTTCTGATTTCTTCCACCTGTTCTTGTCGTCTTTTCAGTGCCTCTAATGCTCTCTGTTCCTTGGTCAGAAAAACAGGCTGGAGAAAAAAGAAAACTAGTTAAGCCTTATCCTGCCGAATGTAACCATACTGTCAGTTGCAAACAGTTTGGATCCCGATGGGATGTCAAGTAACTCAGCACTTCATCAGGCTCCAAGCTGGTTGACAATTGGTCAGTTACATCATATCCGAGTTTGAGAAGACTCAAGACTGTGTTGTTTAGGTAGGGTAAGGGTTAAGATCACCATATGCCAATACTAAAACTTGTCTAGCTTATACATATAGCGTTCATTTGGATATTACTTTGTGAAGATCTATGGCTCCTGTATAAGCAGTCTGATCAGAGTCTGTTTTGTTTACTATTGGAATATGCAGATCTTATTCTACAGTTTTACCATTTATGATCAAAACGTTTCTTGTTCATATGCCATTTTAATATTAAGCTTATTAATATTCTTATATTATTTCTTACTTGATTATACATGGAGTAAAGGGTCTACTCCGGTTGCAAAAGTATTAAAAAGTAAATCTATGGAGTTTAGGTAAACCCTTTATTCCACCTTTCTACACCTTTGCAAATAGGGTAGACACAGATCAGATGGCTCCTACAGGAGCCTTCTGATCAGGGTCTGCTCTGTTTGCTTATGATATAACATAGATGAAGATATAATTTTTACAGTTTCTGCCATGGCAATAAACTCAAATAATGTACCATTATTAAAATTAAAACAAGAGTACCGCATACGGTACATAATACGCCCACTTGCAAACTTTCTCTGATTCAACATGCCTTATAAGTGTTGACATTTTCTAATCTGTGCTTCAGATCTTGATTTCCATATTAAGGTGATACTATTTTTTAAAAAAATGAAGTGAATATCTTATTAAATAAAAAAGTTACAGCTAATCCTCATTTTTGCAGATTTTTGTAAAGTGCAATGGCCATAACTCTGTAAAGACAAACTGAATGAACCTCAAAATAAACTCAGCTTCATATTGTGTTGCTTAAAACAAAGCAACGAACACAAAAAGTTTAAAGACCATAACTTTAGAATCAAATGACATATCAAACCCCCCGCAATATATGTGAAAATTCACATTAAGGTTTAACCATATAAAAAAATCGAAGTAAATATCATTTAAAATGAAAAAGTTATGGCCATCCTCATATTTGCATAGACTTGCATTATTTTTTAAAGTGCAAGGGCCATAACTCCAAAACAACGAATCAAATGATCCTCAGAATCGACTAAGCTTCAGGTCTTGATGCATTAAACGTGTGTATGAAGTTTCATTAATATCTGTCTAACAGTTTTGCCAGAAAACAGCAGACAAACTATATGCATATATTTGCATTATTTTTTAAGTAAAAGGGCCATAACTTCGAAACGACAAATCAAATATACTCAAAATCGACTCAGCATCAGATCTTGATGCATTAAACATTTTTGTGAAGTTTCATTGAAATCTCTCAAATAGTTATCCCAGAAAATAGCAGACAAACTATTTGCATGTATTTGCATTATATTTTTTAAGGACAAGGGCCATAACTCTGAAATGAACAAGAGAGTCGTCACGGGTGACAAATGCCCCCAAAGTGTTTGACACCGAAATGCATTTTTGCGGAAAAACAATACAATGTAATGCAGGTGTAACATGAAATTTTGATGCTGTTAAAAATGACACAGGAGTCAGTTCTTAAAATTAGAAACAGAACCTTTGACGATTATGATAGCTAAGAAAAGAGCCAAGGGTCAAAACTTAGTTAAAAAGTCATTCTCAACGTTAAAAAGGACCCTGGGTTGATTGTCAACATTTAAGGTATAGGAAATATGCTCTGGACAAGCTTTTTGTATCTGGTAAGGTATAGGAGATATGCTCCGGACTGTAAAATTGAGGTTCAAGGTCAAGGTCAGTGATCTGAAAATGGTACACGACTCTCCGCCATCCCAAGATGAACTCACATACCAAATTTGGAATCCGTAGCTGGTAAGGTATAGGAGAAATGCTCCTGACAAGCTTTGTGTAAAATCTAGGTCAACGGTCAAGGTCACAGTGACCTGAAAATGGTAAGCGACACACCGCCATCCCAAGATAAACTCACACACCAAATTTGGAATCCGTAGCTGGTAAGGTATAGGATATGTTCTCTGGACAACCTTTTTTGTAAAATAGAGGTCGAAGGTCAAGGTCAAGGTCACAGTGACCTGAAAATGGTACGCGACATTCCTCCATCCCAAGATGAACTCACACACCAAATTTGGAATCCGTAGCTGGTAAAGTATAGGAGATATACTCCGGACAAGCTTTTTGCAGCTGGTAAGGTATAAGCTTTTTGAAAAATCAAGGTCAAAGGTCAAGGTCACAGTGACCTGAAAATGATACGCGACACTCCGTCATCCCAAGATGAACTCACACACCAAATTTTGGATCCGTAGCTGGTAAAGTATAGGAGATATGCTCCGGACAAGCTTTTTGTAAAATCGAGGTCAAAGGTCAAGGTCAAGGGCACAGTGACCTGAAAATGGTACGCGACACTCCGCCATCTCAAGGTGATCTCACACACCAAATTTGGAATCCGTATCTGGTAAGGTATAGGAGATATGCTCTGGACAAGCTTTTTGTAAAATCGGTCAAAGGTCAAGGTCAAGGTCACAGTGATCTGAAAATGGTATGCAACACTCCTCCATCCCAATATGAACTCACACACCAAATTTGGAATCCTTAGCTGGTAAGGTATAGTTGATATACTCCGGACACGCTTTTTGTAGCTGGTAAGGTATAAGCTTTTTTTAAAATCGAGGTCAAAGGTCAAGGTCAAGGTCACAGTGACCTGGAAATGGTACACGACACTCCGCCATCCCAAGTTGAACTCACACACCAAATTTGGAATCTGTAGCTGGTAAGGTAAAGGAGATATGCTCCGGACAAGCTTTTTGTAAAATCGGTCAAAGGTCATGGTCAAGGTCACAGTGATCTGAAAATGGTACGCCACACTCCTTCATCCTAAGATGAACTCACATACCAAATTTGGAATCCTTAGCTGGTAAGGAATAGGAGATATTCTCCGGACAAGCTTTTTGTAGCTGGTAAGGTATAAGCTTTTTTTAAAATCGAGGTCAAAGGTCAAGGTCAAGGTGACCTGGAAATGGTACGCGACACTATGCCATCCCAATATGAACTCACACACCAAATTTGGAATCTGTAGCTGGTAAGGTAAAGGAGATATGCTCCGGACAAGCTTTTTGTAAAATCGGTCAAAGGTCATGGTGAAGGTCACAGTGATCTGAAAATGGTACGCGACACTCCTCCATCCCAAGATGAACTCACACACCAAATTTGGAATCCTTAGCTGATAAGGTGTAGGAGATATACTCCGGACAAGCTTTTTGTAGCTGGTAAGGTATAAGCTTTTTTTAAAATCGAGGTCAAAGGTCAAGGTCAAGGTCACAGTGACCTGGAAATGGTACGCGACACTCCGCCATCCCAAGATGAACTCACACACCAAATTTGGAATCTGTAGCTGGTAAGGTAAAGGAGATATGCTCCAGACAAGCTTTTTGTAAAATCAAGGTCAAAGGTCAAGGTCACAGTGACATGAAAATGGTACGCGACACTCCCCCATCCCAAGATGAACTCACACACCAAATTTGGTATCCGTAGCTGATGTGACAAAGGAAATATACTCTGGACAAAAGGTACACACACCCACAAACACACCCACCCACCCACACACACACGCACGGTGCGATCACTATATGCCGCCAAAGTCTAGCCTTGGGGGCATAAAAATCAAATGATCCTCAGAATCAATTTAGTTTCAGATTTTGATGCATTAAACATTTGTGTGAAGTTTCATTTATATTTCTCAAATAGTTTTCCCAGAAAACAGCGGACAAACTATTTGCATGTATTTGCATTATTTTTTAAATACAAGGGCCAGAACTCCGAAACGACAAATCAAATGAACCTTAGAATTGACTCAGCTTCAGATCTTGATGCATTAAACATTTGTGTGAAGTTTCATTAATATCTCTCAAACAGTTTCCCCAGAAAACAGCAGACAAACTATTTGCATATCTTTAGGACAAGGGCCAGAACTCTGAAATGAAAAATCAAATGAACCTCAGAATCAACTCAGCTTCAGATCTTGATGCATTTAACATTTTTGTGAAGTTTCATTAATATCTCTCAAATAGTTTTCCCAGAAAACAGCGGACAAACTATTTGCATATTTTTAGGACAAGGGCCATAACTCTGAAATGAAAAATCAAATGAACCTTAGAATTGACTCAGCTTCAGATCTTGATGCATTAAACATTTGTGTGAAGTTTCATTAATATCTCTCAAATAGTTTTCCCACAAATAAGCGGACAAACTTATTTGCATGTGTTTAAGGACAAGGGCCATAACTCTGAAATGAAAAATCAAATGAACCTCAGAATCAACTCAGCTTCAGATCTTGATACATTTAATATTTTTTTAAGTTTCATTAATATCTCTCAAATAGTTTTCCCAGAAAACAGCAAACAAACTATTTGCATATTTTTTAGGACAAGGGCCATAACTCTGAAATGAAAAATCAAATGAACCTCAGAATCAATCAGCTTCAGATCTTGATGCATTAAACATTTGTGTGAAGTTTCATTAATATCTGTCAAATAGTTTTCCCAGAAAACAGCGGACAAACAAAATGTTGACGGACGAACGAACGCACGAACGGACAGGGCTTTGACAATATATGACCACCTTTATTAGGTAGGTGTATAAAAATCTAATCAATATTTATGTCATTACAGTCCACTCTCGTTATGGCGAACTCGCTTGACACGAATTTCTCGTTGACACGAAGTATTTGTAAAGTCCCAACTTTTCTTCCTATATATTCTATATAAATTTAAGTTTTTAAGTCGAGTTCGAACTGATCATGTTTTCGTTAAGTCGAAGTCATTTTCCGTCCCCAAAGTGTTTGTTTGCATGTAATTATCGGTGTTTGTATCGAAGTCACGCCTTTCAGTCTGATTGAGTTCGAGGTGTGAAGTGGACCTTTTGATCCGACACTAGCAAAGTATGCCAGGTGATCGCGGCACACGTAATTACAGTGTTTTGTGGGTAAACAATCACTGATGTCAGATAATTATTCAAACTGTGGAACAATGCCGCATTGAATGAACGTTATTTAGTAAAATGACAAATTATCGTTCATTCGTCCTTAGTGTCAATCATGACTACTGTAGTAAGATAGATAACTCTCAAGCGTCCTCGCTTCCGGACGATTTTGTAGAGATTGGGGAAAAAGTAATGCCTGTTCCTTATTTCATTACCAATACATGCAGTTCAACATTGAATGTAATTTGTCACTTGAGTAATAGCGAAACAGCTCATGGCGAAACATGTAAAATGGTGACTACATTTTGAAACGTCTGGTTTCCGGAATAAAGATGCTCTCTTAAATGTACCGGAAGTACGCGAATCGGCAACCAGCTAAGTTAACTTGTGATTGCGTATTTCCGTTGACCGTTGTGGAAAAGGGATTTCCCATAGAAATGGCGTAAACAAACGATGCGCTTTAAAAATCGCCAAACCAACGGCGGTTAATTCAATGATAATGGCAAAAAGGATCTGAAAATTGGACAGGGTCTTGTAAATTAGGGCATAGTGGAGGGTAGGAAAGACAGAAGTTTGTTCAAACTAATGGATCAACACGCACATGTACAATTTTATTTACACAGAGTGCGATTCTTCTATGTGCAATGTGAAGACTAAACTGTACAAGCACATTAGTATACTTGTAATATGACAGCTTGTTTAAGGTGAACGTAATGAAAGAAACTGGATTTTTTTTAAAAAATGGCATGTGATTTTTGAGTCGAACTCTCGATGAGTCGAAGTTTTTAACGGGTCCCTACGAACTCGACATAACGAGAGTCGACTGTATTTGCTAAATGAATATTCATGAAGTAAAAAGAGTAATGAAACATGCAGTACTATAGCTGTCAACATGTAGTACTATAACTGTCATCTGCAAACAGGTCTGTATACCTCACCATCTGATTAGATCCTATGCTGTTTGTAAATCAGCCAATTGGACACAGCCAAGTCTACACTATTTGCTCTGACAAGTTTGTTTGGCCAATTATACATAGTAATTATGGTACCTTAGCCAGGGCTGCTTCTTCAGCCTTTTTCTTGGCCAACAACTCCTCAAGGGACAGTGGATTTTTCTTTCCTTTCTTTGCATCCTCTTCTTCCTTAATCTCTCCATCCTCCACATGATCTCTGTTAAAACAATTGTAATCATTTATCATTAACATGCTGGAGACATAATTGCGATAGTGTATGCAAAGATTTAACCCCCTTTCCATGCTGAATATTCATGTAAGAAATAATGACACCATGAATATTTATTTGATGGATTTTATAATGACATATGTACACAGGACTGTTTGTATTGGTAGATACTATATAGAGTCAGAGCTACAATAATTTCATAAGCAAACACAGTAGACCCTGATTAAATGGTTTCTACAGAAGGCGTCTGATCTTGGTCTAGTTTGTTTTCAAAGAAAAGGCATTTGTATGATGGAAATGGTTAATGACTTTGGGTCCCGATATGAAGTTAAGTATCTCCAAAGTGCTTCAGGATGATCAAAACTGCTTGTGTGAAAAGAAATGGGAGAATAAAAATCAACAATGATGCAAATCGCATTGTCTGATCTGGGCCTACTCTGGTTGCAAAAGCATTAGAATGTGTATCTATGGAGTGTAGGTTAACCCATTACTCCATAAAGCATAAATACACCTTTTTATGCCTTTGCAAACAGAGTAGACTCAACTCGGACGGTTACTGTAGGAGCCGTCTGATCGGGTCTGCTGTTTGCTTATGGTACATGTAGATAGGATTCTAAAATGTTCTGCTATGACCAAAACTTCCTGTGTCCATGTGACATTGTAAAAATTAATCTAATTAATATTCAGAATATCATTATTTTTTACATGAATATTCATGGAGTAAAGGGTTAAATACAATATGCACATTGAGATGATGTAAACTTTGATGAAAGCCTAGTGTGGACTGAAACTTGAATCTGCTGCATCATTCCTTTTATTTTCTTTGCCTCCATAAACAAGTCTTGGCAAAGAAATAAAAGAAAATGTGCCCATGGGACACGGATGCCCCCACAGCAAACAGGAAGTTGATAGACGACAGACCTGAAAAGGGGAGACATGGTACAACTCACTATGATCATGCTTCAAACCAAATATCAATTCATTCCAGCATACACAAGCCAAGAAGTCTTTGACGAAAATTTTACAGGATGAACATACGTACGGACAAGGGTAAAACTTAATGCCCCTGTTGCCTAAAGAGCATAAAAAGTATCTACCGGATAATTGAACAATAAGAGTGAGACAACACTGAAAACTGCAATTGCAATGTATTTTAGTCCACTGTATATGTAACTTCAAGTTTTCTACCAACCGTTTCTCTCTGTCTCTATCCTTGTGTTTATGCTTTAGTCCACTCTAAATGTAACTTCAAGTTTTCTACTAACCGTTTCTCTCTGTCCTTGTGTTTATGCTTTCCACTCTTCCTTTCACGACTTTTGCTTCTGTGTCTTCTCTCTCTACTGCGAGACCTGCTCTTGTGCCTAACAAAATATGACAGATAAAAAAACATATATGAGTTGGAAGAGGGAAGGACGATTAACCCTTTACTTTATAAATACGCCTTTCTACACCTTTGCAGAGTAGACCCAGATCAGACGGCTCCTATAGGAGCCGCCTGATCAGGGTCTTCTCTGTTTGCTTTTGCTATAATATGATTCTACAATTTCTGCCATGACTACGATTTTCTGTGTCCATGTGCTATTATTACGATGCATCTAATTAACGTTTATGATGCCATTATTTCTCACACGAGTATTCATAGAGGAAACTTACATGAACATTCATGGAGGAAAATGTTAAAAGACAGTTAACCTTTTACATAGTTAATATTCATATAAGAAATAATGACATCATGAATATTTATCAGCAGGATGTTTAATGACAACATAAATATTTATTAGCTGAATGTTAATCCCATAACCTCATAGGCTATTTTTAGACCCAACCTCTTTGAATAAATCTACCGAAAAGGAGCATTAACTAAAGAAAAGTAATATTTTAGAATTTTGTAGTTTGAAACCATTGTGATAAATAGAGCATTTGCTCCTATAGGAGCAAGTGCTCTATTTATCACAATGGTTTCACAAAGTGACTTTTACAGAGTTGTCAAAAGTCGTCAATATGAGGGAATGGGTTATAATGATACAGGATTTTTTAACCTTGGCAGAAACTGTAGGATCACATTTATATAATTTCATAAGCAAACAGAACAGGTCCTGATCATATGACTCCTACAGGGGCCATCTGATCTGAGTCTACTGTTCGTAAAGGCATTTATGTGAGTGAAGGGTTAAAAATAGTAGCCTGTAACAAAAAAATATTCTATGATTCGAAAATGAGGGGGAAATTTTGACTAATATCAGATATCACACCAATTTAAATGAATTCACATTTTTTACCGAATTTAAATGAATTCACCTTCTTTACCTATGTAGAAATTTCCTCACTTGTGTCACTCCCATGACATATATGGGCAATGTTTTAAATATTTCTTCAGTGTTCGAAGAACTTTAGTCATGTTAAAGTTCGCATTTATGGATATGCCTTTAGATACTGTAACCTAAATGGCAGGACCCTTAGTTGAGAAGAACATGACATGCATTACCTCCTTGACACTCATGGTCCGCTTTGGAATGCATGGTCATTTGCCAGACCTTGTTGCCCATATTTTGTTTTGAATCTTTCGTTCAGCTCAAACAAGAGCACCGCGAGACGGGGCAATATACACCCGAAGGCTGTTCTATTTACACAATGTGTGAACCTTCAGAAGTTGCGCATATGTGGTCTATTAGGGCTAAGGCAATAGCAAGGAGAGTAAAACTGCTTATTGTAAAAGTAATCTTTTATTTGTCTTTGGGCCTACTGAAAGCAGAAAAAGGAGCATTTATTTTGAAAAAAAAAGTAGCAGGTAAAAGGAATAACAAAGAAACATTTTCTGTACAACAAATAATTAGAAGAGAGCCCACAGTTTACCTCCTGTTATCTCACTGATATGCACAACTACACATCAGTATCTATCATTCCTGAAAGTTTGAATAAATTATGTTGAAAAATAAAGGAGGAGTTAGTTGCACAAGAAATTGCTACCCGAAACTATCAAAGGGCAATAACTCCAGAATGAAAAATGATAGGAGAGTTATCTCACTGATATGCACAACTACACATCAGTATCTATCATTCCTGAAAGTTTGAAGAAATTATGTTGAAAAATAAGGAGGAGTTAGTTGCACAAGAAATTGCTACCCGAAACTATCAAAGGGCAATAACTCCAGAATGTAAAATGATATGAGAGTTATCTCACTGATATGCACAACTACACATCAGTATCTATCATTCCTGAAAGTTTGAAGAAATTATGTTGAAAAATAAAGGAGGAGTTAGTTGCACAAGAAATTGCTACCCGAAACTATCAAAGGGCAATAACTCCAGAATGAAAAATGATATGAGAGTTATCTTACTGATATGAACAACTACACATCAGTATCTATCATTCCTGAAAGTTTGAAGAAATTATGTTGAAAAATAAAGGAGGAGTTAGTTGCACAAGAAATTGCTAACGGACGGACGGACAGACAGACGGACGGACGGACGGACGACATGCGCCATACCATAATACGTCCCTTCGGGCGTATAAAAATTGAACCATGTCTCATCACCAGTGACCACATTTGCGAAAGACCGTGCATCGTAATTTGAAAACTGTTTAAGCAACATTTTCGTGCATTGCACATGTGCCTTTTTCTGCTCATCTGTCAACAGATGGGGAATCAGATCTGTTACATCTTCGAATTACGTCTCAGATATTGTATGAGCTGCTCGTAATGAGATGCAAACCATTCTAGCTATTATATACTAGCGTGTATCTTGCATCAGCAGCAAACATTTCTTTCACTCTAGCAACCACCTCGGCAGATGTTGCTGTTTTCAGATGATGGCAATGTGGTGCATCTTCTGTTTCCAATTTCCAATTTATGAAACCAATGAATAACTGTCGTAAAAGACATTTCATTATTGTACCAAATTCTTACTCAAAGAACACTCCACAAGTTTCTTATTATTACAAATCTTTTTTCATATAAATTACCCTGTGGGTTATTTACGTTAGGTGCCAAATGTAACATGGTGAACAAGAGGGCCAGAATGGCCCTGAAGCGCTCACCAGACAACCAGAGGAGAAGATTTTCAAAGTTTTCACTATATGTTTCTATAGAAAACTAGCCGGCCCTGGGGCGGGCCAATTTTGACCCCAGGGTAATAATTTAGAAAAACTTGTAGGGGACCTGAACATGATGCTATGAGCCAAATATGAAAGCTGAGGCTAACCTTCTAGTTTCAGAGAAGATTTTCAAAGTTTTCTCAATATGTTTCTCTTGAAAACAAGGCACCCCTGGGGCAGGGCCAATTTTGACCCTAGAGCCATAATTTATATAACTTTTAAAGAGGACCTGAACATGATGCTCTGTGCCAAATATGAAAGCTGGGAGCCTCAGAGAAGAAGATTTTCAAAGATTTCACTATTTGTTTCTATTGAAAACTGTCCACCCCTGGGGCGGGACAATTTTGACCCGAGACCATAATTCATATACCTTTAGTAGACAACCTGAGCATGATGCTATGTGCCAAATATGAAAGCTGAGAGCCTTCCAGTTTCAGGGAAGAAGATTTTCAAAGATTTCACTATTTGTTTCTATTGAAAACTGCCCACCCCTGGGGCGGGGCCAATTTTGACCCCATGCCATACATTATATAACGTTTGTAGAGGACCTGAACATGATGCTATGTCCCAAATATGAAAGCTGAGAGCCTTCCAGTTTCAGAGGAGAAGATTTTCAAAGATTTCACTATTTGTTTCTATTGAAAGCTGCCCACCCCTGGGGCGGGGCTAATTTTGACCCAGGGGCCATAATTTATATAACTTTTGTAGAGGACCTAAACATGATGCTATGTGCCAAATATGAAAGCTGAGAACCTTCCAGTTTCAGAGGAGAAGATTTTCAAAGATTTCACTATTTGTTTCTATTGAAAACTGCCCACCCCTGGGGTGGGGCCAATTTTGACTCTGGGGCCATCTTTTATATAACTTTTAAAGAGGACCTGAACATGATACTATGTGCCAAATATGAAAGCTGAGAGCCTTCCAGTTTCAGAGAAGAAGATTTTCAAAGATTTCACTATTTGTTTCTATTGAAAACTGCCCACCCCTGGGGCGGGGCCAATTTTGACCCCGGGGCCATAAATAATATAACTTATGTAGAGGACCTGAACATGATGCTATGTGCCAAATATCCAAGCTGAGAACCTTCCAGTTTCAGAGGAGAAGATTTTCAAAGATTTCACTATTTGTTTCTATTGAAAACTGCCCACCCCTGGGGCGGGGCCAATTTTGACCCTGGGGTCATAATTTATATAACTTTTGTAGAGGACCTGAACATGATGCTATGTGCTAAATATGAAAGCTGAGAGCCTTCCAGTTTCAGAGAAGAAGATTTTCAAAGATTTCACTATTTGTTTCTATTGAAAACTGCCCACCCCTAAGGCGGGGCCAATTTTGACCCCAGGGCCATAAATAATATAACTTATGTAGAGGACCTGAACATGATGCTATGTGCCAAATATCCAAGCTGAGAGCCTTCCAGTTTCAGAGGAGAAGATTTTCAAAGATTTCACTATTTGTTTCTTTTGAAAGCTGCCCACCCCTGGGGCGGGGCCAATTTTGACCCCAGGGCCATAATTTATTTAACTTTTGTGGAGGACCTGATCATGATATGTGCTAAATATGAAAGCTGAGAACCTTCTGGTTTAAGAGGAGAAGATTTTCAAAGTTTGCTCTTTATGATTCTATTGAAAACTGCCCACCCCTGGGGCGGGGCCAATCTTGACCCCAGGGCCATAATTTATATAACTTATGTAGAGCACCTGAACATGATGCTATGTGCCAAAGATGAAAGTTGAGATCCCTGTAGATACAGAGGAGAAGATTTTTAAAGGTTGAAATTGTTGATGACGGACGACTAACGACGAACGACGGACGACGCACGCCAACGGACAACAGGCGATCACAAAAGCTCACCCTGAGCACTTTGTGCTCTGGTGAGCTAAAAAGTTGTGACTTGACTGGGACTCAAACCCAGAGCCTTTGGCTTACCATGCCAACACTATACCGACTGAGCAACACAGTCTAAGTCTATCAACCATTTCACCAAAATTTCCACCCGGCTACATTTACACCAAGCGAGTTACACCAGAGCACTTCGCTCATGTTTGTGCAGTGGGTTCATTGCACCGAATGTAGTCATTGGGTACACCTGATTTTTTGTACACTGTCAGACTTGTAAGGAGGGATGACACTTTCTTGTGCCACCACTGTACTGTTGAAAAATAAGAATCAGATCTATGTAAAATAGCCATAACTAAGAACATTAGGATAACTTATACAGTAAAACCTCTCCATAACGGACACTAAATTGTGTTAATTAGTTGGTATATTAGGGCAGGTGGCTGCTTAAAGCAAGGTGAAAGTAAAACAGAACGCTCCTATAGGACCATTCTCTTTAACTTTCACCTTGCTTTAAGCAAACACCTGCCTTTAACACAAAATACTTGATATAATTTAGTGGCCGTTATAGAGAGGTTTTACTGTAATGTCAATAATGTTCTTCTCTATAGATAAAATGTTACATGTACCAAAGGTGTGGTTATTATTTATTATCAAATAAATGAAAAAGAATAAACCATTATTTGTGTGGGTTATTATATTGAAGATAGAAGTTCCAAATCCAGTTCCTGTGGACATAGTTCACAAGGTAAGATTAGAGAGTGCTGATGTAGGCAGCCAATCAAGTGCGTCATTATAAGGCCTTGTGAAAAACATGCCTTTACTTAGTTCTACAATATAAAACTTCTGTATTTCGAAATATAACCTAATTATAGTTCTTCATCACATTTTCATCCTTTTAAAACTTTTTTTTTCCTACTTTTTAATATTTTTTTTCACTAAAAATTATCATTCCTGTGAAATACGAAGTTTTATAGAAAATTCTTTCAAAGCCTTTTTCGAAAATCCGTAACTTTGTATCAACCAGGTACATGTACTGTTGGCCTAAAACGAAAGTATGAGCGTGAACATATTTGGTGAATACCATGATTAAAAGTAAAGGTAAATGTGATATTTTGAACGACATTATTTTTATTAAATCATATTTTGCACGTGTTGGGATCTGATGATTTACAGTTGAGCTTGATTTATGACTTTTGGCACAATTACACCGTTTTGGCATATATGGTTTTGGCACAATTACACCTTTTTGGCATATATGGTTTTGGCACAATTACACCTTTTTGGCATATATGGTTTTGGCACAATTACACCGTTTTGGCATATATGGTTTTGGCACAATTACACCGTTTTGGCATATATGGTTTTGGCACAATTATACCGTTTTGGCATATATGGTTTTGGCACAATTATACCGTTTTGGCATATATGGTTTTGGCACAATTACACCGTTTTGGCATATATGGTTTTGGCACAATTATACCGTTTTGGCATATATGGTTTTGGCACAATTATACCGTTTTGGCATATATGGTTTTGGCACAATTACACCGTTTTGGCACATATGGTTTTGGCACAATTACACCGTTTTGGCACATATGGTTTTGGCACAATTACACCATTTTGGCATGTATGGTTTTGGCACAATTACACCATTTTGGCATATATGGTTTTGGCACAATTACACCGTTTTGGCATATATGGTTTTGGCACAATTACACAGTTTTGGCATATATGGTTTTGGCACAATTACACCGTTTTGGCATATATGGTTTTGGCACAATTACACTGTTTTGGCATATATGGTTTTGACGTCACGCCAGCAGTGAAACTATGAATGATGAAAAACACAATGAAGAATGATAACAGGGTTATTTGTATGAAAGTTAAGCTTGTGTGACTGTCAAATGATTTGGACTAGCCTTTACTTTGCCGGTCCCCAGAAAAGTATGGGAACGCAAGGGTATGTTGTATTGCTATGCAAGACATGAGTCCCGAACCGGACTGAAAAAAAACTCCACTCTCTCCACCGCACCCACCCATGGTGTGGTTGACCATAGTATATACATGACCACCTGAATGGTATTAGTATCTACTTTCATACATTGAATCAGTAAATAAAAAGTTATTGTCCCCGACAAGAAAATATGAAAAAGGGGAGTAACTCCAAAAATATTGATGCTAGAGTTATTGCCCTTGTGCATGACACTACACCTCATCATGCTTGTTCCATATGAGAAGTTTCAAATCAATTGAACCAGTATATAAAGAGTTATTAACTGGACAAGAAAATATGAAAAGGGGAAGAAGTCCAAAAACATAGATGCTAGAGTTATGGCCCTTGTGCATGACACTACCCCTCATCATGCTTGTTCCATATGTGAAGTTTCAAATCAATTGAACCAGTAGATAAAGAGTTATTGTCCGGACAAAAAATATGAAAAAAGGGGAATAACTCCAAAAATATTGATGCTAGAGTTATAGCCCTTGTGCATGACACTACTCCTGATCATGCTTCTTCAATGTGTGAAGTTATAATGAATTTGGCCTAACTTTGTAGGAGATATTGCCCGGACACGAAGCGTGACAGACGGACTGACAAGAAAATATGGAAAAGGGGAAGAAGTCCAAAAATATCAATGCTAGAGTTATGGCCCTTGTGTATGACACTTCCCCTCATCATACTTGTTCCATATGTGAAGTTTCAAATCAATTGAACCAGTAGATAAAGAATTATTGTCCGGACAAAAAAATATGAAAAAGGGGAATAACTCCAAAAATATTGATGCTAGAGTTATAGCCCTTGTGCATGACACTACTCCTGATCATGCTTCTTCAATGTGTGAAGTTATAATGAATTTGGCATAATTTTGTAGGAGATATGGCCCGGACACGAAGCGTGACAGACGGACTGACAAGAAAATATTAAAAAGGGGAATAACTCCAAAAATATTGATGCTAGATGGACGGACAGACGGACGGACGGACGGAATCGAGCAAACCTATAGTCCCCCAACCGGTAACCGGTGGCGGACTAATAAGGTATATCTGCTCTATAAGAGAGGTCTTGTGAGCGGAGTCAGGCATTATACAAAGATGGATAGATAGATGATGCTAGAGCACCAGTATCACTATCGCTTTGGGTGCTGGAGAAATCGCCTAATGACGAAATTGCCAACAATTAGATATATTTCGTAAACCAATTGGAGATTTCGCCTAGAAAACAATTATATAGTGATTGTATTTTGCACCTATGGTACAGGTAAAGATAACATGACAGAACTATAAAGAATGTTTGTACAACAAGAATAAATTGTCCTGTTGTGTTGTTTTCCAGATCAAGATGACCAAGATTGGACAGTGCCTGATAATATCCCCCCCCCCCCCCCCATTGTTACAGGGGTTGATAATTAGATCTATATACCGAATATTTGCAGAAAGTGAAAATGTCATATGTACGAAACAGTTATAATATGAGTCTTACTTCTTGTTAGAATATCTGGATCCAATAAATATTTGAATGTCACTTGTTCAATGTGTATGACAATCTTACTTTGAGTTTCTGCATGACTATTGGTGTTATAATTACCACTCCCTGGCCTATATATAATTATCGTCTGTCAAATTCTATGTAGTGATCAGAGGCTACACTGACTAATCTTGTTACAAACTTTCTTTATAGTTATGTCATGTTAACCATATCTGTACCATTGGTGCGAAATACAATCACTATACATTATTGCTTTCTAGGCGAAATCTCCAATTGGTTTACTATATATCTTAATCTAGGCGATTTCGTCACTAGGCGATTTCTCCGTAAGCCATCGCTTTATCAGACGATACAGTAGCTTAGAACATAACCTATATCTTCAGCCAATCAAACTGCCTTCTGCATCCATTAAGTACATCACTTAATAATTAAGAGTTTTGTTTATGTCTGCACGCACTGTCATAACTTCGCCTCCTCATGACTAGTAGTAAACACTGCCGTATTTGGTGATCTTACAACCGGAACTCATTGTTAACCTTCACGGTGACCGGCTCAAAACTGCAGTCGGCGTTTCTTATAAGGCAAAGAAACCATAGAAACGCGGCCCTGATTCGAGATCTAAACTGTTTAACGTTCCATTACATAAATACTTGATTAGCTCTGATTTAATATTTCGACCACTAATGACCTTTTTCAAAGATTATCATGATAATCTTTGAATAAGGCCCATAGTGGTCAAATTTTAGATTAGAGCTATTGAAGTAGATCTATTTACCGTAGATCTATAGATTCTATATCATATCAATTCCCTTTTGGAATGTTTTCTTCATTGCGTTCCATTACAGACGAAACATGAGTAAAATGGACATATTATTCTGTGTTTTACCCTTTACTTCATATATATACATTTGTACGCGTATTTACGTTTTTGCAAAAAGCAGACCAAGACCAGACAATCCTGTTTGATTAGGGTATACTCTGTTTGCTTGAATAATTTTATAGCGAGCTCTGCAGTAACGCGTAGGATATAATTTTGGTTCTCTAGGCTGTACATTGTTAACCTGGAATCGGATCTGCTGATGTTCACTTCCAGTTTGGACCATGGAGGGACATAACCGTGGTGTTCCGAGTGATTCCAATATTCCGAACTCGGACGGAATACGGCGAGTAGTTACGATTGAATACCCGACCCGGGCCCCCCCCCCCCAGCTGGCTGCCAAGATACAATTTTTATTAATGGGCCCTTTTTTAGTTTTCCCTACCGTTTTGAAATTTTACCATGGCAATTTTTTTAGTGACCGATATTTTCCTCCCTGTGGGGAGATTATCTGTTAGTTCTCTACACATACAGACCACCTTTAGCACGCTGTCATGCTGTGATACACGCTTGGCCTATTTTGGTATGGACCAATCAGGGTAATCCAAGCGGAGAACACCCGAATATCGTAATCACAAATTGGTTCCAGTTTTCGCTATACTTGAGTTTAGCAAATAAATTGTTCAGGAACCAGTC